>JAFIDM010009631.1:193967197-193990669 GCA_023159025.1 Thereuonema tuberculata
CCCCCCCCCCCCTGGTCAACTTATTTAACAGCTATTGCCAATTCGTGCTACGGGTTCTTCGCTACTGAAAATCAAGCTAAATATAGAGCAAACAATAAACAAGCTGCAACAGAAATAACTTCGTGAAATGTCCGAGAATATAAACAATCTACTCATTGATTGGCCTTTCAGGTAAGTTGCTTTCCTCGTAGTAATGGCGCTACAAAGTTTCGGTTTCAGTGGCGGGAATATAGTACAGGATATGACGTCACTATTCAACACATTTAGACCTGCCGACGGGAAAGAGATCGACGTGACGCATGACCTTGAATGCTCCCATAAGATAGGCGCTCTCACTTGGCGAAAGATCATAAATTTCCCTGATTTTAAGTAATAATTGCAAAATTCCCTGATAATCTGGAAAAAATCATGGAATTAACAAAATTCCCTGATTTCCCGGTTCTGTAGACACCCTGTAGTTCAACAACCAAAACCAATTATGGAAATAAGATAACTGGATTACCAAATAGTGATAAACTGAAAGCCAGTACCTCAAGTAAACTTGTCTGTTTTAATCCTTGAAATGATTTGGGAGTTTGATCTATGAGGAAGTATCTGAATGTGCCTTTATAAATTCACATTTGTGATTTGTATGAATGGAGTGTCAGGTTGAGTGTCTGTCCAAAACCTCATAACATTTTTCCACTATTGCCATCTATCCACTGTAAGAGCTAACATACTCTTTATTCTAAGAAAAACTACTTATGTGGGATGTGTTGTTCTTGACCTCAACTGACAGCCAAGTTATTCCTCGGGAGATGAAATATTTTAGAGTTGAAATTGGGACTCTGACCTGTTCATTCCACTTTTTATATATTCATACACCTATGTAATTATTGTTTTGACATTATATTATAACATCTTTGGCTTAACCAAAGCTCCACCACATTACAAGGAGTATGAAGATACTCTGGATATTAAGGTAAGTTTAAAAGTTAATGGCTATACGTATGGCCACCAGACTCTCCAATGGCAAAATGCTTGGGACTGAGTCTACATATTATCTAGGTAGGGGAAAAAATATGTATGGAAGTATGTGAAACAATTAGATTACTAGACTTCCATTTTTCTTCTCTTTAAAAGGTGTCATTGAATAGTGTTGTTTGCCTTTAGTTATTAAAAAACATTAGTCTTAGTTATTAAAAAACATTAGTCTTTGGTATTTCACCAGATTTCAATATTTAAAAATACATTCTACAAATTTATTCATATTTTCATATTGCTATTTAATGTAATGATTTTAAATACTGTTGATTTCCTCACTAGGTAATATTGTCCTCCATTTATTTATGCCTGAGGAAAGAAGCAAATACGATCTTGAAACACTTTGGTCTGTAGGAAGTCAATATGATGATCAGTCTCAACAACCAGTCTCGGAGATCATTCTAGAATTGGAGAAGCATTCTACTTTATTTACTCTGAATGATATGAAGCCAATAGAGCAAAGACCTTGATGTTAGATAGTGTACTAATTCTTATTTTGAAAACATCCTTCCTCTAATGAATATTTGTTTAATTAATTCATGCAAATTTTTCTACTAAAGACTCAAGAAAAAAAAAGTATACACACTATTTGTCTATATCTTAATTACAAAAATACATAAATTTGAGTTTCATTTTCAAGCTATTTTAATATTTTGCCTTTTAAATTTCAAGATCTTAAGTGAAATATGGGTTTAATTAAAACAAAATCTGTTATTTTCCTTTAAAATATTTATGTATAAATTATAAATTTTTAGTATTTATATAGTGAATAAACAACTTCTTGCAAAATTCCTCATCATATTTTGCATTCATTATGGGAGAAAAAACAAAACTGAGGAATTTATGCAACACTAAACTACATTGTCTTTCTTAAAACTGTTATGAATGCTGTTGACAGAACTAAGGCATCAATTATGACATATTATTAAAGAAATGCTTGTAACACAGATTACCTCTTGTGCCCAAATAACTGAAAATCTACAACAAACTACATATTGATCAACTCAAGTATTTATTATTCCTTAAAAATATGTTTATGAATTAAAACAAAATTGCTTCATCAAAATTTGTATTATATACAAAATATAAAATTTGATTTTCTAATAAATAATGCCAAAACATCATTCTTTCATTTTAGAATCAAAGTAAAAATAAACCTAGCACCTGCCTAAATTAAAATTGCCTTTCTGTTTCAATTACAGGGAAGGAATTGGGAACTGCCATTTTTCATTGTTTTAATCATTCAACTGCCCACCTATAAGCAGCAGAATTCTCACTGTGGCTATAACTGAAGTCAGCTAATCTGTTGCCTCTAAGCTACCTGTAGGAAATATTCCTATTTGACAACTGCACTATAGAGATAATTCGGAACAAAATTCTCAAAAATAATTTCTTCAGAAAAATTACCAAGAGCAATTTCTTTGGCTGAATCCTGATTTAAAAGAATAGCATTAATAAACATTTCAGACTTACAGGTGAAAGTTAACATAAAACAGCATGGATATTAATGAAAAAGGTCAATATTTCAAGGGCAGATAAAACATTCTTTTATACTCAAAAAATGTTAGAAAACTTTCAACTACAGAATCTGAAATACCAATAGCCTTACAATTTTTGATTGATTTAGTTACCTTTTTAAGGAGATCGATAAAACTCTTTAAGATCAAGATCTCTGCAAATGGTAAATATTTTTTGATTAGTCCAGCAGTCCACAAACAAAACTGCTTCAAAATAACTGTTTTTATTCAAGATTAGATAGAATACTTTAGTCCATTTTTTTTTTTTCATTTGTAGTTTCCTTTCAGTCATCTGATTTCAACCTATGAAGACCTGAAATGGTGTAACTGAAACTACAGTTCAAGACTTCCTTTTTTTATTCTGTCCATATTCCTAGTTATCCTTATTACTAACTTCACAGACCACCACCAAACTAAGTGATTGTGACCTACAGAACATTGCTTTCCCACAGTTAGCTTTGCCAAGATGCTCAAATAGGTGAACTTGAAATATAGCCAACTATAATTTGATGTAATCCTTTTTAATGCATTTTGCTTTGTGCTTTGGAAAATTAAATATTTCCTCATAAACTGCTATTATGCCATGAAAAGCTAGCACTGAAATAAGAAAAGAATTTAATGCTGTAATTGGAATGTTCATCTTAGAAAAATCCTATAGATTTGATTTTTTTTTTTTTTCATCATATGTTCTTCAGCTGAGCCATGAGTTCTTCTATACTTTGATCGGTACTCTCCACACAAGCTTCATTGTTGGTTTTCTGTAAAAAGCAATAAACAAATTGTAAATACTAATTAACTACACTTCAGAAATGTTTGCTACACTGTTACAATTATTTCATTCTAGGAACTACAGAACCACGCCATTAATACTTAATGAATTTAGTCCACTAGCCACCACATTTCTGCCAAGATATTTCAAACATTTAGGTTATTCCAGATGATGAATGATAAAAATCAGAAATAAAACTATCCTATGATACTTAAAAAAAAAAAACACACTAAACAGAAGCCAATTTTTTTTTTTTTTATTATCAAATGACATATAAGTAATCTTAAAACTTTCTGATTAACTTAAATAAGAATTTGATGAATTTTAAAATTATAGTTAGGCAATGTGGATGCTTGATATACTATGACACTTGGATTCATCAGCTACGGAATGGGAAAAATAGCTAAGCTGTGATGCTTTAAAGGTTTCATGGAAAATTCAATTTACACTGAAATAAATAAAAATAAAATGATTTTTTTTTTTTTCCCCCCTGTCATCAAATGAGTGATGTATTAACTGAATCGTGGTTTTAATTAACCCTAAAACCCAGTGAAAGGATCTTATTTTTAAAAAAATAATGAAGTAAAAATCACGTCATATGCAGGGAGGAGAAATTTCCAATAGTTTCAGAATGCCATGGACATTACAATCATCAGGGAAAGGAGGACAGTAGAAACATACAAGACATCATACGGCAGATGGGAGAAAACTTAAAATTGACAGTGGAAGTTTCGATGTGCTTGCATGGAATCAGTAATTTTATGAACCTTTCAGAATTAAATTCGGGATTTTGGATGAATGAAATAAATTGACCTCAGTCAAGAATTTGGGCCTCAGTCCAAAAATTACAATAGAAATATGCTAAGGATATTATATACGAAAGAAACAATGATTTGGTATTTATTTAAGAAAATATAATTGCCATCAAAAGAGCAGTCAACTGATGCTCAATTTAGAAATATACAAGTCTTGATTCCATTTAATATGCTAGTAATGATATAAGAATTTGTGATTGTGCTATTGGGATCATTAGAATTACAATTCCCATCTTTGCTTCAGTTCTTTTTTTTTTTTTTTTTGAAAGCTATAAACAAAGAAATATGAATGATAAAGTTTTAAGTGTAGGATTAGGATTATTTAAAATAAAGACACTTCACACACAACGTAAAATAATAATAATAAAAAAAAAAATATGAACTATCACTAATGTTCCTATTTAGCCCCTTTTCATTAAAAAAATATGCAGCACTTTGTAAACAAAACATTATTAAAATGATTTTCTTTATTAAGTATTTAATTTTAAATTCTATTATGCCAAATGTACCACTTTTGTGATTGGTTTGTGTTGTAAATCCAAGTTATATTTTATCTCTATCTTGAATTCTTGATATTACCAAATTAGATAAAAGACCAAACTAATTGGGAGAAATTCACATGCCTTGTCAGTTCTTCTGAATGAAATATCACTCAAACTTAACATATTAAATTAAAAAACATTTATGTTATTATATAGAATACAAATAACCAATGTTATTTTGAATTACTTACCAGCACTGAAAATAAACTACAGAATTTACTTATCTTTATTTTAATTCCAGTTTAATTTAAGCATTGTGTTCTTACTTGTGCAGCTTGTTTTGTGAACTCCACTTTTATTCCTTTTACTAGTTCTGGTAATGTATCATTTTCAGCTTGAGACAGTTCTTCTTCAGTGGTTTCAGATACTAGACAGATACCTACAAAGAAATGAGTAACTTAAATATTTATGGAATCTGTTAATAAAAAAATTACCATGATCTCATCTCAGATTTGTTCATGATAATTAATTTGAAGCAACAAGTCAACAAATTAATGAATAACAATACTCAAAATACTGTTAATTTTAAATTCCTCAGGATGCTCAAAAATAAACAAAATTTATTCTTCAGGATGCCACAAACTTGTAAATTATCCTCTCAAAAAATAACAGCTACCAGTAATTCTGACAAAAATTGGCAAGAGGGAAAAAATTAGTAATATCAGTTATGCTCAGATTTGGCCTGAATAGCAGTTGTGATCATTAATTAAAACTTTGAACAGCTGATAATTGGAATGGCATTCTACTCTTTCAGTATTGACAAAAGCACAACAAGGCAGGCAAATCTGTTCTATGTGATTCACATCATGACTAGAAAAGCCAAGCCAAATCTTATAAAAACTCTCAATTTCTCAAATCAAAGATTTACAATGCAGGCTTTATGGGAATAATTAACTTGCTGAACATACAAAGACATCATCAAATGACTTACAAGTATAAAAACACAGATCTTGCAAAAAATGTTAATGTATGACAGAATTGAGGGTATGTAAGTTTACCAAAAGTCCTGATCTAAACCATGAGAAGCAACCCTACAATGACTTTGTCTTTCTGATTTACTGATGTGGAAGAATCGAATTTATTAAGGAACTGCTCTTTGACGATTCTCAAATTCAAACTCCACCATCAATCTAATAACTGTAGTACAACTTATTACTACATGGGATTTTGTTGTTTCAAAATTTTGGGCAAGACCTCACTTCAAAAGACGTCTGATGGTTAATGTTCCATTTGTAAACTGCAGCTCTACAGGAGAAGCTGAGGCTGCTAAACTTCCTATAGACTGTGCACAATGAACACTGCTAATAATATCTGGAACTCAACTGCATATTTTCTGTGGATGTCTTTGAGGAGAATTCATCTCCTCCTCTTGTGGTCCAGAAGACAATTACATTGAAGTTTTGACAGCTTGCCTATACAAGTTGTCATTTGAAAGGATTATAAAACAACAATTTCACTGACAATTTCACGAAAAGGATTAATCACTTAACTTGCCATGGTGCTGCTTCTATTATTCTCAGTGAGAAAAAATGGAAAATTTTATCCTACTATATATGGTTTTATATGGGGTGGGGGAAGTTCAAGGGATCCTAAAGCTCTCTCCTAAACTTTCTAAATAATGGTAATTTTTTTCTTCAGCCGTAATGCATAGTGGCAAGCTACAGATTATGTAATTCAAAATAATACAAAAATATACTGTAAATACTAAAAAAAAAAATGCTAAATAGGTCCATAGTTAAAAGGATACTCATATAAAATTTCCAAATCTAAAAGTTCAGCCACCACTATTTTAATTTTTCATTGGTATCAGGGTATTACTTTATAAGAAATGGAGATATTTCACTCCAGATAAAGTACAGGAAAACAAAAATGATGAACTATCAATAAATGAATGTAAAGAAAGGGAATAACTGTCAAGCAAAGCCCAGAGGTTATTTAACATTAAATTTAAATAGGACAGACAAAAGAAATAGTCTAACAGCTGTACAAACAAGGATTTGCAGGGTGTGTATATATATATAATCAAACAGGCAAACTTAAAGCCATACCTTCAAGTTATATATATATATATATATATACACACATGCACGTCTAAAACCTAAGGACGGGTGACATTCTTAAGGGTTACAGCCACAAACTCCGACAAAACAGCTTGTGGCAATTTGCATAATTGTAGACGCTCAGTAGAAAACAGGTCCACATGCCAATTTCTGTTTTGCACGCATAGGGATTAAATGGTAGCTCGAAAGCAGATAAAAAGGAAATTGGCACAGCTGAGGAATTGTCTTTGTCTGCAATTCTGGATGTGAACATGTTGATCTTCAAATGGGAACTTTTTTGTCATGTCTAGAAGAAATCATCTTGATGATTTCACTTGGGGAAGGATTATTGTAAAGTTGGAAGAAGGCAACCCAACACAGATTTCATGGAATCGTGCATAGTGTTGGCTCTGGACAGCATTTCAATTGGCTGGAATGTGTTTCAGACGCACTGGAGGTGGTCATCCTTGCATGAAGACCGATATTTAGTGGTAACAGCTAAATGCAATCGAAATCAGTCGGCCAGTCAGCTTTCAAGTTGTCTCCATTCCAGCACTGGAATGAGGATATTCTGCCAAATTGTGGCTCGATGGCTGCGACATGTAGGGCTATATGCTCGAAGGCCGATCATCTTTGTGCCACTAGAGAGCACCATAGAAGGCATTTGCAGTGGTGTCAGATCCACGCCAATGTGTTGCTTCATGTACATTTTCCTGCCAGTACGCCATATCCCTCTCATGCTAGACCAACTGACATCTGGAATCCAATTGCAGACTTAATCGACTCTTGTCGGAAAACATCATCATCGGTGATTGTGCAGCCTTCTTCCAACTTTCCGATAATCCTTCCCCAGGTGAAATCATAGAGATGATGTCTTCGAGACGTGACAGAAAGTTCACGTTAGTACAGTTAGTCATTTACATCCAGACAAAGACAATTTCCTTTTTATCTGCTTTCAAGCTACCACGTGACCCCTATACACGATATTCTGAAATTGACATGTGGACATGTTTTCTACTGAACTTCTACAGTTATGCAAATTGCCACAAGCTGTTTGGTCGGATTCTGTGGCTATAACCCTTATGAACATCGCCCGTCCTTAGGTTTTGGACATGTTTTTATCAAAACACACACTTGCAAAAATAAAATTACTTCAACATACGCCTGGTTAAGTAAACAGACAGAAATTATAACATTGACAATCAGTAATTTTTTTTTTTTTTTTTTTTTTTTTTTTTATGGAAGAATTATTTAATATAAGCTTACCCCATTCATTATCTTCATGCTTAATTTCTTCTTCTTGCACTTCTGCTGCTTCTTGTTTTGGTTGCAAGGCAAGTTTTATCTTAAAATAAAAGTTTTTAAAAAAATTGGTCTTTTTCCTAAATAAAACAAATTTGTATTTATTATTTATCTGAGACTTATTCAAAATAAACTTATTTGTCTTTGTGTACATTAGTAGATGAAAAATGTAAGGCAATGTTGAGACACCATCTGATGTGTAGCTCACTATTGCAAGTTAATGGCTTTTATCTTGTCTTCTTTTTTGAGATCAAAGTGTCTCAATTTAGAAGGCAATATGGAAGTAAAATTAGTACAAGGCAAAATTCAAAGTCTTCATAGTGAAAAATGCAGTTATGTTTGGACTATGGTAAATACTTTCCCATCTTGATTTCCAGTGAATGATCTAACAATCAGTTGCATGACGTATTAAGTAAAAATTACATTTTCAACAATTTGTACATCTTCCATGTTGATTCTTATATAGAAATCCAGCTGAGCACACTACAAAATTACTTAATTATAACCTGAAAAAGGAGAATGCAGTTACTCAGATCAAGCAAGCGTCAAATTCTAATTGGCAGCAAAGGCCACTTCTGCTTTATCTACAGAGGGACGATAGGAAATCAAAGAGCTGAATAACAACTGAGTAAGTTAGAATGGATGAATCAACAGAAAGAAAGAATAAATATCATTATTTTAGACAGAATAGCAGAGTATTTTTTCAAACTTACCTGATATTCTTCTTGACGTTTAATGCAATAGCTATCGTCACAGTTTGGATTAGGTTTCATTGCCATTGATGGGAAGTAATCTTCAAGAGCATTGTAACCCAAATAGTAAGTAACTTTTCCAAATCCTAATAAATATCTAGAAATGAAACAGTACTATTAAAAATGATGTAAAGTGAAATTACAAATATAGTTAAAATCATCTGAATTTATATATCCTGCAATAACTCCAATATGGTGCTAATTACTGAATTATAAATGACACCAAATTTGAGGAATTCATGAAAAATTTTCTCACTAAGGATTTCTTTTCATCACATGCAGTTTTTATACAAAATTCACTTAGATCAATACAGCAGAATGTCACAAAAACTGTAAGAGCATTCAAATGATTAATGCATCTTTTTCCACAATGAATAGTTCAATCCACATTTAATTTCAATCCAAGTGCAATCCAGGTTTAATTTCCAGCAGAAATGGTATTGCTTATTTGTAATGGTAACAGTATTAAAATGTCGATTTAAGATTATTCAGATAATCAATAATTTTAGTTCAAAATTGAGGAAATCTTTAAAAGATAACATTAAATTATTCAAATAAAGTTTCAAAATGGCAATCTTCTATAAGGATTTAACTGTAATTCTAAAGCTTAATAGAATCTACACAGCAAGATAATAATAGAGTCAACTAGCAAGCATACAAATAGTAGAATCAGTAAATTTCAGCAGAGCATCTCTTAGAATATTAAGAATTTCAAGACTACCCAGTGCTATGAAGAGCAGATAGTATTTCAAACTGTTCTAACAATTCAAAAAGAAAATATTTACTGGTTGATGTTAATATATTGACGTATGGAGAAGGCAGTCTCTGCTGAGAGAGATGCCCAATTACAATGTTACTGAAATATGCTAAGAAATGCTCAGAGCAAAAATAATTAATGTTAAAACTATGGGAGTAAAAGGCAAGTAACACTACATGACAAAATAAAAGAGGATAATTTTATGATATCTTGTGAAACACCCATATTTTTATACAGGTCTGCAAAGGGTGACAGAAATTTCTGCAGCAAATAATGTTAAAGTTTCAGATCACTGTCTTAAATGACTTAAAAAAAAAAAAAATATGCTAACTTGAGAGTATTTTGAACTAAGAATCCAGCCACAATTCCCATTGTAGTAGGAAGACTGGCAGCACAAACTCCCTCCTTCTTTAAAGTCTTCTCATCAATATTTGATGCCACAACCAATGGAGGAGCACACTAGAATCAGAGAAAAACTTTACTTATAAATAGGTATGAAATAAACAATGTTCAACATAATAACTTTCATATGTCTTCGAAAATAACAAAATAACGAAACAATTCACTACTCCTTATTTTCTTCATAACTTCCAATTCTATATTTCAACCCAATTAAGGGACTTCTTCAGGAAAATATAAATAAAATTGTAAGGACATATACATTGGAAGCACAGGCCGGATGTTGAGAGAACGAGTCAACGAGCACACCAATGCGTATCAAAACAGAGATGAAAAAATTTCAGAATGGGCGCGACATTGCATGAGAAACAACCATTGCCCTGATCCCATAGTGCATAACGTGTTCAATGTTAAAGATGAAGTTAAGCGCTTCAAATTAGAATCCTGTCTTATTAATAGTTGTATATGCATAAACAAAGATAAATCACTTAAAGTAAATGCGGTTTCTTTAAGTATTTTTAAGAAATCTGTATTACATAACAAGAGGATTAGAGATTTCTTGACTTTAAAATGAGCCCATATCTTGATCATTTACTGTCAATTGTTTTAATTGTTATTGATTGTTATTATGTTTTGGTTACAATTCATTTGTTATCAATGATTATTGGATGCTAGATGTTATAAGGTTTAATTATTATATTTTGCTTTGTATATTTTTGATTATTGCTTTGTATCTATTCGATTATGATTTTAAAGAGAAAGAGGATGTTTTTTCTTTCTCTTATTTATGTATTTTTATTTATATTTTCCTGAAGAAGTCCCTTATTTGGGTTGAAATATAGAATTGGAAGTTATGAAGAAAATAAGGAGTAGTGAATTGTTTCGTTATTTCTTTATTTTCGAAAACAATGTTCAAATTATATATATATAAAACTATTAGGTTGTTGCAGATGAACTATCAGAAAATGGATGGAGACTTCAAACACTCACAACTCAGTGCAAAAAAAGTTTATTAATCAAAATAATCACTGCCAGCAGCAATACACTTTTGCCAAAGAAATACAAGTTTCTCCATGCTGCCAAGAAAACACTTAAGTTCTGAAATGCAACAAACTCTTGGAATGTAATTTCAACTGATGTTTGATTGGGTAATGTTCTATCTATTAGAAACATGTCTAGGTTCTTGAAATGATAATGTGTAGGGGACAGATCTCGATTAAAGGCAGATGAGGTAAGGTTTAGTAACTCAACTGGTGCAATGTGAGACTCATATTAACTTAGAGAAGTACGAGCCCATGATGATTGACTAATGGCTGTTTAAGTCAGCAATTTTTTGGTGCATAATCAAGTTCATGACAATATCTGTTCGCCTTTATTGTTTGACCCAGCAACAAGAAATGAATCACACCATCTGCAGACCACCAAGCATTCATCCAATCATTGTGTTTGTGCTGTTCTATCAACTCTTGTGGGGCCCATTTATCCATCTTCTTCATACTGCTTATAGCAGCCAAATGTTGGGAAACAGTTGTATAGTGTACTTTCATTTTCTCAGGAAGTTCTCTGTTTGTCAGATTCGATCAAGACTAGGGATGGACGGGATTGGATTTTTAGGTCGGGACGGGACGGGATTTTTTTTTTCCCTCCCAAAAATCGGGACGGGATCAGGACAGGATTGTCCTTCCTTAGTAAATGGAAAATAGTTGTTCGGGTTTTGAAACTTGATATGGATGACAATAATAATAACAAACAAAAACATTTTTTGCGCAGTTGGTACTTACCTCGATAAATGAATAGTCTCTATTGTCTGTCGCTAGTCGAAATCACGAAGGCCGTCGTCTGTTGTTTATTGGTTTCGCCGGTCGATCGCTAACGCCATGACGAAAACACTTTGTTGTTGATGTAATATTGGGAGGTAGAAGGAAAATAAATAGTCCAGAGTATTTCTCAATGATTTATTGTAGTCTTCAGTTGCCAGGATTAATAATCCCAGCATTATTAAGCCTTTTGTTGAATTTAAATAAATCGTGAAATCCCGTCCCGAAGAAATCCCAAAGTAAAGCAAATGATCACAGTCTTCTATGCAGCAAGTTTACCACTTTAAATTTGCATATCACAAGTGCCATCTGGTGATGTTTTAATCCCTCAAAAATAGATGCCAACTGTAAGAGAGTGCAAAGCCAACATTTCATCTGCAACAATTGTATGCATGATACATACTGTACATACTTCGCGCACACACACATTCAACCATTTCTTTCTTTATGCATTTTGCACTTTAAAAACGTGTTATCTTTTTTATTATTTTAATCCTAAATTTAATGCAAACAAAAATCAACAACTGTTCTTTCATGTGTCTTATCAAGTAAAAGCAGAATTCACAGCTTTTTCTGTATCTTAATGTAGAAATTTGCTTTTCTTTGAAATCATGGGTGTTGGAGTCTTCAAAATGATAGCTATTATAATCATTACAATAGTTCAAATGATGGCAGAAAGTTTTTCAGGATCACAATTCCATGAAGCAAGAGTAGTGATCCACATAACAGTTAAAATAACAGTGGTAAGAATTTCAGTACAAAAACATTTCTATTATTAATGATATATTTTAGTAAATATGAAACATTAAGATTTATACGATCACATTTTACAGATCTGGAGTGTGAAAAGAATACAGACTTTTGAATTGAACTCATGATCAAATTTTTAACACAGTTACAAATACTTGGAGCAACAAGTGTTCTGAGTTTAAGACCACTGTTCTAGAGTATGTCTAAAACTTTGAATTTTACTGACATGGTTAACTGAAGAAAGTCTGAACTTATTACTTTAATAAATTCTAACTAAATATCTACACAATTTAAATACTACAAGCTCTTTATAAATAATATCCAAGACAAACCAAACCTAACATATAATTTAAGTCAAATATGTGCTTGAATAAATATTTTTTTTTTTCTTTAGTAAATTTATTTAGTACTTACAGCAAAGCAGGCAGTTTCTCCAGGCGAAATATACTGAATATGTCCTGACACAGCATTTTCACTCACTCCCGATTCAAACCATGCTTGGTTTAACTCATTGCAAGCCTAATAATATAAAATTAAGAAAAAAACAAAACAAAAAAAAAAACCTTACTTTCTACTGTGTGTTTAAAAGTAAGAAATAAAATTGAAATTGAAAAAAAAAATAGATACATTGATTTCAAACTCAGAAAATGCATTAAAAACAAAGGAAAATAGGTTTGAAAGATGTTCAGTTAAATTTGGAAAAAAGAAAATAAGATTGATCAGTCTAAAGTCATTGAAAAGCTCTGGGTTTGAATATCCACGTAATGAAAAAAAAACTCAAGAATTAAACCCTTAAAATTACAAGGTTTAATTCATGAGTTTATAAATTTTTTAATTTTACTGTTTCAATAAATAAAAATGCTATGCACTTTGAATCTCTTCTCTTTAATGTAAAATTAAAAACTTAATAAGCTTTTGTTATTAACATAAACTTCCTTTTGAAAAATTTCATTTTAAAAAATTTCATAAGGGACGATTAACAACACAGGAAATTATCATTTCCTTAGGTTTTTTTCAAAGAATAGTGGCCGCTACTGATTTAAAGACAAAGAAGAAGCCAATAAGGAATAAACCTATAGAAGCTGGCATAAGAAAAATATATTTCATTAGTTTTATTTAAGTAGGCCTCTATCATTAAGTAGGCAGTTCTTAAATGATACAGTATTCCATTTTTGACAAAGATGCATGATGAATGAAAATTTGCATCATCTTTCCCTAAAGCATTGGGGGAGGGGAGAAATAAGTAAAAGTTATCACTTCCAAACAAATAATACAAATCCTATGTAATTTCTATGTAAATCAAATTATAACTTTTTTTTTTAATGGAACTAGTCGGCTACCCGTCGCTTCGCTCCGGAAGCCTCCGCATATGTAACGGAAAACAACTTTTTATTTATTAAAAAAAACCACACACACACAAATTACATCAGGTAAACTAAAACTAAAATTTTTTAAAAGTTAATTTAATTTCTGATGTTTATATTCTGTCAATCCACGACTGCTTTTAGAACCAGCGTATGAATCATATATCTATGATATATTTTTATTTTTTATGGAGATTAGAATGTAGTCCTCGTGGTCTAATGGCTAAGACGTCTCACTTCGGAGCAGATGGTTGCATGTTCAATTACCGTAGTGAATTTGTAGAAATTATTTCTATTTTCACAAATTACAACAATTGCACCAGACAGACAGAGAAATAAAAGCTTTTAGTAATATAGATATACTTTTCAGTGGTTTTTGAGTTACAAAGTTACAAATAGTGCTTCTTTCTTTCTTGAATCTCTTTTCTGAATTACAACCATTACCCGTGTGCAAATTGATTGATATAGATATTTGAAGAAGAGATATGAGATGGATGTTTGTTAATATACATGATGAATGAAGATCGTAGCTTGTATATGAAATTCTTGGCGACGACTTGATTGTGACTATTCTTGCGAGTGAAGATAACCAAATTCTGATGACTTGTGACTCAAAGGCATGAAGTTGTGCGTGAGTCAAGACAACATTCTCCAAATAGATGGCAATTTTATTTAGAGTCTGTCCTTGAGCTTTATTGATAAACATCGTATAAGAAGGCCTGATCGGAAATTGCTTTCTTGTGAAAGTGAATAGAAGTAGATTATCGTTTGGTTTCATAGACATCCTATGGATGAAAACAAAATCTCCTTTGTGAGTTCCTGTTATAATTTTGGCTTCTATGAGATCATTATCGAATGAACGGCATTTAAGTTGAGTTCCGTTGCAGTGTCCAAACTTGGGATTGATTTTTTTGTAACAACATTATTGGAGATCCAATCTTCAATGACAAACGATGTTGAGGAATACCGCTGAGATTCAATGAGTTCAGATATTCAGGCAGATAGAGATGTTCATGTTGTGGATTATCAGAAGTATCAATTTTATTCTCACTTAAATACTCTCTAGTCTCACCTTGTATTCTTTGATTTATCACTCAATTGATGTTATCAACAATCTCGTTCTTTGGTAAGTTCTTAACTTTGACGTGATTCCAGGTATTTGAGTTACAAATAGTGTTTTTCAGTAATCTATCTCATAAAAAGGGAGCTTCTTTCTTTCTTGACTCTGTTTTCATTACTCCAACATCTGCCGTGTACACGCGCTTATTTTTCAATATCACACAGAATTTGGTTAGGGAAGAATACTTAAAATATTGCAACATTTCGGCAATTATAGTTCTAATTGTCAGTTTTGAATTACAAATAAACTGACGGATGGGAAATAAATAAACAATCTTGAGATTCAAAAAAAAAGGTTGAATATTCCTTATTGATAGGGGAAGGGGAAGGAGAGATAAGTCAAAAAGCAATATGAAGAGAGTTGTAGTTCCCATGGCCTAATGGATAAGACGTCTGACTTCGGATCAGAAGGTTGCAGGTTCGGTTCCTGTCGCGGATGTTTCATTATAAACATTATTTCTATTTTCCATTCTCATAGAAAATTGCTACGGACAGACAGACAGAGAAATAAAAGATTTTAGTAATATGGATTGATACTTTTCAGTGGTTTCTGAGTTACAATAGTTTTTTTCAGTAATCTAGCTAATAGAAGTTTTTTTGACTATCATTTTTATTGTAATTGTCACTTTTCAGTGACGTTTGAGTTACAAATATTGATGGTTTTGAGCTGCAAATAGTGATTTAAGTTAAAAAGCAATATGAAGAGAGTTGTAGTCCCTATGGCGTAATGGATAAGACATCTGACTTCGGATCAGAAGGTTGCAGGTTCGATTCCTGTCGCGGATGTTTCATTGTAAAAATTCTTTCTATTTTTCATTCTCACAGAAAACTGCGCCGGACAGACACACAGACAGAGAAATAAAAGATTTTAGTAATATAGATTACAACAAGATACAAAAAAATAAAGTGGGAATTAGTAAATAAAGATTTCCAAACAATAGGCTTTATATTTAATGAAAGAAGGTTTATATTACATCCTCATCTTCTGTTAATTAAAAAAAAAAATGTTATTGAAACAGCCAAATATGGTAAAAACGAAAGGTAACTCACTGTATTGATAGCCATTCTTGCTTCAAAATTGTCAACACAACTCAAAACAAGATCTACAGGACCATCTTTGGCAATATTGCCATTACTGCAACATGAATAAAAAGTTTTTAAATAAGAAACAACTAACAGTATAGTTATTGGAATAAACATACTCATTTCAATTATTATTATTATTGTTGTTTTGTTTTGTTTTTTAATCTTGTAAATACTTGCCTGATTCTGTTCAGGAAATCCTGGAAATTGTCTACAGTGGTAATGTTGTAATTATAAATCTCAAATTCTACATCAGGATTAATAAAACTGTGGAAACAAAAAAAAAAATCAATGTATCAATTAATTAGTAAATATCTAAAGTTCCACAATTCCATTACTACTAACTTTTGTGTCCACTTTAGAAAGATGAAACGATTGTAGTTCTACTCTCAAAAGCAAGATGTTCGACTGTATTGGATCATATCAAATCATTACTGATGAACAATGTTTTCATTTGTTTAAAGTCCACTTTATTACACTGATTACTGTAGTTAGTACATTAAGTAATACAAGTGCCAGTTTTTGGTAAAGACAACATTTTTTCTCATCATCTTTTTTCAGTTGGACAAAGTAGCTTGCCTCTGTTGTCAGATATCTTTCTGTTCTAAAGCAAGCAGCTAAAATATGAATGCATCAGATTCCTGTTTATTATTATTTTTTTTAATTTTATTACTTTGCCCATTCATCACTGTCAACTTCTAATGCTGCTTAAAAAAAGAGGAATAAAGAAATTTAGGCTGCATCTAACCAAGGCTGTCATAGGAATCTAACGCCATCTTTTTTATTTAACTGTCCAATGATTGACCATTTTTTTCCCCAAGATATAACAAGGATCAAGCTATAAGCCCTTTCTTTGTGTGTTACAACGTTGTCATTTTGAAGCCTATCTTTGTCCACAGAACTTAAACCAGGGATCAATTCGATTTCATAGTTGTCTACTTTTACTTCAGAGTAAGGTTCTCTACAATAATTTTGGAAAGCCTTTAATGACGACACAGGCAATTTGCCCATTGCTACAAGCTCATCAAGACACAAGGCAAGACTACTGTTGCCAGATTGGATATTATTATTATTTGCCTCAGGTGAGGATTATACCTATCTGAGACATTTCAGCATTATTGAAAAAATATACATTTCCCAGGATCACGTATTACTTTAGTTAAACCGTATGCTATTCATTGCTAAGTATGGATTTTCAACTGCCAACAGATTTATTTCTTATCAAAAGGTCTGACATGCTAATATCAGTTTTAAATCCTTCAAAGCAAGAGGAAAAGCTCTCTTCTCTTAATTCAATAAAATAGCATTGGAACTATTACTATCCTTCCCACTTTTTTCATTCTTATTTCTCTTGTCTGGTCCTGGTTAGTATAATCTGGAGGATAGCAAGAGCTATCTAAGGCATGGAAAAGTAATTTGGAATAAAATTAACTATTTAATGTCACAGTGTTCTCATTGGCTAATGGAGTTTCAATATCAAATTCTATGTTAGGGGATCTTTAATTGTGGGCCCAACTTTGCATGTCTTGATTTTGGGGCCAAGTTGGGGAAAGCATCCCACAACTTAAATATGTTATCATTTCTGAATGTTTTTCGTGAATTTCTTTTTATTTAATAGGCTGGCACTTATCTTATCTGCCACAAAATAATAAATTTGTTCCGATTCGTCCTCTGTTAATTCTTTTTGTATGATCAGTCTTTCTTCATTCTTAATAAAAGTTTTAGAAAGATTGATCGATCGATCGATCAATTTTTAGGGATATTTCTCTTGTTTAATACCCTCTTTGTTACAAATATGTTTTTATCAAAAGTTTTTCTACAGAAACAGATCTATAACAGATTGATTCCTTTCACAGGATAGCGAAAACTTGTGTATAAAGGGCAGACGGCTTTAGCCACCTTTACAGACAGAAGGTCATCAATTCTACAATTGTCTAACATCCGTATATTAGACCAACAATCAGGAACATGTTATAAGTTTGAATTGTGCACTCACTTTTCTAGACATAATGATTCAGGTCATCAGAGGACATCTACAAGGAGTAATCTTCCCTCTCCTTTGATATTTGATAATAACTTCCCTCATTACAGACTTTCATTGTCTTAGATTTTAATCTCCTAAGGCTTATGCTGATGACCTTGTCATTATGAGAAGTAGACAGGATTCTGACAGTTTTGGGATTCATGCAAAGAATTCTTAACTGCGTTCAGTACAAGTTTTACATCAAAGGCCTTAGAGTTTGCTACTAAGGCTTTTTCATAAATTTTACTAGGAAAAGGAAAAAAGGGTTAAAATAGCATATATTTTTTTTTTTTTTTAATCATCAAGTTAATATCTTTCAGAATGTCAAGAAACTTTCAAGGCTTCAGGTTGACATAAAAAGATCTTGAATTTAGAATAAAAACATAGTGCCTTTTTCTGGATGATATAGAAGGGCATTTGGTGGTTTCAACTAAAAAGAATTTATTATCTTTATGTAACCCTAGTTCAACCTTCACTTTGTTATGCAGTAATTGTATAGTGTGACAGAATCAGCCTGAAGATCTCTTGAATACAACATTTTGTCTGCCTAGATGCACCACAGCCATGAAGATGGAACCAACAATTGCTTTGTAAGCACTTTTGAATCTACTAGTCTTCATATATTTTTAGAGCACGAGGCTACAGCTATTGTCTTCAGACTGTCCAATTTAGGACAACAGAAGTCTTTATTGCTAGCATTTGAAACAAAGAACAGAAATTGTGTTCTTTTATGTACTTTCTGGATTTGACATCATCATCAGTCCTTAGCTGGTGATTGGGGTGCGGGTTTACCTCGCAGCCAATACACTGCTGTAGGTGCCACAGGGTTTGATGTATTATTTACAATATCTTTCCATTTCTTGCTGTCAGTGGTAATATTTTTAGCCACATCATATCTAGCTACACAATAAGTCCAACTAAGGATAAATGGTTAGCCAAGGATCAAGATCTTTTCCTTCCGTGGTGTACTGTCTGATTTACAGGTAGATTAAAGGTAAGGAACATGACAGCAGATGGAATTTATAGTCTAAGGCCAAGAAGTGAATTCTATACTTCGGCTGTCTACTGCATCATATTCCAGACTATGTTTTTCTCTTACAGTATATTTCAATACAACTGGTCCTCAGAGAAATCATTATTGCAACTAATCATTAGGAAATTATCTTCAATTTTTATTTAGAAAATAAGACACTTTTTTGTGAGGATATACAGTGGACCTTGTATTTCAGATCTGGGCACTTAGGCAGAATAGAACTGACCCTTTATTTTTTATCCTTTGCTTGTTACAATATTGTGAAACCCACTGTTCAGCAGTTAATTCTTTTGTCCTTGAATATTAAATAGGAAGCAATTCAACTTGACAGCAATCTCTCCTTATTTCAGAACAAAGTTCTAATGCCACTTGTTCTTGGTCTTGCTTCATCCTCCTATCTTCCTTCTTGAAAGGAAGCTGTACAACAGTATTAAATACACAGATGCTTACTCAACTGCAATTGCCATTTCTGTTATTGCTAGATAGACTTCAATTCTGTGCCTATTTGTCTGCCCTCTTCTTACACCAAATATTTCTTAGTCTATTTTCCCAAACCTTAGATTGCTGGGCAATTAATATCCAGCACACTTCCAATTCTTTGAATGAACTTTATCACCAGTTTACAGGATGCACATAGATGAAATCCTAATGAGGTATGGTGAGAAAACTGATAGTGGTAATGTCCCATATTAGTTATAGTAAAGTTTAAACTATATAATAGTTTAAAATATTACATCTTATGATAAACAAATTGTTACCTTTATTAGTTTCCCCCCCCCCCATCCTCCACACTTTTGGTCACAGTGAATATAGATGCATTTTTTCATTCCTCGTCATAGCTGTTAGTCATTCATATCTATGCAATCAATTCACAAGAATTTATGCTCTTAAATATGAATTTTTCATTATTAACTATCAAGTTCACTATAATTTTAGTTTGCTGTTTTGTAACTCTTTTCTTAATATTAATGCTTAAGTTATAAATAACTTTCAAGATATCTGAACTGAAATAAAGCAGAAAAATATTGTAAAAAGAGAGCAAGAGCAGTAATTACCTAAGAGTTTTTGCAGCAGCTTCAACTTTGCTCATACCTGACTGATGAGGCTGAAAGAACAGCCTATTCATATTTGCCATTTCCACTTTATCGTAATCAAACAGCAACAACTAATAAAGTTGAACAAATTTATAAGCCATTTTTAAAAGTCAAGAACAGATGCATATGAAAAAGAAAAACAGCAAAAAAATAGCCAATTAATTGTATTAAACAATGAATTCAATATAAAGGAACCAAAGCACCCATATTGTAAAATAGATGTTTGAAACTAAATTTTTATAAAGTTTTAAGTGTAAAGGGACAAAAATTACCCTAGTGGCGAAAAAATTTCAAAAATTGGTTTAGTAATTTTTTCAGAAACTTATCATAAAAAAAAAAAAAGACTATTTGAATAAAAATTTTTGTAATACACAGAATTTTATTTCTATGAAATAAGTGCTATTAAAACAATGAAACTTAGTGATATTTCAAAGCTCTATTGATGTAAAATTCAAAAAAGAATTTTGATAATATTGAAGAATTAGTTTAGGTGATTTGGCTTAAGAGCAACTCAGACTAGAAACACTGAGAAGATACCTTCTCTGATTGCTCCTTCCATTAAATTTTAGTTTAGGTTCATGTATTTTCATAAGATTAGCTCAAAAATGCAGCTCAAACTGACAGTTATGAGAGGCCAATTTTCAAGATTTTTCGAAAATAAAAAATAAAAAAAAAAATCTAAAGGAAAATTTAGAAGAATTGGCTTTTTATATATATATTAATATTTTAATGTTTTATTTTCAATACTGATTTTATTTATTTCTTTAAAAAAAAAAAAAATGTACTCTGACCACAATCTTCTGTAAAAATTAGACACTCCTTTATTTTCATCTTTCTGTGGAAAAGACTTCTTTCAGAACATAAACAGAGAAGAAATTCTATTCTCCCTCCTCTAAATTTGTTACAAACACATTTGAAAATTAACAATAAATACAAATAATGATTCATTAGATATTATCTATTACAATACTTTTTGATTCATTTTAAACCAACCATTAGATATCATCTATTACAAATGATTAGGTAACATTTAATGTTATCTAATTGTTTGTAATAGATGAATCATTATTTGGGGCAAATGATATCTTAATTATTTATAATAAAGGATATCTAATGGTTGGTTTAAAATGAATCAAAAGTATTGTAATAGATGATATCTAATGAATCATTATTTGTATTTATTGTTATTTTTCAAAATGTATTCATAATGAATTTAGAGGAGGAAGAATAGAATTTCTTCTCCTCCCTTAATGTCCTGCACAGAAAGATGAAATATAGACAGAAAATAAAGGAGTATCTAATTTTGTACAGAGGATTGTGGTGTAGGTATTTGATATTTAAGTTGATATTAAGAAAAAGTAATGTAATTTTACTGTTTTAAAATATTAGTTATTTCTCACCAAATAAGGACCCACAATCTGAAGGTCAATGACAAAGCACAAGTCAAATGGTGAAGAAAATTACTACAAAGTGAATATCCATCTAACTGTTCAAGATAAAATAATGATACTTATTACAAATAGCATAGTAGCTTGGCTTTTAACTACACAATAGTTTTAAGAACTTTAACCTATGTTCATACTTTTCTAATAAACTTACTTCCTTTAATTTTGTTATTTCCTTAAACATTGGGACCTTTTGAAGTTTCACTAAACACCAAGTTTTCTTACCTTGCCAATTCCACATCTAGTTAGCATTTCTGCAGTAACACTTCCAACTCCACCAATCCCAACAACTGCTACTGAATAATCACGAATTTTCTAGAAAAAGAATAATACGTATATTTTGTTTACTTCAAAAGGAAGCTGGCTTAAATGCTTAAAAATTTAGTAATTCATTTTATATACAAAATATTACATATAAAAACTCAATGTTCAATATTTTTCCTCCTTCAAAAAAAGTTAACCATCTCCATTAAAATACTGATTTGAGCAAAATTTTAAAGAAATTAATTCCATTTTCATCAACAGGACTTAAGTTTCATAAACAATTCTCTACATCAAGCATTACACAGATAGAGCTGAAAATTAATTAATTTGAAATATTTTAATAACAATAGTACCTCATAGTTATCAACAATACCCATCCTCTTCAGAGCCATCAATCGGCTAAAAGAAAGGACAAAAGCATGGATATAATTTATGTTTCTGGAGCATGAATAAGAGAACTCATTTTTTTTTTCCCTGATCAATAAAGTGAAAGAATAAAATAAAAGAATCTCAATAAAGTGAAATATTTAAATCTTGACATTGAAATTATATTTCATTAGTTTCACAAAAGTTGGATCCCAGATTAATCAATGCATAACTCTGTATCAACAGATGCTTAGTATTATATATAAAAAAAAAAAACATCTCAATTATAAAATAACATAATACCTTATTTTGATCTTCCAGTTATTTTTTTTTTTTTTAGTTTATAAAGTTCCAAACAGCCAAATTAATGGCCTTGCCTACAAGTGTTGCATGTATAGAGTACATTAGAAAAATTATTACATTTAAATAACTTAAGATACGAATCCCACTCAAATAATCTTTTTCTTCTTCTTAATTTTTACTACACAACTTACATTAAACTTATTACAAAATATTCCATTTATCAATTATCTACAACTACATATTTTTATGTGGGCCCAGTAGCCAAGTGGGTAAGGGCGTTTGGCTGCAGGTTGGAGGCAGCGAGTTTGATCCACGCTCCATTCTCCCCCAAACAGGTCGTAGGGTCTACCCAACCCTTTGTAGAATGGGTACCGGTTTCTTTCCCAGGAGTTAAAGGTGAGTGGGCGTAGGGCTGACCACCCATAGGGCTGACCAACTTCATCCTGTTGGGCAAGAAGAATTGGGAGCCTTACCTTCTACAACCCCAAGGGCTTGCATAGGCCTATAGTGGGATACTTTAACATACTTTTATACATTATTAATAGCCCATCTTAATAATGATTTTGTGACTAATGAGATCTTATTTGCTTAAGTCATTTATTTTATTATTCTGCCTATTACCTATAATACTTCTATATTACTTACATATTTGATACTGGGATATCTTCTTTAAGGATGTATATATAATTTTGTTTAGAAAGTTATTTAATTTGTAGAACTAGTTTTTGCAAATCATAAATTACAAATTTAAAAATGGGGGGGGGGTGACTTTTCCGGAGACCATAGTACCTGGATAAATTTTTACTTACAATTTTATCTATTAATATCTTAATATTTCCAAATAAATATTTTTGTTTCTATACTGTCACATCTTGTAGGTTTTTTTTTTTTTTTTT
>JAFIDM010009631.1:194017723-194126024 GCA_023159025.1 Thereuonema tuberculata
GGGGGGGGGGTCAAATACTGTTTGCAGTGTTGATTTGACGGAATGACAAATTTCTATTACTATTGATAATCTTGTTTTAAATCATTAATTTTTGAATCTGGAAATAGTGTCACACAAAGTGGTCTTCTCTTTTATGTTGAATATACATACGTATGTGTGTGCTGCATTTTATTTTTATGAACTTTTAACTTGTTTAAATGTTGAATAAAACTGTAAACAGATGCTATGCATAAAAGGAGTTGTTTATATATTGTTGCTTTTTTTTTATCTGAAACTATCAAAATGTTTGGAGAGCTGAAATTAGTTTGTACATAATGGCTGAAGACAGTTTTCATTTGTTGCTGTGTTCCAAAAATATTCATTGAAGTAATATATTAAATCCTCACGTCAGCAACGTGCTGTGTTAACTATTATATTGCCAAATGTTAGAATCTATTTATTCTATGAATTATAATATCTCGATAATTTATCAGTTAAAATGATTCCAATAACAGTAACAGAATCACAATAAAAGAGCTAAATTAAGAAAATAAAGACAGATGGAGGAAAATATAGGAGTGCATCCTAGCAAAGTGACTATGAAATCCCATTAAAGTTGGCCTGCCATTGGAACATCGTGATGTCAATCAAATGAGGTCAGAAGTCAAGCTCCAGGCCAGGCAATAATCTGGCGTCACTGAGAAGTCGGGGGGGGGGGGGGGGCTGCTGCTGAAAAGCGAAAGTCTACTTCCCAGTCTTTTTCAGTTCTCTTTTAAAGCTTTTACTCATTTCAGCATTAAAAAAAAAAAAAAAAATCCATTTCTAAGTCATATATTACTATGTAAGGTAAATTGTCGTACTTATTATTTTACATTCAAAGATATCAAAATGTGTTACTATGATTTTACAAAAAACGAAAAGGGGGGGAAAAAAATGTAAAAATACATTATTTGATATCAATTTGTATCTTTATAAAATTGAATTCTTATTTTTCTAAATTACTATAACAAGTGCAAACATTTTCACCTTTTATTACTGTATCTACTTGTTTCCACAGAATAGTTCAGGACGCTGTTTATTTCGATATTTTTGCTGCAGAAAGCTAGCAAAAATAGTTCAGAAAGTCACAAGCATCATGGGAAGACTGGTCTCTCTTCGTGTCCACCACTTCTCATCTCCAGCATTCCGAAACAGAGGGCCACAGAAAACCCCTAAACACAGTTTATTACTTTTGCCCCCATTGAAAAACAATGGACGTCTGCTCTAGGGAGTGGAGGGGACCTTCTAACAGCAAGGTGATTGGTGTCGAGACGTTCAGTGGCAGGCCGTCTTAAAACATCAAAAATCTTGAAATTGGGGAAGTAGTGTTCACCAAAAACAACCATTGTAAAAATTCCAACTGTTTGATTCATAAACTTCAAAAACAACTTTTACAGAAGTTGTATACTGTATTTAACCTTCCTTCAAAGTAACAGGAATCTTTACAATGCGTAGAATGTAAAGCTTGGAATGTAACTTAAGTATTTAGTGTGCTTTCAGTTCAGTTTGTGAAGTATAAAGTGTGACATCTTCTGTGTTATTTTTGATTTTCGATGAATATAAAAATGATCTTTGGAATAGTTACAATTGAGGTTATAGAATGAATAGATTCCAAGGTAATTTTTGGTTAAATTGTCAAGTCACTTTGAAGTTTATTGAACAAAATAACAATAGAAATCTTTCCAATGGATAGAATTATGTTGTGACCACTAGATTTCTTATGAATCTGCATACTTGCCTGGTATGTTGTAATACACATTTTATTTAGTGTGAGGAGCATACTCTAATCTCTGAGCGTAAGTTCTATAATTGATACCTTAATATGTATCTATTATTAAAGATACGAACTAGGAAACAATTTAACAATAACAAAAAAGTTTATTAAACAAAATAAAACAGATGTAAATTAATTAACATCAATAATGCTTAATGTAATTTAATACTACAACTTATTAAAAGGAAACTATCTTGACAAGTGTTGTTTGAATCAATCATAATTAAAATTTCTATCATGGAAATGACCAAAGGGGAAGCTTATTTAATTAGATTCACTAGAAGTTACCAGCAGTTACTAGGGAAATTTTAAACAATAAAATTGTAGTCAATCAAGCTTGAAATAGCGAAAGTTCTATAATGTGCGGATCGAACACAAAGGGAAATTTCATACACTCATATAACTTTACTAGAGAAGGCAGATAAAAGAAACAAATTAAATTAGACTATTCATTGTACGAAAGCCCTAATTTAACTTCTTTCTATATTGATTCTTACATTTACAATAGTCTAAAAGATATACGCTACGCTATTTCCCTCCAGATCTAATCATAGCACTATCTTCTTCATTAGACTTACACTTACCTCTTCAGCTTTCAAAATCGCCATCTCCCCTCTCCAGTGTTTTTTTACGAAGTGTCCCTCACACCTTTCTAATTTCCCCCTCTAAAACAATTTCCGTATTTTTCGCATAAACTCTCAACCTATTGGCCATCCTCAAACCACAGCCACCTCCTGACAAGAAATTGAACTAACTAGACAAAGAAAATTATATTTAGGGTCAAGGTCAACGGTTACCCAAATCCTAATCACATAATTACATCCGTCTTAACATATTTTCCTTTTTAGAATTCTAGGTAAAAAAAAGTATTAGGAAAAAACCCTATTCCAAAATCTTAAATGAAATTATTAAAAGAAATTTACATTAATAAAATAATATTCTTCTTTGGAATATCACAATATAATTAATTACATTAGTAAAATAGTAATCTGCTTAGGCACATCACAATGTAATAAAATTAAAACAAATTAAATAAGTGTCCCAATAAAAAAAAACACCAATGCAATATGTACACATATCAAAATAACTTATATACAATTTCTCAATAACAAACATTCCAACGAAAGGGGAACTCCTTCAGATTTTCACAGTATAACTTCAAATGTAACTTTCTAAAGTACTTTCAAAGAGATCCCTAATTCAAAACAGAACTTCATAGAAGTCTTGAATTGGTTCTGATCCTCTCAAGATACTTAGACTTGAAAAAGACACATTTGAACAAATTAGTGAGATATGCATTAAACTGAAAATGGATAAAAGCTTTAAGAAGAAAAGGCTGTCCCAGTGCTTGGATGTTGATGTTCATTGGCATTGAAGGTATCACTAACATTACAATATTCTTTATAAGACTGGAAGAAGTCAACATCCAGAGGTTTGAACAAACATAACATTCTCATGATTATGAACTGAGAACAGTACAGTTGATAGATATGTCATTGTTAAGTTTGCAAGAGATAAAACATCAAATGAATATCTAAAAACTTTTGTTGCATTTTTAATCATTTGTCTAAAATTAATATCCTTAAATAAGGAGAAACTAAATTACTTTCAGAAATACTTGTGCTCTTTATTTTAGTATGTTATTTTAATTTTAAGTATTCCTTGTAAGAGCTTAGTTGGAACTTTTTAAAATAATCATTTTGTTTGCAGGCACCACAATGTGAGCATGCATTTTGCTCAGCCTGTATTCAAGAATGGCTGCTAAGACAACACACGTGTCCAGTTGATCGACAACCTATTACCTCGGCTCAATTGAAGCCAGTGCCACGCATTCTTCGTAATTTGTTGTCACGTCTTCAAATTATATGTGAGAATTCTTCTTTCGGATGCACTAGTATTGTCAAATTGGATGCGCTCAATGCTCACTTGGAAGAATGTGAACATAATCCTAAGAGACCTGTTCACTGCGAGCAAGGATGTGGTCTGGTGATTCCCATGGATGAACTTAAGGTATTTTATTATACTTCAAATATACAACTAAATTTCCTTCTATTTTTTTTTTTTTTTTAAGAATACATGATGGAAACTGTGATCCCCCCCCCCATTTTTTTTAAGAATTAGATTAATATTTGGTAAGGTTTTGTTAACTTTATATCATGGATATCAGTTTTAAGTTATAAGATTTACATTAATGACATTACCAAATATAAAACGAATGAATTGTCATAGCAATTTGGAAAAGTTTGTTTTCCTTCTCCATCCATTCCCTGAGTGACTACAAAAATTTAAAAATATCCCAATTGAATTATTGACAAGAGTAATAACTTTAAATTTCAAATTTCATGAAATTAAAAATAAAAAATATAAAGGACCAAACACATTCTGTAATATGCAAAGTAAATGTAGGTGTAGAGTTTCCTTTAATACAATTTTGAGTGAATCAGTATGCAAAAATATTTTAAGAAATGCCTAAATAGTAACATACAGATAGTACATAATTGAGTAGCTGTGTGTAAAATGTGTTGATTAGGCCAAACTAAATTTAAGGAGAAAATAAAGGAATAAGTGAATCGTCTAGAATCAAAACTCACAATATCCAAAAAATCGAAAATTGAAATAGCAGTGCCATCTTATAAAACTCTGCGCAAGGAATCCATATTAAAGGTTATGTTGGTCCTAAACTTACAACATCCCATTGAAAATGACAGCTGAATATGGCATTTGGTGTCAACACTCACATTATCCGTGGGATGTCATGTGTTTTGTCGCCAATATAATTTCAGCCAATCAGAGAGTAGGAATGAAACTCATATTGGTGAAGCGTCTCATTGGAGATAAACTTGTTAAGGGAGAAAGTGCTTTTAAAGTGGACACTGGCATGTACAAGTCCCTGTTTAAGGCAAAGAAAAACATACAGCATTTCAATCCTGTTAAAGAAAAAAGATGTTGCAAAACTTCTGAAACACCACTATGGAGAAAATTGGCGTACTGTGGAATCTTTTTCGTTTTGTGTGTCTGTGATTGATTCCAGTAATGATGACAGTACTGTAATGAAAGACAGTACTGTTAATTTATTGGACAAGAGTAATACTTTCAATTTAAATACTCAGAATACAAAAATGAAAATTAGTATGTCATAATGTTAAAGTTGATGTTAAGAGTATTGTTTGTAATAAAATATTTTAGTATGCATTATTTATGCTGTATTCTATCACGCAAATAATCATTATGAAAAATTTGTATTGACATTGATATCCTCAGTTTTCAGAATGAAAGTTAACAATATCCATTATTTGGAGTCAAAACTGTCATTATCCAATATTGTTAAATATTTCATACAAAAATACAAAATCATATGATTTTATTATAAAAATGTAATTAGATATTCAAAGTACACAAAATAGCATGTTTCATTTTTATATTACAGGTGGTAATTAGCATCATCTCAATTATTGCTCAATTACCAAAAAACCAAGTTTTGGATATTGTAAGTTTTGATTCTAGTAGACTCAAGTCACTATTGAACAATTAAACAGTGATTTAAAATAAGATACATTTTAATATATGCTCATGGATGCAAAATAATATTATGCCCATTAAGAAATAACTTGAATATCTTATTCGTAACATAATGTTATAATAATTAAAATGCTGCAAGATAAAACTGACTTTGGAGAAATATATAGAGCTACTGTTGGTGGCATCCAATTTAAGAACCTTGATTATACTTTTGAGGTAATTTGATATTTACTTTCATAATTTCAGTATGTCTAGATAGAGATATCAATTACTAAAGAGCCATTTTTAGAAGATTCCAGCAGCAGGTTAGTCACAATGTCAAATAGCTATCCAAGCTGATCATATGATTAGCACAGTGGTACAGTTTGCAGCATTAGAAAGGAATATCTATTCATCACCATGGATCTGGTCCCAAAATAACTACTAAAAGTAGTCATATTGTTTAGGAACATGCAGCTATCTTTTCTACCAGATCTATTTCTAGCCATTGGAATGTGATATAAACCTTTATTCCACTCAAATCTCTACAAGGAACAGTGACAGAAACCCAGTCAGTAGAAAGCTTATCAAAAAAGGAATAATTAGAATCCATTTTCGATTTGCTACAGTGTACTGATGATAGCTCTACAAAAATATGGCATCACCAAGGATCGACAGGATTCAAATTAGATTTATCAAACTGCCTGCAGTATCAGAATTATTGTATTGGGTGCTATAAGTTTCTATATCGGATCATGTTATGTATTCATTAGATGTATCAATAACAAGAATGAACATTGTGGAACTCAATTGCTTATCTTTCCTCTGCATTCTGTTATTTTTCAGAATACTAATGAATGCCCTCATGTGAGTTGCATATCAACAACCTACTTGCCATCCTTGTCTATGGTTTTTTTTTGATCCACCCCCACCCACCCTTTACTGAGCACATCTAGAAAATCCCAAGAAGTTGTTAAAAAATCCAGATCTAATAGACATGTACCTTGCTGTAGATCTATCTTGTTGTTGTATTTTGCAACAGTGGGACAGTCCCTTAATGGGAGGTGGGGGTGAAGGAAGGAGATTCATTGTCAACTTTTGATTCTAATTGATTCATTATCGACATTAGGAAAACTCAAGGCTTACATTTAAAGATAAGGAAAGAAGTGTATGTAAACAAACACACTCGATGACAAACTAATGATGTGAGATTGAATGATTGAGTACCCAGAGGTTTTGAAATACTAAGCATCCTTGAAGGTGGCAGCACAAAAATACAGGACAATACAAGATATGGGAAGGGGAGGTTAACAGTAGTGGTTTATCTGCCAGTGATAGGACTTACTGCATTGAGCTGCATTGTTATTTCAGAGAGAAGATGGATTATTCTGTTCTGTTGTGAAGAAAATCACATTTAGGATACATAAAATGGAATATTTATTTGTTTCAACAATTATACTAATATGATTAATGTAATTGCAGGTTAAATTTAAATAGCCTACCAGGTCTTTCATGTGGGCCCGGTAGCCGAGTGGGTAAGGGCGCTTGGCTGCGGGTTGGAGGTAGCGGGTTCGATTCCCGGCCTCAGCGGAGGACGGGAATTTTTCCACGCTTCTTTCTCCTCCAAACGGGCCCTAGGGTCTACCCAGCCCTCTATAGAATGGGTACCGGGTTTCTTTCCCGGGAGTTAAAGACGGGCCGACCCCCCGTCCTCAACTTTGTCCCGTAGGTTCTGAACACTGGAGCCTACCCTCCAGTTGCATTGCGCGGTCCTCTGGGCCTGATCGCACCTTTAACCTAACCAGGTCTTTCAAGCATTTCTTCTAGAATTATAATTTAGGCAGGTCTAATGCCATCATTAAAATTGACTTACACAGCAGAATAATAAATCTTTTGTAGCATTTTATTTATTGAAATCTACTGTCATGACTTGGTCCCTTCTATATTTCATTTTTAACAGCAGGTAACCATTGACTGTAAGACTAGGAGAATGCTGTAAGTAAATTTAACTTCAGTTTCCTGGTGACCAGATCGGCGAGGCTGCTGCTACTGGTTTATCTGAACTCTTGAGTGCTTTCCATCAACTGCATTTCTCCCAGACATTTATTTTTGTATTTAATCATGTTTTATTTCTTACTAAGGACTAAGCCGATCATTTTACTGTGCATTTTTCTTGCTCTAGTTGCAATATTTTTTTTATTTCTTATGTGATTTCCTCAGAATATCTTATTTTATTCCCTGTTTATCTTATCATTACTATCCGTGTATGTTATTCCATTTTATTAAACTTGTTTATTATATATTGAGTCAAGTTTTTACATGCTCTCTTTTATTCATTTATTTGACTTTTTTATCTTGTTTCATTATCTTCTTTGCATCTTTCTTTTAATTCTTTTTGGGCCCAACAGGATCAGGATAAACATTAATTCTTCCACATGACAGTTTCATGAAGAACTTTCAGGAGTTGACTACTTTTGTAATGCGGCACACAAAATAGTCACAATTCAAAGCTTATAACATATGTTGTCAATTCAGAATGCTGTAAATCCATTGATATTTTCATCAGTCTTTGAATATCAAACTAAATTATTTTTTTTCCCAATTAAATAGTGGAATTTTGAGTGTTTTTGCCATTAACTCTAACAGGAAGTTGTAAAACAGTTTAAAAGTTTGGAGATGAAAGTATATACTTGCAGAAATTGGAATAATATACATGTTAATTAGCTATCTGCAGAGCTACTTTGTTCAGAAGGAATTCCTTATTTGTATGTTTTACCAGTGGATATATACCTTTTTAAAAAAAGCTTTTTATATTTTTCTGTAGAGTTAAAACATACGTTTAGTATTTCATCTTGCAGTCATAATTGTATCCTCTGTATATTAGTGAGGGGAAAATTACATAAATTGGCACATTTTAAGTATGATGAAATAAAAATAAAAGCTCAACTTTGGAATGTAGCTGCATTCTAATGTATCTGTTCTCTTGTTGAAATCTTTCGTTAACCCAGTTTCCAATGAAAATTTTTTTGTCATATTTAATCAGAAGCAAAGCAAGTGACTTAATACATACTCATGTTTGTGAAAATTGCAACACCATGAAGGAACATCAGAATGGAAGGAAATTTATTACACAAATTACTAATAGTGATACAAACAAACGATCAAAGTTTCAGAGCAATGCAACAACAGTACTTGCAAAAAATCAGTATGGTGTAAAGCCTCCACGAGCTGCGATAAGAGCTACTATACGCCATGGCATCGAATCAAACGGGCCTTGGATATGTTCCTGAGGTACTGCCTGCCAGGCTGCTTCTATCAAGAGACCATAGTTCTTCTGTATTGGCTGCTGGATGACAATGACAGGCTAGTTGCCGAGTGACCATATCCCAGACTTCTTCAATAGGTGACATATTGGGCGAACCTGCAGGCCAGGAAAGAAATGGTATCTGCCTTGCTTCAAAGACAGCCTGGAGATTTCTGGCAACATGTGGTCGGGCTTGTTGGAATATGGCTCTACGAGTGTGCTGAAGGAATGGCACAACTTCCCTGATATAGTGGTTGCTGTTGAGTGCCCACCATTCGTAGCAGCCAAGATCTCTTATGATACCCAGTTGCTACCCAAACTATAATGCCTACGTTCGTGCAGTATGATGCTGGACAATGCAGTCTGGAAGATTGCGCTCACCTTGATATTGTCTAATGTGTATGCGGCCATCGTTGAAGTTGAAGCTGGACTAGTCTGAAAGCACGACATGGTGCCAATCTGCATGCCAGTGGGTTTGTTCGTGAGCCCATTGTAGCCTGAGGCAATATTGCTTATAAGACGTCCTTTGACATTAACGAGGCATACTGACTTCAGTAGGCATGTGTAGAGCTCACTGACGATGAAAAACTACCTCTGTGTCCACAACAGTCTCTACTTATACTCTCTTACATAACAGTTCAAAGGGCGTTGCTGAGTCTAGGCATGTGCAATCATTCCAAAATTTTAATCATTTGCATATCATACCCTGCTTTACCTTTCCTGTAAGTTTCACTTTATTTGCATGTTTCCTTCATGGTGTTACATTTTTCACAAGCATGAGTGTATGTATGAATGAGGTGTGAATGACAGCTTGAGCAATAACTCAATCAATTTGACATTCAAAGAGACCAGTTATGCAGCACAGAAATGTTGTACAAGATGCTTAGGAAATTGTCAGGAAGATTTAAAAGAACTTCTGCAATAAGAAAAATCTAAAAATAAGATAATTTTTGAAAATTTTAATTAGATTCATTGTTAAATGAATGTTGCAAAAAATAAATGATCTTTTTTTTTTCCTTATTTTAATGCTAATTTTACACTTGAACAGGACCACAACTGTGTGCGTGAATTACGTACATTAGTTCACAATCAGCAACAGAGGATCAATGATTTACAGCAGGAAGTGGCTGAGCAAAAACTACAAGTTAATGAACAGAAACGGGAGATTCAGCTAGTAAAAGTAACGTATCCTCTTTTTCTTCGTTCATTTTATGATAGCTATACCCGCTTTTATCATCGTCCCCCAACTTATTTTGCATTTGATGATTAGATTGAGTGAACAGTACTGTAACGTGTTCTTTTTCTGTGTAATGTTATTTTGCCATGTACAACTGTCAATTTGCCAGTTTCAAATTTGTATCTTAATTGTTTTGAAGTTAAGTTATTAACATAATAAATGATTTTACTCTTCCATAAGTAATGTGAAGATAAATTCCTATTAATATTAGTTAAATCAGTTCATATTTTTAGTAAGCATATATGGTATTATTGTTGTTGGTTTTCTTTTTTCTTTTTTACTCTTCCATAAGTAATGTGAAGATGAACTAATTTAAATAATATTAATAGGAATTTAAATTTTTAGTAACCATACATGGTATTATTGTTCTTTTCTTATTGTTTCTTATTGTTTTTAAATCGTCTTGGGACTAGAAAAGTAATAGCTGGAACACTCAAAAGAAATACATATGAATAATTAAATATTAAGCTTATTTTGTGCATTTTTCCTTAGAATAATAGAATATCCTACAAAACAGTTAAAATTAATTGAGTTTAGTTTAGAAAATAAAATATTGTTAAAATTTGAAGTTGGTAAATATATAAGCTTTTGTGCAATAAGACATGAATGTTTAAGCTTCCCTTACATTGATTTTAATTTTTAACAGCTATATATTTCTCATTTTTGTTTAGCTTCCTTCATTGCAGGAAATCCTAGATCAGATAGCAATAAAGTTAAAATAATTAAATTACCCCTGAAAGCTTATATATAATTAGTATTATATCTAATATATAATTGTAAGACATTGTATTTTAACAAAATTCATTAAAATTTCAGTTATTTGAATGAACTTAATTAGCAATTACAAAATAAAATGTTTCAGAGCTTATTGTAGCTTTTCTATCAGTCAAAACAACTAAAATTGAACTGATAAGAATCAAACATTTGAGCTCTTCAAGAAGCGTATAGGTGGATCAGTTTCAATTAAAATATTGAAATTGTTAATGCATTCTGTTGTGTAACATATTATCTCATCTGGTTTACATGTTTTAAATTGTTCTCAACATGTTTGAGTATTCAGAAGATATCAGATTTCAAAATTTGTGGGATTGTTTAGCTAAAGGGGTAACTAATATTCTGTTATTTTTAATATCAGTTAATTCATCTTTTTAAGATAAGATTTTCTTGTATAATGCTGTTTTACTCCCAAGATGGAAATATTTTTTGTATTTAGTGCTAAGAAAAATAATCTTGTAAATTGCACCCACAGTGTAATTCAAAAATTATGTAAATTTTTTTTTATTTTATGTGAATGAAAATATGTTTTTATTGTTGTCCTAAATATCTTTCCTTTTGTTTATAGCTGTCAGAAGTTTGACATTTCATGGGTTAGAATAAAAATACAAAGCAAAAAGAAAATATTAGCCATAGAGTATACTAGTCCCATTCTGCAGGGCTTTGGAACAGACAAAATTTGTAATTGCTCCGCTCCGACATGAAATACTTGCTCCATGCTCCGCTCCGAGCTCCAAATGCATCTTTTAATTCGTATCGCCAAAGATCAAATGCTAAAAACAAGTAGTTTTTTTAACTAAACTTTATTAATCATCATTATTAATTCTGTAAAACAGAATAGCTGACAGTAAGACATCTTTCATTGCCTGTCTTGTATCATTTAATATCAATTTTAAGGCAGAAAATAATCTCTCGACACTGGCTTGTGTAGTGGGCATACTCGATGCAACTCAACAGGCAGCCTGAATTCGGTGTGGGTAACCGTCAATAGCTTCAAATGCTGATTTTACAAGTCTACCCATACCCTCGATTGCATGACAATCTTGGTGAAAATTTCTCTCAGTCTTCTTCATTCGAATGCTGCATTTCTGAAACTGACGTTTTTCCAGCTTGTCTAGCTCTTTTTCAAAATCATCATCTTCTGAAGAATTGTCTGCTGAAATCGAACTGTTTGTTTTTCCTTTCTGTGATTGTTGAAAACTTACTACTCCATGGGGCTGCTGGGATTCAATTGTTGAGGATTTCGACCTTTCACCCTCTTGCCTCATATCAAAACGTTTAAAAATCTTTAGTTTTTCGAGTCGTCGGGCGATATCCAAAAGTCCTTTTGCTTTTGTCGTTTGCGACGAACTCAGTAAAATTCTATACCGAGGATCTACATAGACTCCAGCAAGAAAATGGGTGTTTTGGAAAAGATTTTCTTCACGTTTACACATGGAGGTCAAAATTCCCATAGCAATTTATCCTCCATTGTCTTGGAGAAATTTTGCAAGTTTTTGCCATTCCTTCATGAAAACTCCCGGAGTTACATCAGCTGCTTGAAGGGTTATTGTCGTAAAATTTGGCTTTGCCAGGAGATCTCTTATATTCTTAACTCCGTCCCATTCGGGTTTAGTTAATATCAATTCTCTGGCTCCAGCCGCAGCTACTTGTTCACAATAATGTTGAAAAACAAGTAGTCGATCAATCATTGCAAACGTTGAACCCCAACGAGTGACAGTATCCAAAGGTTGGGTTAGCCCATGTTTTTTTTAGAAGAATACTGCAAACATTTGGGGTTCGTAATTTGATAATGACTTGCCGTATTTTCCCTAAAAATTCTTTGGCGGGTTCTTTCTTCAGTCCATCCCAAATTGCCAACTGAAGAGTGTGATTGCCACACCTCATCAATTGGACTTCTGAATTATCTTCAGATAGCCATGTTGGCAGTATAAGGCTGTGATCCTCAACCCATTGTGCAGAAACATCCATGTCGAGTTCTCTGCTATCCTGCTCTTCAGTTTCTTTCAATGAAATAATTTCGTTTTTTTTTTATATTATGAGAATTAGAAACGGTTTCATTGTTTCTGAATTTTTTTACAGCACACGTCATGTTCGCTGCATTGTCAACACAGATACTCAAAATTTGCATTTCACTGATTTCAGTTTTTTCTAAAATGGCTTTCACCTGATTTTTCACATACAAAGAATCATGGCGTCCTTCAGTATCAACAATGTCCAAAGTTTTTATTACAGCTTTATTTTTCTTTGCTTCATAGAACTGGACATTGACTGCCAGAAAATTTCTGTTTCCACGGGTTGCTGCGTCCATCTTTAGATAGAATAACTTTCCCTTTAAAACATTTTTGAGATCAGCACGTTCAGATTCAGCTGTGCTGATAACTAAATGACGAACTGCATCATGTCCTATCGAAACACCAAGCTGTTGAGCCATTTCACCTGCAATTTTTTGGAATCCTTTGTTCTTGAGTCTGAATGTTTTTTTTTTTTTTTTACAAATGCCTGGGCTCCTAGACTGATTGTCTTTCTTTAGGCCAACAACAAGGGGCGAAATATGATTCCTTCAACCGACGAATCGTTGCCCAGGGTACGCCAAGGGAGGCAGCATCAAGTGATACCTGCAGGAACGGACAGAAACAGAAGAAGAAAGAAACATCCATGCCACAACCGGGATTCGAACCCGGGTACAGGCATACTGGCCGCAATGGCAGACCGCCGTCGAGACCGCTCGGCCATGCCGGCACGGCTTGAGTCTGAATGTAGTGAGGGGTATTGTACTCAAGCAAACCATCTCCACAAGGCCTTCACGGAAAGTATCAGCATCCATCGTGATTGTAACCTACGAGGACTTGAAATATGAATCAATTTTCATTTGGTCCATTTTGGATTTCTTATCAGATGAAGCTCTGCAAATACTATTTTTTTCTGAACTACAATGTCCCTTTGCTGCTGCTTTTAAGTTCATTGTCCTTCTTTATGATCAGAGCTTCATAAACTTCCATATGATACGCTTGACATGGCGCCAAAGATTAAATTTTTTTACTGGGCTAGTTTCACTTGCCTTGAAGTTGCATCGTTTGAGCTCACCATTAATTTTCTTTTCCACCTTGGATGTTGCCGACTTTTTCTTCTTTTCAAATTCAAATGTGAAAATGTCATTCAAATCTTCCGTAAATCGACTATCAATCATGGACGGCAGATTTAATTTTTTTTTCTATCGACGACATGATTGAATCCATTCGTGTTTAGTAATAGTAGTAGTACAACCTGTCATATATTGAAAAGAAAGCATATTAAATAAAATAGTTTAGGCACTACGATGCTTAACATGATTTATTAATCAAAAATTGGGAATAGGAAATTTAATTATCTCGAGTGAGAATCCCAAAAAGGAATAAAATTGAATCAAATTACCTGTCGTCATGTATAAAAGATTAAAAACAGCCGAACGTTTCAGCCCTGTTTGAAAGCGTCTGAGTTGTAAAACCTATGTATCAGACACTTCCAAAAATATTAAAACGGAACCAAGCTAATTACAGAAATAAGGACGAATTTAAATCTATCTTATACTTGCGTAATAAGGGCACTAGACACATCCCAATTTCAATCAAACTGAAATATTAGACCAGACCCTCACCACATTCTCTCTCACATTGAGGGAATCCTTGCACATTGCCAACTCCTCTACCATCAATAATGATCTATCCAATAAAATTATAAAAAAATTACTTAAACCCATCTCACTACTCCTAATTTCACAGTTGAAAACAGCCTCAAGCTGGGCTGAAACCTTCTGTTTTAACCTTTTTATACTTGACGAAAAATTACATTGGTAATTTGATTCAATTTTATTACTTTTTGGGATTCTCACTCAAGATGATTTATTAAGTTATAAAATCTAGCCCTCATCAATATTATCAAAATGTCAAGTTTAATTTCAAGTAAAAGAATTGATCCTTCCAATTTAAAACAGAAAGCAGACCAGACATTCAGACATTGTAATTAATTAAAATATAATTAAAGAAAAAAGAACTCTTGTGTTTTAAACCCATAATAAACCCATTCGTAAATAAGCCTACATTAATCTGTTTACGATAGCAAATAGCAGTTGCGATTGTCAGTTTAAAAAGATCTAACCTCTCGTAAACTTTTTGAAAGATTATCTCATAGTGTTTTAAAATACCCATATATTTGGCATACCTGTTTATAATATAAATGTTTATATTATCTAAATTTAATTTCCAGTGACACTTGGGCGTGTTGTTGCGATTACGTTGCCAACAAAACAACCAGAACCAGACAATAGTGTTGCCACATGTCTGTTAAATATACGTATTTGTTTTAATGATATAAATATTTTAAAAAATTAAAATTTTAAATTTATAATAATAAAATCCAAAAAATGGATGAAAGGAATAACCAAATAATTAACTATGACTCCAAAAATTTAAATTCTATCGTTGTTAATTCTATTAATTTTAAAAATCAAAATGAAGAAAATAAATCAAGAATAAGAGTAAAATGTAAAATTTTGAATATATATGAAAAATTCATATATAGTGTAGTCTTGAAAAATATATATAAATATAAAAACATAATAGAAAAATACTCTTCTGAAAACAAAACAAGACTTAGTTGATTGAAGATTTTCAACATTCCTACTATAAATAATAAGTTTGGATTTAGAGTAAATGAATAAACTTACTCAAAAATATTTAGACAAATAAATTGGAGTAATTACAATTGTAATAATTTTAGAGAAATCAAAAACCGATTAATATATGATATAGTCACTATATAGTAAAAAACTTCTAATCTATACTTTAACAGTAATTAAATTTTGTTTTTGAAAAGAGACACTAAACTTTCCAGCACCTATAAAACAGGAGTAATTGTGCGATTTCACCTAACAGGACTGGTAAGCATTAAAAAAAAAATAATTTTGGAGCAGCGGAGCAGTCAAAAACTTGTGTGCTCCGGCTCCGCTCCAAAGCCCTGCCATTCTGCTCAATGTTTTGTTGTTTTGAAAAAAGCAGTCTGAAATCAGAAGAATTTAATATCACATCAGTTAGGGAGTACACTTTCACTGCACTGAAATATTTCAAAGTAGAGTCCATCTTCATTGTATCAGAAAATAAGTGTGTACTTCTTTAGTTAAATACTAAACTGATAACAGTTGTGACTATATAATAATACTGGGAAAAGTAGAATTACTAATAGGAAAATCTAGTCTTAAGGGTATGGGACTGACTAAGGAAAAAGGAGTGTTGGAAGATCACCAATAAAATGGAAAGACTATTTGAAATTTAACTGTTTGGATTGCAATAGAGAAGAAAAGCTTTAAAACAAAGTTGTAAAATGCAATTTAAACTTGAAATGCACATGGACCATATAACAGTGCTTTTTACCATTAAAGTTTCAATTTCCTAGATAATTTTGGGTTATTTTAATGATACTAAACCTCTAGGTAAAGGTTAAGGGTAAAACAAGATCACCAAGATACAATTCAGTTAAAGCACTAAATCAGGCTGATAGCAGTTATATTAGAAAGCTGAAACTTTAGTGGTAGATGGATTTACTTGGTAAAGGGAGTTTTCCATAGATTTTGGTGCAAATTGCTTCTTAGGTAAAGAACTTTAATGTCAGAAATCATTACATGATTTCCACTTACTACTGTCATGATAAATAAATTATTTGAATAAGCAAAGTTTAGGTTTTCAGCCATCAATAGAATGATATAAGTTTTTGGGTTCCATTGTCTGAAATTTGGCATACTATCCATAATTTTTGTTTTATACTTAAATTCAAATGCCATTTAAGTTCTTTTCCATTAAAACTCATAACTTCTATTTATTAAGAATGAATATTAGCAATTTTTATTTATTGTTGTTAATCGCATACTCAAGAAAGAACCATGAGTAGGACTAAAATTATGTAATAATAAAAAATAAAAGTAGTAATAATGATAATATAAAACAAAAAAAAGCGTCATTTTAAAAAACTCTTAAACAAAAAAAAACTTAAACAGAAAATCAGTAAATCAATTTGTGTGTATACGAAGTACATTTAAACGCATGTAATAGCAGACATTGTGCAATTATGGATAATTATTAATTATGGGATTGCTTATTATATATTACATTACATTATCTATTCATACAGGTAGATGCTTCATTTACATGCAAAAATAAAAGTTTTGTTTAAGCTCTCTCAGAGTGAAATAATAGCTGTAACTGCTTTGCTGCAAATAAATCATTCAGTTTTGCAGTTGAACCTTTAAATTTGTAGCATTCAATAATGTTAATATTAATAGAATTGTTGTCTGTCATTCTTCAATTCACTTTAAGAGAATATAAATAAAATTCATTATTATTAATATACTAAAAATTTCCAAAAAAAAAAAAAAAAAAAATCTTTTTCTGGATAATATTTATGGAATACCTAGAGAATGCATTGCATTTTCAGTATGGAACAGTCTGGACAAAAAAAAAACTTAAAAGTATCCCCCCCCCCCTTTCTTTGTTAGTTTTGTTAATGAGCTTTCTGCATACAGGATACAGTTCTTTTAACTTGTAGTACTTCTTGTTGATTTAGTTTAGCTCATTTGCTTGACTTTATATATTTCATAACTTAAATGACATTTTCAAATATAGCGTCATTCAGAATCAAACTGCTTTAAAGGAAATAGACATTCACTGATACAGTTGGTTAGGGATCATAACATCATTCCTATAATTAAGAAGACTTAATCTAGTGATCAGCAATAGAGCAGAAATAAAACTGAGCATCAATGTACATAATTGACTGATGTTGTCTGGAGGTACAATCAGTGCTTGAAGAAATTGTCTTGCAGTACTGCCTTTAGATAATGTATGCAAGCAGCTCTTATCTTGTTCTAATATTTAATGGATGACAAATCCTGAGAATAGACGACTACAGGAGGAAGACCATATCAGAGAAACAGTTCCTGAAGTTTTTTTACATTATACAGGCAAACATTGTCATGCTGCAAAAAAAAAAAAAAAGTATCTGCCATAGATGGAAAAAGGTATTTGATGTCAAAAGTAGCCTCAACAATGACCCAAAGGTGAGTGATGAGAATATCTCCCCACCTCATAGCATTCTTCAGTACTAAATGTAGTATTGCGTTTGCCATATTATAAAATACATAGTATTAGTCATTCCTTAAACAGGGCTTATTTATGGAAGGTGTGTTACGTGTGTTTTACATTAACATGGAATGACTGGGTTCTGGCCACCACACACACAGTTCTAATAAAATAAAATACGTAAATATAAATACAATAAATGCAAGCGCTTTCGAGGTGATCTACACCTCCTTCTCAGGCGGAGAAATGAATAACATATTTCAAAATTAAGAAATGAGGTCCAACGACGTTTGGGCTGGACGGAACCATTTGGGATTTAGGGGTGTTGGCATTGGACCCTGCTGCCGGGGCCTAAGAAGGGGAGCGGTGAAGAACATCGTAGAGAGGGAGAGAGATGAAGGGAAACAGCTTATTTATGAAGATAATATTTTGCCATTCATCGTCAAGTAAGCTTTATTTTGGCATCATGTGTATTTTAGTCACCAGCAGGTTTTAATGAATTAATTATTCTACATAATTACATACCTAAGCTTCTGCTTAATGGTGCCTATATCACTAGAATTATTGATTCCCAATCTAATCCTTAAGTGTATGTCCTTGTCTTTTTATCTCGTTTGTCTTAAAGTAGGGGGATTGATAATCCTCTGCTGTTTAAGGAATGATTTGTATCTGATGTTTCTTTGGGATATGGGTTGGCTGGCAAGAGCTGGTTGCTTTTTGTTATGATGGGAGAGGGGTCTGTAGCTAGGCTCTTTCAGTTTCATTCACATTTTGACAAAATGATACTTGTTGCAAAATGGTTGCCAACTCCTGGTCTTTTTAAGTCTTGAAAAATATACTAGCTGTTTAATACAAAATAAGTATTGGGTTGGCGAATAAGTTCGTTGGGTTATATCTAACAGTTTTATTTAATTAAAAAAAATTATAATAATAGATTAATCAATTATGTATTCTCCGTTACTGTTTACGACCTCCTCCCACCTCATAATTGATTAATCTATTATAATTTTTTTAATTAAATAAAACTGTTAGATAAAACCGAACGAACTTATTCGCCAACCCAATAGTTACTAGAGCTTGAATATTTTTTCCCATTAATTTTGTTTTACAATGAATGATGTACTGTCCTAAAAAGAAAAAAATTCCAACTGAATAATTTCTCATGCATCAAGAGATACCAACCAAAGAAAAACTCGATTTGCATTTTGGTTATTGGCTTTACTCATCAAAGGGCAATTGCCTACCACTCAGTAATTGTTGGGTATCTACTCTATTACTAATTTAAATTTTATATTTGTGATCTAAATGTTTTAATTCTTAGTTTTTCCAATTTGAGCCATTATATATATATATATATATATCTGTTTAGTTAACTTATTTTTATATTATAGAATAATTTTGAATTCATAACTTTTTGAGATAGCTAAATGTTAATTGAAAAGATTGCGGAAAAAGTAGCACCTTGAAAATAAACCATAAATTATCTTCCTGAATTGTTTATGATCAAATTCCTTAGTTAATTATATTTCTATATCAGTATTCTTTTCAGTGACAGCAGATGTTAGTTGATGTCCTCAGCATTCTTGACTGTCTTTACTTCTGCATTTGGTTGAAAATGTTCAAGTCACGCATTTTTTTCTACTCAGACAATCCCACTGCAGTAGCATTAATTAAAAGTTGAATGGAACTTGTATATGATTACTTTATTTGCATATGAGCAAGAGCATTATATGATTATTTCGTCCAGAATTTTCTTACATACCTTCTGCACGATTCCCAAAAATTAGAAGGCCACCCCATTGTCGTATTCTTATTAGGTGCCATTCTGCATTAAAATCTTTTGTGCTTCTAGATCTACAAAGTGCTATTTCCTGGTTTCGTATAATGTATAGTTCTTTGATTCTATCATGAAATAAGCTAGTAGATTGCCTTCTTTTTTTTTTTTTTTTTAATTCTGTTAAAAATAACGTTCATGGTATTGTTTTCCATTGAGATCTATGAATCATACATTTTATTATTGGCTTTTCCAAATTATTATATTCAATATATTTTTATAAAATATTCATTAAAGAAAATATATGGGCAAATGAAGTGTACATTTCTGGCAGTAAATTTTCTAGATTAAAATAATTATGCAAATTGAACCTGGAATTACAGCCCCTAATCAGTTGCCTATATTTTTTGAACTCTTGCATTTATAGATTGCTGACCTTTGGCTGCCAGGTTATTTCTGGTTGTTGCTTAATCTTAAGCAGATGTAGAATTTTTCCTCAAGTTACATATTGCATTGAAATTATCATTTAAAATATATTAAAATGCACAAGGCAAAAATCAATACATAATATTATTTTGAGCAACTATGTATCACACTTGGAGGAAAAAATATATCCTTACCCACTCACTTCAGAATGTAGTTATATCATGCAGATAGATCATATTGTGGATAGTTTTACAACCAATCCAACGTTCTCTTACATGGCAGGTATTATAAAGTTTATTACAGCTGTTTTGAATCTTTGCTATGTTTTGTTATTCATTCTAGTTTGTAATGATTATTCTTTTTAGAATACTTACAGAACTCATTATTCACAATTTCAGGAATTCATGAGGGCCATGAGAATCTCAAATCCTACAATGCGAGCAATTGCCGATCAAATGGAGCAGGATGAAGTTGTGAGGTTAATTTTTTTCTTTCCATTTATCTTTTGCTTTACGTTGAAAGGAAACTTTTAAACATAATTTTTCTAAATAATTATTTTCAGCTATCATTGGAATTTGATTTTAATTCAGTTAATTGGAGCTATGGCCATTGTTTTAAGAGCTATTTACACTGTTAAAGATTACATTTGATAATTAACAAAAACAATGCAAATTAAGTCTTAGTTAACTTGGAATATAGAGTAGACAGGCTAGCGTGTATTTATTAGATTCTTTTATAGAATTAAAGAAGCCTTCTCTTTTGATATGAATCATATTTTCACTGCACTACACTTCTGCTATTGTGGTTAGTGGTGGAATTGGTCTTTCAGATAAATGTGGCATAAAAGCTGTAATTTAATGATAAAGGGTAGTTGTAACTTGGACAAGTAAAAGTTAGAAAGTGGAAAGGGTTTAGTCATTAATATTTTTACTTTTTTTTTTGTCTAGTTAGCTTAGTTATTTTATAACAATTGTTATAATGATGAAATCATTTTTTTTTTCTTTTCTTTTTGTGAAGAGGTAATCTTTTGTCAGAAGTTTGTGGTGCAGTTTTCAGAATAGTGTTTACTACCTGTGAATTACTTTTTGATACCCTGTTGAAATAAGTAGGATCTTCGCAAGTTTAAAGTCAATTGAAGGTGAATTATTTGATTCACAGATAATGGATCAGTGATTTAATAAAAGACTTTTCTTTGTTTGTATTGTTTTGCCTTTTAGATTTTTAAAAAATATACATATATAAATGGAAAATAACCTCAAACTGTTTTGAACTTTTGTTTACATTTTGAAGTTCTGGCTCTTAAAAAAAGCATCTTTGCTAATCATATATTGTAACAGTTTTTTTTTTAATAAACTTTTTAAAATTAAATGTTACTATATAATTCTGTGTATTAGCAACTCAGAAATGAAGTGTATTTAGTGGTGAATTTGAAAAAGTTACTAATTTATGTTAAAGTTACTAATCAATTTATAATTAGATATATTTTCCTTGCATTGTTTGATAAATTAGGACAGAAAACTTTTGGGGCTATCTGTTAATAAACAAGAAATCGGAAAGATCTTGAATTGAATGAAAAAAATACATAATATAGAAACTTGTTAATTTTACATTGTTGTCTGTGGTATCTTTGTCATAATATCTTAAGTAAAAATGTTAATTTCAATTGTTAAAAACACATTTTTTGAGATTACATGTGAGAGTAGTCTACTTTAAGTAGTAAAAACAATTTAGATTTACATGCTAGTCCCTCACTTTTGTGTCCTGTCAAATTAATATAGTTCCATAGTTCATATTTTATGAAATCTCATTCCTGTTTTGGAATTCAAGATAGAAAAGATGGGCATGGGTGTAGATAGTCTCATAATTTTACAGATCAAAATCAATATGCTTCTTTATTTATATATATATATGATTGAAAACAGAAAGGTGGCAAAGAAAAGGAAAATTGAAAAGTAAATCAATAATAAACTAAGATAGTGTAGGACAACCTTTTCAAATTTTTAGATTTTTTGCAGCAACATTATGCATGCTTTGAATTTTTCATTTTGCATCTTAATTGTCAAGTTGTTGATTGAAATATTAGTTAAATTCACCACCAGGCTCATTTTTAAGGTTTCTTATCCCAGTAATAAGATAGTTTAAAGAATAGACAGAACACCAGGTGGGGAAAAAAATATTGCCCATTCAGGCCAATAACCTCAAAACATCAAAAACTTAATTAATTAATTAATGGGAATAATAGAGAAACATCAAGGAGAGTGATTTACCTTGTCCCATAGGAATAGGAGTATCTTTTCTAAAAAGCCAGTATCACTGGAAGTGAAGGTTGTATCACAAATTTGTTTCTCAAAACAGCTTCCTTCCTGTCGATAGGGATTAAATTATTTAATCCCTACTAAGTAAATATTTCATTAATAGCAAGCTTTTAAGTATTTTGCATCACATACCGTTGTTTTCAATCTCAAATGTAAGCAGAATACTCTTTTAACAAAAAAACCAACGCACCAAGAGGGAATTATTCAATTGAATCAAAATTTGGTAGTTTAATGTAAGAAAACGAAATGATTAGAATTTCAGAACAATTGAATGATTTCATTGGATAGAGCTACATAAAGTGAGCAGATCTAATATAGCATTGGTCCACATATGGCCTGGATTCAAGTCGTTACCCGATGTGGCATTGATTGATACAGTTGGTGTATGATGTTCTGTGGGATTTTTTGCCAAATGGCCTCCAATTGGGGAGCTAATTCGTTGACATTCTGGGATGATTGCAAGCGACTCTTCCGTCACACTCCAAATGTGGTCAATAGGAGAGAGATCTGGTGATCTGGCTGGCCAAGAAAGTGTGTCACAACCACAAAGAAAATCAGTGTGTGGCCGAGCGTTACCTTGCTAAAGGTAAGCCCAGGGTGCCATGAAAGGAACGACAACGGATCGTACAATTTCGTCAACTTATAGCTGTGCTGTGAGGGTGCCACGGAGGACTACCAAGGGGGTCCAGCTGTCAAACAAAATGGCCCCCAGACCATAACTCCATGTTGTCGGGCTGTGTGGTGTGCAACAGTAAGAGCGGGTTCCTGACTTATGTCCGGGGAGTCTCCACACATCTGGGCTGGTCGTCGGGGCTCAGTTCAAAATGGGACTCGTCACTGAAGACAATTTGTTCCCAATGACATGGACACAAATCCATGTTGATCGTGCCCAGCACCAATGCAGTCACTCTTGGCAGTATGTACTGGTCAAGGGTAGACAGCAGGGCTCCGTGAGCTTATATTCTGCTCCCCTAGTCTTCTATTAATGGTCTGGATGGTCACTTCAGTATTGGTCACACATTGGTTGATAGGGACGAATCTGGTACTGTAACAGCTGCTCTGGCAATCACTCTATCTTCCTGTTCTGTCTTTGCCCTAGGCCATCCACTGTCCTCTTGTCGCTGAAATTTGTCGTTCAGGACCCATTCCTGCCAGCCTCGTCTTAATTGCATGTGAAGTTTGGTTACTATCAGTTTATTTTTTTTGGGGGGGGCGGGTGTCAATTTTTTTGCAAAGAGCGTATATGCTGACAAATATGGTAATTTTAATAAATAAGTTTCTTCCACTTTAATAATTTTTAGAATGACAAACAATGAAGTTAAACTATTCATGATTTTGATCATTTATTTATAGGTGGGCCAACTCTCTGCAGAGGGCGCGTGTTACCCGTTGGGGTGGGATGATTTCCACTCCTGATGCTGTATTACAGGCAGTGATTAAGAGAGCACTTAGTGAGAGTGGATGTCCAGCTCATATCATCAACGATTTAATTGAAAATGCCCACGAGCGTCGGTGGCCTGCTGGGTTAAGCACTCTGGAAACTCGGCAGATGAATCGGCGACAGTATGAAAACTATGTCTGCAAACGTGTTCCTGGTAAGTTGTTCAAATGTAAATGAATTTTATTTCTTTATAATATTTATTATTTAAGTAGCATTTAGCATTTTTTAGCGACCCATATTGGATTCTGTTGTGTTTTGTCCATCCTTTTCTGTTTCACCCCCCCCCCCCCTTAACTCCCGAACTGAAGGTCAAGTTGGCAAAAGGAACTTTCCATCATGTTCAGAGGCCCAAACACCATTGAAATGGGGTATTTTCAGGGGCCAACGCCTTTGTTACACCAATGTAATAAACAATATGGAATTGATTTTATAATATGATAGGGTAGCTTAATGCTTGCATTTATATTTTATCTCTTTTTTTTTTTTTTTTTTCCTCAGGATTGTATAGATTACATAAATGCACAAATTATATATGAAGAATATTTCTTAACATGGAACAAGAGGAAACATTTTTGCCATATATACAATTAAGTTTGACTTTGTTTGTAATAGCATTATTATAGGCTTTCATGACCATATTTTATCATGAAATAATTAGACAACAGTGAAGACTAATAAAAATGGTATTAAGCAATCTAGAGTCAGTTTCTCACTTTCTTTAACATAATAATAATAAGCTTTTATCAAGAATTCCATTGTCTATACAGGGAATTTGTTTTTTGTTTTTGTTTTTTCAGTTAGGCATTCTCAGACATAATGGTTATAGATTAGGTGGTTTTAAATAATGTTATAATTTATTGTTATTGGTAGCAAAAATTATGCTGTGTTTACCACAGAAATGGCTAATCGTTGACTAGATAATGTTATCTTAAGTTAATGTTTTCCAATCTTTGTTGTTGTTTTTTTCAAAAATACTAAATATGAAATCTGCAAATGCTACAAAATGGTAAATTAAAAATGCTAAAAATCTGCTATATATTAATAATTATACAGTTACTAAATTCAAATGAAATTTTTGGGAGATATATCTTATTTTCATTGTTTATTTTTTTTTCCCCCCACAGGTAAACAAGCAGTTGTTGTTATGGCATGTGATAATGCGCATATGAATGAGGACATGCTGCTTGAACCCGGACTAGTCATGATTTTTGCACATGGCATTGAATAATTTCCAGAGAATGTACACTTGACTTTATTTAACACTTAACAGAGAAATGAAGATCAGTTTCACATCTGATGTTGACTAGCAGTATTCTGCCATTTTTCTGCCCAGTATTCCATTGATATATTCATCATTTAACATTCAGAATAGCTCCAGTTTAATTCTGCCAAAAATGTTTTAAACTGCTTTTTCGCATTTTTAAGTTTAGGTTTAGGAAGTTGTCTTTGTTTATAGTAAGAAAATATGTGAAATAGCTTTTATTATTTTCTGAATTTAACTCCGCTACAGTGAAATTTTAATGTGTGTATGTGAAGAGTTCAAAGGGTGTAGATCTCTATTTTCTTACAGTGCCACAATTCATCTGAGATATGAACCAAACAAAACTTAAATACACATATATACACAACACGTTTCCAAATAAAACGTGCACTGGAAGTTTTAGGAGATTCAGAATTTTAAGTTTCATTTGCAATGTTTTGTTAGTAAATCATAACTATAAGCAAGCCTACAGCTGACGAGATCTTTATATTTTACTCTGCATATTTTACCTTTTAATTAACAAATACTTTTATTTTTAAATTTTATTTATATTTTTATTTATGAGTTTATCTCTTGCTACTTTGATTTTTTAAATTCACATCAAGTTTTCTTCAGTGTTACTAAACAACTTTTAAAACTTATTTTCTATTTTATTTATTATTATTATTATTTTTTTTTTTTTTACTCAATGACAGTCTTTGAAGTGGCACTTTCTTTTCTTATTGTACTATTATAAGATCTCTGAAATTATTAGTTATATTACTGAATTTGGGGTCCCCCCCCCCCCCAATTATTTTATTTTTATTTTTTTTTCTGCTCCTTAACATGGAGAGAAGTTTAACACCAAAAAAATAAAAATAAATAAATAAATGAATGAATAAAAATACTAGTTTGTTTCACTTTTGATGGTGACTATATATGTAGCAGCTAAAAGTTAAGGTTTTCTTTTACAAATTTGTTGTATGGAAGTAAGAGAGGTTTAGCATGATGATTTTTCTGCCATTGTTGTATTGACTTTACTTTGCATATTTCATGATCTTATGAAGCATTCCTTTAAAATTAGATTTTTCTGTTTATTTCCTAAATGATTGTTGTTTCTAGTTTGTTAATTTAAATGCTTCAGTGTTTCAATTTCAGTTTGCTGTTTTTAACAGAATACTGTGCTTGTTCTGTCGTATCATTTTGCAGTAATGAAGTTGCGGGTTTACATTTGTTAGGATTAGATGGTATTATCATCACCTTTACAATGGATCATTATCAAAAATTACAAAATTAGAATACTATTTAATGCCAGATACACTATTTTAAAGCTGCATTAAGAATAGTATTTCAAAAGTGAAGATTTGTGTTAGTTTGATTTGATTAAAGAAATTATGATAAAATGTAAGAATTTGATGATTGATGTTCTTAAAGATTATAATCATAGATACTTTTTATAATCATAGATACTTTCAAAGCAATAGGGAAGAATTTATGCATTTGATGTTCATAAATATTTTCCCATGAGCTAAAAATATTTGTCTTAAATACCACCCTTATTATCCTGGTAAAGAATGATTGTAATTTCTGCTTGCCTAATATTTCTGTTAAAATGCAAAGAACTTCCATCCTTTTTCTAACAGAAATTATTTTGTTTTGTCCATAGTGTTATTACAGTTACCATTTTTCAAAGAATTGAAAAATAGTAATGCACAACAAGGAAAAAAAAATCACATTTTTATTCCATATAAACTGATATCAAGTAATGGAAGTCTTCAAAGATTTTTTTCTTGTTTTTATGAGAATATTTTTATTGTTAATGTTGTTTCTAAAGTTTTAATGAAGAATTTATCAGAATTGTATAATCTAATAGTTGAAGAATATGCATCTATCATAAACCTCTTAAGATTAATGAAAACTTTGTCTTCTGTTACCACTATGTTAATTATAAACATACACAAACCCCTATGACTGCATAGTTGACATTTTACATTTATTATTAATTCTAAGTATATAGATAATACTATTATTTAAATTGGTTAACAATCTTGCATAGATTATATTTTATTTACAAGCCATAGGCTTTGAAGTAGGGGTTGAGGCAATAATTTGTCAGTCTTTCGTGAAAATAATCCATATCTTAAATTATAACACTGATAGTAATGAGAGTATTATCTAGCTGCATATTCTTCCACTTTCAATTATGCGTACAGTTTATCATTGACATACTGCCATCACTTATTGCTTTTGTCAAATGCCTCAGAATATGCTTTTAAAAATGAACATTTAAGTCCTTCATAAACTTGACTCATTATTTTCAGTATAGTATATACCTTTAAAAGTATTGAATGACTTTGTCTTCAAAAGAAAATTTTGTTTTGAAAATTTAGAATGCATTTAGTGTTATGCATTAAGGTATTCATCTCCCATATGAGCTGCACAATATTGGATTTTGTAGGAAAAAAAAAAAAATAATGAAAAATTGAAAATTGGTCTGATATTGGGAATTCTTTTCATTATAAGTTTGTGCAAAAAAAATTCCACATTCTATCAGCAACAAAGGATGTGGTGGTTGTACGTTAAGGATTGACTGTAGGCTATTTCTATACAATAATTTGAATTCACAATCAAGAAATAGAACCAAGGATGGATATACAAAGAAAGAATGTATTTCAGTGTTTGACTGAAATCAATTCTAGTCTTGAAATAGTCATTCATAAATTAAGAAATATAGTTATCCTTTTATTATTTAAAATTTCATTTTTATTAAAATTTTAAATAAAAACATTACCAACTCAAGATTTTAAAATTATCATAATCCATTATTAGTTTATCTTAAATATGTTTATATGATGGTTTGCTGATTGTAGAATTGAGATTTGCCATTATTGGTAGATCAATACCATGTACGAGCTTATTTTACTTTTTTTCCTTTTCTGTATATAAAGTGTAGTATTTGTGGTTGTTCATTACATTCTTTTCTATTTATTTATTGTATGTGTATTCTTCAGTTTATTGCAGATACCAGTTTTTAATTCATGTTGAGATTGTTGACTTAATTCTCATTTGAAGACAAGTTTGAAATGTTTTGGATTCTGGCAGTGTTTTCACTTTAAATTTGAGAACATTGATCAACATTTACTATATTTTTTTTTAGATCACTGTTGTCATATTTCCTACCAATAACCTATGAAATCTGTAACTTTGATTATTACAGATTGTGACTGCAGTCTTGAAATGTGAATTATGAAACACAGTAAGTCAACTTGGAAAACTAAATTGTTTAAGGAAATTTCTCTCTGAAGTGTTTAGAAGTTTTTATTCCACTTTGGAATTACATACATTCCTTATAGAAATCTACAACATTTCAGAATTATATGTTCAATTAAAATATATATTTTTCCAATTAGAAATAAATGAGAGAGAGCACTTAGTTTTAATCAAAATTTGAGTACAGATAATAAATTCATGTACTTGATAATTTACCGACTATTCTTGTAGTTCAGTTGCTTACTTTCGTATTTGGAGGAAAGACATTTGCTAAGCCAATAAGTAACCTGATGATACAGATATGACCAGAAAAGAAAAACTAAAAGGAAGGTGGATAATTGCAAGGCTAGCAGTTATGAATATAAAGAAACCTTTTTATTATGCAATAATATTCAGCAGCAAGTGTTGTCTTATTAAGGTAAAGGCAAGTTTCTTAATACAAGAATGACTGAAGTTTAAATTTCTTGAACAGAGCTGTAGGGCGAGTACTTGTGTAATAAAAGGATTTACCATTAGTGTTGAATTATTTAATGGAATATTTATGAATTGTGATTTGGCAGAACTTTTTTAATTCAGAATTTTACAATATATATATATATATATAAAGGAATATATATATAAAGGAATGTTGGTCGGTTTGTTTTTTTGTTTTTTAATCTAGTTAATAAAAATTGATAAAATGGCTTTGAGAATAATGTAACAATGGAAAATATTTAGCTGAATATTGTTTGAATTTGTCAGTTTTTAATATTGCACTTAATTATTAGGAATTTAAAAATGCCATTAATGATAAAATATTTGTGTAACACTAATGTATCTTTATCAGAGAAGCTGATATGGAGAGGACTAAATAGACTATGATTTTGTCAATTACAAATTTCCCACAATACAAAGTGAACAGCTGTTGGGAAGTCAAATTTGCAATTACATTTCATTGCAATGATTTAAAGATCATGTTCCCAAATAGTCAAGGTAGTTAGTGAAATATCAAGTACATTTTGGATTTATTTAATTTTATATATTTGCACATTAAATTTTTAAGGCTTCAAAAACTGAAATTTTTTTTAAACCACTAATGTTGGCGGCTTGTCCAAATGTTTTTGTTTCATTATTCATCATATGGAAATAAATCAAAGTTACTATTTATTATTTTTAGATTTTTCTGATAATTCTGTGAAATATCAAGTTAAATGTTGTCAAGCCTTTGTTAGTTAATTGTATCAAATATCAGAGAGATTATGGTTTCATATTTTGTTAAATTACTTCTGTTTCTGCAAAAGTCATTCAGGTATATGTTAATGCATGCATTTTTAATTATTTAGCTGATTTTGCTGTTTATTTCTTAACCAACATAGAAAAGTAAAAACTTTTTCTGCCTTCCTGGTTTGTTTTATAGCCCTATTACTTTTTGTAACTGAATAGATTGAATTTTATAAAATATGAAAATGCTCTACTTTCAGTATTAAGCCTCTATTCTAGGCAAACCAATTTTCCACATGTTTTTAATATATAAATTTAATGGCGGTGAAAGCCTTATATAAGAGATATGAAAAATTAGTCCAACCTTCAATTTTTCCATTTTTATGTATTCCATCTACAAATGCATATTTCATACAAAAGCAGCAAAATATATATTGCTGTGCATAAGATACAATCTTACAAATAGGGCTAAGAGAGAGAAAATTAAGTGAATTTTTTAAAATTAAAAACTGTGGTCCATTGTTTCTCGCCAATTGAATAATTTTTGTGGTTGAAAAGTACTAAGTCCACTGAATAGAAATAGCAGTTTTGGTGATTAATATTTATGAATGTCAGAAAGTTAAAGGAGTATGCAGATGTATAAAATGGCATAAATGTACTTTTCATGTTTTTGTATTTAGAGGAAAGAATATGCTTTAAGTAAATCAAGATGAAAGTTTTGATATCAATGTCTTCCTGTTCTTGGCGGAGGGGAAAGTCCTTATTTTGTGACAGTCTTTGGGTCACTAAGTGTAAAACTTCTGGTCTTGAAAAGATCAATTGTCTTATACCTATATAAATTATATAATTATTAATAAGTTTATTGTCAGTGAAGTTGGAAGAAGTAACCAAAGATATTGCTTTGATACTGCAGACTGTAAAGATCTGTGGGTTAGTTACTTGTAAGTTCAGTTATCTTTAAACAAGTGAGCTACTTTATTTTAATTAGTGAGATAATCATACTTCATTTTTTTTAAGTAAATTATAATTTATATCAATTAAAGTATTTGCTGTGATTTGAATGATTCATCCTTTAAATTTCCTTTTTTTTTTTTTTTTTAAATCTTGTTTAATCAAACTTTCTATTTCCAACCAATTCATGTTATTGTGATAAACAAACAAACAAACAAAAAAAAACTTAAAAAACTATTTTTAAAAGTAATTTCAACTTATTGTCGTTACATTGTTTTCCTATATTTATAAATGTGTTTTTTGTTTCTTTCAGTGTGTATAGTTTCTTAGAATGTAAAGGAGTTGCATTTTTTTCGTTGCCATAATAGGAACTGCCTTTGTTGGGAACCTTTTGAAGAGGTTGTTAAGACTGTGATTTATAAATATATCAATATATACTTTGTAGAAGGATAATTAGAAAAGGGTTCAGATTCTTGTTTTCTTTAAATTTATTAGTAAACAGAAGTGTGTGTGATATCTTTATTACTTTCCTTTTTTGCCATATTTGCCATAATTTTACACTGGGGAATGGGCTTTATTTGTAATAGATGGGAAGTCAATTTCACATTAGATCTATTGGATTTTCTTTTTAAAAATAACTTTTATGAACAGTTTCTTTTTGTTGATAAGTTGTAATTCTTATTTGCTTCAGAAACTGATTTGTCAAGTTTCTTTTGGTCATAGTTTTGGTGATTTTGTTATTCAGGAAACTTGTTTTTACCATATTCAACTTATACAATTGTATACATTATTTGTCTGATTATAAATATTTGTATAAATTGTATTGTAAAATATTTTTTTTCTAAAGATTGTCAACTTAAGACCAAAAATAATATATAAATGAATCCGTGTTGATTGTAAATAAATGATGAATATTACTGTAATTAAAAAATACAAATTTTATTTCCATGACTTCGTTGGTTTTCTGTTTGAAAAAATAAAAAAATCACTAAATAAAAATGAAAGTTAAAATTGCTTGCTAGCTTTTGAAACTTGCATGGAATTATTCTTTTATATTTTTTTTTTCTTTTACCTCCAGGGTCTTACATAATGATCCAGTTTGTGAGTTGGAACTGAAGTAAATGAGGAGCTGCAATTAAATATTTTAAGTCTATGATTGAAATTAAGATTCATAGGATAAACTGTTGATAAATGGGAACTTCTGCTTAAATAACATCTTGAGACAACAGTTGCTTACTTGTTGGCATTCATCGGCTAGAACCAGGCACTTCTGAGAACCACAGTATTCCTGTAAGGAGGTAGTAGATTTTATGTGTAGGAAAGTCATGGAACCTCCAGAATTAAGGAGACTAAAAATTCATTATGAAAATAAAGCATCACAGCCGACCTGTGTGTTGAATTATGACTGGTTCCAGATAAGCATCAATAAGTGCCAAAGTGTGTGTCTTAAGATGTCACTTGTAAACACAAGGGTCTTAATTATTTTAAGTTCTGGGCTTTTTTGTTTTGTTTTATTCATTCATTTAATTAATTTGTGGCCAGCCTAATTGCTGATAAACGAATTATTTCCTTCACTTTAAGCATAATATTTTTGTTTAAATCTTAACTGACTTTTTTTATGTCTAAACATCTGTTGAGTTTTCAACAGAAGGACAATTAAATCACTGAATACTGAAAAGCCATTGGTTATGGTATTTTTGGTAAATGTGTAATAAGGGTTACTACAAATACTAAATGACCTCTGGGAATGTTGCTTCAATTTGGGTAGTCATTCTACATAAATTATTAAATCTGAAAGTGTACAGTAACAATCCTGTAATAAAACAAAAATTGAAAATTAAATTGAAAGAAAGCTTTCAATAGAGAAATTTAAAATGCACTTGTAAACAGGATAAAAACGAATCAAGAAATAAAAAGATGGTAATTAACCACAGTTTTGGAATACTGAGTGTATTCCATCATCAGGGATGGCACAAACATATAGGACATAACAAAACACTTAGAACAACAAGAGGTGGGAATACATAGTGGGAGTGAGGAAGTGAAGGGATTAGAGAGGTTTAGCAATAGTGACAAGCGTTTTGCCTGCCAGTGATAGTAGCTAGGAGTGATATAGCTAGGAAAGGGGTTTAGCAGCAGAGAAATTGGGGGGGGGGGTCCAGTCTCATTGTAGTGTGTTACTGTATATGAACGTGTAGTAGGGTCTGTTTGTGAAGGCTTGTTTATGTTTTGATGCGTGTGGATAGAGGTCAGGATGTTTGTCCTAAACCAGAGGGACACTGGTTACATGGGATCCAATATACTTAATTGGAAGTAGTATTTTGTTGCTTGGTGTATGATGTTTATGTTGGGTGATTTGAAAGGCAGGGGCATATTGGTATGGGTTGAGGAATTTTTTAATGAAACTTTCAAGGGGGGGTTTGGGGGTTGTTTTAAACCTTCACTTCCCTCACTCCCATTATGCATTCCCATCTCGTGTCATCCTTTTGTGCTGTCCCTGATGATGGAAGACGCTCAGTATTCCGAAACTGTCAATTCATTATCATCTTTTATATTCGTTTTTATTCTGTTTTCAAGTGCATTTTATTTGCAGTTTCTCTTTATTTTAATACATGCATGTTAAGCCTCATTGTTGAAGAAAGCTTTCAATATTAAAAATTAAAACAAATTCCTAAAAAATATAGTAAAGCATTAGTAGTATAGCATTGTTGTAGTAAAGCAAATTAAATGAAATTGATTGATTGATTTATACCACTAGTCTCCGAAGAATGTTAACAGATGGCTAGCAATGATTTTGATATATGTTTGCCTTCTCTTACATTACTAGAATGATGAACAGTGATACATACAATTCATTATTACTATGCTCTGATTAAGATTATACTGATGTATTACTTTTTATTTGTTAGCCATCTTATTGTTATGGTCTCAAGAAACTTAAAAAAGGAAGTGTAAGTTTTACCAGTTATTTAAAATATGCAGTGGAGTGAAGCGTATGACTTGCGTGCCCCCCCCCCCCCCAAAAAAAAAAAAAAAACCACCACACACATGATCTTTGGGTTTTTTTTATAAGAAATTAGTTAGTAAGGGTTAAAGAAAAATGTTATAAATATTGAAATCTTCATTACTGGCATTAAAGCTGTAAGCCTTCGAAAAATGCTGAAAAGACAAGCAAAGAAATATTGGGAGAAAAAATAAAAGCTTTGAGTGTGTAGTATAGCTTTGTACTCTTGTCTCAACATTGTGGAAGATCTAGACAGAACAGGAATTTTGTGATACCACCATGTTGACGAAGATCACAGCTAGAGAGGTAAAGAGAGGGATGAGATTTCATAATTGGAATAGATGCTTAACTAATTATTACAAATAAAAATTGCTTTTCCAGTAAAATATATGGAAGAGATATTCTATATATAATGTCAAGAACTGATTCAAATATTTAAAAATATATATACAGCCTTTTTTCCTGGAAATTTGAGGGGATGAAGTGCTTTGTGAAAAAGCTGTCCCCTCCGTCAGTAGGAGAAATTACTCCGATAAAAGATCGTATCCACAGAAAAATTCTTCGAATTGAATCAGTGTGGCACTGAAATCACAGACCTATGCGTTTAGGGTATTTAAGACCTTTAATTGAATAAATCAATTTATTTCCACATTTGTATGATTTTGAAAATTAAAATGAAACTTAAAACATTTAGTCAGCTGCTAGTCCGTCCATGGCCTTACAAATGGGTCATGGCTCTTTAAATTTTGTAAAGGAGGAGTCGTCGTTTTGTTTCGTTTTGTTTAATGTCGAATTCCCAATTGCAACCCTCCCCTCGAAATAAAATTCTGTATGAACTCTTACACGGAAGTAACATTTAAAAGTGATATAAGAGATGCTGTGAGAACTTAATTATAACATTACATTACTTAATAATTAAATTAAATTTTTCAATTTGAAGTATTGAACCCGATACAGAATTTTTTTTGCCCTTTATGCTGCATTTTTCATTTCTATTGTTTCAACATTTTTGTGATGAATCATAAAATATGATCACGGCTTTACAAATGGATATCTCGTCGCGCATTTAACGCATTAAGTGTATTTCCCAAAGGTCAGCCAGCTTGAGATTTGTGAAAAGTATTTGTTAATAATAATATAAGGTTTGATATTCAGCCATCCGAAGTCGAGGTTAGTTTTAGCTGAAAAGCCCAAAATTTACGGAAGTTATCCACGAAACAACTTTTGAGATCACGTTCCACTTCTAAGCTCCGCACCCCCTAAAAACCCGCGAACAGATGTCGACTTTGGTATAACTATTCAAATAAGTAACAATAATGTCCTAAAAGCTGTAAAAACAACGTCAGATAGGGAAGACGTCAAAAAGTTGAAATTTCTATCGGACGCCATTTTGGAACGGCTGATCCGATGTGGCTGAAATACAGTACCAGCTGGGTATCTAGTACCTACAAAAGTTTTAGCTCAAAAATTACGACAGTTATCCACGTCACAACTTTTGAGGTCGCGCCCTGTAAAAACCCGTGAACAGATTTCGAATTTTTTTATACTTATTTGTAGTTCAACCAATGTCCTAAAAGCTCTGAAAAGTTTGTGGCGAAAGCTCTAAAAACAAAGTGACTATAAGGTTTTAAAAGTAGGAAAAATCGTCAAAAAGTGGCAATAATATATAAATAAATATATATCGTGGAAGAAGAATTTGAATGGCATATATATTCGTGATCGGTGTTTTATCACAAGGTCCCGGGATCATTTGTTCAGGTAGAGGAGAATGCAATAACTGATGGGCAGCAAAAAATATGCGCCGTGTAAGACTAGTTATGAGACCACCGACCTACGTATAGATATAGTAAAGAGTAGCTGTTTCGATTCGAAGTGAAGCAAATTAAGTAACTATATGCTTGAAAAATTTTACGTCGTGAACAGGATTCGAACCTGTGCGGGAAAATCCCATCTGATTTCGAGTCAGACGCCTTAACCACTCGGCCATCACGACTTCAGAAGGCGTATTGGTTTAATAGTGTTATTCAAATGTTTCTCCTTGGAATGTAAATGTGTATTTAAAACATTATTCAAAATTTCCTTTTTTTTTTTTTTTTCATGTCTTTATAGAACTTAATAAATAATAGATACTTGACTAAATCGGGAGCAGTTCATAACAGATAAGCATTGTAATTTGACTTAAAGAACGAAAATTTTCAGTTTCAAATATTTATACTACATTGATAGGCTCACTCAAGTTTCACCTATCTCATATTTCTTTTTCAAGTTACTGTTGTTAGAATTACCTGAAGAAAGATCTGCCCCATTTTTGATTTATAATATCTTAAAGTAAATTATTGTTTAAATCAATGGATTATTAAGTGATTGAGAAGCGTCATATGAATTCCTCCGCTAGAGTTCGCTATAGTCTGTCTTATTTTAATCATGGATGCTGATGAAACTGCAGTCGACGAAAACAAAAAGTTTGAACGAAAATAACTACTGATGATGAAAGTTTTCCAATTTGACAAGCTACAAGAAAGTACCAAGTAACTATATTTTTAATATGGCAAGCGGCGGCAGCGATCATGGGGCGGAGGAAGTGCTGAAAATGCCATTGAAACGTTTTGAGTTGCCTCTTCATAAGTTCACTGAAGTTGCTATTCCTTTACATCTTGATTTACTAAATAAGCACAGAACTAATATTGAAAAAGTAAGCGTTTATTTTTTAAGAACAAATGATTATTAAATAATAAATTAAAAAAAAAAAAACCTATTTAAATGAGCAGATACACGAAAATCTCCGTGTAAAGAAATTGCGTTTTGGGACCCTTGCGTAATAATTAAAATGGGTTTCTTTTTCTCAAAATATTATAAGTTAACAGCAATACTTTAGTGTAAAAGTAATTCAATTTATGTTTCACTGCAATCATATAAACTAGGGCAGTATTTAACGAACGTAAAATTCAATTTCGATAACTACTATAGTATCGTTGTTGAGTGTAATTAGCACTTTGACATAAATTACGAAGTGACTAACCATGAAACAGTAGAATTAAACATTTATCTGAAGGAAATTCATACCCAAGGTCTTAAACTTTCAGTTAGGTGTCCGGGCTTTTTGCATCGTGTCGCTGCCTGTAGGGGTAATAAAAATCAAGGTAAACGTTGATGCTGGTTGATTTCACTTTTTATGGAATATATTTAGTTAAAAACAAACAAATACTACTAAATATTATTCATTTGCAAATGAAGTACTTTTCGCTTACATTCTATGTGATTTGTAATTTGGTTGATTTTTTTTTTTTGCCTAAAATTAGGCCATACTCTATTAATTAACATTAGGTTAAGTTAGTTTATGTTCTTTCTGGGATGTTTTAGTTGTTAAAAAGAAACCACCCCTTGTCGATATCTAATACTTTCAAGTTGTATTCCTCACTTATGTACTTTTTAATTGGTTGTAAACTACTAAATTCATACTAATGTACAGTAAGAATAAACGCTTGTTTCTGTTGTTTCAGAACACACCAGCATTAATGTAGACTATACTGAAAAAAATAATTTTATATTTACTGATAACAGCTTAATGAAATTTATTGAATTAAGAAGTGCAACAATGAATAAACAAATATTTCAAGATTTTTAATAAACAGTAAGGGATTTATTTCAAATTCCGATGATAATTTTAGACGTTACTAGTAAATTCTCATTTTAATGAAGCATTAATAAATATTTTAAATGAGAGTTTCTGAACTGAAAAACATCTTTACTTACTGAAAATCCTCAATTCAAAATATCGACGTATATAAATTTCTTATGTTAAAATGCTAGATAATCAAGACTTAAGGGGCACAGTATTTGAAAACAAATTAAAGTGTCTGGATATCTTTAATGTTTATAAAGAAATTAAAAGAGTTACAAGTATTTCCTATAAAATGCTTTAAACTTTTTGATAGTATATTTGTAGTATTGGGGAAGTAAATAATAAAAAGTATGAGTGGTATTACCTGTTTATAATATGTAATTATTTTTTTTACTAAAACTTTTGTACTTACAAAAATAATATATATTACAGTTCAACTTATTTTCTTTATAATATAATTGATGTAGTTGATATAATATAAATACTGATTTAATAATAATTATGTATTAATAGATAGAAAAATCCATTATTATAAAAACAGAGAAATAGCCATAATTGAAGAAATTGAAATATCTGTAATTGTTATGAAAGCAGTATTAAATTATATCAATTACTTCAATTATATTCCTATTATTTTTTATGGATATCATAGAAACTTTAAGATTTTTTTTTTTTCCTTAAAAGTTCTGAGATACTAGAAAAAAAAATGCAAAATTACTGAAAACAATTATTCCCACTATAAGCTTGTCCTCACAAGGCCATTGATATCTGGGATAGGGAAGGGAGCTGCCTAGTTAGTATGGTTGGGATTATTTTGCTTTTCTGCAGAGGAAACAAAAGTACACTTTCTATCAAAATATCTCCTTTGTTTATGGGTCATTTTCACGAAAAAGGACACTTTGTTACTTTTTTACAAATGCTTTTAAAAATTAATTTTCTTAATTATATTTTTATATGTATTATATAACTTAAGGTCCATCAAAAATTACAAAAATCGAATATTTAATCTTTTTAAAACTGAATCCAAACTATCCCAAAAGTCAACTCCATGTCATGAACTGAACATGTTTTCTTGTACAGATGATTATTTATCTTATACAATGTGGCTTAATATCTTAATTACTTACATTGCACCTAATAAAAGGAATAAAAATACATAATAATCAATCATTTTATTATAGTTTTTGTGGTTGTAAATATTTTTTACAATGTGTCAAAGTTGTGATCCTGGATTCAACATCAACTTTGTAGGGAAATATTAATTCTCTAAAATCTAAACAGAGGACAGTTCTTGATTTTAGCTAATGATCACATAATGAAGCGGCATCCATGTTGTTTACCACTAGTACAGCACTAAATGAAAAATGGTGATTTGTGCTGAGTTCTGTGGATTACACTTCTCATAATTAGGCGAGTACATTTATTACCCATGAACTCCATGTACACACAAAATCAATCTTAAATACTCCATTTTTGCTTGTATAATAAATATGCAAGGAATTATCTGTATTAATGTTTAATTTTAAGTGTGATCATCCGAACCTCAAAACTAATCTAATCAGAGAATACTAAGCACAAATTCATCAACTCCATGGAATTCCAAGCATTTTCGGACCATGGGTTGATGCAGAGTTAATGGTGTCGATTTTTTGCAGTTTTCTTTCTCCTGTAATGTTTTACTTTAAATAAAACTGATATCAAATTAGGAATATATCATAAATATTTTAATTTTTGGTGTTCTTACTCAGTGATTCTTCGGAAAGTATTTTTAGAGAATGAAAAAAATCCTGTTGAAATCCCATACGAGTTATTTTATGTTCTTGGTTTTGAATGTCTTTTTATTATGAAAAGGGAAGAAAAATCTATAAAATGCACAAATTCGTTAGAATTGTTTGCTTTTAGCGCATTGAGCCATTATCGATAGCAATCTGGGACAGCTGTTTCGTCCTTATTAGGACTCATCAGCCAAATTTAGCTTCGATAATGGAGCTCGGAATGCGTCGGTACCTATGGTCCCGTCTCCCGCTCTCGGAAGTAGAACCCGGTTGAAAGCAAACAACTTTTAGTTGTTATTATCGAAGCTAAATCTGGCTGATGAGTCCTAATAAGGACGAAACAGCTGTCCCAGATTGCTATCGATAATGGCTCAATATGCTAAAAGCAAACAATTCTAACGAATTTGTGCATTTTATAGATTTTTCTTCCCTTTTCATATTACATTAATGCAAGTAATGACTTTTATTCTTTAAATAAAATATAATTTCATAGTTGAGTCTGTTTTACTGTAGTTATTCACCAATTAAACTTCTTTATATGTTTAAAAGTATATTCTGATTTTGATTAACTTTTTATAAAATTATAACATTTTATTTAAATTTGTATTGTAATTGTCCTTCCATGAGAACAAACAGCATAGCCAGTAAAAATATGTACTACAATCAAAGAAAAGATTGTTTCCTATGGTTGGTCAACTCCATGGAATATTTTTGGAAACTCCATGAATGATTAACTGTAAAGGTTGAAACAATAATATATAAAGGGTTAAAACAAATATCATATAATTATTAGATACTCTTGACAAAAATTTAAAATGAAATTGTGAAAATTGCCTATGTTCTGCCTGTTTTGTCAACTCCTTGGAGTTTATGCATCAACTCTGCAGCGGTAAACTTTTTACGTTCAGATTTTTTTCAAAATTAGTAGTAAACTTTATTGCTGGCATCATATTCTCTATATAAACCATAAAAGGTATCAGAAAAACATGGTTGGATTAAAAATACAATGGTTAAAAAAACATCATCAAGAAGTGAAAATGTCCCTTTTCGTGAGAATGACCTTTATGCATTTAGTTCAAATGATAATAGGTCTTACAAGATATATTGCATTATCATCAGTTTTAGCAATTGCCAACTAGGATTTTATTTGAGAAGTTCAAAAGACCCTGTGAAAGGTGTCATCAAAGTTGGTCACTTTTCTTATTATGTTGAATTCAGGTTTTAAATATAGTAAAACTATTTAAAAAAACATTAAAAAAATATTTGAAGTTGATAAAGGTTTAATGTGCACTATAAGATAAAAATTAGAATAAAAAGAAAATGTGCTCCCAACACATTTTTTGTTGAATGCTTCACTAGAACAGCTATTTTGAGACATAAGCTTTCTTCATCCCGAGTTGCCATTTATCAACTTGATTATAATAAGGACTGGGTAAACAATATAAAATGGTAATTAAATAACTCAACGATGATTCAGATAGGGTAGAATATTGGCAGTAGGATGGATGGAAGTGATTAGAGCTGGACAAATAGGAATTCATGTTTAGAAGCCTTCTGAAGCACAAATATTTATGCAGTCAAAGTATTTTGGACACTTTCAGGAGGCTGAAATATATAATTAGTTTATAAGAATTTATTTCCCATGGGCTATAGGTGGGCGGGCATCATGTTGACTAACCGACTTCAACTGAGTCCCGTTGGTCAGGAAGTCTTACCTCCCACAACCCCAAAGGCCACATAGGCCTATAGTGGGTTACTTTAAGAATTTATTATATGAATGTATTCATGGGAATTAAAGTATTCTACTTCATATGTTATCTCTGATTGTTCTAATTACCCTAAACAGCTTGTTGGAAAAAAAAAAAAAAAAGTGGTACAATTCTATCATGGTCAATTTAAAGAAGCATGAGCATGCACAAAAAGTGTTTGATCAGAATGTAAATTCAACAAATAATGAATTACCACAGATAGTTTCAGTTCTCCTCAGAGAACCATTTTTTTTTTTTTTTTTTTTTTTCAAGATTAAGACATGACATCAAGGAATGGAGACAAAGACATGGATGAAACAATGGGAGTTATGCCAGTCTAGCTTTAGCAGTTAAAGCACATTCTGTATGTGATATTTAGTCCCAATAATTTCGAGGTAATTGTATACCTCAGGGGAAAAAATGGATAAATTTTGTTTAAGCAAAGAAGCTAATTTAAAACACAAATAGAATTAAGACAAATATTTTAAGTGTGAAAATCTTACATACTAGAACCACAAATAAATGCTTTATATATATATATATATATATATACACACACACACACACACCAGGTGATTCGTAAAGTACTGGTGGTTTTCATTGCCCCATATCTTTTAAATTACTGCTCATAAAAATCTGAAACTTTTTATATAAAATCGTCAAACATATAAGAGTTTTATTTTCATGTTATTATTTATTCATTATTATTGAAATTCATTTTATTTGCATTCAAACACCCCCAGTATATCGAAATTATTATCCAAAAAAAATTATTCGACTGTCTCCCAAAAAAGTCATGTGTCAGAATGCATTTTCAAGAAAATAGTTTTTTTTTTTTTTTTTTAATTAAACAAAGGAATTAATGATAAAAGTGTTAAAATTAAATTTTCCTAATTAGGTTTTTGTATCATTTGAATATTGGATCCAGACTTTTACAGTTTAAACAACATCACAACAGTTATTTAAATATACGATATATTGGGAGTGTTTAAACACAAATAAAATGAATTTCAATAATAATGAATAAATAATAACTTGAAAATATAACTCTTTTATGCTTGACGATTTTATATAAAAAGTTTCAGATTTTTATGAGCAGTAGTTTAAAAGATATGGGGTGGTGAAAACCACCAGTACTCTCCAGTACTTCATGAATCACCCGGTATATATATGTATATATATATATATATATACACACACACACACACAAAAGGAGGCTAATCTAATTATCACAACTATTAGTTTCAGGGGGGTTAAATAGTACACGAGACCAATATTGAATATTACATCATCCAGGGATCAACTATGGTATAATCTATTTGTGTGTGTGAATATGCAATAACATTCCTCTAAAGCATCAGGATTACTTCTGACAAAAAGAAATAGTACTCTTAATCATTTTTAAGACAACTTTTGTGACTGAAGATTGATTTGATTATATCCTGGTATTGTGAATATGTAATAATTGAACACATTGGGAAAAAAAGCACAAATGTCTTATAGGTCTTTTTATTTTTGCAGTTTTTATTGTTGCAGTTCTGATAAAAAGTTGCCCTTAGTTTTAAACAGATAAATGTTCACAAGAATTTATTAGATCTGCTGGTTAAAATTTTGATGACTTGCTGATGATGGCTTCAGGTATTTAATGAGCTGAAACTGTCCAAAAATGTACAATTTTTAAATGAATGCAGTATTTATATTATGTAATGCCTCGTCTGCCTTTTTCACATATATCTAAGTGTCGAAGAACAAGAAAAAAAATAGCTTGATCTGTTTTTAATATTCCCAGTAAAGCCTGATTGAAAATATTAAATTTGTTTCCCCCTTAGTTTCAGGCATTAAAAGAATGGGATAAAGTTCATAGAGAGCAAGTGAATGCCTCAAGGACAGTACAACAGTTGAAAGCTTACATTTGGGAAATGGATCGACTTCGGCAGAAAGTCCGAGATGAAGACCTCCTCTTATTTGACAAACGAATTTCACAAATTCGGAAAGATGCTTTGACTTCTGTGGAAACATTTATCGGTAACTTAAATTGTTAAATTATCACTATAGGTTTATGTTGAATATTACTTTGTAGATCATTCAGGCCATTTGTATTTTCAAAAAATTATTGTAGGCTTTGTAATGATTTTATTACTGATATCATACATTATACTATTATATTATCTCTATTGACCATAAATTTTAGTAATGTAAGATATCCTGAGGTTTGTTTTTTTTGTTTTGTTTTTTTAATTATTGTTAACTTTCATCTGGCATCTGTAGGTAAACTGTCAACTATGAGTTAACTGTAAGTTGACAGCCAATATTTGATAATTTATTTATTTGCAAAAGACCTTCAAACAAGTATTTTCAGAATTTTACAAATTCTGAAAGATCTCTTTAAATTCCATGCTAACAACTAACATTGTATTTTAGGATTTTTCACATATACTGTTTTTGTATTTAGCTTTATTTAGTGTTATACTCTTTTAGTGTATTACACATAATCATCATCTTATTCGCATTTTATCTAGAAATCAACATAATTAATGTTTATTACTTAAAATGTTAATTATATAACTGAAAATTAAATGAATAATCTGGGCTTACAATAAAACTGAATTTTTTTTTTTTTTTTTTTAAATTAAAAACGAAACCAAAACAAATTACAAAATTCATTACCTTCTGGGTATTTGAGAGCAACAAGAGAAGGGCCTTAAGAGTTAAATCTTAAGTAGTATGGTTTTGTAATAGTATGTAGTTCATGTGACAAAACTGCATGTGACATGGTTCTGACACTGTCAATTAAAACTGTAGTAATTCATACTATGCTTTTTACAATAGATAGCAGATAGGTAGATATTAATGTGTGACAAATATCAAAATTATCTGGTGAAATAAATTATCCTTAAAATCCTACTTAATATTATTAGGATAAATATCTTCTACTTTAAGCAGTGCTTTATGTTTCTATCAGCTTATTTCAATTATTTATATTAAGCAGTCAAATATTAGATAAGTACATAATGTAGGATATTTCACCTCTCTCCATTTATGTAAGACTTTTTAATTGCAGCTAGTATTTTTCAATGCATTTGAAATTAAGTGGCATGTTTAAACTTTAGTAAGAAAGAACTTTTTTTTGTAATGATGTAATTAAGACGTCTAACGAATCTATCTAGTATAAATATTCACAAAAAGGCATATAAAAAAGCAACGGTATTTTACAAAAATGTGAGATTACTTTACTTTTGCTTGGTTTTTTCCCTTTAAGTTTCACATTACAGTTCTACATGATTTTTTTTTTTTTACAAAAATTTAAGAAAAGTTTTTTAATTTTACTTATTTTTAGATTTACTCGAAGTAGTTAAAATAATAAATCAATAAGGAAATAAATAATCACTAATTGACCCGTGCGAATAATTCGCAACCAAAAAAAAAAACACTTTGAGAAATAATAAACAAATCCAACAGCTGTCGTGCATGTTGGTTAAACACATTATCAATAGATGGCGTCTTCTCCATTTTTATAAAAAGGTTGACCCATGCGAATAATTCATATGGTATCTTGATCAGTCACCGAATGGTAATGTGGAAATAAATAAATGAACAATAGATGGTGCCTTCTACATATAAAAAGGTTTTTAAAATAAATTTTTTTAACGAAAACATTAATTTTAAATAATTTGTTTATTTTTTGTCATTAGCGGTGAACGTAATCCTCGAAATGATATCTCAATCATTGATTTTCATTAAGTATTAAGGGAGGTAAAAAAAAAACACCTTTGAGAAATAATATATGAGGAGGTGACAAATTTTTATGTTTTTTATTGTAATAAATCGTTTATTTTTATTAAAATATAAATCTTTGTTTGTTTTTTTATCTGTTCTTATTAAATAAGCAATGAAATGTCTTTTTAAAGTGCATTTTTATTCAAAAAAGGATATATTTGAAGTTTACGACGCTATAGAATTATTCGAAATGTTGTTTCGCTTTCGAAAGATAAGTTGCTTCTGTTAAAGCGTGTCTACATTTTTATAAAAAGGTTTTTAAAATAAAGTTTTTTAACGAAAACATTAATTTTAAACAATTTGTTTTATTTTTTGTCATTAGCGGGGAACGTAATCTTCAAAACGATGTCTCAATCATTAATTTTGATGAAGTATTAAGGGAAATATGCTGTACCGACACAAAAACACCTTTCAGAAATAATATATAAAGATAATAACATAGTTAGCACTATAAAAGCACTATTTGCCTTTTAGGAAAAATAATAGAATATCTCTAATATGTGCTTTGGTAATGTTGTTTTGTTTTTTGTTTCTTTGGCACAGTGGAAATTAAATATCATATTTCTTTCAAAAAACTGTGCTACTTTTAGAGAGAGAATGGTGAACTAAGTTTTTGATTACAGAGTTGGAGGAAAATTAAGAGAAAAGTCATTAAAAAGCTATAAAGACCAACCCATTAATGTGTGCATTGACCCTTTCCCAGTTTTAGACTGAGTTAGGGTGTTGAAATACAAAGACAGTCTCTAGAAAATGGAGTTACATTTTCAATAAAAATTAAAATTTCATAGATTTTTTTTTTTAATTTAGTTATTTTTAGTGAACAAGTTCTTTTGAAAACCAGTAACAAAAATGGAATTGTTAAAGAATATATGAGTTTTCGAAATAGGCTTAACGTGCATGGAATGAAATAAAAAATGGAGAGGAATAAAACGCACTTATAAAAAGTTGAATATAAAGTTGTACATGGAACTAATCCGACAGTTTCGGAATACTGTGCATATTCCTTCATCAGGGACGGCACAAACATATAGGACATAAGGACAACATTTAAGACGACATGATGGGGGACTCCCTCTTCACCATCCTCCAAACATACACTTGTAAAATAAACCACATATACAACAACACAACTCAGTTCCTTCACCAGTTAAAAGAAATAAATATTCAAAACGAAGACATCTACTCATTAGATGCCACAGCCCTATTCACATCCCTAACCTACAACACCATCAAAAATGCTCTATATGACTTCCTAGATGATGATATCCTTTTCTGCCCATTCGACATCACCATAAAGCAAATTTATAACAGACAATATTTCTCTTTCAATAATAAAATCTACCTACAAACACACGGCCTATTCATGGGCCTTGCCATATCTGGACCCATAGCAGACATCACACCATACTACATCGAAAAACAAATGCTCTCCATTCACCGCCCACACATCAAGCTTTATGGAAGATAAGTCGATGATATCATCATCATCACTACACACAACCATATCACACAAATCCAAAACCACCTCAACTCAATAGACCCCCACATACAATTCGAACTTGAAACCCCTTCAAACAAACACATCAATTATCTCGATGTATCCATCTCCTACAAAAACACAAATAAACCCATACAAACCACTGTTTACAGAAAACCTACCTGTTCAAACAGGTACATATATTATAATTCAAACACCCCCCATACCTACAAAATCAATACCATAGACTTTCTTATACGCAGAGCACTCAACACATGCTCTACAAAACCTGCCCTTCACACTGAACTTAAAACTATACACACTATACTCAACCTCCATAACTACCCCTCCCAGCTGTTTCACAACCGCCTCAATATAATAACACATAAACTCAACAAAAAAACCAGCAATACAAATCCAAAACCCCCCATCAAATACATCCCCTTCCCTTACTATCCTCCACTTGAAAACTTCATCAGAAAATTCCTCAACCAACACCAATACGCCCCAGCATTCAAATCACACAACATAAACATAGCTCACACAAACAAACCTACCAACCCTTCAAACATAGTATACTGGATCCCATGTAGCCAATGCTGCTCTGGCTACGTAGGACAAACATCCTGACCCCTATCAAAACGTATCAACGAACATAAACAGGCCTTTAAAAATACTGATTCTGCAGGCTCATACACTGTCACCCATATTAAAGAGACAGGACACACCCCCAACTTCTCAGCTGCTAAACCCCTTTCCCACCATAATAGACTATCCCACCGTCTCCTTGCTGAATCTTTCCATGTAATACAACTTAAAGCTTACAACCCAATAACCGGCGGGCAAAACGCCCGTCACTATTGCTAAACTTTCTTAATCCTCTTACTTCCCTCACTTTCAACTTACCCCTTCCCCCATCATGTCGTCTTAAATGTTGTCCTTATGTCCTATATGTTTGTGCCGTCCCTGATGAAGGAATACGCACAGTATTCCGAAACTTTCGGATTAGTTCCATGTACAACTTTATATTCAACTTTTTATAAGTGCATTTTATTCATCTCCATTTTTTATTTAATATATGAGTTTTCTTTTGAAAAGTTAAAAAAAGAAAATGCACTGCTTGTTAATTGCAAAAAGAATCTAAAGCTAACTCTTTTTAATCCAGAATTATAGTTTTTATTTTTTAAAAAATTAGACTATTAAAAACAAAAAATGAAAATTTTGAAAGCGATACAAATGTTTTCTATTTTCTTTTTCTCATCTTATATGGATTGGGAATTTTCATGGTAAAATTCAATAAAGCAGGAAATCTTCTGCCCCCCCCCCCCCCACCCTCCCAAAGTTTTTTTTTTTTTTTTTTACTTTAATATAATTAATTTAATAATCGTAAGAAAATATCATTCATCTGACCTAAGTCATAATTTAAAATTATAAATTTTTAGTTGCATTAGTTCAACAGATAAAATGGTTTGAAATTGCTCAAAAATGACAAGAACTTTACCTTAAGTTGAAGAGACTGAAAAATAAAATGTTAAACAAGAGTATAAGTAAAGGATTTATTTTTTGAAAATAATTCTTTAATCAGGCATTTGTATCATTATAGGAACTGAAGGAATATTCTTTCAGCTATCATTATAATTAGTTGGGAATAATTAGCTTGATTCTGATGAGAAATTTCTGTTACACTGATTTCATGTTGAGTATTTGTTGAAAATAATGCTGAATATTGCATTTAGACAATGAAACTAAATGATATATTTTTATATTGTTATAATTTTGTAATTAATTTGTTTGACTTTAATGTCACTATATAATTAAAGTGTTTTTTTTTTTTTTAATTTGTAAAGCATAACTGTTAATATATTTGTAACTTCAATTTGGTTATTTAAATCAGGATTAGATGCCCTGTTATTTTTATGGTAAAAAGTCTTATTAAGACTTAAAGAGTTCTTGAAACTTAAATAATTTAAATGGAAATGTTCTGTTATCAATATTCCTATTAATACTATCTGGATTTAAAAGTTCAGCTTTTAAACTGCTGTCAAAAAAATATTTTATGAAAACATTTTTGATGAAAAGGTTTTATTTATATGAAGTCAAGTTTATAAAAAATTTATGTAATGTTTTTTTGAAGATGGATTTAATTGTAGTATAAGATTAATTATGTTATATGGTAAAGTATTGATTAATATAAGCACATCACTTCTACCACTCTTAATTATTGTTTAAAAAAAGGCATAACAAAATAGGAAATGTACCTGGAAAGATAGTTAAAGTTAATATTTACAATAAATGATATCTATGAGATTTGGGTAATCATTAAGTATATATTACAATGTTTTAATAAAATAAATAATTTTTAGTAGTTTTTTAAAAAAAAAAAATATTTAATGATTTAAGTGAGGAAAAATTAGAACTAGATAAAGAATAGAAACATGTACCTTATGTATTAAACATTAAAAAGATAATAGTAATTAATTTTACTTTTCTGAATTGTTTTGAGCTAAAAATAATAAGGTTTTAATGTATTAGAATTAGGTTGGATTTTTATGTAAAAATGACATGTTAGAAGATATCTAGTTACTTAAAAATCTAATTAATTAAATTTGTTAATAGTAAAATGATATGTGATGGAAAAGTGACCCCTCAAAACTAAAGACAAAAAAGTAAAAAACCAGAATAAAATGTGGAATACAAAACCCTGGGCAGCCTTACTGATACCTCAAAAGGTATTTTACCACAAGAAATTAGCAGGCTGAAAAGAAAGTTCCTGGAAAATTCTAACTTAGCATTCAGGAACGTAATACACTGCTAGCAATCAGTGACATAAGAGGGAAGGTTTTTGGGATTCCCAGAGTCTCTCTCACGATGGCAATATCTACAGAAAGAGTGTGTGCAATATTGCTGTATGAATATTTGAATGATATGAAAATGAAGAATGCACTTGGGGAAATTACAGAAAGCATTTGGTGACAATGTCATCGGAAGAGCATATACTATGGCTGGTACAAAAAATTCGACGCTAGACTGCGGGAGCTGTCTAATGTGCCCATAAGTGGGAGACCTAGTAAGGTTGCGATAAAGCTTTGGAGCCTGTGCTGTTGACCAAACCAGATGCAACATTAAGAGAACTGGCAGAGGATCTTGACACCTCCCATACGACCATCAATACCAGCAAGAAAAGAGTCCATTGTTACTTAATTGGCATGGTGTAGTGTTCCATCAGGATAATACATGTCCACATATCACTTTACAGACACAGCAGTTTTAATTTAATTGAATATTGAAATAAGATTAAAGGATTCAGCATATTTTAATTATTTGCCTGTTTATCAAAAAAATTATTTCTTGAAATTTATAAGAAATCTGACTTGCCTAGTGACATTACAAATGATTGTATTATTTTGACCATATGAAGATAGCATAATCATTATTCTTTTAATTATAGATTATAAGGAAGGAAGGATTTTTTATTATTATTATTATTATTATTATTATTATTATTATTATTATTATTGAATTTTACTTTTTAGTGAAGAGGCTAAAATGAGACCAAAAGACAAAAAGCTCCTACCAAGTTATTGAATGTCATTGATTAGAGAAAACTTGAATGCTGAAAATAATTTTACTGAGGCTGTGTAGTAAAAGTTATTAGGATCCAAAATTTTTTAAATTATCGTAAAGGAAGCAGCTTAATCTCATTTAAGAGTTAATATGAACAATAAGGTTGAGTTAAAGAAATTCACTGAAGCCAACTCAGAGCAGCATGTCTGCTTATATAACAGTAAGAAAAGGAAATTAAGTCAATTTTGATATGAAATTTCTCTTTATTTTCTTTTGTTCTTTATATAACTCTTTTTAGCTGAGAAAAGAAACATTTTGCAAACAGCTATTAATCATCAGTATTGGAAAATTTCATAGTACAATCATATATGGTAATAAATACAATATGCAGCCTTTCAGCATTGCATCATTAAAATCAGTGTAACAGAACTTCATTTTCCCTTTATCATTGAACTGTACACACATAACAGTGGAACTCCATAGAGATTTATGTGTAAGTCAACAAGGAAGAAGTTGACTAGCTTTTGCAAATCTTGTAAACATTGTTCATCAGATAAGTCTATGCTGTTTAGAAAACAAAATTTACTTGATATTACTTTACTTGGGTTTTATGTTTTTATATGAGATTCTATTATATCAGTTAAAGCATAGTAAGTAGAAAAAGGAATACAGAATGAACTAAAAGTAAAATAAATAAAAATAAAATTTGAATAGAAGTAAAAAAATTTTAAATCTAAAAGGAAATCTAACAACAAAATCAATGTTTTAAAACTTAATATTGTAAATAGAAAATACACAAATATTTCATAACTCAAATCGCCATTTTGAAATAGCAATGTGATTCAGTTCCCATCTTCAGGAATGCTTAGTGACATTCAGTGCACTGAGTTCATCTTAATCATTGCAATTTCATACTAATCTCTTTTTTTTTTAATAATAATAATAATAAAAAGTGGGAGAGAAACTGCAGAGGGGAAGGAAATTTTAATCATTTAGAGTGAATTGGTTATGGGAGATGCAGTTGTGGGATAATAATTTGGGTTAAAATATTTTTTGATGTTGGATATTGGAAGGGATTGAGTATAGGAATCGCATTTAATTATAGATATGATTCATAACACAATCTTAGGAATTTGTGTTTTCTTTCTTTAGTATAATGGTATTGTCCAGATCAAGGATAAAGTTTGAGTTCCATAAATGGTTGGTAACACTGGATCAGAGATCGTCAATATTTTTTGTGCTTCGGGAGTATTCGTATAGCTGTTCTTTAAAGGTTCTTCCTGTTTGTCCTTATTTTTTTTATTATTATTATCCTTATCCTTCAATTTTGATATTATTATTCACATCCATATTTGTCTCCATTATTATCTCATTGTTATTATTATTATTATCCATTCCGTATTACTTTTCACAAAAAATTGCATTTAAAGGTGCTTTATTTTAGCTTACATGTATATTGTGACTTATGGAACTCAATTAGTGTTTGTTACATATAGATATGTCTGTGTGGATGTAGATATACAGGGGGTGGACAAAATAATATGAACACCTGTGAAACGACACAGAATTTTTATTTGTAGGGTGTTGGCCAACTCTTCACTTGAATTACAGCTTGTATTTGAAGTGGGATGGACAAATATAGGTCAAGCACAATGTTCAACGGAATACGCAGCCATTCCTCATGAAGAGCAGTTTCTAGTTCTGAAAGTAAGGAGGCAGTCAGTATGAAAGGCTTCTGCAGGTGTTCTCCACAAACTAACATATCCAGTGGTCTGAAATAATGTAAATGAAAATTCGTCAAACCAAATGACGCATCCCCACTGCTGTTGTGCCCAGTGTCTGTGCTCATGGCACCATTGTCGTCTCTTCAACTCATTCCGCTGTGTCACCAATGGTTTTGGAATAGCTGCTCTGCCACGAATGTTCACAGCATGCAACACCCATCTATCCTTGTCGGTGAGCTTTGATTTTCACCCACTGTTCTGTTTCGCAGATGACATCTTACCATGTTTTGTGTAGGCTGTCGTAACAGTTGGCACAGTGCTTCTTGCAACATCCACAAGGTTGGCTTTTTCGTCACTGAACTTCCAGTGAGGCACGCTCCAATGATGATACCTCTTTCAAGAGATCTTTCTCTCTTTCTGAGAGGTCGGACATAACGACGTTTCACTGCTAGCACAATTTTCACATGCAACCTGTACGACTGCCGCTGATCGACTGATACCTCTGCCTTCACCACCAGTAGGTGGCAGACAGTTTTTTCTAGATGGCTTGGCTCTGCTCGCAAATGAATTATAGTCGTATGGGAGTTCATATTATTGTGTCCACCCCTACTGTGTGTGTGTGTGTGTGTGTGTATATATATATGCATGTGGGTTATTTTTATGAGTTTATATACATGTGGGTCTATATGTATGTAGTGTATGATGGTATATGTGTGTGCATACACATATATGTTAACTTAGATATTTATTTTACATCCTTTAACAAATTATTTTTCTACAATTAATTGTTTACTAACTTACTTCCTTATCCCATTAGCATTCAAAAGGCAATTCCTATATGCAAAATTCTCCCATTTTATTTTATTTTTAAATATTTATGACAATACTTCCATTGCAGAATAATAGCTAACCATACTGATATTTTTTTTTTCCATTGCTGTAATACTTAGCTGAGCTAGTGTGATCTTGATTGCTGTCCCAAATTGAAGAAGTTCTCTTTAGCATTCGGCTGATTTGATTATACTACTTATTAAATTGCTGAACCACTGTTAAAAGTTTTCACTGACTGTGAAAGATCATAGTCTTATTCTGTAATATTTATTTTTATTCTGAAATTGCCTAAACACATCAGAATAATAGCCATATTTAGATTGAATAGAAAGAACTTAAAGTAGAAAAAGTTAAGATGGAATTTGTAGCTTAGTTGAAACTCGCTGCAAATGTCATCTTAACTCCCTATATTCTTTAATACTACTTAAAAATAACAATATCAACCACCTACTGGCAATATTTCATCTTATTGATCTAAGATTTCATCTGGCCATTTACCAAATTTTAAGGAATAGAGAAATAATATCTCTCTTTCCTAAACTTTAAATACATAATAATATATAACAATCCAAGAATCTAACATTTTTAAGTAGTATTAAAGAATATATGAAGATTTATGGCATCTTAAGAAGTTTTAAATTGTCATCTTAAGTTTTTTTTTGTTTTTTTTTTCCTATATTAAATAAAAAGGAAAAAAAAAAACGCCAAATTTTAAGAATGAATTCACTACTGTTAAAATGAATATTTCTTCTTAGTTTTTAACAGTCACTTACACTTTCTGTTGGTTCTTTTTATTTCATTTGTATTTATTATCAAATTTTGCTCAAAACTTGACTGCTTTTTTTTTTTTTTCTAATTTTCATCAAATTATTTACATCTCTCACTTAGATGAACATCACATAGTGACAGATCCTTCCCAGTTATTACAGAGTCCTATTAAAGAAAAAAGATCTCCAGATGAAAAGGTTGTCCCACTGGAACCTGATTCCATTCCAACCCTGCAATTAGAGCAACACGAACCAACAGGTAGTCTTGATTTTCATTGTGATGATGCAAGTAATCAAATATTTGTTTATAGCTTTCCATTTATAATAGGTTCATGGCGGTGTGCACCAAACTTCAGTTAACTTTGATGACTGCTATTTGGACGGAGCTAAAATTAGGGGGGGGGGGGGGGTGCTGCTCCACAAAAATTTTAGCCTTTGTTTTAAAATTGTGTGAAAGGAAACAAACATGTATAAAAAGAAATTTATCAAGTTTCTGAATAAATTTTCTTTTTATACATGTTTCCTTTCACACAATTTAAAAACAAAGGCTAAAATTTTTGTGGAGCAGCACCCCCCACTAATTTTAGCTCCGTCCAAATAGCAGTCATCAAAGTTAACTGAAGTTTGGTGCACACCGCCATCAACAATCTATTCTGAGAGGTTAATCATAGTAGGGAAAAAATAAATAGTAATGCAGCCATTGCAAGACTTTGTTGTATACAAAATTTGGACTCTAAGCAACATAGCCCATAACATTGATGTATATACTGTATTAGAGGAGGTAAGGCTTCCAACCTTTAAATGACCCTGGACTGAGATGCTGTTGTGTGGTCAGTGCAACACACTCCTGTCTGTACTCCAGGGAAAGAAGCCCACTACGCATTCTACAGAGAGCTGGGTGGACCACAGAACCTGTCTGGAGAAGAATTCATCCTGGAAAAATGCCTGATCTCTTTGGGATCAGAGATTGAACCTAGCTTCTCTAACCCCGAGTCAAGTGCCTTACCACCACTGGGCCCACATACTCAAATCTGATCATTTGTTTACACTTCAACTATACTGTTAAAAATGAAATTTAATGAATATCATTGTGTTATTGGTTGAGCCAGAAAAGGGCATAATTATTGGGTCCTTAAATGACCCTTAAAATAGTTGTAAAAGCTCTCGAAGTTAGTCAGATCTAGAAATTACAATTAAACTCTTAAATATGAAGTTCGAGCTTCTATTCATATTGTATTTTAACCCATAATATAAAGTAGCTCATATAATGATCTACTTATAGCAATATGTTGTAGGGGCATACAATAAGACTTAAACTCTTTAAATACGGAGTTTGATATATATCAGTATATAAGTTTGGAGGTTAAAGTATTTTCAAGATTCTAAAAAACACTCATTGTATATACAGTTCATCTAACTCAGGAAGGCAGTCCCTTCAGGCATTGGGACTGGGAACTTGAAAAATAGGGGTGAAAGGATATTGGGTAAAGATGTCAGAATGAGGAGAAAGGATTAAGCACATTAGGGGTGGAGCTTTCTGAGAACTAAGAAGGGATTTAAATGATTCAACAAAGGAAAACCCAACAGTCAAGTTCCTCACTTTGTAAATACAACTTGTGCTTTTTTTTTTTTTTTCACTCCTGAAAAATGTCCGAGCGAGATGTTTGGAATTCGCAATCTATGAACATAGTAATGAACATGAAAAAAAAATTTTGAAGAGGAAAGGAAATTAAAGTAGCCTTTCTTCAAATTATAAGAAAGTTACTGCAAGGACTTGCGCTGCAACTGGAGTCACTGAAAGAATAATGTTAAAAAATCAAAAGGAAAAGAAAGGCAGAAGAGAAAGGTCAAAAATGCGAAAATTTAACAAAAAAAGGCTGCCATGTCAGAAGAAAGTTTGAGATGCAATTGATGTATCGATTATGAGAAAAACTATTCACTACTTTTATGCTCTGGAAAAGAAAATTCCTACTTTGAAAAAAACTTGAGAAACAAGTTAAGGAATGAAATTGTTTTGATGGATGTATTGAAATTACAGAAGCCCCTCCATGAGATTGGATTTGTATTTAAAGAGATGTCAGTCAATAAGAAAAGCTTTGATAGAAAAATCAGAGATAGTTTTGCTTTGCCACAAATATCTAATGGCTTTAAGAAATTTTGTTGTGACCCCAACAGATCAGTAATTTTTATTGATGAAAGTTACATTCATACCATAAGTGTTGCAAAGCATTGATATTGAAGGTGTTTTAAAATCCTGCAGTAAAGAAAGTAGATTTATAATGGTTTCTGCTTTAACTATTAATGGTCACATTCCCAATACCACCTTAATTTTCAAATCTGGCATGAAGTCTGGTGATTACCATGACGACGTGAACCATAATAACTTTATGAAGTGGTTCACTACTAAGCTAATTCCAAATTCCCCATCCTCATCAGTTATTTTGATTGATAATGCACCATATCACAATGTTGTGACTAAAAAGCAACCTACAACGCATTGGAGAAAACACGAAATTTGTGACTGGTTACTTAAAGAGAAAAAAAATGAGTCTTTTCCCCTTTCAGAGAAATTTTAAAAGAAGAGCTCTATTAATTGGCTAATAGGCTATACAAAAAAACCTAAAAAATATATTGCTGAAGTTGCTGAACATCATGGTCATGAAATCATAAGATTATCACCGTATCATCCAGATTTATAAACCCAATAGAGCTGATATGGGTGCAAGTGAAAAGTTATGTCGGGGAACATTAAACAAAAATAACTTTTGCAAATTAGATAAATTGTGTAATGAAGCTTTTTTGAAAATAGAAAGGAAAAAATGGTTGGAAGCCTGTCTGCAAAAAATTCGTTCAGATTGAAAAAGAGTATTGGGAGTAGTATCACAAAATAATGAGAAAGAGTCATCAATTTGTTTTTCCTATGTTTATATAAATAAAATTTATGTATTGGGTTGGCCAAAAAGTTCATTTGGTTTTTAAGTAAAAATAAGACACATTTCTCATTTTCACCAATAATTTTATTGAACATGTTCCACTATCTTCTGCCATCTTTCAGGCAACTTCACAATTCCATCTTCCCAAAACTTTTTATCTTTTTGAGCAAAAAAAACGTTCTAGGTGCCTATGGAGACTTCCATAGAATTGAATTTTTTTCCATTAAGGGACTTTTGTAAAGATCGAAATAAATGGAAATCCAAAGGTGCAATTTTCTAGTGAATACGGCAGATGAATCAGAACTTCTCAGCCAAACTGTAACAGTTTTTGCCTGGTCATCAAAGAAACATGCAGTCTTGCGTGCTTATTTTCTTCCACCTTCAACATTAAATTGGCGACACAAGATTCACCAATTTGAATCAGTTTTTGTTTTAAATGCATGCTAATATATGACAGCTGTCACAGTACAATCTAATAAAATGGTGTCGAATGACATTAAATTTTTTTATGTAGAGCCAACATACATAAAAAAAACAAAAAAACAAATAAACTTTTTTGGCCAACTCAACACATTTATAGAACTATAAAATTAAAAGAAAATTTTAAAAATTAAAAAAAAAAAAATGTGATGAAACTATAAACAAGAGTTCCTAAGTACATTTGGAATTCTCAATCCCAAACAAAGTTTTTTTATATGATTTTCATCTTAAAAATTACTATTTAGTCAAAATAAAGACCAAGAAACATTTCAAAATACTATCTGACGAAAAAAAATTACAAGAATTTTCTTGTAAATTTGATTACTTAATATTTTTATTAATTAACCAAATAAACAAATAAATAAAATATATTTATTAGTTAAATTACTATGGAATTAAAAAAAGGTCTTATATGGTATTTTGGAGAATTCAGCTCTTCAGAAATTTGGATACTTAAAGCCAATAATAATGAGGTCAAGTTGTTACTACTACAAACACTCTTGTAATCCTTCCTCCCTACCCTCACTTCCCTGATACCCTTTCACCCTTATTTTTTCAAGTTCCCAGTCCCAACGCCTGAAGGGACTACATTTCTGAGTTAGAAGGACTGTAAATATATTCTTCGGACCGGAAAATGTGAATTTCATTAAATGTTGAGACAGAGATATTTTACATGCTTATTTTAATATCTGTATAAGATATTAGTACAGCAATTTTGATAGATACAATTAGAAATAGCAAAATATTGTCTCCATGATTTACTATTGTGTGTTAAAATTGACAGTGATGAAAGATTTAAGTGGCATTAATTTTTATAAGGGGTGTGATTGCAGAATTTCTCAAGGTGCTGAAATTGTTATTTAAAAATATGTCTAAGCATTGTTCATTAATAAATAAATTACTATTAATCTGAATTGATTTAGATATCAGATGTAAATTTGAAAGCTCATCCTTCAGAAAATGTAATAAAATTTGCTTAAAATATTCTTTAAAAAAAAATAGGTATTGAAAAACAACAGCAATAACAAAATACTGGTATATAGTGAAACATAAAAATAAACATGGATAATGTTTTTCTGTCACAGATGCAAATTTTGAATCTTAATTCATAGAGTAATGCATTATAAAAATGTTTCCAGAATTATTAAGAGATTGGCCCATATAGGCTGTAAACTAGAAATTGTTGGAAATCTTAACATCAAAGTACAAATCCTTGAGTAGATCTGAAACAAGGATGAAGTAAAAAAAAATACAAAATCTAATCACCACAAGATGATGCAAAGATATCAAATTAATGAAGTGAACTTCTGACATTGGTCTTTGGAACTAATAAGGTTCTTTCAAGTAGTAAAAATCATGAAATTCAAGATTAGAAATAAAACAAAGAGGGATAGGAATTGGGATTTTGACATCGCTACTTTAGAAAAGGACAAGAATAATAATAATACTAAATTGTTTACAAAAAATATAAAAGTCTTATTGCTTCCCAAACTGATTACTGCTTTTAGATATTGATAAATATCAATCTTTAATAGTGGGAATTAATACGGCATCTCCAAAATTAAAATATCAAAAACAAAAAACAAAAACAAAAAATCACTATAAAAGGCAAGTGAAGAAATAAATGTGCCAGTCTTCCGCCAGCTTCAAATGAATTTCACAGCAAATTAAAAGAGAAAAAGCATATAAACTTATCAGTAAACATCAGTGTGTAAGACCAACCACTCTTTACATACATTCTAGAATATCTTTTTCACACTCTTTGTTGATCACAGCTAGGATTGATCTTGAACGTCAGGTTTCATTATTGACGTTAACAAGAAAATCATGGGAAACATTATGTTATCCCCAAAATTAAAAAAATAAATAAATGAAAGACAAAAGGATAAATTGATGTGTTGGCCTTCTGGTGGCTGAAATGAGTTTTCATGGCATTAAAAAGAGAAAAAGTGCAAATGATTTTATTTTTTAATTTTGGAGGTGCCATATTGAATTCCACGATCGTTCTTGTTAATCTCTCTACTGAAACTGCTTAGTGATGGATTATTCCTAACTAACAATCACCAAAGAGTGTAAAATGGCTGTTCTACGATGTCACTTAGTAATTACTTGATCTCGTCCATTGATATATAATAACAATCTTCAGTAAGTAATATAAAAACAGAAAAAGCAGATAAAAAAGTGGTTAATGTATTTCTAAATAAATTACTAAATATCTGCCATTTACTTTATTGCACTCGGAATATATTTTAAAAATTACATTTCAGTAAATGCTTACTTGGAGTTGTTGGTATTTGTAGGGTGAATCTCTTATAACAAAATAAAAATTGATTTTAATACTAAAACTTAGGATTTTTAATTCCAAGAAGGTAACATTGTGATTCTTTTGTTAGTGTTTCAAGAGCAAAAGGTACTTTCTGAAGCTGAAGCCGAAGCAGAAGTCACAGCAACTGAGGCAAATATTGTTGCTGTTCCCAAACATACTCCTGCTGCTCAGTCTTGGTTAATTCTCAGGCAGGTAAGATATTCTTTCATAGTGGTTTTTAATTACTTCCAATATTTTTCATACAATAATATCTCAAATTGAACTTGCTTTCAATGATAATGACAAGTTTTCATTGCTAAAAGGACTGCTCAAGAATAGACCTTATTTGTTTAGTTTCTAATTCTGTGATTAACCAGAAATGATGAGATTTTCTAAACCATTATTGAGTATATTTTTTTAATGGTAGAAGATGATTCCCCATTTTTTGACCTAATTGAGACACAGACGCCTTGAAATACTGGGCTGTTTGGGTAATAGATTTTTGTGAAAAACTATCATGTCTAACTATGTGATGTGCCAGACATTATGAAAACAATTGACGTAGATTCTTCTGGACCAAAAAAAAAACATAGGGTGACCATTCCACATCAGATCACCTGATGAGTTCACCACACCATCACAGATTTTTATGAAAATTTATTTGCATGTAAAGGGTCATAAGATAACACATTCTGCAAAATATGGGATTTTTTTAGTTAAATATATGTCGAGATATGAATTTTTGAAGTTTTTTTTTAATTTTTTTGGTGCCACGTCCCTTTTTTGACGTATTTTCTTGAATATCTCATCTCCTAATCAATCAAACGGAACCAAATTTGTTTTCCCCATGTATTTTTTTTATGCTGAATCCAAAAATTCCAATGAAATTAGTCTAGGACTAACAGTTTTATAGTAATAAAAAGCATGTAAGCATTTAGGAAAAAATTTAAATGGCCATGTGGGACAACATTTAAAATTTGAGATTTTAACCCAAGTCTAAAAAAGGTCTAAAGTAACTGAAAAAAAAAATAATCAAGATGGTGTTTTGCTCAGGCCTGTTGTGGAATTCTATATCTTAATTGTCCATGTTTGCGACCCACATAAATGTAGTAAAATTTAATCCATAACCAACATTTGTAGATTCTGTTGGTAGATGAACAAAATTAATAGTAGATATAGTTTATTAGTATGTCAATATTCTTAAATAGTGCGGTATTTTCTTAGTTTTAACTTGAAATATATGTCAAACTTATTTGTTAAATAAATAACAAGCACTACCCGTAGCCTTTTAGAATTAGAAATAAAAATAATTCAATTATCTGTATATTCTCAGATAAAGATATATAGTTAATAAATTCACTTGAATATCACTATTTACAAAAACGTTCTTCTTTGGCTTTAAAATTAACACCATGTCGAAACTGATTCTTATTTCGCCAAAGTCAACAGTTGTTGAACTTTAACTGGAAAAATTCTTCTTCTCCATTGAATCTTCGCTACTGGAAATGATTTAAATAATTTTATACTGTACCTTTCCATAGGTCAAACACATTGTCCATGGACTTGATGATGTTGGTTAGAACATCATCTTGGCACTGGTCCAATTTAAACTTTACCATTTTATTTATGTGCTATATCGTATTTCTCGCAGCACATGAAGAATTTGAAGTCGTCACTTTACTTAAGCTTTTGCCACTTTCTTGGAATTATTTCTAGAAAATACATCTAGCAAATCTGGCCTGATAATTCCTTTTTATTCGCATTAGGTATCTTGCGTTGTCAATCACCAAGTCCATGTTGTTACTATAACATGTATTGTTTCAACTTTGTTATTCTTTTAAACAAAGCATTTCTTTACTGTGCAATGGTATCACATCATACAATCACTTTGCTTTTTCATCTTTAATTGTTTTCACTTTTCGTTTGTTTAAAAAAGAAACTCAAAGTATTATTGCAATCACTTTGATTCAATAATATTCAGTACAATAACACATTTTCAATTAATTGTTTTGTAAATCTTCATAGATTGCAAAGTGTTTAAATCCTTAAAAAACATCTAGATCCTACTTAGAATCTCTCAGCAATTACAGTACTCACATCATTTCTCTTGGTAAACCAGGTTCCAAGATACTGACATTTTCCCACTGATTTAAAGTTTAATTCTAGACATCATAATTTAAATTGATTCAGTTGTACTCTTACACTTTTCCATCATTTTTTTTTTTTTTTTATAATAGTTCTTTATCTTCTCTCATGATAGCAATATCAACATTACAATACTTGCTTATTAACTTAATACCATGTCGAGTCAGTGCTTCCAGTGTGCTCGAATACTAATTTAAAAAGCAAAGGAGTGCAAAAGTCTCCCTGTCGTACACCAGATATAGCAATAAACACTGGATTTTTCACCTTTCCATAGCACTGTGGCTCTTAAACCCTCATATGCAGAATTAATTAGGTCTGAATTCCTTCATAATTCTGTACAAACTTGCCCAGTGAGTGCTAAATTAGCATTATGGAAATTAATTTAAATTGTATTATTATGTTTATAGCACTTGTTCCATATGTATGTCATTATGAAGACATTTTGTGAAATCATATACCCCTTCAATAGACAGGATGATCTCTAAAATAGATATTTAACACACATTTTCAATTTGTCCAGCACATTTAGAGATATCTTGTTTATGGTATTATGTTATATGCATATTTTTTTTCTTTCTTTTTTTGAATCCATCTGTGCTCATTTCCTTATAAGTAGAACAAAGGAGTGACAAGACTCCACTCTGCTGGTATTGCCTTTCTGTCTCCATTATCACATAATAAGCTGTAGTCAATCTTCACTTTCCTTCAATAATTCTGTTGTTACCCCATCTAGACCAGATGGTCTTTTTGTTTTTCAGTTTCACATTGATTTTGTTTACCTCTTCAGAGGGTATTCTTTACCCACTGAACAGACCACTTCAACAGATCAATCAAAAATGACAACTTTGCTTCTTCAGCATTCAACAGTTCAGAGAAACATTCTCCCTGCTGTCTACATCATCATTCTTGATCATGATTAGATTGTAGTCTTTGTCTAAAATTCAGCTATGTTTTCTTAAAAGATTTGATTTTTTGATAGAACTTTAATTGCAAAGTTATACTGATTATTAAGTTATGCTTCTTCCAAAATCTGAGTCGTACATTTCCTTTTTTTTTTTAAATAAAAAAGACTATTTTTCCAACTGTTCAGGACCACTTTAGGACATTGTACAGTACATTAGCAAACAGTGACAAAAGTCTACTTTCTTACCATTAACATAGGTCCGATATAATCTTTCAATTATGTAGTGATTCATGTAAAGAGGCTATTTTATTAATAAAACTTTTTACACAAATTTATTTATTAAAATATTTATGAATAAAATGCTCACTAATTTGGTTTCTTTCTTTTTTTTTTAATAGGACCTTTTGGATTTAAATCAAATGATACAAGCCTTCTCAAATACAGTTTTGGTTAGTATGATGCACTTATTATTACTTTTAAAGCTATAATTAATTATAGACTTTCTTATTCAGAAATTGGGAGTATTGGAATTTATAGAAAACTAGGTGTTATTGACTTGTGGAAAAAAAAAAAAAAAACTTTTTACTTTTAAATTCATCAAACAAATTTTTAATTTTAATTTTCACATTAGTTTCAATGAGCATAATTTTTAAATACAACTAATCACCTCAGCTCTCTTCCTTAATATTTTTGATAATTTTAATTCAAACCTTAAGATTCTTATTTCAAAATGAATATAATTAATCAATTTATTATGTACATTTAAATTTAGAAACAGTTTTAGACACAAGACTTTAGCTAAGAATGAATATTTAAGTAACTTAAGAGGAAAAAAATAAATAAATAAAGCATAGTTATAATTAGATCTGAAGAAATTTCAGCTTTGAATATATATTATATTTAAAAAAAAAAAAATGTTTAAATCAATAAGTTGAGAGGGAGAAAAAGAAAAAAAAAAAGCGCATTTACTACTTACTGACTGTTGAGAAAATAAGAAAACAAAACTAAGTCAAAGGCTACTGTAATCTAGGACCCCATATGTTTGCCAGTATTCTTACACAGTACATAATTCCAATATCACAGTATTTACCAAACCAAACTGCAAGTCTGTAGTTTTTTCAGGTAGCACTTTGCTTCACCTCATGACAAATATAATGTAAGAAAGATTACTTACAGAATTTTGGTGCACCAAGATCACTGTTCAGAGCCCTATATGCATGTCTCTGGAATCGAAACAATTCTTTTCTCTTTTTTTTTCACTGATTCACACAACCGTTGACACTAATTTCACATAATTTCACAAGGTACACAGGTGATGAGATGACTAACTTATTGACATGATGAATACTGCACTGAAAGCAGAAATGTCCGACACCGTTTTTGCCTTTGGCTGTCTTCCTCAGTCTGTGTCCCGTGGTGTCCTTCGACCATCATTAATTCTCATTCAAAATCACTACAAATAATACCATTAACTTATAAAACTTCTTTTATTATAATCAACGTCTCCATATTACGATATTTCGAATGCCTAATCGGCTTTCTTTTCAAGCTCCACAACTAAAAATAAATAAATAAATAACAAGATATATCGAAGGCCTAATCTGCCTTCTTTTTACAAAAAATAAAATAAATAACAATCATGAATTTCTAACAATTCAAAACGTGATATGCTCCACACGACGCAAGAAATTTATTTATTTATTCTAAAGATTTAGACATGAAGGACAATTTAAGGAATTTATTTCTTCAAAGATAAGAAAATTTATTTTTAAAAAAGAACAATTGGACATTTTATTTTTATTTTTGTAATAATGCTTCATGCGTCGTGTGGAGCATATCACGTTTTGAATTGTTAGAAATTCATGATTGTTATTTATTTTATGTTTTGTAAAAAGAAGGCAGATTAAGCCTTCGATATATCTTGTTATTTATTTATTTATTTTTAGTTGTGGAGCTTGAAAAAGAAAGCCGATTAGGCATTCGAAATATCATAATATGGAGACGTTAGTTATAATAAAAGAAGTTTTATAAGTTAATCATTAATTCTCCTTGTCTTTTCAAACTTCTTACTTGTTTTCCAAAACCCACACACAACATTAAAGTTTTCTTAAGAATTGTTAATTAATTGAACTCTGTTATTTCGTAGGGGGGGGGGATGCCTATATTACATAGTTACTGTGATGTCACACAAACAAGAAAATAACCACTCATTGAATATGGGGCATGATTCTAATTAGTGACACAGGACAAAGATTAACATGCTGTGGAAATTTTGCCATGGAAACAGCAAAACACTACTTTTATGAGAATAAAAATAAATAAATTTCTCAGAGGAACTTGAAAAATGAAAATCAAATGACAACATGAAAATTAAAATGTATTCGGATTTATGAATACAAATAATGGTTTCTTTTACAATAAACAAGTATTACAGAACAGAGACAAGGGATGAGGGGACAGTATGAAATACATAAAAAAAAAAAAAAAAAAAAAAAAAAAAAAAAAAAAAGGTAAAATATGGACGAAGGTGGCAAATGTGTCACGAATGGAAAAAGGAAATAAAAATTAAAATAAAACCTTGACAATATTTCGACACCCTGAACGCTGTATGCACAGTTGAGGAACAGGTCAACAAGTACATCTGTTATCCATCCAAATTTGTATTCCTCTCCAGATGTGATGTTCTGGGGCAATCCTAGGTAAATCTTAGTTACCAAATGACCAAAAGGTCACCACTTTCATTGTTCCTTTGTCTTTAAAGTGGGTGGGATCCCGAGCAGGACATGGTGCTTTCTCTCTCTCTCTCTCTCTCTCTTAATCCTAAACTGAAAATCCCTTTATCCTTTTTGTTCTTTCTCTCTCAGATTTAGTAAAGATTTCTTAAGATTCCACTACAAAATTTTAGCTCAAAAAAGAATATTTAAAGAATCCCAACACTACCCCTTTTACTCACTCTCTCTCTCTCACACACACTCTTTCATTCCCTTCTCTGCCTCCTTTTCAACACAACATTACAACTTGTTCAAACTTCTCCAATTCTCACCCATCCCTTTATTTTCTTACCTAAGAATGCGTTATCCAAAAATCTGCACATCCCAGGCTAACAGCCTGGTCGGTAATCAGGCAATTTTGTTGGAAGTATTGAAGTGTCCCCACAGTAAGTGCTTTGCATTCTGTCAGCACCCTAGAAGATCATGGTTTTGTTTTTTGCAACTGACAAGACTATCATGGCTTTCCTTCAGCATGGGTATAGTCAGTATTCACATTACTATGAAACTCTTTCTTCTCTGCATCTGGCAACTATAGAAGTAGGTGTGCAGACTGATGTGATTATTTTTTTTGACAGCAAGACACACTGCAGCAAGCATACAACAGTTGCAAACTTTGGGATGACAGTTTCGTATGTATCTCTTTTACAGTCTTGATCTTGCCACCAACAACTTTAACTATCAGGTTGATGAAGAAGTTCTTGGATGGAAAGCATTTTGACATAGATGATGAATCACCTGAAGAAGCTTTTGCAGTTCAACATCTTCAGCTGACCTGATGATTAACTGAAAACAGCAGTTTCTCCAGTGTTTTTATTACCAGTTGACCAATTTCTAATTTGAAGGCATAAACAAATTAGTGTCAAATAAAGGATAAATGCCTCAATCATCTGAGTGATTATGTTTACAGAGCATAAACAAAGAATTGTTTGTACCATTAAATTTTAAAATCTTTATAATTTTTAGAAATAAAAAAATAAATGCTGAGACTTTTTATCTGCCCTCACACGTACACACACACACCTACAAACATACAGGTTGATTCAGAAAATATTCTCTCTGTGGGCTTCATCTCACTGTATGCACTTCCTTCCCCCTTGTGGCAAATGTTCTTTAATATATCTAGTGTCAGATATCAGCTTGTATCACAGTAATGCAGCAAAGTAAAAATTATGTATGGAGTTTTCAAAACACCATACCATATGTGTAAATATATCAAAGCCATTTAATATATAAGGTTTAAAAAATGAATCCTGAGGGGGGAAAACAGAAATCATGCTAATATTGTTACCGGTTAAAAAGGCCAACATCCCTCCAGGAGAATCGACTAGTCTGACCCTGCTTCCCTATGGAAGGATAGATTGTTCCAGAAACGAGAAGGAGGCATTACGCAGCCTTAAATAGGGAAGCAGAATCAGGTTAGACAGATCGTCTTCGTGGCAAGCAGCCACCAACAGTGAGTCCTCCAGCCGAGAAAAGAAAAGAAGAGCATGTCAGCGGCAACCAGCTGCAAGTTGTCCTCCTCCAGCCGAGAAGTTAGAGAGTGGAGAAGAAGAGAGTTCGTCGTCGGCAGCCAGTCGCAAGTGAGTCTTCCAGTGGAGAAGAAGAGAGAAGTTCATGGTTGGACAGGAGTCCTTATAAGCAACTCTGGCAGTGAAAGCGAACTGTAGCAGAAGGGTCATCGAGCAGTTATTGTCAATCCACAGAGGGGAACAAAGCACTATGCCGTGCAAGTTGCACCCAGCCCGACAGAAGCTCGTTGTTCCCAGACTTGACAAGCCGCCTTCATGGAGGAGGAGAAGAACCAGTACGCAGACGTCGTAGCAGGAAAAGTGGACCTGGTATCCAGTCGTGGCCCTTGCAGTGTTGAGTCAAGCATTCTTCAAGAATTGCAAGGACCCCTTTGCTCTTGAACTATTGAACTAAGAACTTTGGTTGGACAAAAATTCAGGCAGCAATATTATATCATCTTATACAGGGTGTTTCATAATTTCTCACAGCATCAGAATTTCCATTGTTAAGGAAAAACATTGCCTAATTTCGTAGGACCCAAGGCTTTTAGAGACAATAATTTGATTTGATTTTTAGTTCAAACCTCAGAAAGTGACTTCCAGTCAATGTCACTACAAAATTACACCCTTATTTGAAGAGTTTTGTGATATTCATTACACAGGAAATACTTCATCGATCATTCTTCAGTTGCATTCTGCAGTCGGGTTATTACGAAAGTACTTCACAACTTCGTGCTCTTGTTTGCTCAGCAATTTTTTTTTAATTGTGTTGTATTTGTTTATTTTAACTGTTTTTTTTTTTTTTTTTTTATCGTGCACAAGTTCTTTTTTCCCTACATTTTACTAGAATAAGCAACAAAAATAACAGAATAAGGAAAGAGTTAGTCTAGCTAGTGTTCACAGGATTTAAAGGACTATCAATTTCATCCATTCACAGTAATCAATATTCATGATGTAAACGGTAATGATCTGGACCAAAGGGTAGAATTTTGTGAATGGGCAACGGAAGTGTGCAACGGCAACCCAACTTTTGTAGAAAGAGTTTCCTTTTCTGACAAAGCAACATTTATTTTTCACAGAAAAGTAAATTCTGTGAAAACTGCCATAACTGCAGGTACTGGGTGCAAGAAAATTCAAGGTGGACCCAGGTCACTCACACAGTATCAAGAAAAAAACCAAGGTCTGGGCAGGTCTACTAGGTAACCATATTATTGGCCCCCTTTTCATTCAGGAATCCCTAACCAGAGAACGGTATTTACAGCTTGGGAGATGAAGTTGGCCCCGCCATTCAGGCAGTAGCAGCGCAAAACAAAATATGGTTCCAGGAATACAGGGCCCCCTCCCCATTATTCAGCAGTTGTGTGGGAATTAGTGGACGAAGCGTTCTCAAATTCGTGGATAGGCAGGTGTACGACTATGAAATGGCTAGCAAGGTTACCCGATATGGCTTTGTGGGGTCATTTAAAATCCAACGTTTATAAGGACGAACGTCCACATGACATTCTAGACCTGGAGCAAAAAATTGAACAGGAGTGCAGGCGTTTTACTCCTAAGCAGCTCCGAAATATTCGGAAAGAATTTCTGCACAGACACGGGCATTTTGTTTGCAGTGAAAGGCGATAATTTTGAGCACTTACTGTAATAAATTTCACTTTTCTTATTCTGTTATTTTTGTTTATTCAAATAAAATGTAGGGAAAAAAGAACTTGTGCAAGGTAATAAACAGGTAAAATAAACAAATTCAATAAAATTTTAAAAAAATTGCTGAGCAAACAAGAGAACAAACAACCAAATTTTGAAGTCCTTTCATAATAACCTGATTGCAGTATGTAATTGAAGAATTAGCAATGAAGTATTTCCTACATAACGAATATCACAAAAATCTTCAAATATAGGTGTTATTTTGTAGTGACATCGACTGGGAGTCACTTTCTGAGGTGCGGACTAAAAAAATCAAATCAAATTATTGTCTCTAAAAGCCTTGGGTCCTACCAAATTAGGCAATGTTTTACCTTAACAAAGGAAATTCTGATGCTGCGTGAATTATGAAACACACTACATATATTAAACACACACACAGTTCTATTAACATTGTCCTGTAATACTATAAGGAGCAATCAAGATAAATGAATTAATTTCATAATTACTAGAATTCTGTTTTGTTTTATCTTACCTAATTGTAATTGGTCTTATCTTTTTGAAGATGATGATGATAAATGTCAATTCAGAATGTTTCTTATTGAATGTTTATTTGAATCTCATATTTTTTGGTTAGAATACAGTAATTTCAGCTGCACAGAAATTATAGGTCAGTTATCAATTTCTAAGAATTACTTATAGATTTTTCAGCAGTATTAGCCCTCAAAGCACATACTTCTCCGAATCCTGTTTCATTTTCTACAACTTCCACCATCTGCTGGTGGCTTCTGTAATAGAAGAGTGAATCGGACACTTCTTGAAAAACTTAAAAACCAACAAAGGCATTTATTTTGAGGAGCAAATTATCCTTATCCCTATTATAATACACTGTATGTATGCATATTCAATGAGAGGGAGAATTCAAATTAAGATTGCTATGGAAGGAAATTAAGTAAAAGTAAAAAAAAAAAAAAAATCATTAATGAATCAAACATGGAACATTGCAATCAATAATCAAGAAATATTCAAGCTCTGAAGCTTCCTTTTTATTCTTTTGGAATCATAAATTATTATACTTACTTGCCCTCCTTCTTTCTGTTTCTCTTTCTTCAGAATACTTAGATCAAAATAATTATACGATGGAAAATAATCATCAAATCATTTAATTTCATGAAATGCATTTCACTTTTTTCTCTATTGCAAGCATTTTTTTTTTCCTCACTTGCTCTCTTTTAAAGTATTTTATCTGCTGGATTTGACTTAATTAGTATAGAATAAAAATCTTAATGTTTATGCAAAATAAGTTTCTTAAAATCATTATTAGATAAAAGAAAATGAAGCTCACATTATTACAACAATGAAGGGAGGCATATACTTCTCATATTTTAATATATTATAACTAGTTATAAAGATGGTTACAAAGAAGCAGAATGAGGTGGAACCTATAATTATTAAATAAAAAATTAAAAAAAAATTATACCATCTTATTTTTTTTTCCTTTTCCTTGTACTCATATTATGTTTCCTAGTTTGATTTATGGGTTAAATATCAGTACTTTCTTTCTTTCTTTTATTTCATTGAATCAGAGTAAGTTCACTTTGACTAAAAATAATGTAGTTCTTTGTTTCTTCTGATTATCAGTTTTCTTTTTTGAAATGCTTTGTTTTTCATTAATTGAACTTCTGTTTAATATAATGTACTTCAAGCACTCATATTATTTATCTCATTAATTAGCATCACCAACCTTTAGTTGAGCGCACAAAACAGAACTTAGCAGATGCTGTAGCTAATGTACAAGAAGGAACTACCAAACTAAAGAAAGTAAGTGCAGCTTTCTTACTGATATCTTTAAAATAAATTGAAGGGAACAGTGCAAAAGGTGTATATCCTATAATTTACAGAATTTTAAGATCTGATAATTAACTGACAATTAAATAAATAAAAAACCTAAAAAAAATAAAATTTTTGCATTTAAACAAACTTGAATGAATATTCTCACATATCTCAAATGCCATTAACCACAAGGACTAAACTAGCAGTGTTCTTGAAAAACATTTTTTTTACCCTCATATTTTATTATAACAATAATGGATCATTTATAATTAGTGCTGTTATATTTTAATTGATTTAGTAAGATTATTTCTGATGTGAGATATTACAACAATTTTATTAAAATCAATATTTACACTTTTGTTCTTTAAACCATGCTTAGCTTTGTATAATGCTCTTACAATTTAAGATTTTCGGATAAACAGTACTTACAGAATAACATTATGAAGCATTTCATTATAATTATATAGAAGTGCAAATTTGAAAAGTTCCACTGAAAAATTGATCATAACATTTATTTTTATATTGCTTGCGTATTTTTGATTCATTGTGAATAATTTCATTTGAACTGAATTGCTCAGAATATGTTATGATTAATAAGGAGATACTAGCCTTACTCTGCAATAACTATTGCTTTGAAAATAAAAAAAAAAAATCTTGAGTCATGTATTCTCAGCTTCATTGTTTGAGGAGCTATTCTTCCAAATAATGAAAACAGCTTCTAAACAAGTCAGTTCATAAGTAATTTGTTATGCCAAAAACAATGAACTTGGAAAATTAAATATTCGTAATATGAATACTACATACATTAAGTTCAAAGCATTAATAAAAGCTGAAAATGAAAAAAAAAAAAAGATTGAATTTTTTTAACCTCAATGTTTCTTTTATTATTTATTTATCTACTATATTAGTACTTCTGATATGATTTAAGATAAATTAAGTTAAAATTATTAAAAAACAAATGAAACACTAAAATGAAAGTGCAGTAAAAGCATTTATTATCTTTGATATTCATATCAGTATCCTCTGTCCTCATTTCATTCTTCTTTCCTATCTGCTTGCAAATTAACATAATAAACATGAATAACAATCAAGCGTGAGATATACCATCTTTCCACTAGTTCAGTTTGTATTATGATGATGATTATTATTATTATTATGATGTTTTCACTAAATAGAGTATTATATTTAAGGAACATTATAAACTGTCTTATATTAATTATAAAAATGACGATTTTTAATACAATTAATCTTCAGTAGAAAATACTATATACAATAAAAAAGTTAGCATTTGTAAAAGCTTATGTAAAAGATTACAAAAATGAAAGACAGGGTTTCTAAAATTTGCAGTTTTGCACCTTAACGAGTACTTTAACAGGATAGGAAAGATCATATTAATGATTTAGTCCTTTTGAAATGTGAGGCTGCATTCTAATAATTGCAAATTTGAATTTAACCATCTTTTATTCTTTCTCAAGTCTTTTGATTTGTAAATATTAAATTACATTGATTTTCTATCTGTTCCATAACAGTGTTATTCATTTGGTTTTAAATTAAATCTTATTTATTATTCCTTTGCCTTTTAATGTTGTTTAATTTTTTTCAAAACATTCCCCTTAAGAAAATATAAAAGGCAGCTAATGGAAATTGACTGTTGTTAATTTGTTACTTTTGTGTTTAATATTTTAATATAGTTTTATTTATTTATTTATTTATTTATTTATTTTTGGAAAGCACAGTAAATGCCCAGGAAACTATTTACTCTGGTTCTTCCTATTTATGTTTAATGTAAATTATTATACATCTCAATATAATGCCACTTATTCAAAGAATAGTTATCGTAAATTCTCATCTATAGTGATTCTATAGTGATTCTGAGAGCGCTCTCTGGCACTCTGCATTTCACACCCTGAAGGTTTAAACATAACACTATCGTTTTCTGCTGGATTCCAGCTCATGTCGAAATTGTTGATAATGAACTCTTCAATTCTCTTGCTAAGTCTGCTCCCAGTCTGCCACTGCAGCAAATCTCTATCCCTTGTTCCGATATTTATATATTTATTTGTTCTCAATTGAGAGCTGCCTGGCAACAACAGTAGAATCAGCTTCATAGTAGCAAACTTCATCTAGTTAGTCCTGTTTTATCATCTCTTAAAAATAGAATGTGTAATACTCCTGTAATATGTAATGAGAAGATGTTCTTCTGGCACATCTCCGAATCGGACATCTCAGACTAACACATCAATATTTACTGCTTAAAGATCAGCGTCCTATGTGTGCTATACTAGGTTGACCAGACGTCCCGATTTTGGCGGGGCAGTGCCGATTTTTAACAATTTGTCCCGCGTCCCGCGGCATTTTAAAAAAGTCCCGATTTTTTGTTTTGGTTATTGAATTCCTTTTTTTGTTTGATTGTCGAACTGGAGATTCCTTTTTTTTTTTGGTTGTTGAACCTGGAGACTCCATTGTTTTTTTTTTGTTTTTTTTTGGTTTTTGAACCTGGAGATTCCGTTGTTTTTGGTTTTTTTTTTGGTTTTTGAACCTGGAGATTCCGTTTTTTTTTTTTTTTTTTTTTTTTTCCCCCCCCCCTCCCCCCCCGGTCAATGGTGTCCCGCTTTGCCAGTGTAAAAATCTGGTCACCCTAGCTACACAACTTTGTTTTAACCATTCATCATATTTTAGTTGAATGTCGTGCTTTTAATCAACATTACTGTCATTATTTTTATTTCCTTTTTAAATTCAACATTCCATTCCATATTTCCTTGCTTTTAGCCCAACTATTCTTATTCTTTATTTTTTTTGTTTTAATGGTCTTTTCTTTTTCATTAAGCAGTTGTTTGTTTGTTGTGCAGTGGAATATTCTTAAAGAGAAAGAATTATCTCTTTATATTTTTTCCTTTATACAGGGTGAGCATAAAATAATGTGAGGTGTTCAGAGCCCTCTAGCGAGGAATGTATTGGACGAATCGTATCAACATTCAGTGGACATACAGAGTGGAATATGCGGTTTCAATTTCTAAAAAAAAAAAAAAAAATTAGTACCAAAAGTCGCCAACGGGAAAATGTGGCACTGCAAAGGTTGTAGTACATACACGTAATGAATGAGTAATTGCCGAATGAGACATCACACATCAAGTTTCATAACAATATAGACAATGTTTATTGGTAATTACAAATAAGGTTCCATATGACCACCATTGTGATGTTCCACGAGCTGCATGCGGTGCACGACATGTTCCACGGCGGCTCGCAACATAACGAAATGAATTTGTCACACCTGTAATGTAATTCGGGGACATGTCCTTGATAAACAATGCTTTTAAGAAATCCCCACAGCCAAAAGTCACAAGGATTAACCTCGGTGGCCGTGCTGTGGGAAATGCACAACTAATGATTCTGGTGTCATAGAAATGTTGCCACAACACACGCTGTACCTGACATCCGATGTAGGGTGGTGCACCATCCTGCATGAAGATGGTCGAATCGAGACATCCTCTTTGCTGCAGTTGTGGAACCACAAAGTTCTTTAGCATATCAGAATACCGTGCAGCTTTGACGGAACAGGTCACTGGTCCACTTCGGTGAGTTTCCTCGTAAAAATAAGGACCCATGATAAACGATGACGTAAAGCCGAACCGCTCCACTTCGACGAGTGGATAGGCATCTGCCGACCCACGTGTGGATTAGTCGCAGCCCAAAAGCAGCAGTTGTGTGTGTTAATATCACCTTTCAAATAAAATTGTGCTTCATCACTCCATAAAATCGGCCATGGCCATGCTTCATCCACTTCCATGCCGCTAAGAATCTTAATGCAAACTCAATGCGTGTGGTCGCATTGCCAGGGCACAATTCTTGAACAGGACAGATTTTATAGGGTAAAACTTCAACATCTGATGCAGGATTTTCCGCACCGTTGAGTATGGGATATCTGTTTGCCGGGATATTGCCCGTGCACTGCTGGTACCCTGACATTCGTCATCTCCTGATTGCACTGCTAAAGTTCCAGTAGTTTCAAAGCGTCATATCATTTTTCGTAGATTTGTTATGCTCATCGGTCCTCTTCGTAGCGTCTTCAACCGCCGAAATTCCCGAAGGGAATTTCTGGTATTCTCGTTCTGCTGGTAATACAGCTTCACTAACAAAGCACAGTCACGGAAGGTAAGAGCCATCGAAAGGCAGTTCGTCGCCGAGTGATGTGAATTCTCCAAGCCTTTCTTTTTATCATGATCGCTGTACACGTAATGCGGTTATGCAAATTAGTGCGTTAACTGTGCCACATTTTCCCTTGTTGGCGACTTGGTACTAATTTTTTTTTTTTTTTTTTTAGAAATCGAAACCACAAGTTCTACTCTGTATGTCCCCCAAATGTTGTTAGATTCGTCCAATACATTCCTCACTAAAAGGCTCTGAACACCTCACGTTATTCTATGCCCACCCGGTACTTTTTACCTTACTTGATGCAGCTTAGCCAAACATGCTTTTGCGCCATTAAAATCAAATAACCAACCAACCAATATAATGCCATTGCATTCTTCAAATATTTTTATTCATTTCTTAAAATAAGAGATATTTGTATCACTTGTGCCACAGTTATAAATATATCATGTAATCAGATAAAACTCATCACTTAAATCCTTAATTTTTGCAGTTCTTGATATCCCAGTTATATGCATGTGTTGCTCCACAATTTTTCTATTTCTTTTCTTTTCTTTTTTTAAATCTTCTTAGTGGACTTGTTTTAGTACGTACTAAATTAAATGAAGTATTTTTTTTTTTTAATCTTGTCATCCTTCAATTAAAGCCTAGTGATTCTGTTTCAAATTCAAATTTTCATGTTTTGAATTAGAGTTTAATTTAATTCAGATTTTATTGAATCTATCACATATAATAAAGTATAGGATATTGTTAATTATTAAGTTTTTGTTTATAAATTAATCTGAAAACATCACATACCAAATTATAATCCATCAAGTATCAATATTTTGTCAGGTATCAAATATCTTGATAGAATATGCCCTCTTTTTTCACATACATCACATTTCTATGACAACCTGCATCAAGATTTATTATCTGTAAAAGGCCCCCACATCAAATTCCGGGCCCAGGTACCAAATGCAATACTGGGCCTTTCCCCCCTCCTCCCATGTTATGAACAAAATCATAAATTCTTAGCCAAAAATATCGCGAAAATACCACACGATTTCATACTTCTACAGCAGGGGTGGGCAGACTTTTGTAAGGTAAGGGCTACCTCAAGTATACTCCAAGGTGCCATGGTCACCTTAAGACTAAAACAGAATCTCCAAATCGACAACTAAAAATTAAAAAAAAAAAAAAAAAAACATACTGTAGATCTCGGCCGGGCCCCGGTGCTGAGGGACCAACTGACCCCCCCCCCCCCCTTGTAAGGGCCTTGTCTGTAAATCTGTTAATTAACATCTACTTTAAGGAAGCCTGAATACTGATATATCAATCAGTTGTATTATCATCAGAAGTTGTCATAATCTCTTTAGGATCCTAAAGAGGTCTTACTAATGTGTGCCATGCAATCAGTGCTCTTGTCACCCATAGCTTACTGAGCAGGTAAACATTTCTTAATTTTCTATTGGTGATGTCACATAAATGCCAATTGTCATGGTAAAGATTATAAAAATGGACCTAAAATGGAAGTTTTCAGCTTTCCAAAGACTCATGAAGTAAAATGGATACAAATTCTGAAAATAAAAAGAGGACTATTGGACAACTACACATCCCATAAGTAAGTACTCTCATTGCATATTGTTCCGATTTAAAATTTGCTAAGATTCTCCAATAACAGTTAAACATATTTTAAGTATCATTATTATTATTATGATCAGCAAAATTCTGAAACTGTTCAATGAGGAGTATAAAAAAAATAATAATAAAGAAATGTGTTTTCAAATAAAAAGAAAAGTGAAATCATTACAAATCCACTCACTTTTTCATTTCTAACATGATGTACAGCCATATTATTTGTAATTATTAAAAAAATTACTTGATTTAAAGTTTCAGAGGATTTTTTTTTTTTTTTTTTAAATTCCACGTGTGATGTGTTTTACAATAGAAAGCATTTCTTTTTTAAAAACTTCCGACAGTTCATTATTTTCAAAAGCTATAGTCCTGAAAATATCACAAATTATTATAAACTTAGTTTATTTACTATACAAATAAGATTTCTTGGATGGATAGTTTGCATAAGAATAGGAATGATCAATGAAAAAAAATGCAACAACCTCGTATTTAAATGTTTAAAACTACTTCAGAAATATATTAAAATTTAAATACTTTTAATATTTCTTTTTTTTTTGGTATTGTAGAGGATTTATAAACAATAAACAGAAATGCTGTATTGTAATGTTTATAACTCTCTTATAATGGAATTTTTTTAAATGAAAAGCAATCTATATTACTAAAATCTTTTATTTCTCTGTCTGTCCAGCACAATTGTTAATTTCCTGTGAAAAAATTACTACAATGAAACGTTCATGACGGGAATCGAACCTGCAAACTTTTGATCCGAAGTCAGACGTCTTATACATTAGGCCACGGGGCTACATTCAAATTATTTTTTCTTATCACTTGTCACTTATGTGTATGTGGCACAATGAGAGAAGAGCCAGAGAAAAAAGAAAATAACTCATTAATTTTAGCCTACTAGATTAAAATTTAAATTTCAATATTCATTTTTTTTCCAGCGACCACCTGAAGAGTTGATAGAGACATGAATGAAGAAATTACAAATGACGAGCATAAATACTCTATCTCAACTAAAAGCCGTCACATTGTTATCCCATCATTGTTGACTGGGCGTATATATTATCACTACTATTACTAATAATAAGAGCACGGATTATCATATAATTTTTTTCCTCATCCTTATTTTTATTTTAAGTTAATATAAATATTTTCCAGTTATTGTGATTAAAATATTTTGGTTTGTATTATGCAATTAAACACTTATTTTGAACTTTCTGAATTTTAAAGCACATTTGAACAGTTTTTTGAATAAGAACAGGTTCGGTCATTTAGGCATGTTTTCCTTATCAAAACAGATAAGGAAAATTATATGGTGAGGGATACACTCTGTACAAAAGCATTTAGATATTGGTTTGTTAGTATTTTTTTTTTCTAAAAATTATTTGACTGGGCAGTAATAATGTAATATTAACAAACCAAATATCAATTTATATTCCATAAATTAATGTTTATTCCTTCTGCCTTCACTACAATTGCAATATGTCACAGAGTGGATTACTCTGGATTACTCTGCTTCTTAAGGCCTCTTTTACATTTGAAAATCTCCAAACGGTTATAACACTTATCATTACAATTAAGCTGTTACAAACTAATCATTACACCATTAACAATGAAGTTGTTATAAACCAACCAAAGTAAATCCATAAAATGAAACTATTACAAACCAACGAATGAAACAGTATTCAAATATTGTTGAAATATTATTGAAATACCTTAATAATTACTATTGAAATTTACTTTTCTTACCACAAATTTTCCTAAAATTGTCTATCATTAATTTGCTTATTGGCATTCCTTTTTGTTTATTAATGCATTCAAAACTGTTTATAATACTTGCTTCTACTATCGGATTGGGCTGACCATTGCCTGAAGTCCAATCATACTCCAGATCCTCTGGTAGAAATATTGTACCATGTTACAGAAAGGATAGTAGAAGTAAGTATTATAAACAGTTTTGAATGCCAATAAACAAAAAAGGAATGCCAATAAGCAAATTAATGGTAGACAATCTTAGGAAAATTTGTGGTAAGAAAAGTAAATTTCAATAGTAATTATTAAGATACTAGACGGGTACCATCGCTTCGCTCCGGAACCCTTGCATATATAGCATTAAAAAAAAAAAACTTTATTTATTTAGCAAATTATGATTGAGATCGGAGAATATATGACTTCCCAGCCCATTGTGGCCTTCTCCGCTTAACTCAGGTGTATTGCGGGTTGGCACCACCACACATAGGTTTGTCGCCACACACTTCATGGTCAGTTTGCCAGATTATTCCCTATTTCGTGGGAATTTCGAAAAATCCGGCCTTATTCCTTGTCGACATCATAAAGGGAACATCTGTGCAAAATTTCAGCTTTCTAGGTCCAAGGGTTTGGGGTGGGCGTTGATGAGTCAGTCAGTGAGGGAGTCAGGAATTTTCTTTTTATATAGGTAGATTTTTATGAATTTTGTTTTGTTAAACTGATTGATTAGTTCTTTATAGATTATATTTGGATCTGTTATTTTCTCCTTTTCAACTCTTATTATCCGAGATTCGTTCTTTACATATTATTCCTGGTGTTTCGATATCATGCTTATTTATGAAAATATGATCTACATTTGTGTTCGTATTTCCATGAATTGTACAGTTGTTTCTTGTTGTTCCGTAAAGACAATTTTTGAAACCATTATTGCACATAAGTTTTAGGTATTTCTGTAGGCTACTGCATTGTTTTATTCATTTTGAAAAGATCTACATTTAGGTCGCCAATTAGTATAGTTGGACAGTTGTTTAATATATTTTTCATTTTTTATGAATAGATTCTCTAATTCTTCAGTAAATTTCCCTTTCTTTGTGTTTTGTTGGTTTATATAGGGCTAAAATGTTAATCTTTTGTGTTTGATAACACAAACACATTTTTGATAACGAAACGTATTAGGTTTTATTACAAAACTTCATGATAAATAACGTGTTTTGTGAAAATTCTTGAATCATTTTCCAAAAGATTTCCTTGCTCGATGTTTTAGTAATTTATAATTTAACATTTTGCTTATAGAATGACAGACAGAATAACCTTTTTTATAATATATAATAATAATAGCTGGGTACCATCGCTTCGCTCCGGAACTATTGCATATAAAGCATTCAAAAAACAAACTTTATTTATTTAGCAAATTAATGTTGCGATCGTCGGAGAATATATAACTTTCCAGACCGTTGTGGCTTCTCCGAATAACTCGGATGTATTGCGGGTCGGCGTCACACACCGAAAATTCACATTTTTGCATGTATCTTGCAAACGCTGAAGCGTTTGTGAATAAGTGATACATCGTTCGATAGAACTTTCAAATACCAACATTCTCTCAATATAATGTTCTCTTCCATCTTTTATACTTTTCCTTTAAATTGAGAAAAAGTCAAAATTTGACCCTTTAAAAGGCACCATTTTGGAAACCAAAACCTTTTTTTGAAAGATTTTTGTAGAATTTTGTTTGTCTTAAAAAGCTCTACATTTTATCCATTTACATGACCAATCTATCTCTTATAGTTTGGTCACAAAATTGCAAAAACATGAAGTCTTATGACAGAATAACGCTTTTATAATATAAGATTTCAACAATATTTTAATATTGTTTCATTTGCTGGTTTATAATAACTTCATTGTTAATGGTGTAATGATTAGCTTGTAACAGCTTAATTATAATGATAAGTGCGATAACCATTTGGAGATTTTCAAATGTAAAAGAGGCCTTGAAGAAACAGAGTAATCCACTCTGCGAAATATTGCAATTGTAGTGAAGATGGAAGACATAAACGTTAATTTACAGAATAATGAAATATTGCTAAACACAAGAGTTGCATGAGCAACTACCATGAAGAATAGGCAGCATCGTCTGTTTGATAAAAGAGCAACATGATCCCTATCATATACCAAATTAAAATCTGAAAGATGTCTGTGAAATGATGATTTCTATTCCTCTGGGGAAAAAAAAAAAAACAGCTGGCATTTCAGATAGTTCTTGGAAAAAGTATGTAAACTGCCATATTCATAATGAATCTTAAGAAACCTGTATGAAGAGAACCTATTAAAATGTATTGTATAATATGGAACATAAGAAGATCTACTGAAGTGGAGGGGAAATACATTGCATATGTTGAGAGATTGCTGGTCTTGACAAATATTTTTGCTTGCTTTTGAATTTCACCAGTATCAATCTTAAAGCCTTGCTGCTCTCTTCTGCAGCTTTGTAAATTTATTGTGGCAAGGTGAAGTAAAAAAAAAGAAAACTAGTTATAAACATAATGATTTATTGTTAGTCAAAACAAAAGAAACACTTTCAGGAAACCTACCCTACAAAAATGTACTTTCACAAATGCAATCAATGTCTTTAAGCAACTGTTTGTTAGCAAGATGAAACGCCTAGAAAAAGCCTCTGATACACTTGGAAGGCTGGAAGAATCTATCTTTTCCAGTTCATTAGTCTTTTCATTACCTTCAGTTCATTTATGCCAGGAACCCAAATAAAGCATGCTTAATTTACTTGGTAAATGGTCCAAGGCTATTTTACTTTCTTTCTCATGGGAAAACAAAATATAAGAACTGTTCAATATCTGCAGCACAGCTTGACTATCTGAACAGATATAAATACTGTATTTTTATTGATAAAATGAAAGGTTTGAGTTTTCATATATTGTTGCCGCCAAAATAGCAAAAACTTCTGCATATACTGTATTTACTTGTTTAATTTCCCCCATCGCGTATTTTCCCCGCCCCAGTTTTTGTGGATTACAAAATTCAATTTTTATTTTTATCGCATAATTTCCCCATCTCTACTTCAACGCGTTTCCAACATGACCTTGACTGGCGGTCAACTCACGACGACGCAACAATGTACCGTTACTTCCGCATTTCTCTATCCCACGCTACTATAGGGGAAGATTCCACCCCCACCCCGGTCAGTACAAGAGCAGACTCCTTTTGAATCAGTACAACAATTTTGAGTGTTTTGTAAAAACGTGAAGTTCGCAAATAAAGTTAAGTTCTCTATTAGCAGGCAGCTGATGCTGACGTCATGCAGTGAGCAGCTATAAAGATGGCAGGCTGCGCTGCGTGAGTTACGAAATTACGTCCAGTCGCACACACACTTCCGTGCATGCCTATTGCTTAACTGTACTTTGAAGAAAAAACAAATGTTGAGATGTGATTTCTTATATTTTAAATGTTGCGTGTTAATAAAATTGTTGTTAATTACATTTCTTGCTTTAAAAATCAATATTTAACATGGTTTTCCTTACACTTGCACCATATTTTTTTTCCTCAAATTGAAAAACATCGCATAATTTCCCCACCCCCCTTTTTTTTTGTCAAAATATTGAGGAAAAAAAAGGGGAAATTATGGAGTAAATACGGTATAACTGGGGCAAGAGTGTCAAAGACAAAAGGAAATCTGTTCTTGTTTTCAAGCTGAATATTCTGGCTTCCATTTGAGAATTGATCAAAGAACTATCTGTAAATCTCTCATGATTCCCCAAAGAGGAAAAACCTTCAGGCGTCTATGATCCAGTCTCTCATAAAGGAAAGTATACAGCAAAATTTGAAAGATGAAATTGCAGTAAGGTAGGGTCTGTCTTCAATGAAATGGAAATAAAAGAATATCTGACAGTTGAACCTGAAATTCCACTGCCAACACTTAAGGAAGTTGAAGAAGGCATCCAGAAATAAGAGCACCAGGTTTGGATGATATATGTGTAGAATTATTACAAAATGGTGGACTGGAAACGACAGGAATTGCATAAATCGATCGAACATATTTGGGAGGAAGAAAGTGTGCCAAAAGTTTGGAAAACCGGATTAGTCTTTCCCATTTACAAAAAAGGAGATAGGATGAATTGTAGCAACTTACAATGTAATAATGCTTCTGAGTGTTGCTTATAAAATATTTTCCAGCGTGCTTCTGAAAAAGCTGAATGTTTATATGGAGATCATTGGAAATTACAAATATGGATTCTAAAATAGATATGGTACTGTCGATCAAATATTCATATTAAGACAAACTGTGGAAAAATGCTGGAAATATGGCGTTGACCTACACATCCTGTGTATTGACTTTAAACAGGCTTTTGATAGCATTAATAGAAAGAAGCTGATGAGCACATTGGCAGGTTACTAAGGTTATAGGACTTGTGGAAATTACCCTAAAAGGAAGCAATGCCAATGCATTTGTTGAAGGCAGTATAAATGAGGAGTTTAAGGTAGCAGCCAGGGTACGATAAGAAGATGCCTTTCAGCTACACTATTCAATTTCCTCATTCAGACAGTCTTCCAAAAACTTGAACTATAAGTGGAAACATTATCCAGGAATTTAAGCTGGTGGCATCTGCCTTATACATGGTGATTCACAAAGATATGCAGAAACTTCGGGAGCTCATTCTACATATAAAAGTAAAGAAAAAAAGTCATATAAACATAGGTCCGGAAATGCTTCGGTATCGAGTTACAGCTAGCGAAAGATTTCCCCCATAATGTATTACAACAATATGCACATGGACTACACCTCAGTTGTTAGCTCTCACAATAAATCAAAACAATGCAATTCACATTATTGTTGAACAGCTGTTATTGTGTTGCCAACTTTTTTGTAGGTTCCACATGGGATAAGCTTGAAAACACTGGGAGATACAGTTCTGCGACATGTTTCATTCGATTTTTCAGGTCAACAACCATAAGAAACTACTGATTTCACCCCTTAATTTACCTTCCCAGACTTCCAGCAAGTCTTCATTTCACCCAGAGTACTACATTATGGGTGAAATCTTTCGCTAGCCGTAACTCGATATCGAAGCATTTCCGGACCTATGATTATATAACTTTTTTTCTTTACTTTTACATGTAGAATGAGCTCCCGAAGTTTCTACATATCTTCGTGAATCACCCTGTATCATGTGGTATGGTATACCTTTTGGAGATGCTGACAACTCTGGACCTGGAAGGGTGAAAACTTGGATTAAAGATTAATGATTAAAAAAAAATATATCTCCAAATAACAACTCTTGAAAGTAGGAAGTGGTTGAAAGATACAAAGATGTTTCTCATGTTTTGAGGGTGTTAGAAGTTTTTCCTACTTTGGCTCTGAGATAAATGTTGAAGAGAGAATATCGTAAGAAATAGGATTATGAAAGGAAATAGGGTTTATTTTCCCAACCTTATACTGATAAAATCACAAGCCTTGTCAAGGACCCCTTACTATGGATGCCTGTACATGGTGAGGGAACCACCCATGGAGGATTTCTTTTTCCATAGGTTAGCCTCTGTGGCTTCTAAACACCTGCCCACGTATTTGCCATGCATGGAGACCCACGTCCTAGGAAAGGGGGATTCTTGTAGTTGAACAACTCTTGCTTGTTTTTTTCCCATCTTAGTTACAAGTTACCACCTTGGCCTCTGCATTTATTAACAGGAGGTCTCGGGATAGACCCACTGAGGTCAATCAGCCGGTCACCTCTTGCTACTTCGTTTGCAGGTTTTGGCTAGGATCAACTGCATAGTCTGGGAGGATATGGGGTTAGCTTAATTTTATATCTTTCCATTTTCTTTGGATATAGATTTTTGTGTATCCTGATATCGCCTTGAAAGTTTTTTCATCAATTCCTCAGTGATGCTCCGTGGTGGGTGGGAAGCACAAACTCCGAATTTTTCTTTTTTTTTCTTATGTATCAAACAGATTTTCCAACATTGAGAAGCAATTCTCTGACCTTTCACCAGCCACTTGTTCCATTCACTACTAAACCCATCCCTACATCTATTTTCATCATATTTTCGTTCCTTAACTCATAAACCTTTGCCAACCTTGTCTCCCTTTTTAATCTCCATAGCCTTGGAATGGCATCAGGCATTAAATTAACTAAGAAGCTCAGATCCAGTAATTGACTGCTTGAGTTATCTTCATGAGCAGCTGAGCAAATACTAAAGATGACAATATTGGCTAATATCGCTATATTTACAACAAAGCACAGGAATCTGAAATTCTTCAAGAGGTGTGTCAGTGGAACAAGATAATAGATGAAGTAAGTAAAGATGGACTGCCTGAGAGCTTCAAATCTCAGGGTATGACTGCTATAAAATTCATAATCATTCGCTAAACAATAAGAATGTTCTAACTCGCACAATAATATTGACCTTGGATTCTTCAGCTTAATTAGTGAAAACTGGATACCTCAATTCTAATGTGAGACCATATATTCCAAATGCACTGTTGTGTTATAATTGTCAAGTTATATGACCATGAATCAACAACAAGTTGAGGCAAGGTCACCTATCCCAGGTGTGGAGAACTTTCTCACTGTACAGGTCCTTGTACTTGCAGACCTATTAAGTGTTGCCAATTGATTCAGCAACCATCCTGCATTTTCCCGGGCATATCCTTACTGGAAAGAAGAAAGAGATACAGATTTTCTGTGTCAAATATACTCTTTTGTATCCTGAGGCCAAGAAGAGGATGTAACATAATCGGCAAGAAAAAAACAAAACTAAACCTTTGCATCTTTTGTTTAATCGAAGCATACTTCTTCCATCTCCTGCCAGACTGACATCATGTATCCTCCTCATGAATCTTTCACTGCTCTCATTAAAACCCTTGCCACTCCTATATGCAAGTTCCGCACAGTCTACTTCACAATCAACAGTTTTGTCTTTGCCAGTGTCTTCAGGTCCGGTAGTTATCCCTGCTAAACTAAACTTTACCTCATTGCAAATCTTATATTCATTCTCGTTCACATCCACTTACTCATGGCTATCAGATACATTTCTCTCTGAGAAGGTTTTATGAGGATAATATGGAGGAAATTTCTACGATTAATTCTACATTTGAGCCAACATTAACCTCAGATTGACTTCACTGATATTCTTTTTCTAATCTTTTAATGGCTTTCATGTATTGGAATTGCAGAGGAATACGTTCCAATTTCCACGATGTCAAGGCCTTTCTTCACACTACTTTGCCTGCTTGTTTTTGCCTCCAGGAAACTTTCATTATGGAACCGATTCAGTCGACTTAAAAGGATACTCAATGCTGAGCAAAAAGAATATTGATGAGAAGGAGGTTGTCTCCTCATATATCACAATGTTCCATGGTCCCCTATTTCACTCAGAAGGAGACAACAGACCCTGTACATCACAAAATTTAATGCCTTTTTGTGAGATTAATGTAGTTTATTTGAGTTTAAATTGATATTAAACTTGGACCTAAATAAAAAAAAAAATAGATAAGAAATCTGAAGATTATGAATTTCTAATACAAAAAAATTAATTATTTGGAGATTTTCTTAACTTCGCATATTAAACCATGACTCGAAATGCTTGTCTATTAAATAAATAAAAAAAAGAAATGAATTTTCAGAAATTAAATTTAATTAGATATGAATAAACACTTAGATCTATGTTTACATTACATTTTTAATGTTTCATAGTCCTATTAGATTTACCTATAGGAAGAATACATGTGTTGATAGATTAATCTATATATATATATATATATATATATATATATATATATCCATTAATTTACAATATTAAAAGATTAATATGCATAAATTAAAAATGTAAAATTATTTTCTCATCATTTATATCAGATATTAACTGATTTTTTTATATTTTTAATTTTTTCCAATTTACTGAATACAGAGGTGCCTTGACTTATGAGTTTAATTCGATCCGTGACAGAGCTCGTAACTCAAATTACTTTTATGTCAAATCAATTTTCCTCATTGAAATAAATTGAAATACCATTAATCCATTCTGGACCCCCCAAAAACCCCGCAATTTTTTGCTATATGTTTTTAAATAAGAAAAATGTGCTTATAAATAACGAATATTGGATAAAAACACAATACAATAGAATGTACTGCAATAAACTTGTTTTATTAAGTATAATGTACAGCATTTATCTTGGAGATCAGATGACTTCAAGATGCTGACGGAGGTAGAGGAGAAAGGCTGAACTAAATAACTAAATCTTATTCGCTGATTTTGCCCTTTTCGCCATGCTTTCCTCACTTTCATCGTTAAGGAGTTTTCGATAAAAACCTGTTCAATGAGGTTTATTTCATCCTCCCTTTCAGAATGTTTCTGAAATGAGTTAGGCAAGTGTCATTAAATAGCATTGTCGTACGCCCAGTTGCAACTTTTTCTGAGTGTTTTCTTTTGAATAAAGCTTGAAAGTTTCTCCCACATTCCCCACATCTCACTTGTAGAGATAACCTCCTCCGCATCACCTATTTCCTGCAAAACCTCTGTGTGCTGCTGCATCTGTAGCTCCTTTAGCTCTTCCATTGTCAGTTCCTCAATGAGCTGGTTGATGTCACCTTCATCCATGTCCAGGCCCATGGAAATGCTGAGGGTTTTCAATCTCCTCCACCACTGCCGCTTGGGTTCGAGTCTTTCAAAGTCCGTTTTAGACACAACCTCAGGCCACAGGTTCTTCCACGCAGAGGTCAAGGTCCTCTTTGCAACACCCTGCCAGGCCATATCGATAGTTCTGAGGCATATCACGATGTTAAAGTGGTCCTTCCAGAACTCTCAAAGGGTGAGGTTTGTGTTCTCCGTTAACTCAAAGGAGTAGTAGAACAGGCGCTTGGTGAAGAGCTTCTTAAAATTAGAAATCACCTGCTGGTCCATGGGCGGCAGGATAGTGGTGGTGTTGGGTGGAAGGTACAGAACCTTTATAAACTTGAACTCTTCGAGGTTAGGAGGGTGAGCAGGTGCATTGTCCAGGGCTTAACCTTGCAGTCACCGCTCGCATTGGCGCAGTGTGCGAGGATTAGCCTATCCTTCATGGATTTCTAGCCTGACATCTTCTTCTCTGCCGCTATATAAGTCCTTCTTGGCATCTTCTTCCAGAAGAGTCCTGTCTCATCACAGTGGAAGACTTGCTGGGGGATGTATCCTTCGGCTGATATAATTCCAGCAAAAAGTTTTGAGGTAATCCTCAGTTGCCTTCATATCTGCGCTCACTGCCTCACCATGCCTGACAACAGAGTGAATGCAGTTCCTATTTTTAAAATTCTCGAACCAGCCCTGACTGGCTTTACACGGCTCACCTGATGCCTCTTCCATCGAAGTGCCCGGGGTCTGCTGCATCAATTCAGTGTAAATAGCTCGTACCTTTTCGCAGATTATAGCCTCCTGCGAACTGCTTCTCTGTCAACCACACCATCAGCAGCTTCTCCATATTTTCATGGATAGATGTCCGCTGTTTAGAAATTATTTTAACGCCCTTAGCTGGTGTAATAGCCTTTATCAACTCCTTCTGCTTCAGTATGGTGCAGATCGTAAAAATGCTATGCTCATACTGCTTCGCCGTCGACTACACGCACACCTCAGTAATGTTTTTCGATAATTTCTTTCTTCAATTCAATGCACATTATCCGCTTCTTCTTAGCACTGTCCTTCGCACTCACTTTCTTCGGACTCATGGTTGGAAAAACGAAGTTTTGCAAAATAACTGCAAGCACAAATGCAAGTACAACACTGATGCTTCCACTGCAAGCTAACCGCTTAAAGTGAATGAGTGAGACACAGGATGCTGTGGCGGATGTTGTGGCATTCGCTGTGCTAACTAGCGGTGGGGTATCTGAAGCTGGCTCGTAACCTGAATTTTAGCTCTCAATTCAAAGTAAAATACCGGCCAAGAGACGGCTTGTATCTCAAAAAACTCATTAGTTGGGACACTCGTAAGTCAAGGTACCCCTGTAATTTGTAATTTATTTGATTTTCCGATCTTTGACCAAAATTGTTATTTATTTTTTTTAATTTGAAAAATTCTTGACCAGTTCTGTCTTGTTGTTTTACCCTCGTTACAATTGTTTTTCACCAGGTTGATATAAAAATATTTTTCAAAATTATTTTGTAAATAGATTTTTCTTTAATAGTGAGTATCTTAATTTTTTTCCTAATGCCATTTTTTTCTAATAAGGGAATTTGTTAAAGTTAACACAAACATTATCATATATTTTTAATTTGTTGTTTATTCATAAAAATCCAACATTCCAAACCGTAATAAAACTGAATCAATTAGAGATTTGGAAATGATTAATTTCTGTTTAATGTGAAAAAAGAGACATGAGTATGTGTGTAATTTTTTGATAATTAAATTATACTGTATATCCCGTGTAAATTTCTCATCCAGATATAGGCCTAAATATTTTCGTTGAGATACCAATTCAAATTTGTGACAAGTGCAGTTGTTTGTATTTATAATATCAGTATTGAGTCTACCACAATTCTGATTGTGTAGTGTAATAAAATAATCTTCTATAATTTTAATTTTTATTTTTGATGATCGTAACTTTAGTTTTATTACAGTTAATATTCATTTTATTGTTTTATGCCCACTTAATTACGTTATTCAAATCTATCTGAAGAAAATCAGTAGCATTTGTTTTACTCTAATCACAATTGATGAGTATAATGTCATCTGCATAAATGTAAATTTTTGAAAATTTCATACAATTATCTGTCGAGTTTACATATAAGTCAACTTGTATAATTGGCTAAGTTCGTCTGTCTGTCTGTCTGTCTGTCTGTAACTCGATATAATTCAGCTATTAAGATAGATCCAAGGTTCTCAATGGTACCATTGAATCAAGGGTACTCAAATTGGATGAAATATTAGTTCATTTTGTCATTCCATGTTGTTTCCATGAAATTTTATCCTTGGAAACTGACCTAGACAACTGAAATTCTAACAAAACATACGTTCAAAACAAATAATTTTGTTACTACTGCACCCATTTTAATGAAATTTGGCATACTAACTCGGTTATTTACGCTGATTTCGAAACTCAAAAACCATTTTTGCTGTAGAAGCTTCGTTCACAAGTTAGCACAGTTTTTAGATTATAAAGGTGAGTTTTAAATGCCTTTTGGCGTTATGGGTGATAAATAATAATTATTCCATTCTTAATTTTAGTAAAATTTATTTACAAGGACAAACTTTAGATATGGGTGGTGTTTATTTACCAGAGCCTGTTTTTAGTTATGGACAGTTATATGTTGCTATTTCTCGAGCATGTCGTGCTTGCGACGTCAAAATCAAAATTCTTGACCGAATGGATCAAGGACATCTGATAGAAAAATTTGATGCTGTTTTTTACAAAAAAATATAGTTTATAAGGAGATATTTACTTTGTAGTTGATAGTTGATAATAATATGATTTTTCAGATTTTCTTTTTTTTATGCCTGTCGTCCAACAGGCTTTGCTGCTAGTTGAATAATAAAGGTTCTAGATATCACTCTTGAGGAATGCCAGATTTGATATTATAAAGTTTACTTATGGAATTATTTATTTTTATTCTAAATTTTCTATTTTTTAAATAGCTTTTTAATACATTGTATATATTGCCTCTCAGGCCCATTAAGTTAAGCTTTGATAAAAGTAATTTATGATTAATGTTATCAAAGGCTTTTTTAAAGTCAATAAAAGCAATATAAATAATATTATCTTTATTTAAATTTTCATTAAGATACTGATTTAAATTTTTTAATAATTTAATTGTGCTATTGTTAGGCATACTGATTTTCACTTAAAATGTTCATATTTTTAATAAAGTTATAAATTGCATTTGATAAATAACTCTCGAAAATTTTTGAGATATTGGAAAGTAAAGAAATTGGTCTGTAATTTTCAAAATTGTTAATTTTATTATTGTAAATTAACAATTAAAGGCATTTTTATTAAAAAAATTATACTCCCTCTGTCCCATAATAATAGTAGGAGTTGATGAATTTAATTTATCTCGTAATAATAGTAGCAAAAAATAAATAAATATAGAATGCAACATTTATTATCAAAAAACTAGATTAAATTAAACAATAAATTAAAAATGTTGCTCCTAATTTTTATTTTGAGTGTTCAGATAGTTTCTGGATTTTTCAATAATTTTTGTTATTGTTTTACAGCTAACGTAATTGCACCTTTCTGCAACTTTTCGTTTTTCTTTTGATGCATCAAGAACTGGACAATCACAACTCAATCTTTGCTTGAAAACTCTTTTTTTCAACTTACTTTTACAATGGGTTGATATTCAACTGAAAAAAAAAAAAAAACAATTGATTTCGATCAGCGGATGAAATTAGAAAAATAGTTATAAATTGTAATAATTAGGTTAACCTAAAAAAAGAAAGATGTGTCAAAGCAAATGACAGATGTCATGAAACATTGATTTTGATTGAAGGCTTTGCAATTTTGCGCTACAACATAACTTACAGCTGCTTTCGCCAATAATTCCCATTTAAATATTCACTTACTACTATTATTTTGGGACAGAGGGAGTAAGAGTTACTATTTATACATTTCTAATAATACTTAAATTTCCGTCTTATATTAATAATGTAATTAATACGAAAACGCATTAACATAAGTAAAAAGAAAAACAAAAAGAAAGATGTGGAAAAAGGAATAAGAAAATAAATGCATATTTGATCATTTGTATAAATAATAAGGTAACAATAAAGGAAGTACATTAATTCTAGGAAAAAGAAGAAAAAATGAGATATAAAAAGCAAAAAAAAAAGCAAGCATGCAGCAGATTTGATCCCAGTAACTTTAAACATCGCAATCTGTCACCTTACCAATATAGGTAGTTCTTTAAGCTACTAGAGGAAATCCAATGAAAACAAAGTAAAAAATCTCAAAATCCGTGCAATGTTCACCACAAAGCCATATATAGAGGGTGATTCAGTTGGAGTTACCCACTTATATAGCTCATTTATGACAATATTTTGAAAAAAAAAATGTCATATAAATGCAGTCCTATTCTCAATGTATACAGAGTTACAATAATGTAAAGGTTGTTTGTAAAAGACCTCTTCCGTTAGTTGGAGTAAAAACAAATGAGAGATAAAGAATGAACATTTTGGAAATAATGTTTTCTTTTATTGGCTAGTATGTTGAAGCTGAAAATGTGCTGTGAATTGCTTAATTGCTTCATACAGAAACATGTAACAAGTTTTCACTACAACATTACATTATTCTGATGCACTTATTAGAAAATTTGTTACAAATCACACCAATTCTATCAACTTGAGTCTTGTTATACGTATTGTTCGTAGTAATGCGTTTTCAATGAAAGAAAACGTTATTTCTGAACTAAATTACTACTCCAACTAATGAAAGAGGTCTTTTACATACAATCTTTACATTATTGTAGCCCTAAATATTGAGAATAGGACCCATGTTTGTATGACATTTTTTGCTCAAAATGTCATCAGAAATGAACTTCATAAGTGGCGGTAACTCCTCCTGAATCATCTTGTATATTTATACATATATTTGAAGTACTTCATGTGTACTTTTGTCTCACAAAAAGGGCATTACATTTCATGATATACAGAGTATGTTGTCTCTTTGTCAGTACTCCTTTAGAGACTGTTGCCTCTTGATTGTCAACCAGATAGCTGTTGACCATCTGTATCCTTTACCTTCTTCCAAATATAACAAGTTTCATACAGCAATATTGAAAACCTAGTTGATCAACTACCACCACCTCCTTTTTTAGTCCTTGGAGTCTTTAATGCTCACTTTCCAGTCTGTGGCTCAACTCAAGTAATGCCCGAGGTGTTATTATCAAAAATCTTCTAGTTCATCATCATCTTTGTATTTTCAATACTGGTTTACCCTACTCACTTTGCATCCTCACCAATATCGTTCTCTGCAATTGACAATTTGCAAAGCTTCATCAATAAAAAACACTTTTTATTTCTTTTTTTCATTTAAAGAAAGCTAACAAATGGATCTGGAAATATGGTATTCTTGAAGATTGCATAACCATGGCCATTGTGATCACATGCCCATATTTATTCAAAATTTTCTTACCGACTGTACTTTCCAAGTTCGCCTAGATTCTCTCTTCCTCTTATCCTCAAGAATTAGTGTGCTTCAAGGCTGCATGTTAAATGTTATACATTTTTCTGTTAAAATAAATGGTATTATATCTTATTTCTCTGCATCAATTCATAATTCTTTATATGTCGACAACTTGCAGATTTCTTGCCATTCTACAAACTTACTATTTATTGAGAGACAGCTGAAGCAAATCTTGAATTACCTATACAAATGGATTTTCCTTCTCAACATAAAAAACTGTTTACATCCATATTACTTGCTGTCAAGGGATCTTTGCATAGCCAAATTTGACACTTGGTAGCTTGCAACTTTCTTTTGCATTATAGCATAAATTTCTTGGTGTAATCTTTGATCAAAAATTAAACTTTCAGAGTCAACTATCGCACCTAAAGAAAAATGTATTTTAAAGCTAAAAGCTCTTTTTCATACCACTTGGGTAGTTATCGGCTCATTTTACTGTGACTTTATAAAGCTCTGATACTTCACAGTATTAGACGATGGTTGTATTATATATGGTTCTGCTCGGCCTTCAGCTGCTCACATACTTGATCCCATTCATTATCAGGCACTTCGTTTATGTCTAGGCATTTTTCGCACTTGACCTGTTCAAAGCTAGTTCACTTGAAGCATCACTAAATCTTTGTTGGCAGACTATTTCTTCAATATTACACACACAATACATCTAGGCCAAATAATCCTGCTAACCAATGTGTATGTTCTCCCATCAATTTTACCAGTTGTCCTTCAATATACCACCATGTGGACATTGGATGAAGAACGTCTAGTCAGACTTGAATTCAGACTTGAAAATTGCAACTTTACCTAATTCCCCATCTGCACAGTGTAAATATAAAACGCGAGACTACAATTTTTTTTCACTTTGAAAATCACAAAATCAAACATGCCTTCAACATTCTTTCAGTCTCTGCATCATGAACTCACTCACTTTGCATCATGTGTCACTTTACTTCGATTTCACAACTAATTATATATAGATTGATCCAAATGAAAGTCTTATATTGGAGCAAGCTTTTACACAGAGAACTTCAGTAAAGGTAATTATCTTCCTTGTGAAGTTTCAGTGTTCATTGATGTACTCAAAGAAAAGTTATCGAAAACTCTTATTTATAGTGATACTAAAAGTGCTCTGCAAGCACTGTACAGTTACACTGAAGGGTTCTTTTATCAATTTTAGATTTAGTATATCATTTTAAATGTAGCATTGTCATTTTTTGTTTGATTCCAAGTCACACTGGAATTATTGGCAATGAACTTTTGTACCATTAAAATCAAATAACAACCAACCAATCATTGTCAGGGAGTACGAAATTGAGGATCTACAAAATGCTTACATGGCAAGTCATTACATTTGGTGCAGAAACTTATACATTGACCATGGCTGATGAGAATGATCTTCAGAGTTTCAAAAGAAAAATTATTAGAAGAATATATGGTCGAATACAGGAACATGGAAAAGGAGGATTCAGTTCAGTAGAGAAATTGATGACATTCTAAATGGCGAAGACATCACGAGATTCTTAAAGTCAAGATTTATCAGCTGCATAGGTCATGTCCAGCGAATGCCTGAAGATAGAGCACCAAGAAAGATAATACATAGCAATATAATGTGGACAAGGAGAAGAGGAAGCTATAAAAAACAATGGCTGAATATGTTAAGGAAGATCTTCAGATGATGAATGTAAGAAATTGGTGTATAAAAGCGAAAGAAAGAGATCAATGAAAAGAAGTTGTGAGGGAAACTAAGGCCCACATTGAGCTGTAGAGCAGAAGTAAGTAAGTAGAGTCTGAATAGATCCTTATTTGAGGGATTTTCACCACTCTGGGGTGAGATTTGCTTGATATTTCGGTCTGGTGCCTCGGGCCTTCTTCAGGAAATGTATATTAATTACAATAAGGTTGGAGCAAATCTAACAACTTTCGTTTGTACAACGGTACAAGATAATGGTTCTGGATGTCAGTGGTGGTAGCATAATAGGATTTTTTAAAGTCACTTTTTTTTATGGTTGCAAAATAAAACCTGCTGTTTTTTTGGGTTTTTTTGGTTTTGTTTGTATGTTTTTTTGTTTTTTTTTTAATCCAGTTTAAAAGGCAAGACCCTCAAGCCTTGGGACAACATTGTGATCATTTCCTCCATATGACAAAACACTAATGATTTTTTTTCTCTTTATTTCAAAGGAGAAAAAGAGAGGTTCACTATTATCTTCCTCAATTTCATGTTTTTGAAATTAGCAATTAATGGTGACATATATTGTTCAAATTAGCATTTGTGTCATGAAAAACGCTTGATTACAAGTGGTATTTTATTATTTTAACTAGCAATCCTGTGATCACGTGATCTTGGATTCTGAGATAATTTTCTCACCACCCATGACCCCGACCACTTTCTCATAAACCACGAGCATGTCTCAGAGATTTCATGTTTGATTGTAAGTCATGACTTCCGGTTGACCAACATAGATAAAAATGAAAATGTGAGCATCCTCAATGCTATACCTAATATTTGCCACCTTATTTGTATTTCTGTGTCTTATGATTTCGGAGGAGATAGGGCCAAAAAAAAAAAAATCAACTTTTCTTTTAATAATATAGTTAAAAATTATTTTAATGTGTTTTCTTTTTTGACATATTATTAAAAAGTAAAAATAAATTCCACATAACACATCAGATAAATTAAAAATTTATATAACATATTAAAAATACAAGTAAGAGAGCTTTCGCATTCCTTTGCAGCAATGCTTCATCGGCCTGATAATATTTTACAAATCTTACAAATATTGCTTTAAATACAATTTCTCATTTTAAACAAATTTTATGTAAATTATTTTGACGTTGCAGTCAGTTGTTGATTGGCTCTTCATATGCACCCTCTGTTGGAGTTTTCTGGAATCCGGTGAAGCTATGTTGATTGGTGTATTTTCATTTTCTCTGATGTCCTAGTTGTCTCTTGTTTATCTGGTGAAACTTCTTGTCATTGTTATCCTAGGTATTGTTTGTTTATGATATTCCTTTCTTTTCGTCCTTTTAAGTTTGTCTCATATTGTTGTTTTCTTCTCATTTTTTCCATTTCTCTACTATTCCCTGACCTTTGTCATCTTTATTCCTAGAATTTCTTAAATAAGATGTATTATTGATAGGCAGTTTTTGGTTATAAGCAGGGGCGAAGCGTGCTATGAGACATTGAGACAGTGTCTACCCAAGAGATAGAGAGAATAACATTATTTGCAATTTTAAAATTTCACTCAAGGAAAATTTTGCATCGTATCGCTCAGGGAGTAATAAACCAAAGCTTTGCGCTGTCTGTTCGTGAGACATTTTCCTTAACGACTCCGTAAGATGGCGCACCATACAGGATGTTGGTAGACGCGAGCATGCGCATCACAGGAAGCAGTTTGTGGGTGAATAGCGAACTTGAGACATTCTGCTAAATGTCTCTCAACTGTTGAGTGTTGGATATTATAACGTATTTTGTACTTTTTGGAAAAAAAACAAGATTAGGAAAAAATTTGAAAATACTTACTATTAAAGAAAAAGTTATTTATAAAATAATTATGAATAACATTTATATTGTCAATAGGGAAAACAATAATCAAAATAATGAAAAATAACTAGATACAATTGGTTAAAAATCTCTCAAATCAATAAAATGAATAATAATTTTGATCTAAGATTGGAAAACTATATAAAATATAAATTATTCAGTCAAATTAATTGGGGAAAAATATAATTCTAAAACACTAAAAAGTATTAAAAAGGTTAAAATTTCATTATACTCTGAATTTACTCTGAATTTTTAACTTTTAACTTTTGTTACGTTTCTACTTAAAATATTCACAAGTTTGCATGAAATACTCGCATTGTTCATATTGCATCTTTCAAACGGCTAAATTAGTAGCAAAAGAAAATCTAAAATGTCTACCCTTACTCGAAATACACGCTTCGCCACTGGTTATAAGGTTGTAATGTGGAAATAAAATATGATTCTATTGTCTCTTTTACTATTTTATTTTTATGTTCGCCAATTATTAAAGTATTATTGAGATCAGGTTTCTTCACAGCAGTGGCAGCTCGTGGCTGTGAAGTTAGGTGAAGAGCTAGTAGGAAAATAATTATATTATAATATATATATAAAATTTATATTATAATATAAAATATTATGATAACTTTCTTCTTACCTAATTATATTATATCATAATATATATATTATAAATTATATATAATAGATTATATAATATAAAATATTATAATAACTTTCTTCTTATCTTCGTCTTTCCAATGTGAAAATGATGTTTCTAATAAAACACACACTATATCTTAAACAGGATTCATATTTAAAACAGCACAGACTGCGAAACAAGCGTGCTGGAAGAAGAGAACATATCTGTCTTTGGAACTTCACCCATAGAAATCGCTACAGCGGGTGACGTCACGGTTGTTCACGGTTGTCATAGCAACCATCGCCTCGGTTGTCGATCTAAGCTCTACCCCTGAGGTTGAGAAATGAATGAAATGAATGAAATGAAATCCTACTTCACTTGGTCGATTCGGTGCCAGAACTCGACGGCGCGGGACTTACAAAATACAAAAATACGTTTCTATTAAAACCAACATACATGATAAGGAAAATAAATTTTTCCTTATAATAATTGTTATATTATAAATAAATAATATTATTTTATTATAAATAATTGGTGAAGTGCCACTTCACCTACTTCCCCTGAATAGCCGCCACTGCTTCACTGTGCCTACTTACTTATGAATGATTCTGAGGTATTGTTGTTCTTGATGGTGTATTAATGTTGGTATAGTCTTTGATGTAGTTTTAAGCCACTGTTTCCAATATAGTAACTTGGGTTTTTCTTGCATGGTACTAAGTAGATCAAGTACTACTTGATCAGTCTATTTCATTGGGTCTCTTGCATACGGTTTTGAAAATTGGATTTGATTATTTAATTTGTAACTTACTCTAATGTCGATGTCTTGGAAAATCGTTTTTACTCTTTTGATTTTTAATAACGGATGATATCGATATGAAACGTACTGGAAATTGGTGATTTTGTTTTGTTATAAATTTCTTTAAGACTATTGTCTATGGTGCTTTCTATAAATTAGATGGGGTAATTATTATTAAGAAACTAGCAAAAATACCCATGCTTTGCACAGGCTACAAAACAAGAGTTGTCCTGATATGGATGATGGTGACGAAGAAATTGTAATTGTGTGATCACTTTGAAACTTTTCCAGTTGGTAAAAAGGACACATGATAGTTACAAATTATGTTATAGACCTGTTAGTCGCTTCACTCTGGAAGCCTTGCATACATAACGTTAAAAAAAGCTATATTTCTTCAAAAACAGCAAATTACATCAAGTAAACTAAAAACTAAAACTTAGAATTAAGAACACTCATATCAAATTTCATGTTTGCAACTCAAGCGGTTGGAAATATGCATACCGTGCAAGAAAGATTCCCCAACCCCCCTGTTTCCATCCCTTAGAATCCGAATATCAAAAATTTGGCGAATATGTATACTTCAGATTTTGACAAAAAACACTAATGTGAAATTTCATGTTTGCAACTCGTGCAATTTTCAGAGATACACATACCCTTGAAGAATGTTTGTCCTCCTGTTTACACCCCTTAGAATCCAAATATCGAAAATTCGTCGAATACATATACTTTAGATTTTGACAAAGAACACTCACGGGAAATTTTGTGTTTGCAAATCAAGCGGTTATGGAGATATGCATACCCTTGAAGAAAGATTGCCCCACCCGTTTCCACCCTTTAGGATATGAATATGAAAATTCGTCTAAATATTTATATTTTAGATTTTGGCAAAGAGCACTCATATCAAATTTCATATTTCCAACTAAAGAGGTCTCAGAGATATGCGTACCCTTCAAGAATGTATTCCTCCTATTATATTATCTGTTGGTCACCTGGTATATTAACTATTATATCAGATCGGAAAGAAAGTTCTTGCGGTTTTGAACTATCAAATTCAAATACACATATCTCGGCTCAAACAAAATTTTATTAATCAAAATAAACACCATTGCAATCAATGCACTTTTGCCAACGAGAAACAAGGTTTGTTATTCCGGTTGAATAAAATTCGGGGGTCCTGGAGGCGACAAACTCGTTGAATGCCATTTCTGCATCTCTCTGGGATTTGAAGCATTTCTCACGCAAGAAGTGGTCGTGATGTTTGAAAAAGGGATAATCAGTGGGCAAGAGGTCTAGCGAGTATGGTGGATGAGGAAGAGTTTCGTAGCCCAATTCGTTCAACTTTTGAAGGGTCACTTGGGCGACGTGTGGTCGGGCGTTGTCGTGCAGAAGAATAGGACCATTTCTGTTGACCAGTGCTGGACACAAATGTTGAAGTTTTTTGTGCATGATGTCGATTTGGTGGCAGTACATTTCAGCTGTAATGGTTTCACCAGGATTCAGGAAGCTGTGATGAATCAAACCGGCCGCAGACCACCAAACTGTCACCATAACCTTCTTTTGGCGAACCTTTGGCTTTGGGAAGTGTTGTGGAGCTTTGTCGTGGTCTAGCCACTGAGCCGATCGACGCCGATTGTCATAAAGAATCCATTTTTCATCGCACGTTACAATTCGTCTGAGAAATGGTTCATTTTTATTGCGCAAGAAAAGGGCAGACGACACTTCAAAACGACGATTTTTTTGACGTTCGTTCAATTCATGCAGCACCCATTGATCAAGCTTTTTTTTTTTTTCCAATTTGCTGTAGATGGTTACAGATCGTTGTATGCATTACGGCCAATTCAGAAGCAATCTCCCGAACGGTTATGCGAGGATTGACTTCAACTATGGCCCTCAGGACATTGTTGTCAACCTCTGATGGACGACAACTACGCGCATCATCTTCAAGACTCGCGTCTCCGCTTCAAAATTTTTTAAACCACCATTGAGTAGTACGTTCGTTAGTGGTCCCAGGGCCAAACACCTCGTTAATATCGCGAGCTGTTTCGGCAGCTTTCCGACCTAATCTGAACTGGAATAGGAAAAGTGTTCGAATTTGCTTTTTGTCCATGTTGTATTCAACACCTTGCGAAACCTAGAAAACATATTTGAAAATAAAATTAATATCACATTTACACAGAGCGAAAAACGCACTTTAAAATGATATATGAAGTCAATGCAATTGAACACAAACTTAATTGAAAATAGAGCATTGAAAATCAACATTCCCAAAAACCGCAATAACTTTCTTTCCGACTTGATATTACCAAGAAACTTATGTTCTAATTTTTTATTGAGGAAAACTGTAAAGAAAAATATATTGAAAAACTTGTCCTCTGGTGATAGAGACTATTTTTGTGTTCCTTGTGGAAGTGTTTTTTTTTTTTTGTTTTTTCTTTCCTCAGATGGACTTGAACAGTGGCTTGACTTGATGGAGCATGTTGTCCATGAAAGCTGAATAACAAATATAGCCTCGCAATTATTTGTTTTCCATTTTTCTGTGTAGTATATGAAAGATATCTGTCCTACTGAAATTCAAACTGATTTTTAGCAACCCATTTGGGAGCTTTTGTGATAGCAAACAAAATCGGTAGCTATTGTGTTTGTCCTGTCCGTCCGTATCTGTCCTCCCTGCCCCCTAACAACTCCCGAACAGAAGGTTGGATCGACAAACGGATTTCACCATCGTGTTCAGAGGCCCAAACACTGTAGGAATGGGGTATTTTCAGGGGCCAACGTCCCCCCATGTTCGAGATATTTGGTATTGTTGTCATTGTACCCTCTTAACAACTCTCAAACGAAAGGTCATATTGACAAATGGATTTCATCATGTTCAGAGGCACAAACAACATATGAATAGGGTATTTTTAGGGGCCAACACCCCCCCTGTTCAAGATATTTGGCATTGCTTTTATTAGATTTCCACTATTTTAGCTTAAATGTTAGAAATGCAACCATGTAATTTCAGTTGTCACCTATAGTGTGATTGGTAAGTTCTTGGACTCGTATGCTGATTGTTGTTGGTTCAAATCCACATATTTACTGTTTTTTTCTTCTCTTAATCTTTTTTTTCTCAATGTCTGTGTGGATACTTTTTTATTTTTTTCCTAACTTTTTTTATTTTTCCTTATGTTAATGTACTTTCTTTTTTTATTATTATTATTTTTAATTATTTTTTTTATTATTATGGGTCACCCTTAAATTTATGCTTTAGCACAAAATTATATCCACTTGTTATTTTTAAATTAGATTTGAAATGAATATAAGTTATAGAAATATGTGTGTTTGTAATTTATGCTAATTTTTTCAATCTAAAAGCTAAGTTTTATTTACTCTTTAAAGAGAAGATTCAGTTTGTTCATCTTGGCTTGATTCCAGTAATAAACATTATTTACTAGGATCCTCTTTCACAATAATCTGAAATGCCTTGTGCCCTTCTATTCAAAACTGATATTTTTGATGTGCTTTTTAACTTTGACTTTACATTGCATCTTCATATTACAACAATGAAATGTATGCAAAAAAAAAAAAGCATTGGTTTCTGGCAAATAAATATTTAGTGCTGCAGTTGGTTTTTGTTAATATCTTTCACATATAATTAAAAGTAAAATTATCAAAAACATTGTTTATATGTAATAAAGAAAGATACTAAAATACTTTTTATTCCTTATCAAAATCTGTTATTTTATTTTGACCAATTAAAATACAACTAGATTGGTAAAAATATTTCAAATAATTTATTTTTTAATTAAAAAAGTGACAAATTTAAGTTGTTTGTAAAATTTAAAAAGAATATTTGTGTTTGTATATATTTATTTATAGATAGATAGATAGATAGATAGATAGATAGATAGATAGATAGATAGATAGATAGCATAAGCTTTATATTAGTTTCTTTTTGTTGAATTGCAGGCTGCAAAGTTAAAAACAGCTTTATATCCTGTTGCGGGTGCATTAATAGGCTGTATGGCTGGCCCAGTTGGTGTAATTGCAGGGATAAAGATTGGAATTGCAGCTGCTGTTGGTGGGAGTTTAATAGGTAATTCATTGATTTATACTCTTAATTAAGGATTGTTGCATTACTGACAGAAACTACTATTTTACTATTTGCAGAGAAACTGAAAAATCTTCAAAATGTTTTTAGATTGATGGTAAATGTATCAAAGAAAAAATATAAATTATACTTTTTTTTTTTTTTTAGGGGGGGGGGGGTAAACGTATTATCTTATTATATATACATAAATATAATTTTTACTTTTAATTTTGCTTGATATCATATAATACATATATGGTCAATTGGTCATTGTTAATATCGTAGGACAGTTGTTCATAATTTTTATTTTTCATCAGTTGGTAATATCTAGTCATTTGATGCATTGTCATGATTTAATACAATATGTAGTAGTGCAATATGGCATAGCCGAGCAGTCCAGGAAGTGGCTTATTAATTTGGCTTATAAGCCTGAATCACTGAGTGAAGGTAAGGGTTAGAACCCTCCCATTGCATCCAAAAATTGAATTTTGACCTTTTTTTTTTTTTTGGTTGAAAAATTCATTAGTTTATCTGTAACTTCTCCCCCCTCCCCCTCAATCCCGGAAAGGACACAATGTTCATTTTTTGGTTGAATTTCATTCAATCAAGTCATAACCCCCTTCCATTCCAAAATCCTGGGTATGCCTGTGGCCTGAATTTTGAGTTCGAATCCCTGGGCCAACATGGATGTTTCCTTTCTTTCGTATGTCTGTTTCATTCTTCTTCTCTTTCTCTCCTTCACGACGACTATAGTTATTGTTCTTTAATAGGGCTTGTACAATAGTTGTCAGTTCTTGGGGGGGGGGGGGGTAGCCTAGCCATATCCCTTCAAAAAAAAAAAGTAGCCTAGTATGGCTCTCCAAAAGGGCTATTTCCAGCTGCTAAATAATAAATACAAATTAACTTTTTTTAAGGAACTAACAAAGGCATCATGGTTTATTAAAATATATATTTAACTTAATGAACAAAGACTGTTCAGAAAAATAATAAACTGCTTTAAGTTGAGCAAAGTTTGAAAGCTAACGAGTCAGAGAATAAATTCAATTTCATGATCTTCTGTTTTGTAGATTCACATTGATTATATTAGTACAAACTTAACAGCTTATGTTTATTTGCTGTAAATAATTCTTGGAAAGTTTTGTCTCGCTCCTAATGCTGTTTGAATTTACAACATTTTCTTTTCCTAATTAGGCTATCAAGGAGGAAAATACATTCAAAGAAAGAAGGAACTACAATTGCAAGCAATTGAAATGGAAGCAATGACTGCTGAAAATCGTAGCAATTCCCTACCTGATTTAAGAGAAAATAGCATTGATGATATCAGTGAATCTCTGTCCAAAGCAACATGTACTTTCAGAGATGATTCTTGATTCTTTTCTTTATTAGTTTTAATTTAGAGGACTTTTTTCTTGGTTTTTTAACTAAGAAAAAATTATTTATTGAAAAATCAGTGCAAAAATAAAAATAAAAGTTAATCTTTTATTTTGATGGATCTCTCTCTCTCTTTTATTATTATTATTATTTTTTATTTTTTTTTAAGTTTAGAGAGAAATGTAAAGGACAGATTTATATGATTATATAACTGTTTAAAATGGATTTTTGTTATTTGTTTTATATATTTATGCATTTTTAATTTACCCATAAGACAGACATTTTGTTTTAAATGATTTTTGTTTGTTCCAATTATTTGGACTTTAGATAAGCTCACATACTAATATTGTTGTTTTATTGTTGTTAATTTTATTGATTGTGTTAAATTATCTGTTTTAAATGAACTATTAGATTTTAATTCAGGAACACTCACAGGTGTCTTTCTTCAGAATAATAAAATATTTTTTACTTTTCAAGATAAATTGAACTACTTTTAATTTTAGCTACCTTGCTAATTAAGATAGAAAAACTTCCAAGGAAGCTCTGGTAAGGGTTACATACAATTGACTGGAATTTTTACACTTATCTTGCTTCCAAATGTTCAAAATAATAATAAAAAAAGTATTAAAAATTGCAAGTTGACTTATTGCAGTTACTAAAAATTACTAAATATTCCATACCTTGTGGAGAAAATTGTATAATTAAATTATCACCATTTTTAGTAATTCTAGGAATTTTTTCAAGATTGATAGCTCTTATTGATGAAATACAAAGATATTGTTGTCACAATTTTTTCTTCCAATTTTAATTAAAATAATTCAACTTAAAACTTTTATACACTTTTTCCTTGAAACCTTTATGTAAAATTTCAAAAAGATTGTTTTTAAATTTTGTCTTGAGTAATCTGATTCAGGGCTTCATATTTAATTGGATTTGGATGGTAGCCATTCCCTAACGCTTGGTGCCAAAGCCATGTATCTTTGACATCTATAAAAGTGCAGTAAGGAGCTTTGGCACTAAGCCCTGGACTAGCAATTCAGTTCAATTTTAACCTGGTAAATGTTATAGTTATTGTGAACTTTGTCATTTTACTTTAATGTAAGAAAGCCATTGTTTATTTATGGTGCTCTCTAATTTATTGTACAAAATGAAAAGGGGAAAAATTGTTGTGATGCATTCAAAAAGAATTGTAAAGGAATAACCAAAATAGTAGATAAATATTATAATTTTAGAATCAATCACACCCTATCTTTGGCTATCTTGACAGATATTACTGATTTTATTTATACATCATATTGTTAATAACAATACTATTTCATTATTGTTAACAGAATATTGTTACAGAAATCATTCTATAAATGTTTGTCCGTGTGTGGTGTGTTCCTTGCTATTACTCATTTTTAAAAATGCTGAGGATGGTTTATGGCTTTTTAATCCATTGGCCACTACTATGCATATTTTTTTGTTCTTGTTGTCAGGGAAATACGATGAAGATATATAATTTTGAAAGCTAGTAAGATGGACAAAGAGTATTTCCAACCATCTTCTAAAACTTCTCAGGTATTGGATTTTGCATCCAATCTACTCAAGTAGCATTCTGCAGTATGGAATAGTTTTCCTAGAACACTCCTAATAATTCATATCTAAATTAAAGTTAACCAATTTTTTATAAATATTATTAGTACTATTTTTAGCATTGAATTCAAACATTGTCATTGTTCAAAAAACTGAAATTTCACAAAAACTTTAAAAAAAAAAATCCAGATTAACTTTTAAACAGCTGTAAATGATTAATTTTTCTTTTAAGTAGTTTTCTGCATTAGATGGTATGTACCCATTTTAATTTGCACTGTCCTGTCTGTTATTGGGTTTCTTTATATCTAGTATGTCCTCTTTCATTTTGGAAATTTAAGCAGTTCTTCCAAATTGAATTGCTTTTAGTCTGAGAATAACTATGACTCTCTTAATAGTTATAAATTTTAAATCTTATTGCTGTAACACCTCATCTCTTAATACAGAACAACAATAATAATAATAAATTCCTAGTAATTTCGAACTTAAAATAAATGTAGTCATTTAGTTACTAAAAGTTGGAATACAATGTTTTGGATAGTCAGATTTTCACACAAATCTCAAATAACTTAATTGTTAAATTCCTTAAAAAGAGAATAGAACTAAAAGAACTAATAATTTTATTCAAAACAGATTATTGAAGATATTTAATTGTCTTAAATATCTGTAGGTCAAAAATCAAATGAGTAATTTTTCAATAGTAAAGTCCTGTTCATTCAAATGCAGTATTGTTTGATGACTTTAATGTGTATGGTAATAAATGTTACTATTAATGAAAGTAGTGAGAAATAAGGAATGTGTAACATTTGCTACATCTAAATGAATGTTAAGCCCAAAAGTCCTGTTAAGCCTTTTTTTTCCCCCCTCTTAATTATAGTTTTATCCCGTTTTTGAATTTTCTACCACCTTCAAACTTGGTTAAATCCTAGTAAAATCTTGATGATCGTGTGTTGTTGGGTTAAAAACTGAAGTTTTATCATCAGATGTATTTCAGTTGTTTATACAACATAAAACTCATGGCCATGGGCTCCCTCAGAAATTTTCCAGGGAGGAGGGGACAAAATATTTTGGCAGTGTATTTTACACTTAAAGTAAAAAGTAATAATAAATAAAATAAAATTCACCATTTTCTAAATATCTGTTAGTTCTCTTACAAGAAAAAAATTGCCTGCATTACATTAATTTTGAAAATTTCCAGGGGAGGTCAGGTGTCCCCCTCTTGTCTGAATGTGTGTGCACCTATGCTCATGGAAATATTAAATAAAAGCATTAAAGAATCATTGAGTATCTGCTTTGACTTTCTAGAAGATTAGATATTCACTGTTTTAACAAAACTTGTCACTTTTTGTTCACAATATTATTTGACTTTGAAAATGTGAGTAAAATAAACTTCTGTCGAGAGGTGAACAGTGAGAGAACAAAGTCGTCTTTGAAAGCAGACAGAAATGTTATAAGTTACCTTCATTTCTCTGCACATTTTATCCATTACCCACATGTTCTTTTAACTTTTCAACAATGAAGTTCCAATATCATAAAAAATACTTTGTAATATTGGTGTTGACATTCTCAGTTCTAGTTTGTCACAGTTAAAATAATTATCTCTTTTAAATATTACACAATATTTCAAATTAACACCGTTTTGTAATGAATTGTGTTTCATGTCATTTCCAATATGTCACATGACACTGCTGCAATTTGAAATCTTTGAATCTATTATATAATGGATTGGATATAAAGAAAAAGATGTATATATAAACATTTTCATTGTGAATTATTTTTGAAAATGAATTGTGGCTAGTCAATATACAAAACCTAAAAATATTTAGCTGGACTGTGACAACATAATCTAATTTTTATATGTTTATAAGGGATGCTGAAGATACAGTTCCAAACCCATCGTCTAAAAGAATTAGATCAAAATGCCATTTCAATGCTTACCCCCTGTCTTAATGATATTCAAACATAGAATTGAATAGAAAAAAGAAAAAAAATCTGAATAAATAGAGGCTTGCAGTGAATGGATGATAACTTAAAATTAGAAGAAGGAAAAAAAAAAAAAAGGATTTTCTGTCTGTCCTTAAATGCCATGAAAGTATTTACAAAAAATATTATTAACAAATTAACAGAATAATGTATTTAAATGATATCTAAGGGAAAAATAACAGAATCAATGAAACTTCTAGAACAAGCTGAAAGAAAAATAAAATTTATATTTACATTAAATGTTAAGAAAAACAAACAATTCTTAAAATTAAAGATACTAAGAGCAGCAATTTATTATGCAAAAGCAAAAGAAGGTAAATTCTTATAATAATAAACTTTATTATTATCAGAGCTTTTTTTTTTTTTTTTCTTAATATTAACCATCCAGAAACTACACATTCCTGAACCTAAAAAACATATTCAGACTGCTCTGTTTTATTTTTCACTGGATGCCCAATGGTTGACTCTAACTTTATCCCCCTCTTTATCACACTAAATTCTAATAAACTGTCTAAATTGAAAATTACTGAAACTTAAGGCTGTACACATTTCAGTTATTTAACATCTATATTTCATTACTTTTTTATATGTAAGTGATATATATAAAGTTTATTGTTATATTATCATACATTGATTCACTTTATATTGTGTTAGAATTCTTTTGACTCTTTGATTCTGATTGAAGTGTATAAAAATGTATATGATAAACTTTGGAAAAAAACAAACAAACAGTGGTGGTATACCTTTTCAAGTTCTTATTCTTCATATAATAAAATATAAACAACCCAACAAATTCGCAAGGCTGTAAAACTGTAACTGGTCAACCATATTAGTTTTCAAACATTAAAATAAATAAAATGATGAATATCATTTAGTATTGCTGTTACATTTCTCAGACTTTCTTAAATTTTACCACATTTCTCAAGATAAAGAATAAGGGCCTCTTCCTGATCTGCTATAATTGTGAATAGAAAGGAGATGCTTCAGAAACTTTATTATACTAATGAGATAAGAAATAATAATATTTCTTCATTTATTTCTTTAAGAATGTCTGATACCATTACTGATATATTGTTCTGCCAAGACAGTTATGGGCTTTGAAATGCCCAAGAGCCGCTGCATATAGATTATAAAAAAGTCAACAACATTAATTTAATAGTAGATGCTTATCTTAGCCAGTATTGGCCTAGTACAATGTAAGAAGAGAAAATTTATGATATACTATTAAGTCACTAGAAGACACTTTCAAGGAAAAATCACAGAAGACCCACATCTGAATAGGTTTAAATACATATTATGAAATACGTACATTTTTCCTGCTGATCTGGAAAGTAATTTAAATTCATTATGGCAAAAGTCTGTTTGTTATTGAAATTTTATTGCCATTGATAAGCTAAAGATTTGGAGTCAAATTGATAAAACGGAATCCCTGTTGATTCATTTCCCGAATATCTCAATATTAATCTTTGTGACTCACTCACTTATCTAAGTAACAAACGATAAATATTAAATATCATTCACTCCTATTATGCACACATTAATTTAGAATCAAGATTAAAGATGAATGAAATACTCTTCACAAGCCCTCCAGTTGTAAATCACACCACAAGACTTTGCACTAATAAAATATATTAATGGTTTAAAGACTTATTTTCACTTAATGAGTTTTGAGAAATAATTAAACTAGTCATTGTAGTGTCCCAGGGATTAGCTCATCGCCCACAATATTGTAAGTATTTAGGGGAAAACGTGGTTCCCCTAAAGGGACACATTTAATAAATTACACAAGGTTTAGCTGATTACTCATCGAAAATAAGTTTGTTTGTTTTTAAGTTATTGATTTGTATTGTTTGATAAGTATTTTTATAAATGTTTGTTGGATAAAGTTTTTTTTCCTTAAAATTGTATAAACAGTAATGTTTTTTTGTTTCTTTTTGTAAATATTTTTAATTACTATTTATTCATTGTAATCAAAATTTTATTTATAAAATGAATAAATGTAATTACAACTTTACCATATCTGTAAATACTGTATCATAATTTTCGCAGGCAATAAGAATATAATCAAACACTAATGTACGAAATGTATACTCTTTTTTTTTTTTTTAATGTAAAAAGGAATTAACTCACTTTTATAAGTAAATAAATTCTCTGCTTTTGTCATCAAACAAACCAAAGAATATTTACGTCATTTTGTCTTGACATGTTTAAGCGATATCGGAAATACAGTTATGAATGAATGAAATAAAATAAAGGGGTGAAAAAAATGCGAAACTATATCTACTATTGCTTCACGGTCTCGGCCCATGGTTTACTACAGTTTACTGCGCAGTGTAGTCGAGTAAGCGCATTGACGTCACTATCGAGTTGACGTCACCTGACGCTGATTCAGTGAGCGTTTCTACGGCAACCGCAGCCTTGCAACGTCACGATGACGTAGCGAGTCCTGGAAACGTGGTGCGTTGTTCCCTGTTTCAATAGCAAAATCGCCGCCGCCGACGGCCGAGGGTATATATAAGAGGTCGCCTGGACTGAACCTTTTGCTTTCACCCCAGTTGCAAGGACTACGCGATGACAGTTACCATGGATATCCAAAATGAAAAGGAACATCTGGGAATGGCGAGAAACGACGGAATAGGTTGATGATAAGCCTAAAACCTTTTGCAACATTGAACAACTTTACATAGAAGCACCAAACAGCTCCAGGGTTATTTCATGAGGGCAGAGGTAGGAAGAAGCTTTTATTCTCGCAGTCGGTTAGTTTAGGTTTTCCAATTTATATTACGAGTCGGGTCGGGTAAACTCAACATCTTAAGGTTTATATTTAAAAGCTAATAATTCACTTCTCTGTTAAAACTATTTGGTAAACATTTAACCTTGATGGTTGGTGTCACACACTTAAAACGTTGCGCGTATTAGCCGCAAAAAGTAAAAGATAAAACCGAATTATTGTCAGTATTTTCTGCCTGTAAGACTTTCCTTCCCTATTCCTTAAATTTGAATCATTTTCAAAATCCCTTTCAGACAAAGTTATTTAAAATTGCAGCCTACACTGCGTGCTCGCCAACCACTTCATTTAGAGTGTTTATATATTGTTTTTTTTTTTTTTTTTTTTTTACTGAATTAGGGATTGCAATTTGTTTAAAAATAATTGAAGATCCCATTTTTGATTATCAGTGCAATTAATATTTTCAATTTCTTTTTTTATATTTTCAGAGGGTTATGTTTACATTGTCTCATCAAATTATTTAGTTGTTGCTGGATGTCAGTGCTGGCTAAGTGTATATGAACAAAATGTAGGAATTGGATATTTATTAAAATTAAGTCGGGTTTTTGTGCAAATTTGAAGGACAGTGTTTATTTCAGAAGATCAGAGTAATGTTTGTTTACGTTTTGAAACTGTGCCCTCAAAGCATGCCCAAATATTATTATAGACTGGAAAGGGTAAAACCTCAAAAATTTAAAGATCCTACTAAAAACCTTAGTGCTGAAAATATAGTTTTGGAAGTAGGTTTAATGTAACTTTCTAACAGATAGGG
>JAFIDM010009631.1:194126124-194140577 GCA_023159025.1 Thereuonema tuberculata
TCCTCTGGATATTCTTTATCTATAGCAAATATGAAGCTGTAATTAACTGGATTTCACATCCTTAAATTTATATCATTGTCCTATTTTGACATTTTCAAATTTCGAATTGTGTTTCGCACCCTTTTGATCTTTCCTTTATATTTAATATTTTTACTGACTTAAAGATTTATTTTAATTATAAAATCATAATTCTTACTTATTTTTATGATTTATTATTTCCTAGCATCAGCTTTCCAAGGAGTTGCTTCGAAGATATCTTATATAAAAGTCGTCGTTTTGAGTCGTCATTTTATCAATGCAAAGATCATAACTTTCTTGGGATTGATTGCAGTTTTAATATGAGGACGAGTTCATTGTGATTATCTGATATTGAATATATTACCGCCTTATCATAGCGATCCCATTTGTTGTGAAATCATTCTGCTAAAATAAGACGCGTTGATATTTGGAGTAATGTCAGCGCTAGTCAGCTCGTTCAACTCTGACATTTGGGTTTGCACTGGGTAACCTAGAGCTGTTTGGAAAGGTCAAAGGAACAACCACAGCAGCTATTTACTGACTTGACTGTTTTTACGAGAGCTGTCGAATTTCCTGCAAAAACAGAAAAAAAAAATTAAACCAGGTTTGCACTGAAAAGAAAATGATTCAAAAGGTTTAGAATGGAATGGAAAGTTTCACTTGTAATTTGTTTTTATTGTTTTTTTTCGTTTTGAGTTTTGAAGTACTGCATTATAAATAATAAGTTTATTGCAACAGAACCTCTAAAGCAGTTATTTTTAATAGTTTGGTTTTTTGTTTGGTTTTTTTTCTCCCATTCCCAGACGGAATCGTATGGAAATTAAATAGAATGCATTGAAGAAAATAAAGGTTTTATTTGTATCATTGCTATATATAAGTTGTGCAAAAGTGTTCATGAAGAAGTGGATTAAATTTCTTTAAGACTTTCTTCACTTTAATCGAATCGAAGCTTTAAAATATATTTAATGATATGGTAATGAGGACAATTACAGGAAAACTATGGAAAGGGAGATCCTCTGTTACCTACAGTGTATATAATTTGGTCCCTGAAGTACTACAGCCCAAGGCCCACTCAATTTAAAGTTCTGTGCAATATATAATTACTAAATTCGCAGGAGATAAAAATCCTTTATTTTTTATTACATTCTACAGTTAAAAATATATCTTATCAAAAAAAAGATAATTAACAAAGAAAAAAATGACTTACATTTGCATTAAATAAAAACATTTTTGGAATTTAGAATGAAATAATTATAAAATTCTGAATTTGTACTCCGTAATAATAATTTGCATTTTATTATCTAAAAAAACAAAAAATACATATATTGATAAAATATCAAAACATTAATTGTCGTAAGTTATAATTTTTGGTAATTGTTTTGTTTTTGGTTTCAAGGAAAAAGAAGCAGTTATTAAAGATTATCTATTTCTTCAGATCGTAAAGAATAATAAAACTATCTGCAGAGAACTAGACCAAGAGTTTCAACACTTCTTTCGTTGTGAACATCATTAATGTACTGAAGTAGAGTGTTTCAATATTATCAGGAAGGATCTGTAAGTGAATGATGAAATTCTTCCTGTCGCTGTGTTCAAATCTCTGGAACGTTGACGTGACCCAGTGAAATGACGTCAAGATATCTTTAATTACAAATTTATTACCTACCTTGCGAAACTTCGAAACAAAGCATTTCAAGACGACAGTATTAAGAGACTTCAGTTCATGGATATTTGTCTTTATTGTTTGCCAGGAATTAATCTTTTCTGAATATTAAAAAGAATATCTAAATTTAAGAAGGGTCATTTAACGTAAGACAGTTAAGTTTCACCTTCAAGCGAAATCAGTCAATTAGCTCATTTGAAAGCCTTTAAATAATTATTTTAAAATTAATAAGCTGCTTTTTAAAAAAAAAAAAATCAATAAGTTGAGCTGTTTGGGTACATACTCGGATTAGGTCTAACAGAGGAAGGCTTCCAACTTGAAACTTCGTATTTAATCCATTGCAGGGATGAGAAAAACAATGAGCTTATTGAGAATTTATATAAATAGACGTGACAACCACTGGGGGTTAAAATCCACAGAATCAGAAAATGCAATATTTCGTGAATGGCAGGTAGGATATACCTGTTTTATGACGAAGCTTAATTGTAATAAAGACGACCAATGTAACTAATATAGAGCCTTGTATGAAAAATGTTGGGGAAGCTAATGTTCAGCGTGAAAATGTAGATCATTTTCACCAATAAAATGGTAAAGGCCAAATATTTTATCACGTATTGGAGCTAATATTCATTACGGAAACTGCTGACTACAATGTTCCAAATTATCAGGAAATTCCCATTGTGACAAATACTTTGCCTTGACCATTTGACTGGTGAAAATGATCCACATTTTCACGCCGTACTCCCAATATTATTTTTTTCCCCTCATACAAGGCTCTGTATTAGTTACATTGGCTCTGGTCGTCTTTATTACAATTAAGTTTTGTCATAAAATATGTATATCCTACCTGCCAAAGTGATTTATGAAATATTGCATTTTTTGATTCTGCGGATTTTAAACCTTCCCCCCCCCCCCCCCCTAAGTGGTTGTCATCCATTTGTATAAATTCTCACTATGCTCATTGTTTTTATCATCCCTGCAATGGATAAAATCCGAAGTTTCAAGTTTGAAGCCTTCCCTTGTTAGATGGGGTAGGAAGCTCGAGTTGTTTTTTTTTTCCTCCTATGCATTTTTACTAACTTAATATTACTTTCTGTTTTGTCTTGGCTTGAATCAAAATATCTGTTCAGCCTAGTACTGTGCAAGTCTTCGATTACAAATAAGCAAAGTCGTAAGTCATTTTTAGTAGACGTTTTTGTGGTTAACAACCCTTCAAAGAGCAATAAAGGAACAATAAAAATATAGAATATTAAATTGGACAGTAACCATAAAGTATCTGTACATTAATAAATCTTCAGTTAATTTAGCCAAATTAAAATTTTGAATTGCACTTTTTGTGCATTGTTTTGTTTCATCTTCTTTTGATTAAGTTTTCATCAACCACGAAACAGCCGTCTTGAGCGCGTATATAAGGAGGGCGGGAGAGGACGTTATAGGATTTTATTTCGGGGGGAGCCAAGTTCTGGAACATTCCTCTAACAACGAATAATAAAAAAAGCTAAAAAACTATCCTCAAAATTAGGGGAGGTGGGGCAAATCTGAATAGGCTAAAAAAAATTCTTCAATATATACCAATGGACCATACCCTTTGCCTCATGGAATTTTCAAAATTTGTAGATAGATCGTATTTTCTTTTCTTTTCTTTTTTTTTTTTTTTTTTTTTTTTTTTTTTTTTTTTTTTTTTTTTTTTATAGGATCTTTGAAAGAATTTCAGTTGATCTCTTCCCCTGAAAATTTTGACTGATTCTTTGGTTGTATTGCCTCCTCTTCCTGAAATAAAATCCTGCATTTGCCCCGTGAGTCCCATTTAAAAATATATCAACAGCTTTTAGTTGAACATTAAACATTTTTCATTAAAGTTCTATTTTTTGCACTGAAAATAATTTCTATTACTTCCATTAATAATCTCTTCAATCTTTTCAAAATAGGTGATAGGGCTTAACTTATCGATTGTTTAAATTTGTAAATCACTTTAAGAATTCTTGAACGCCGGAGTCGATGCTACACCTTTTTGGCGTCCTCCGCAAGCTGTAAATCGCTGCTCTTCTATCCCCTCGACTGTTAATACGGGTGACCCCTTCTCTTTATCAAGTCATTTAGCTCCCTCTGCCTCTGCCTTCCCCACTTTGTTTACTCGTTTACCGTTTTACGCCGGCCCGGAGGAATTCCATGCAGCTTTTTTTTGTTTCTAAGATTAACTAGTAAATTCAATTAAATTGTAGTAGCCTATTTCAGATATCTTCCGTTCTTTCAGTCGTTTGTCCCAAAACTGTAGAACTTAGCATTTAGTTCTAAAACTTAAATTGTCGAACTTTAGTTTGACTAAATTAATTAGCGTGAGGGAAGACGCTATCTGTTTATCTTTCCTCACTCCAGAAATTACCATAATATGAAAAATAGATGTGCAAGGAAAGAACTTACCATACCTCCTCTTAAACATAATCGTAAATATGCCATTGCTGTGTGATGAGGATTTGTTTCTTTTTATATTTTTTATTTAACCTTTAGTGAACAGTTGGCATGATTTCATGGGGTGTGTCTTTGAATTCATGGTAATATTTAATAATCGGCTTCAAATTTTTCCGTCAGTCCTTGTAAGCCTGTGAATATCGACATATGAAATGTGAACGTCGAAGATAGGCTACTGTAATAAAACTTGCTTTACAATTTTAAATCAAATTAGCGTCATCTTGTAATTGAAAGGTCTTTTTTATCATGACTAAAATTATGTTGCATTGTAAAGAGAGTTGTAAATTAAAAGATTTTGGGTGGGAGAGCGGAACAGTTGTGTTAACAGAGGAATGGTACAAGAGGCACAAAACACCACTTGACCACATCCGATATAATCAAAAGAGTATAACAGGAGATAGTTATAAATAAAATTATAAATGCGTAAATCCTCAGAGAAAGGAGGCACTGGACTTTGAAATTAATGCTGGGTCTATAGAAATACGCAAAGTTAAGAGGAAATCGAAATTCAATTATCAGACAAAATACAGTTAAAGATTACAATCTATAAGAAGAGTATCGGATAAGACAACGAATTAAACAAAAGGAACACTTGCATTAAGATCATCAATAAAAGCTAAAGAAATGACAATTTTCTGTCCAATTTCAGACAATCATTCCTTGTGTTTTCAAAGTGAATATATTGTTACTAGAGTATTTGATCGTCATATATTATGATGGATAGAAAATTAAAATGAATGCATTGCTAAGAACATAAATGAATTTGTTTATTGGAAGGCTTGATGCGGGCGTTACTAGGAACTGACGGCTCTTCAATTTGAATGGCAAATTGGTATCACTCGGTTGAAAATCGATCCTGGGAATAGTGACGATATCACCTCTGTTGCTTTCCGAAAAAGCTTCTGCCGGGATTAAATTGCGATGACACCTTAACGACCAATCGTGTGCCATTATAGAGTCCTTTCTTTGGATTGAGATTGCGAAGGAGCATCACAACTGATCCTTTCTTCAGCTCAGGTGTTTAGGTAAAATGCAGGAAAATCTGACTGAAGAAGGTCTGTAATTTAGTTCATCACTTGGATCATCCGACACTACTACATCTGCGCTTCAGTAGATATGAGACTTGCTGGGCACCTTTGTTTTGTCTCAGAATTTACACTCAGAACAGAATTTACACTGCGTTACACTCAGAATTGGAAAACTATATATGTAATATATATAAGATGATTATGGCATGCTTTATTAAGTTTTTTGCTGTAGAACATACGATAATTTTAAGAATCCCATTTTTCCTTCGCCTGGTGCTCTCTGCAACAGTAATTTTAATCATGACTATTTCTGATGCTATATCGATTGCACAGGATCTGGCCAAGGTGCCTTTTTATGCCAATCGTAATGTTTCTGTATAAGATTCAGGAACACAGAGGAACGAAGGTATGACAGTTTCATCTATTACGTGTTAATTCTGCTTCTAAAATCCAAAAACTCCATCAGTAGCACATATTTTTTTTTATTTTATTTTTTTGCCTCAGTAGTAGTCTTGAAATGAAAGCTTTTTTTATTTTTGTAATAATAAAAATAAACACAGATAAGTAAAACTAATTAAAAAAATACTTAATATTTTTTAATACGTCGACAATATAATACATTGATAGAAAACCTTTTTTTAGCCTTCGTCAGTTCAAATTAAATTGTTGCGGCTGCGGTGTCTTCCTAGATACTTGGTGACGTCATAGTAGGATAGTCCATCATTGATAGTTGGGGGTAGTGGAATTTATGACGTAAGATTCTTTAATGATGAGCTCCTTCTGGCTTCTTCCTCTGACTCCGACGCCTATCCTTTCCAAGAAAGGCCTGTGCCTGCTTTTCACTTGATGCTCTGAAAAATGGCTGATTTCTCCAAATTTTTACCTTTACACTAATAAACATTGCTCTATAATATTATTTTCATATGCACTATATTTAATTTTATTCACAACTTGAATGTTTTTAGATTTTAGTGCATTTTTAATAGGCATGACTGCATATATTTTATTTTCTGATTCATTCTTATTATCTTTCATGTTTATTCCATCCATCATCTTTTCTTTAACAATTTTCTTTTCCCTATTAATTGATTAACACATGAAAATAATATTATGGAACAGAGCAACGTTTACAAAATTCCACGTATGATTTGTGAAAACGTTATGTAGGTTGTACTACACAAAGACTGGAATCACGTTTAAAACAACACATGTATTTGTATCAAAGTAAAAATTAGGAGAAATCAGCCATTTTTCAGAGCATCAAGTGAAAAGCGGGCATAGGCGTCGCAGCCAGAGGAAGAAGTCAGAAAGAGCTCATCATTAAAGAATCTTACGTCATAGATTCCACCACCCCCCACCCTACTATCAATCATGGACTATCCTACTATGACGTCACAAGTATCTAGGAAGACTGCGCAGCCGCAACAATCTAATTTGAACTGACGAAGGCTGAAAAACTGCAACATTTTCAATCAATATTAATATTGTCGACATATTAAAAAATTAGTTTTACTTATTGAGTTTATTTTTATTATTACTGAACTTTTCATCACAGTTATTTGGGAAAAAAAATTTTTTTTTTTGGGGGGGGGACAATTTTCAGCAGTTATGAGATTGTAAAAAAAAAGTTAAGAATCGATGTGGAATTGGAAACTTTCCGCTGTTTAACTCTATTTGAATTGTCACCGTGGCTATCTTCTGAACATCATATTCAAACATAATAAATAGCATTGGAATCATTGCTATTTCTCCCAGGGGTGTAGATAGGATTTTATTTTGGGGGGAGTGGGCAAGATCCCTTCGACTTGCTATCGAACTAAAAAAAAAAAAAGAAAGAAATTAGGATTAATTTATTCATTTTGAGATTTCGGGGGTGGGGGAAAGCAGGACCTCCTCGGCCTCCCCACCCCTATATACGCCCCTGTTTTCATACTAAGGAGCTGTAGGTTTGGAAAATAATTTTATTCAAAAATATTTGGCCCTAAACAAAAGAACTTTTACTAGTAAGTTTGATAAGCCAAAATCTAATCGCCCATCCTACATTGCAACCATGCTCTAAAATAATGTACGTCACAGCTTTATTGATTGAGATACAAAAGGGCATACTTCTGGGGTCGTAAAATAGGTATTTTAATCGCCAAAAAATGTAATTAGCTATAAGGAGTAAGATTAAATTCTTAAATACGAAATTTGATGTAAACCAATTAATTATTCGAATTAAGGGCATCGAATTTTGACCTACACTGTCCGGCCACTTTATTAGGTATACTCCTGCTGTTCGCACAAACGCTGTCTCTCACAACAACTCTTCAAGCCGGTGGGAGCAGTGTCATGGTGTGGGGGATGTTTTTCTGGCAGACGTTGGGTCCATTGATACCTCTGAAGGCACGTCAGGATCTTAGAGCGTACCTAAACATCGTAGCTGACCAAGTGCAACCCTACATGTTAACAGTTTATCCTCATGGAGATGGCTACTTCCAGCAGGATAAAGCGCCGGTGCACAAAGTCCGCATCACTATGGGATGGTTTGAGGAACATGACTATGATTTTTCCTTGCTGTAGTGGCCCACTCAGTCCTCGGATCTCAGCCCGATTGAAAATTTGTAGGATGAGCTGGAACGGGCTGTTCGCTCCAATCCTACACCTCCATCAAATCTTCAGGAACTGCGTGACACACTCATGTCAGCATATGGTACACAATACCTCAACAACAATTTTCAGCATCTTGTGGAATCCATGCCTCGAAGAATTAGGCTGATTTGAGGGCTAAAGGAGGCCCAACACGTTATTAGGTAGGCGCACCTAATAAAGTGGCCGGACTGTACATATAAAGTTGCCGATAAATTGTGGTTTATGTACATCAAAATCTAATATAATGTTAAACTTTCAAATGTGACATTTCATGCAAATTGTTTTATTTTTCTGAGACACTTAAGAGCAAAGTATTTAACCACACTCTAAAGTATCTTATAAAACGGCAATACAAGCATCACACTAATCGGGGCAATAAAACTAAAATCCTAAATGTGAAGTTGATCCAGTAAATTACTCTTGAGTTTTTTAGGATACTGTATTTTTGGCACATATTCCACATTGGTCCTTAACAGGATCTGCAAACACAAAATCTGATGAGAACTACTTAATAAAAATATACTCTTAAATATGAAATTTGATATAGATCAGTGCATTAAACTTCTGAAATTTTTTTAAAGATATATTTAATAGTAGCCCACAAAATGGATTTATGAATACTAAAATCTTTTCACATGTATATCATAAAGTCTGAAATGTGAAGTTTTATATAAAATAAAGTAGTATTATTTGAGTTATTTAAGAGTATAATATTTGGAATGCATTGTGAAGTCGTCCGCAAACAGGGACTACAAATCGAGGGTCTCAAGCCAAAGGGTTGTATGTGCGTTTTGCTATTTTCTTGCCCGTAGAACTTTCCGGCACCAAGAAAGCTCAAAGAAGTAAAAGAAGTGAAAATAGAACCTTTTGGAATAATCAGCTGATAGGCAAGAACTAGTTTTTCAAACAAAATCTTCTGGCACACGACAGATGTCGCCAAAATAAACCGTTTAGCTCACAGAACTAAAATTTATCAAAAGTGCACATAGAACCTTTTGGCTTGGGACCCTCGAAATACAGTCAGACCTCTATTTAACGAAGTCGCTAAATCCCGAAAAAAAGTTCATTATATGGAAAATTCGTTAAATAGAGATTTACCTTTTAAAATTACTTTAAACTACATAAAGCAAATTTAAATACATAAACAATAAATATTATTAAAAAAATAATAATTTTAATGACAAAGCATACATTACCACATGCATACTTAAAATTTAGTAATAAAGTCTGTTAATTTTGTCTGAGTTTTGTTTTTTGAAAAGTGTTTTCGCTCATAGTACGTCTCGCATCTTTGCAATGCACCAAAAACCCCTTCAGGCATATTTTCTTCAAGTTGTAATCCGCATCGGATTGTTTCAAATGATTTTAGCATTTCATCATAGAAGGTTTTTTGATTTCTGCATCGTGATCATTTCCATTTTCATCATCATCATCTTCATCGCGATTCATAGCTGTATTGTTTTTATTTTTCACTGTCTAAAATATCCGATTCAGTTAGTGTTTCCGAGGTCTCAACTTCAAAATCATGTGAAAGATAATCATCAATCAGCACATCATCGTTAATTTCTTCTTTTTCCCAAATTTCTTTCATTTTCTCGAAGGGAATTTGATAATAAAAACATTTCAAGGAGGAAAAAAAAATAGATACCACGAAAAAGTTCGTTAAATAGAAAACGCACTTCGCTATTTGGAGGTTATTTTACGAAGAAATTAGCAAAATGTTCTTGGTTCCATAGAAAAGTTCGCAAAATAGAGAAATTTACAAAATAGAGGTTCGTTAAATAGAGGTCCGACTGTATTAAAATCTAATGAGGATGGAAAATAACAAATTTAAGTCGGATTTAAAGTTTGATGTTGATCAGTGCATTTTTTTTTTTTTTTAAGTTTGTTTTGCCCCGTATGTAAATCGCCCATAAAAAGGGGCCTATATATAATAAAATGTAATCAGATTAGATTATAACATTAAACTCTTAAATATGACGTTTAGTGGAGCTCGATTTATTTATTTATTTAGAGTTATCGCGTCCACAAGATTCTCAATACGAGACAACTAAATAAAAATAAAAAAAAATAACTTTGCGCCTTAAAACAAATTCAATGTGAAATTCCGTTAAAATTGATCTTTAGATTTTTGATGGGATTAATGTCTTATTTATATCAGTTTTAAGAAATTGACTTAGCTAGGGTATATTAGAAAAAAAAAAAATTGTATTTGCATGTCGCTTGCATGATTACTACTACTACCACCACCTATTACTGTCGTATGAAGAAAGTAAAAAGAACAGATCGCTGCGGAAAGTAGCGGGAGATACGGCGCGGCGGTAAAAATGTTAAAAATCCAGCAAAGTTTGATGTCTATAGCTTAAGAGGCAGCGTTCATTTGGGCAAACGTACAGGAAAGAAAAGAAAACAATTTTTTTTTTCTATATATATAATAATAAAACTCATTTTTTTTTTTTTTTTTTTTTTCAGGAACCGGTTTTGATGTAAGTTCGAGAATAAAGTTTGGCATTCATAAATGTGAAACGTAGTCGTACTTTAACCGAAGCTCCCTTCGTATGTGTTGCATATTTGGTGATGGACATATTTGTTGCCTCTTAATGGTGACTAAATAAATTCTGCATTTCTCACTTTACCTGTAGAATGGTTCGTATAAAAATTTTAGGATGACGATGCCACACAGTAGTGTAAGACTTCTTAGACTGCTTTTATTTGTTATATTTTGAGAAACTTATGATTGAAAAATAATGAAATTTAGAAATTGATTAAGATAAATTTGCAATTAATATAATTAAAAGAAAAAGTAATAAAATAGTTAGGATTAACTTTTTTTTATTAATTTAACTACCTTGTAACATAATTTCATGAAGTAAAATTAGTTAAGTAATAAGACGTAACCACTGATGATTATATTACGTATATTAATTCCAAACAAAATTTACTATAGTCACAGAATTGATTAAATATTTGAAATTATTGTTTCTATCACATTTCTAACGAGTTACCTTGATAATACAGGGGAGCTTCAATAAATAAGTAACAAGGCCTCTGACTTGAATAAATTTATCCATATCGGTGAAATATCCCGCTCAGATACCGTAGAGCACTGCTTCCCCAGAAAGCCATTAGACCGCGCCACCTCTCGGTCATAATGTGCAACATCAACTTCAAGATGGCAGTACTCAGAAGTATGGGTAGCCGTTGACGTAATTAAGTACGATTCAACCAGTGGCGGCTCGTAGCTAAAATTAGCGGGGGTGCTGCCCCAGGAAATTTTTAGCCTTTGTTTTAAGATTGTGTAAAAGGAAACAAACATGTATAAAAAGAAAATTTATTCATAAACTTGATAAAATCCTAAAAGAACAAAAACATTTTTTACTTACTTTAACTTAAATTGTTGCAGTTCAAATTTGATCTACTCATTTAAAAATTTAAGAACCGAAAAAAACAATGGAATCAAATAGAATAGCTGAAAGCAGGATAATAATCTAATTCTACACTTTATCGCAATCAAGAATATGGTACACTGTTTTTAAGCACAACACATGCGGAGTAAAAAAAAACGGGGTGGAAAAGACAGCTACCTAGCACGGCAGGATTGACACTGAAAAACACAGTGTCGCCTCTTCCATTGCAGCCTCCGTGCAGCTTCCTAAGTGCGCATGCGCACAACACTGAAACGCCGCGCCACTGTAACTGCGAAGCTTTACAGTTCCATACGAAGATTTTTGTATCTTCTTAATAAACTAGGGGATGGCTACTGACATTAAGCTTAAGGATTATATATTGTACAAGTAAAAAGAAAGAATTTAAGAAAAAAGGACTGCTTATATTAAATGTTATCGATAATATCAAATGGAAATAAGCCTAGGGGGTGCTGCAGTACCACAGTGCCTATACACGAGCCGCCACTGGATTCAACTTTTGCGTGTGAAGGTCACAAATCCAGCGGAAATTCGTCGCCAACTCGTGGAGGTGTATAGATCTAATATATCAAAGAAATAGACTTGCATTCATTGATACAATGCCTTCGATAACGGCAGGATAAACATTCAAAACAAGCCCGCGAATTGTTACAGCGCTAAAAGTGGGAGGAGCTGGACGACTCTCTTCATAATCCAGACCTGGCACAGAGTGATTTTCATTTTTTCAGACCCCCTTAAAAAGCGCCTGACGGAAAGGCGATTTGGCAGCTGACGGAGAATTTAAGCAAGCCGTAATGTCATGACTCCAGGCGTCTGACGCCGATCTCTTCTATGCCGGAATGATGCTTAAACAAGGGGATTAGTTGGAAAACTGATGTCCTAAATAGTATTTTCGGTTATGACTACGCCCATATATCAATAACATCGACGTTTGAGAAGGGAAGGGGAGAGAATTTGGTAGGGGTTATAGCTCCCCCCCCCTCCTATTCCACCATTCCGGAAAAATGATAACTATTTTATTTTGTTTGATTCAAAGGCTTGGGCCTTGATAACCTCCCGTTCCAAATTCCTGGGCACTCCTATAGTCAATAAATGTATTCACATCAATAAGTTTGTTACCTTATTTATTAAAATAATACACGCCCTCGTAAATTGCTATTATATTTATTATTATTACACACATTTATGATTACAAAATAACAGTATAAATAGTGAACAGGGTGGCGGTTGGATTTGATGTATTGCTTGGTTGCCAATAGATGGCGACACTAGATCTGAAGTCTGTTTAATGCTACTATAAATCTGCGTCAACTAATTAGTAACACTTATCCATTACCAGCTTAAAAGACTAGTTTTAATATAATTATATACTTGGAATACGTTTTTCTTTATTATAAATAACTTAGCTTTCTGTATATGCCTGAGAAGAATCGGACCAATTATTGTGAAGGTTATCATCACAGAATCATTTGTAATGCTATCAGGTATGAACTGAAAAAAAAAAAAAAAAAAATCTTATGTAAAATCTTAAAATGTAAAAGTACGCTTAAAATTGAAAACCGAAAATAAATGAATTTTATATATATAATATTTCCTGCTGTTTTAGTAATTTTAATAACACAAAATAAGGAAAATCCTATATAGAAAAAAAAAGTAGTTCATGTCTTTTAGCGTAAATTAATTCGTTTAATAAGAAATAAGTTTTAATTACTTTATCAAAAAAAAAAAAAAAAAAAACACAGTTTGCGTTGGATTATTGCTTTTAATAACCTGAATAATAAAAGAACTGAAATTTTAGCTAGAGAACTAATATTTTTGCGACTTCGTGGATTGCTGTTAATTACTTCACAAATAACCTTTCATGAAAAATTCAGTTATTGCTTTACTTATCATTAATTTAAATTAATATTTTATATCTCGAAATGTTATAAATTATGCCGTACAAATTAAAATTGCAGCATTAAAACATAAAGTGATCGAAGTTTGAAGAAATTTCAAATTTTTATAGATGAATTGATTGCTGGGTTTGTTTGTTTTTTTGTTGTTTGTTTGAAGCTTACATAGAAACTTTTATTAGCATTTCCTATATCAAAATCCTGGCTTCCCTTTTCAGTAGGTTAAATAAGAAATGCTGAAAGATTGCGGGGAAAAAAATACGTTGAAGACTTGTTTAAGCCTGAAGCAGTTCCGAAACAACTAAGAGTCAATCCATATGAAATCAACCAATAAAAAAATAATTTGTTGCTGACATATTTTATTTTATTTTTGATAGTACATTTTCTGTTTATGTATACATCTGGGAGTACAAAACGATTTTTTTAAAAAAATTATTATTATTACTTTAGCTTTTATCGGCCATTTTGTTTATGAGAGTAGGCCGTTTTTGGCGTTTTCAGAGGTTAGCGATAAGTTAAATAACTTTTTTGTTTATTAAGATATCAACTTGAAATACAAACCATCTTATTCTAAATGAAACCATCTACAAATCCTGTTATGCCCAAAAATGTGTGAAGTTGTAAGGAAATAACCTAAAATTTAACTAGAAAAATGTGTTTTCGATTAGAATAAATTGAAGATTTAGGGATTTTTTTTTTCCAAGAAGGGATTAAAACACAACTTTAATGTTTTTTCCCCTTAAAAGTGTAATAGAGAATAAGACTTAAAAAAAATTTGATACCTTTTAAATGCCACCTTTAGTTTTTACAGGCCTTCAAATATCGCAATTTGTCCAAAATTGCCGATTTTCAAACAGGCATATCTCAAATAGGGGCTGAATCAAAAAAATCTGAAATTTTCAAAAAAATACTCTTCTAGTATCTGGTAATAACCACATGAAATTTCATCATTGTGTTTTAATCAGAAGTATTTTTTTTAAATTAAAGAAAAAAGCAAACATACACAGTACGACGCACATTGACGCAGACTCCTAAACTGTTAAAACACTTAAAAAGACACACCTAATAAACTAACCTATTCTAGGCCTATATGTACAAAATGTGTAAACTGTAATGAAATCCAGAGCTACCATTGGAGTAACCCTCAAGTTACATTGCACCCTTTTATGAGCTGCATGATGGTGCTGTTTGAACCATAGTACCATGACTGTGCACTGCTTTCAAAAACATTTGACTGAAGATGTATAACATCTTTTTTTTTTTGGTTGTAAAAGCAAGCTTAGGGGGCCCCACCAGTCAGCCTAGGGACCCCATCCACCCAAGTATT
>JAFIDM010009631.1:194146610-194237228 GCA_023159025.1 Thereuonema tuberculata
TGTATGTATGTATATATGTATGTATGTTGATGAAAGATGATAACTAATAGGTGAGGTGAGTTTTATGCAATTTGTAGATGGACACTATTAGAATATGATAACAGTACATTTATTTTATGAAATGTAGGAGTTTTAATAAATAACTTAAATATTTTTATTTATTGGAGGAGAACTGGAATTTTTCAACGAAAATAAGTTAGTTTCGTGGAAAAAAATATTGAAGTAATTACAACACATTAGCGATTCATTAAATGAATGAATGAAAAGGAAAAAAAATAAACAAACAAACAAAACAAAAAACAAAAAACCTGCATTTTTGCAAATGTGAGAAATAAAATTTATTACTTATTACTAATTGAGGTTTTGTTCACACGCGGATATTTGTTTAATTTTCAGCATTAAATTTGTTTTTTTAATTAAAGATTTCATTTTATTTCCTATGATGAAGTTTAATCTATAAAGCTGTTGCGTTACTTATTTGTTTATATTTGTTAATTTTACAGTCGTCAGTCGTAAACTATATAACTGTATTTTATACACAGAATTTAAGACTAGTTTTACCTGATTTAAAAAGCTAACAGACTGCACTATAGAAAACGTTTCAAATTTTCAATACGAAAAAAGCTTTGGAAATAATGTTTCAGTTCTTAATAGCGCACTAATCGAATATAATCAACCTTTAGAATTTCTGTGGCGTCAAAATAGATGAAATGCGTACATATTTACATTAGAAATTTTTAAATGTTTCTAAAATAAAATACAAATAAATAAATAAATAATTTATTTATTTGTACTAATTAAAGAAATGCTTATTAATTGACAGTACATATCTGATGATAGACGTTCTTCGAATTTATTATTAGTTCAAAACGGTTTGTCCAAGCGAGTAACAAAGGAATAAAGTTGAACTCTCTTCGTGGCCTCTTATTGTTAGTGGGTTTTCGCTCTAGAAAGCAAAACTTACAAAATAAAGCGAACTATTTGCTTAACAACATGAAGACCGTTTATTTTTATTTTTTCTTTCGTTGTTTACGAAAACGCGAACAAGTTTTATAACATTACTCGGTAGTCGTGTAAATTTAAAACATTTCCCGAATCTTCTTTCAGAATTTGAATTCAGTCGCACTGTTCCAAAGAAATGAAAAAAAAAAATTAACATAGGTTCATGAACATTCAAAATTTCTATCAAATATGGAATTTTTAAATATCCTATTGTCAGCGTATTTGCTGCATGAATTCGCCTAGTAAGACAGAAGAACATTAATCATAAATTATCATCATGAGTATTGGTATTCTAGAGAAAATGTTGACGTCAAAACATTATGTTAAAATAGATAACCTAATATTTATTTATTTATACTATAGTGAATCCATATATACATGATATCGCTTGGTGATACTCAGAGCAAGCTTTCAAAAACGATAAAATCATTTAACTTAACGATAATTTTCATATTAAATTCTTTCAGTTATTTTGTATAAATAGTAGCATGAATAATTCAAAGTTATTATTAGAGCCTGCCAAAATGCTTTTACTTAGATTGCCGCCTCATTTCTTGATTTATTAAAATTAGATTCATGAAGTGGAACCTTTTCGATTAATCTTATTTCGTTGTTTCAATGAAGTATCGAGAATCTTATACTTAATTACCAGAAGTGTTCTTTAAAATGAAATATCGTTTTAAAGAAGTTTTGTAGATCTAGATTCTGTTTAGTTAACAATTTTAAGAAAGAGTTTGGAAAAAGTTTTTTTTTTTTTTTTCTAGATTAGTTGTTAAAGGGAAAAAAAATACTAAGTCTGTCATTACTAAACAACAAATTAATAAAATATCAGAATTTTTTTTTAGAATTTATTAGCAGGAATCTTGTGTTTATTTCCACGTAATCATTTTTCTACACTTAATACATTGCATTCATCTCAGAAACGACTGATAGTTTCGTTTCGGGCATATAATGACCGGCTTCCAATTCCATCTTCCCTTGGAACGAGGAGAAATACATCTTCTCCTGAGGTGTGGCTTGAGGCATTGCTGGAAAGACTGTTGACCGAAATTTGGACGGAAAGGTTTAAACAGGAGTATTAAATAGTGTACGGCGACGGAAATGTGTTGATCTCATCAGTGATTCTGTGGAAAATAAGATAAATTCTCAAGAAGTCTTGATATTTTCTCTTTGTGTTTCAACTGTGACAGGCTTATTATTCTTACTGTTTGCAACTCCTCGTATAAATAGAAAACACACACGGACAGAAATGAATGAATTTGGTGAAAGTCCCCTAAAATAGTGAATATCGGTTCACAGCAATCAACAAAAATATTTCCATAACTTTTCATAATAAGAATTAATGCAAAGAAGAAAAATTTAAAAGTTGTTAAAGCGAGATATATCGAGAAATCTAATAAAATATTAGGAATCATACTATAATAAGACCTAATAATTATTGATTTAATTATTACGGTTTCGAAGAAAAAGAATGTTTGGAAAAGATCAGTTCAAAAGTATGAAACATTCACCGGTAATATCGTCGAATACAAACCCATTTTTCTTACAGAATGATTCTTTCTATCGAAAATTTTGCATACATTGTCTGAGATTCTGTGGACCATTGTTAGGTGACTGACAACAACATTGGAGAGTGATTGTTGTAATTCATTGTTACAATGATCTAACAAAGAAAGCATACATTAATGTTATTATTAGCCTAACAATGATCTCCCAAAAAAATCTCCAACGGACCGTACCATGTACCATCTTCTCATCATTTTAATCACGCTTAAATTAATGGCACAATTTTTAAAATTGAGCACTGTATTCAGATTCATTGTCTTAAGACTGGCTCGCCTTAAGACAATGAATACAGCGCTCATCTATTATTACTTGTCCTTTGCCTGATGTTTGGTTTCCGATATTAAATAAGGCCTCGTTAATGGTTGAACAACGTTAAAATAGAAAAATTGGTTACATGTATAAAAAAAAAAAATGACAAAATTCCGATACCAGAATTATAATAAAATGAAAGCGAATACATTATAAACAAACATTTGGATATTTTTCTATTTTTTAACAGAAACAATAAAATAGAAAGCAAGATCGAATTAAATAAAATTGGAAACTCGAATAGATAGTTGTGACAGTAGATTAGATTTTTAATTTATAAAATTTCTCTTCACAAATTGTCTTATTTCTATCGAAATTATTATAACGAACCTAGATCTTTACCTTATCTTCGATAATAAGCAGATTACATGACTGCCTATTAAAGAAAAATAATTGAGTAAAAGTTAACGATAGTTGAGATTGAAATTAAATCGACTGTTGTATCAATTTAGGTTAAAACGAGTCAGAAATTAACGGAATAAATAGTGGGATTTTCTGTCATGATTGACATTCGATTACGAACTAATAATTGGTTTCGATGTTTTCTGGAAGTCCTAGGATATTGGAAATGTCGTGTTTTTTCCTTGTTTTTCCAATATCCAGTTTGCTTTGGGTCGGGGCTTTTCTATCATTCTCCTGCCGTTTACTGCGCACTTCATCGTACATGTCATCCGATGCCATGTTTCGAGTTTCCAACTCTTAACAGAGAGAGAGAGCCTTCAGTGAACCACAACCTCATCTTCCTCGGATACGAGATCCCCACGTACTGCTTCCTCAAAGCCAACGAGTGTCCAACTGCTACGAATCTGCGTTTGACTCCTAAATTATCGTCACTTGCCAAATTCACCCGGAACTCCGCCTACGTTCATACGATTGGGTTTGACCGACCATTTCCATATATGGACAGAATACGAGCGGGGGAGGAGGGGGGTTCGTGACGTCAATGCACTGCCGACCCAATGAGGGATGCGCACCATTCGCCGTGAGCAACTTCATCATCATTTTTCGTTCCAATCACCATGACTTTGTTCTTCTTTTTTTTTTTTTTTTTTATCTGCGAGCAATTGAATGCTTCTAAGAAAAGAGCCGCTAAATTACAGGCCACTCCTAAAGAATGCTGCTCCGTCGTACATTATTACTAACTGGACGAAAATAAATATTCCATGATGGGTGGTCGCCGCATTGTTAGTTTAAGATTCGTAATTCTTAAATATTGATGATAGATTTTAAGCTGTAATAAATATTAGGAAATATATTATCTTATGAATATTTTCCTTCGTATATCATAAATTCATATTTATTGTCTTGTTTCAAATAGTGAGGAATGATGAATAATGTTTCATTCGTGAAGGTACATTGATGTCTCATAGTAAGGCTGAATAAATCGTTCACTTAAAATGAGATCTTATCAGCTTCGAATTTTATTAAAATAGATGTAATTATCGTGTAATAAATTAGAAATATTTTCCAAACTTTGTTCTCGAAAATTGTTTTACTTTTCTTGCTTATATCGAAAAAGGGAAAATTTCACTATTTAGTGGTTTTTGCACTTTGATATTGTAGAATAAATGCACTCCTCGGCATACGATAGATTTAACGTTTTAGTTTTTCTTTTAGGTTATAATACTTCCTGTATCTATATAATTCTTATATTCAGCTTTTAGCCTGTAAGTTTATAAGATAACAAATTGTAATTATAATTGTAATAGTGTCTGGCCTTTACTTTGTAGGGAATCATCTTATTTGAATGAAGATTTTTAATCGTGCTTATTTAAATTAATTCTTTACCAATTAAGGAGAAAAAAAATTATGAAAGGTTTTTTTTCACTCACTTATCATATTTGGCACTACGTCATTTATTAGCAACCATTACAGTTGGCATATTGCGTAGAATACTGTTGACACATCACTATTCCACTGCAGTAATGTAAACACAACATTCTTCCATGTCTCGTATAGTTTTGTCACGTTTAATAGAAATACATATTGTAGTCGGATCCCGTTTCTCACTGTACAAAGTTTTCTGGCATGGAATTACTTCAAATTCCCTCAAAACAAATACCAACAACTTGAAGTTTCGTTGTACGTTGCCTCTCTTTGCCCTTAAAAAAACGTGTCAGTAAATTTCGTCTTATTCCTTAAAATAACATAAGTGAAGCAAAGGATTTTTTTCTAAATATTGCATTATTTAATTTAATTTTTACTTTATCTAAGCATTTCTTTACAAATTAACTTAAGATTTAAAACAATAGAGTAGAGATATTATTAAAATAGCTTTCCTATATAATACACATTCATTTATTATTTTTTTAAAATAAGAACTAAATTTTGATCTCTTCAGTTTAGCCTTTTATATATATATATATATATATATATATTTAAAACTAGAAAATAAAAAAAAATAAAAAATCAACCTCCCCATTGTTTTTGTAAACAATAAAATTCTTTAGTCTGCCCGTTAGAACAACTGGACGGCATTAATTTCAAACGCTATAAAAATATTTCGGTTTCACATATAAAAGCGTTTTAGACTTAGTATCTTTTTTATTTATGAATTTCTGATTACGAAAATAAAAACTTGAAGATAGTAATGTACAATTTTTTAGTTGTAGAATTGAATCTATCAGTTTCACATATAAAGTCTTAGTTATTATTAATTTGTTAAATATTTAAAAAAAAAAAATGATTTCTCCCCCTCCCCAGTGTTTAAGAAATATCTTGCACAGTAATCAACAATACACAATAATTAAATCATTATTTTTTTCGTTTGCTTTCCTTACAGTGATAAAAGTTTAATAGCTTAAATTTATGTTTTCATAATAAATCAAAATATATTTTTTTATTACAAATCCCATTATTTTTGACAAACAGTTAACTGTCAATTTGAAGTTTAAGAAATTAATAAAAAACAAAAAAATATTCGAATTTCATTTTATGAGTTTCCGATATGTTTTCGTCATTATAAAAAGTAAGCTAAAAAAATAAATGGTCAACAAAAATTAACTATAAATCGAGTAAATAAAGTGAGTTCTTCTAAAGTATTCATTTATAAGTCCTTCAAGTTTTGTTTTATTTACACGTTTTATAAAACTTCTGGTAACTGGCTGTAAATTGCTGCATAGTTATTATTATTACTGACGAATTGCTTTTAATTGACTTTAAGACTATTAATAAAATAGCCTAAGTTTCTGTTACTTTTTTAATATTGGATTAAATGTTAATTATCCGCTTTGAAATTGATTTTTGTATGTTAAATTTATTTATTTAATAAATAATTGATTTGAAAAATATCAGTTATTTAATAAATAGATAAACTTTAACGTCTGAAAAATGTTCATGAATTGCTTTTTCAGTTCTAAAATTTCTGATACGGAATAAACGAAATAATAACAAAATACCAAAAAGTTTATATAAGTTAATGTTTTTCCTCTGCATGTGAAAATGAAGTTTAATCAGAGAAAAATGAATAAGCATTATAAGTGATTTTTTTTTTTGCAATAGTACTTATGAGTATTTTCGGGCATTGATGCTTTAAAATTAAATTGAGAACTTAACATTAAATTTCAATTAAGAAAAAATTGGTATTCGAAGTGAAGCGCCACCTATTTCGATCTACAATGGCTGCCGTCGGCGAAACCACGTGAGCTATGTCCTGGCCAAAATAGGCTTTTGCTCGAAGTACCATGTTTAGCTTTGCTGACACATGGAGGCCTCTGGCGTGGAAAGAGGGAAGCTCCTAATAAGCGGTTGGCGCGTCCAAATCGATTAGCTATGATGACGTCTTTGGGTTGCCGAGGCAACCGCATCGACTATTATGTCAGAGGAATTTTCGATCGGTGACGTTGTCTCGGGAAATGCAATTGTGAACGAACGTTCGATGAGAACAGGAAATGATGGCGTAACGGCACATCCGATTTTCTAAAGGGTTTACCATTTATTATTTTAAAGGGACTAAATAATTAAATTTTTGAAACATGTATATAATAAACAAAACCAAAAGGGTTGACTTTAAGGATATCTTTAATAAAATTATTTTTCAAAAAAGTGCATGAATATCAAACTATAATATAAACCCTGCATTATTTTAAATACGTCGTATTAATGATTATTTCTTAATTTTGCTTTTCGCAAATTTTCAGAATTGCTTTGCAGTAGAAATTTCTACATTAGCATGTTTATTTAAAAAATGAACAATTAAATAAAAAGAAATGACTTATATTGCCATATAAACCTAAATTTTTGGCTTTATAATTTATTTTCTCCCGTTCTTTATTAGACCGTTAAAAACGTTTCATTCACAGTTATTAGTGAAGTTTTCTTTTAAGATGAATCGGAATAAGCTGTTTTAATGGAAAAATTAAAATCGATGAGTTGGGAGTTTGGAGTGTTTTTGTTGCACGCGAAAACCTAATCATAGAATCGACGTCTACTTTGAACTTGTCACGCAAGATTCTGTGCCGGTCCCTTTCACTTATTAGTTTTCATTGTGTTTTCAAGGTCAAGTTCGACTTTGAAATGATGTTAATCCTTTATTCCGAAGAAGAGAAGTGAAGTACGTGATTTTATATCTCGAGGACATTGTCATTTTCAAAGCAGTCATTCAAAACATTAAGCGGTTTTTTTTTTTTTTTAAAGAAGGAAAAGTAGGGAAAATTGATCTAACTGTTAAAAAGAAAGATCTAAATGGAGAAGGAGGGTGCTTTATCTTTTGTTAAATTTATTAAGACATTATTATAAAACTGGCTGCCTTTAAGGCTTAACATGTCGGAACTAACTTTCTTTTCGCGCCTGCAAAGTAGTTCGTCGGGAATTGAGCCGAAATATAATATTTCCAGTTTAGTTTAATTATTGGGGTTTATGGCGGAATAACAACAATTGTCATTGTGGTCCATGAAAGTTTAAACAATAGAGTTTCATTTAGATATATGCCTCTTTTTATTTATGTTGTTTACTTATTTCATGTTTATCAATATCGTTCTCCGGTTTAAAGTTCTCTTCAGATAAACATATCCATTACCGAAGAATGTGACATCACTAAGAATGTTCATCACTATCACTTAATATTTAGACTGTGGTTTTATATTGATTGAAAATAATGAGGGGAGGGGAGGCGGAAGGATGAAGAGATTCTACCCCCCCACCCACACACTCCTGGTATTTAGAAAATGTAGCTGCAAGAAGCAGGGACCGTTTATTTATTTGGGTGAAATTCAAAGGACTTTCCCACCCCCATCTCCAGTAAAATCGTATGCACGCCCGTAAGCATTCCTCTAATATCATTTTTTCAGTTAGTCCCATTATTTAAGTTTGATATTTAGTTAATGATTATCGAAATAATGGAAATATTAAGTATTTTGCATTTATCCAAAAGTAGCTCAGTGAACCTTTAATTTGTGTGCGTTTTTATGCCTTATCATATTGTCTTCAACGCACGTTAAAATTGTCAATTTTTGCATTTAAAATAAGTTATAAAGCTTGATTGATACTTTTCAGAAAGTCAAAAATATAATATTGACATTTTTTATCGTTTTGGTATTATTTTTTTATAAAGGCTTTCTGTTGTGAATATTTGAGTAGCATAACTACTCTAGTTGCCTTGTGTGATGTCATATCAAAGAAAAACAATAACAACACGCAATGATTACGAAGGTCGCTCAGGTTTACTGCGTTCCATAATAACAATGTCTGCATTGGGAAGTTGGAACTGCTATATGATAAATGCACTTTAACTCTTTCCAAAAAATTTCTTTTGGAGGGGAAAGAAAAAGCCTATAGACATTCCCAAAATATTTTTCTATCAGTAAAAAAACTCAGGGCGAGGGTGCGCCCATCTCTATTTTTATCCGTGACACTATTGTTAGTCTGACCACCTTGTTCGCGAACGTGACCAGACAATGGACAGACACAGCTTCGCATTGACGTCAGCAGCCGATTGACGTCAATCGCCTTCCCGCGCTCCCGTGACGTCAATTGTGACGTAAAAGGGGCGTGACGTGTACCAGGCGCGCGTGACTTGCAATAAGCGCCTGTAGATCACGCGCTGCTTTCGTGATGCAGAAGCACGGGCCGAGGATCGCTACCATTACCCGAATGGAGGGTAGGAAGGCAGTTTCGTGTCTCTGCTGTATTTCGGAAGGAAATTCCTCTCGGTCTCCTCGGGAAAATTGTTATGTAATCGCTCGTCAACTGGAAATTACAATGTTTATTTATTCTTTATAAACTTTTTTTATTTTAATTATAATTATTATCTCTATTAATTACTATTATTCAGCAGGACAGTCACAAACGAGTTAAAGAGAGAGAAGTTTTAAATTAAAAGTAATAACTAAAAGCTTAACCAGATTACAATAAACACACAAATAAACTGTGATAACTGCAATTAAAAATGTAGTTTGCCTTTAACGCTGTAATTCATGAATCGTTTAACAAAGCGGACTTGCTGCTTCATTGCCTTGTTGCTTACATCATTGTTTTGTTAAGATGTACTTCGTAACAGTATTGAACAGTTTAAGTCACATTTATTGTTGGAAAGTTTTTTTTTTTTTTTTTTTTTTTTAAAAATTCGAAAATGGAAAGCATCTCAACCATCAAACTTGAAGGCAATTGGCATCAGAATTCAAAGTGTCTTGTTAGTTAAATTCTAGAAAATTGTCTGTTTTTTTTTTTCCTTTTTAAAATCCATGAAAATAAGAATAAAACCTTCTCAATTTGCATAAATTATTCTTAATTATTGAAATATTTGAACCAGATACAAAAAAAAAAAAAAAAATGTGTATTGGTATATATATATAAAATTCAATTTAAATGACCTTATAAAATTAGGCATTAGATGGAAAAGTTCTTCTCATCCTTACCGCCAAAAAAATGAAATTGCAATCTAGTTATTTTAAAATAGGAGTGAAAAACATTCAATTCACATTGCTTGTTATTGTGTGTGTATATGTATGCGTATGCATAAAAGTAAGTCTTAAGTTGAAAACTTCAATACCGAAGTTAACATCGATGTGTGGCTGCAAAAAAAAAAATCTCCGCCTTCTCTGCCAATCAACATCATAGAAATGGACTTTCTATAATGCTGATTGGCAGAGAAGGTGGATATTTTTTTTTTAAGTAAATTTAGGTCGTACTCCCACCACTCGATCACTTTCGACGTAGGTAACTGCGAAAATATCCTACAACATTATTTCCCTGGGACAGTCTCTTCTCTCCAGCCGCTGGTGTGCCTAACTTGCAATCCGCTGAATATGTATTTTGTATATTTTTTTTTTTTTTTAGTAGGATGATATAAATGTAGTTTAGTTTGACTTGTCGCCCACTGTAGTTAGAAAGCTTACCACTGTAGCAATGACATAAATTTGATTTTTTTTAATAAAAAAGTTTTGAAATGAATATTATTTTGATGGAGGTAATTTTGATTTTAGTAATAATTTATCTCAAAATTATATTTAGGTTTTAAAAATCATTAATAAAAAAATGTATGAATAATTTGGGTTTTTAGATATTTTATTAGTTTTTCCGACATTTAAACTTAAAACCATTTAAACTTCTTAACCAAAATAAGTTATTATTTGGCTAGTTTTTCAAGGAAAACAAACGGGAAAGGTGAATTCTGAGTAGGAATAAGCGTAATAATATCTTCCGCTTTCCGCTGTTCTAGGACTGTTCTCACTGACTAACACCTCATAGTTGACGTCAGCATGTTGTCGTTTCCCTTTGAGAAATGAACCTTAATGTTCATTCCGCTGGAACTTGTTTTATTATGTTAATTTTGTTATTATGAACACTGCGATTTCTATCTCTTTTGTTCCTTTGGTTATTTAATAACACTACGATACAGAAAAAACTATAAAATCTGCAGTACTCACCATAGAAACCCTGTTATCGATGCAGTCAGTGTCTGCAAGTCTCTTCTCCGAAAAGGCCTTGAGCCGCCAACAATTTAAAAAGGAATAAATCCGCAAGCAAAGCAAAATGAAGAGTTTGAATAATTTGATTAGCATCGATTTTGTTTTTCTTTATAAAATTTGTAAGGTTGTTAAAACACTTATCGCAGCCAATTCCATTTTTATACAATCCATTCCGTTTAAAAATATCGTAAGAGTTGAACAATGCGGTAAATAGTAGCTTGTCTTCTGTTACATTACCGTAACTATGTATAGTAATACATATATTAAAAGTGTCCTTATATTTTCTCAATTGTTGCCAATAGTCACAAGATATGCCAGATAGCTAAACAATGTGAATGATGAGGGAGATTGACTTGTCGTCCCAAGTGTTGATAGTTTCAATTACTTTATTAGAAAACTAGCCGGGAACCATCGCTTCGCTCCGGAATCCTTAAAAAAAACGCTCCGGCATATAAAAAAAATATATATATATATATATATATGTATATATCGGAGAATATACGGTAATCGGTAATCTGTTACATTCCTGAGCATGCGCATAAAGACAATATCTCGAAGCACATTTTTGCGTGTATCGTGCAAACGCAGAAACGTGCGTGAATGACTGGTATATCGTTCGATAGAACTTTCAAATACCAACATTTTCTCAATATAAAGTTCTCTTCCAACTTTTATACTTTTCGTTTAAATTGAGAAAAAGTCAAAATTTGTCCTTTTAAAAGGCGACACTTTAACACCAAAAACTATTTTCGAAAGATTTTTGTAGCATTTTGTTTGTCTTAAAAAGATCTACATTTTATCCATTTGCATGACCAATCTATCTCTTATAGTTTGGTCACAAAATTGGAAAAACTTAGTCTTATGACAGACAGAATAACGCTTTTATAATATAAGAAGATAATTAGAATTAAGTTTACAAATGTTTATCCATATCTTGATACAATATGGAAATGTCACAAGGGTTATAGTTTCTTTCTTTCTACTATATAGAAATTTTCAAACTTTAATTTTTTTAAAAATACAATTATTGGTATAATCTTAAAAAATCAAAAATTAGTTGACGCATACAGTTTAAATATCTTTACAAAGCATTTGGAAAGAACTGTTCAAGCATTGTTCGGAACTGTGTTAAATTAAGAAATTTAAATAAAAAGTAGAAATTTGACCAAATATGAAATTCGGTTGTAAGTTAATTTTAGTTTGTTTGTTTTGTTTTTTTTTTCTTCCGGAAAACATTTTATTAAATATAATAGATATTTATGTATAACAATTCATAATTGTTTCATATTAAATTGCTTACATCATAAGAATCTATTACTTATAAATAAATATTAAGGGCCTTGTATATCCTTTGTTATATTAGATAGGATTGTTTAATTGGAAATTATTAATATATATATATTTTCCTGAATTAAATCGAGATTGAAAAATCGATCTTTACTGACAAACGCAAGAATCTTTTCATTTAAGGAGTTGAAAGGGAGGCTATCGCTAGCGTTGCTTTTGTCCTTCGGATGACTTCCATTTTTAAGCTAATCAATATCCTGATTCTTCTCCACTGCTTTTGGCTAAGCTGTAAGGTTTTTGTTTTATTTATTCTTTTAAAGTTCGTTATAGTAATAAAACCAAAAAAAAAAAATTATATGCATATTAATCTTCGAATAAAAATGTCATAAAAATGAAGTTATTTAAGTTTAAATTTTGTCAATAAAGCAATAGCGAGACATTTTTTTTTTTAAGTTGTTAAATCAATGGAAAACAAACTGGAATCTATAACAACTTTTATTTCATTAAATCTACATTTTGTTTAGTGTTAATAAATATTAAGTTTTTATTAACGTATATAATGGTAATTCCCAAAGACTCTGGTCAGTGTATAATTGTTTTATACCTTAGTTTCATAGATCTGCTCTACTTACCGGTTTTTGATAAAGGGCGATAGATCATATTTTAGAATTAAGCTGTTGTGAAGAACAATACAGGCTAAGAATCACTGCTCTTTAAGAATAAGTAATCTTTGCTTTCTTTTGAAACATTTTACTATGTGGAATGTAATGAGGTCGTCGCATTATCTTTTGATTTTTTTTTTCTTACATCCCCTAAGGAGGATTAAGATTCTACGTGTTGAATGTTTCAAAATACGACTATTTTTTTTTTGTTAGTTCTTAATAAATAATTTATTCAGGAGTAAGTTTAAGTTTGCTGTCGCCCTGGGCCATATTGATTTTGCTGCGTTTCGGCTGTGCTACAGTAGATATGTGACAGAATGTTTGATTAGGAAGTGAGAGAGAAATTGATTGAGGCAATTTCTTCGGAAATAGAAGTTGTTTCGCAATTATAATGTTTGTCTTCCTATTTTGTCTGATCGAGTAGGTAAAACCAAAACAAAGGTTAAAAGCTTTGAATTTACAATTTGACTTTATTATTCTTTGCGAAGCACAAAAATAATAATAATAAAATTGCACTTTAAAATGTTTCTTACATTCTTTCATAGTATTAGTTCAAAAATCGATGTAATAAAAGATTTTTTTTTTTATTATTATTATTAGTAATGTATTTTTGTTAGAAATTTCAATGCTCTTCAGGGAATTTGGTCATGAATCTATTGGTATTTCTTAAACAGAGGAATAGATAGATGCAAAATTTCCCCGATATTAATAAGTTTTATTAATATCATATATATAATATGTGTGTATATTTCTTAGCTTGTTTAACCAAATGGCCTTGACCTCATTTCTCTTCAACAGATAGATGTTCTTCAATTAACCAGAACACTTTACACGAACACTTTGAGTAATTTATTTAACTATCATTTAGTTAACATTTAACTAACTTAAACATGTGTGGTAAAAAGATAAATCATTAAAGTAGGTTTTCTTTTTCTCTAGTCTATAGTCTGGTGAAAATTTGGGTTCAGAATGACAGTTTACTGCATTTTGCTAACGCGCCTCCGGTTATTTTGGGTTTTTTTGGTAAAAATTGGTTAATTTGATTGAAAAGTCGTTTTATAAATCCATCTCATTATTATTTGATTGATGAATAACAACTCTTAGCATTACAACGATATATTTCTCATTAAATCGGCTCGAAAACGGGTTAAATCTTAATTTTGAAAAGTTACATCTTGTGGGTCCAAAGGATCCTTGAGTGTCTTGCCTTCTGCTTTACGACATGCAGAGACACCAAGAGAGAAAGCCTGACAAGGAACTGGTGAAATTGTCCTGTCGAGAATCTTGTTGATTCTTCGTGGAAGAATGATGCATATCTTATTAAATTCTGCAATCTTTAATTATATAAATATTAACCAAGATCACAAATAAAATAGGAAGTGCAAAACATTTAAATTGAACCAATTGGTTTAATCTCAGCTAAATCTGAGACGAAGTTCGATAATTCCAAATATAAAAAAAAAAATCGAAATTCATCTCGGGCTTACATGAAAAAAAAAAAAAAAAAAAAAACCAACCAACTTAAAACCTACTTTGTCCAGTTTATCCTCAGTTTTTTAGATTTATTTGAAAGTTGCATTACCGAGATCAAATGAAATTTGCCCAGATTTCGTAGAAGTTGAAATGTAAAGACTGCAAGAAAAAAAATCGAAATAATCAACCAATTCTAACCAAACTTGGCATTTTTCCAAGATTTCAGGTGTAAAGAAAAATTATAGCCGATGAATTGCACTAAGGCTTAGGATTTGATCTTTCGTGAAACGAGAAATGGTCCAAGGTATAAATGGGCCTTTATTTTCCTCCCACTGTCTTGTTAGACACCTACGCTGTTACTGAAGCAACTGGCTTCGTTTGGTGATCCTGGATTAACCTGTGAAACGACCATAAAAATAGCATCATAGCTGGTTTTAAGAGATGAACAATCCGTCTTTGAGAATGGCTACCTACACGCTATGGGGAGTTTTGAAGGTTTTGCTCCTCTAACACCATTTCATCTAGTTAAGACATTTGCGTAAAAAGGAGCAAAATCCACGTAGGGAAAAGATTGCTAAGCTTGATTTCGCCTTTCTGTTCCAGCTCGACGACTTAAGGAGGCAATCCCATCCTACAGGTTGACTCCTACAGACCTTAGAATGGACAAGAGATAATCTACGGAATTCATTACATTTATTGAATAACAACAATAATAGATATATATATATAAAGAAAAAAGCAAGCTTTGTTTGGTGGTAGTGGTTTCCAAACTTTTCTTCCTCGCGCCCTGCTTGATATTGGAGGAATCCCACCCAACTTTTTTTTTTTTCCTTGATATTAAAGCAGACTTTATGCTGTAATACTTAGCGTAATTTTCTATCAGTTATTTAATTTTATATCTGTTTGAATTTGCTTTTCCAATTGGCTAATCACCTGACGAATACCTATCAGTATTGGTTGATTTAAAGAGTTGATTTTGTAAGTCGGTAGTTTTATATTGTCTGATAAATGAGATTGAGCCTTAACTATGGAAAAATCAAGAAATAATTATTACAAGCTTTCATCTTCTCCCTGAAATATTCACACTTTTATTTTTACTGACGTTCATGAGACTCAAATTCTGTAAGAAACATATGATGTAGGTAAGGGACTACATCGTTACTCCATTCGTTATGTGAAGGGTTAATTTTACCAAAACATTGAAATGAAAGAATTATTATTATTATAAAAAAAAAAAAAATAAGTTATTGTCTTTATGTAAATAAATAAATGCCAGCGATTCTTACAGACTAAAAATATATTCTTTTAATTATATCTTAGACGAAGTCTTTTCTAACAAATCTTGCATTTACGATTTGATAATCGGAACTTACCTTTTGAAGTGACAGAGAAGATCTGAAAAAGCGAATACGTTTCCTCCTTTAAATATCCTCGTGGGACCTTTTTTTTTTTTTTTTCTTTCCTCCTTTTGATTATTCAACGCAATCCATTCTTTATGACGCTTTATAGGAAGGTGCATGGAAGAAATTAACTTGCCACGTTCGGGCGTGTTGTTGTCACGTTGTCTGTGAAGCGGTTTCTGTGTTCACAATTCACTTAGGTGTAATCGCTTCGGTAGCCAATATTGCCTATTACTTCTACCCAATCAGGTAAATGTCATTTTGCGTCACATCACGCGAAATCCAATGTTTAGTCTTAGGCTGATCAATTTAGCACAGCTCTATTGCGTAGGTGGTTGTATATCTATCTTTACGAAATTTCTGAAGATTACGTGGGTGAGGGCTATTTGTGGATGGATAGAATGTTTACGTCGATGGCGTTATTGCTAAGTCTTTAGATAGTTTTCTTTTCTCTTCGCACATCGATGTTTATTGCGTATCGGAAACGTATTCTAATCATATTGCCTAATCGTGTAACCACACACTGAGCTTTCCGATTTACAAAAACTTTATTTGAAATGAAATCGATTATTGATGTCTAAAATATCTTAGGACTATCGTAATAAGGCTAATAGTGAGAAGATGTAAGCATTGTTTCCATTAGATCATTTATAAAGTTATAGATTTTGAACATCATTTTATCCATTACTGTAAACTGTTTATTTAAATATATTTACACACACAAGTTTCTGCAAGAATTTAAACTGTACTTTTCATAAAATTTTATTCTTTTAAATGCCTTTGATTTTATTCTGTTGTATTTATTTATTTTTTTGTGAAAAAGACAAATGCCTATGTTTATTGTTAAATTACTGAATACAAACAGTCCAAACTTTCCATTTCTAAAAAAGTGACTTAAATCCGCATAATTTACTTTCAATCATATCAAATCTCCCTCAAATTCATTTACGACTTAAATGGATTAATCTCATTGCTGGAATAGTCATCACTGTTTGTCTATGTAAATGTTTGTCGCCTTGTTGTGCTTATTTCTCGACAAAGACCCACTTGGAGAAGATTTTAAATATGAAAGTTAGGTCGTCTGCAATCCTTAAATATGCATACTCAGTTTCAAGAAGATCCATCCAGTGGTTTTAAAGTTATTCACTAACTGATTTGATGATGGACCTTCACTTTCCTAGAAAAATAGACTAAATAAGTAAATAATTATAATTTCTAATTAATCATTATTTGACAGAGAAAAAAAAACAAAAACAGTCTACATAACCAAGTTTGGCATCTCCTATTAAGCCTTATTTGGAATTAATTAGGCTTAAAATAGACAGTAGTAGGCTACACTTTAAATTGTCTTCGATCGTTCATCTGCAAACCAGAGTGGAAAGGCTGGAAACATATCAATTTAAAATTTATGTAATAATTACATAAATAAATAAAATAATATAACAGTTGGCATCTGGTAATACCAATCGATTATCCAGCATTTCCTTTCTTTGCTCTTCTATGTTGACACGGAGATTAGTCTTCATATTTACCTAAAAACATTTGCAGAGGGAGATGACACTGAAATCTCATTATTATCTAAATCGGCACCTTCCTCAGGTATATGTTTAAATCAATCATTAGTTAAAAATGCATAATAATCTTAAGTATACATTCAGTTTTATGTTTGAAAATATGCTGTTTAATAGAATAAATCTTGAAATTGAAAAATGAAAAAAATTGGAAATGAAATTTAGAATTCTTTTTAAATGCTGATTTTCATATTTTTTTTATGAAATTATGGATTTAAAAGTAGTTTTATTAACTAAAATTTCTTATGTGATATTCGATTTAGTTCTTAATGCCAGTAACCTTGAACTTAAAAACGTAAAACGATGAGTAAGATTTGGGGATTTTTTTTTTCTTCCCCTCCTGTGCGTCTTTACGATTGCCTTTCGAATGTAAACAAATCTGCCACTCTTGGTATTGTGTGGAATGTTTAGGTTGTGACGTAACCATCAATAATCAGCCGATTGTTAATGGCTTTGAAACGTCATTAGACGTCATGACGAAATGTGACGTCATAATGAGCTGCATAATAGCCTTCCTTATTATGAAAGTGTAGACACTTGTAACTGTAGAATCAATTGCGAAAAACACAAACATACACAATGAATGGTAAACTTGATCTATGACTGTGTGGGCTTTCCCCGACTCGCGCCACTTCTCAATGGCGTTTTATAATGTTGGAAATTCAAGTGTTTAATCTGTCATTGGTATTTTGTAATGACAAGATTCTGTCATCTAAGAATTCTCCTTATGCATACCAAAGACTATGAATCAGTATAAATTTAATCTAAATCAGCATAAAATATCGATAAATCTTTTTTTTATATAATATTATGGATTTTTTTTTTAAATAATAAATGTTACTGCTGAAATAAAGAACAATTTTTTACTATTAAGAATAGTTAAGTAACTGTTTAAAAAAAAAAAATATAGTTTAGATGTTTATTGATAAAAACCTGGACAATAATAGTAAATCGATTAAGCCAAGCCATTCCAACCTTAAAGATATGTAAGTTGTTAAAATACAACTAAAAAAAGGAAAGTTTCGCAGTTATATTACTCAGGATTTTGTTTTCTTCATTCGCGTCAGTGATCGGAAATATGAGCTAGTGCGCATGCGCTTTAATTAAGGTTCTTTCGTTCTTGCATATTTAAATGTGAGTCTTAAAATTTTCTTCGATTTTCAGTACTTTAAGAAATCAAGTAAATGTATATGGTTTTGTAAATTATAATAATTATGGTTTTGTAATTTATAATAATAAAATAATAATAGTAAAATCTTTAGGAAAGCTTAACACGGATGTCATAAACTCAATCGGAATTTCAGTAAAACACCTACTCAAATTCCTTGAAATTCTAGTAGCTTTATTGAAAGAACAATACAGATAGCAATTATTGAAAGAACAATCCAGATAGCAATGATGATATATTACAAATTGTACAATATGAATTGGCTAAAAAAATGAAAAAAGCAAGCTAGGATTAAAACTATTTCTATTTAATCAATGTTTAGACTTTTATTGTTTTTAATTCTTTCATGGATATTCGACTGCTTATCCATATGTATCGAATACTAAGAACAAATGTTATCAAGCAAAATCTAAATTAAATATATATATAAAAAAAAACAAAAAAAACCCAGCTCTCTTAAGGTCTCAAACTTTATTGGTTTCTTATTTTTTTTTTTTTTTTTTTTTTCACTTTTTGGGCGTGACGAGATATTAAATAAACATCTTTCCGACGGCTATGCAAGGAAATTCACGATGTGCACCACAGCAAAAAAAAATTGGCCTTTTCTCCGCAAATCAGACTGGGGTCACAAACAATGGATCGAACTCGTACATGCGTTAATTATCTAGAATACGCTCAGATAAGTGTTAATTGTGTTCACTGCCGTAAGAATTAAAGATTTTTTTAAATTCATCGCGGAACGACAAATAAACAAACTTGTACATACACATACATTTCTTTTATCAACTGGTTTTAAAAATATCAATAACTAATATGACAGAAGGAAATGTAGTTTAATATGATTTAAGATTTTCTTCGACATATTTCAGCAAAAATAGTAGTGAACAACAATTGCAAAAGGTCGCGTTTTATTGAAATAAAATTTAACTTGTGGTGGCAAATCTAAAGTAAATGATAATTTATAAATGCAGTATTTATATTTAAAATAGAAGTAATTTGAATTTATTGTGATGGTTTTAAATCATTGAAAGAAGTTTTAAGGTTTGCTTTTCATTATTAAAAAAAAAAAAAATCAATAAATGAAAGGATTTGAATTTCAATGGCTAAAAGTTCCTTTCTGTATCTCTTCCAGGTGAGGAAAATGTAAAGAAAGGCTCCAGTGATACTCCAGCGGGCAAATAAAGAAAATAAAATAAAAATGCTATTAGCATAGAAATTGTAGCGGAGGTAATATTTTACATTATACATTTTTGTTCATGCAAACGATTTTGCAAGTTATCTAATATTAGGCCAACTTATTTTCTCTAATTTGTACAAATATTAGACTTCTTGAACTGATTGGAAGTTGATTTTTATAATTAATAGTAGTAGGATTGACCCATTACATTATTACTACATCAAATCAGCACAGCTCGTAAACCGACAGCGACAGCTCGTACTTCTGATTTTGATGAACCTTTCTGAATAGTTTTCACAGTTAAGTCCTACAAGATTTTTAAAAGTAGCCTACGTACTGGAAATGGGTATATTGGAATTCAAGAAATTAAGTAATAAGGTAAGTAATATACATGGATCTTTCAATGTCTATTTGAACATATCTGTATGTAGGCTATAAGTGTAACATTTGATAAGTGCAAAGTGGTGTTGACATACATTATAAAAAAAAAAAAAAAATAAGAAGATAAAAGCTGCAATAACAAACATTATTACATAATAAACTAAATAGTTTTTACTTTTTATAAAAAATTCATGGTATTTAATGTTAACCTAAACATGGCATTTATGAAAATATTATATAGGCCTATAATTTTACAGTGTATACATTATAAATAGTTCAATATGTACGGACATGTAAATATTTTATGATTGGTACTACTTATTTGATGTGCTAAGTTTCTGTGGAAAAAAAATTGTCAATTATTTTTGTAATATAAAAAACTTAGATTTACTGTATTGTACTGTCATTACAACAATACTATTAAATTACGACAAATATTAAAAACTGTAAATATAAGAACAAATGCAAGTACTTGTTTAATCATAAGAAAAAAATAAACTTACTGAATTCAAATTACTTATGTATAGTTATCATAAGTTTTTTTTCACAAATATTGAATGTAAGAGATAAATAGATGTTAAATAGTGGTAAAAATTTTATGTTGATTTTATTTTTTTTAGAAAAGATTACCACCATTACAAAAACTTATTACAGGTATATATTGTATATATGGAGTAGTTTAAGTGCAATATCTAGACATGAATCTTACAAAAACTGTATAGTACTAGCGAAATTTATGTAACTTTTTTTTTTTCTTCTTTATTATTATAACAAAACAACCCCAGTTTTGTAACGCATAAGTGATCAATAATAAATAAATAATTTTTATAAAAAATATATGGTATCCGATTAAATACAGAAATTATGAAAATATTATACACAAATTGTTTATATATATTATATAGTTAAATATGAATACACAATGTAAATATTCTGTTAACTACATAATTTATTTTATTAGCAAAAATTCGGAATTAATAAAATCATATCTGTAAATTATATATGTTTATTGTACAATATTTATAATTATCTTTGTAAATTTATGGAGACAGTTACTGAGATATAAATGCTAAGTCTTAAAGAAATTCTATTAAGTTCCAATTCGTCATGTTTAAGTTGATATTAATTAAGAGTGATTGTAAGGGACTTACAGCTGTTGATCACTGATAGTAGTAATACCTTTGTAATTTTAGTTTTTTGAAAAATAAGATTAACCTTTATTAAATTTACAGGTAGTTCTTGTCTGTAGAAATATTGAAGTGTAGTGAATGTGTTAGGAATCTTTAAAATAATTAGAATAATAGCAAAATTTATGTAATAAGTAATTTTTTTTTGTTTATTAAGTAGCGAAAAAATATTTTTACAATTATATGCGCAGTTTAAACAATGATAAATATTGAGAAAATTTTGCTTCAAAAGATCGAGTTTTATTTTTCTTGTTGTTTTATTTTTTTTTTTTATTTTTTTTTTTTTTCATTATAATTTGGATTTTAGGATAGAGTATTTTTATACCTTTATAAGAGAATGTCAGTATTACGTGATCTTGACATTACTGCTCCGTCTGTACATAATCAAGTATTTTCTTTATTATTGTGTTTATTTTTACACTAAAATTATTTTTTGGGTTTAATATTATTGCGCAAAACATTTTTTTCTTATTTCTTAAGTATGAGTAATTTTCTTTTGTGATTATAACTAATATTGTAAGAATATTGACTTACTAATTCATAAATGTTTCGTTGCTTGAAAATAAAATTTTATTATGATTAAGATTTAATTTTTTTGATCGTGTAATAGCTTTTTAAGATTGATAAATAGAAAGTTTAATGTTTATTTCAGGATTCTGTCAAGTCTTTGAATTAATTTTTGCTTAACTATCTCCAATTAAGATACAACAATTCATTACAGAGTCATTGTAGGTGTTGTACAGAATAATTTGTATTTTTGTAAGAAAAGAATTTTGAATAGGATAAAACTTATTGGTAAAGCTGTTTACTTTTTTTTTTTTAATGTAGATTTAATGATTTGTATTGGTTGTGTTTGTATTTTTGTTGTTTATGTATACAGTTGAGTCCCGAAAACTCGGCACTCGATAACCCGGCAGTCCGGATAACTCGGCCACTCCCTGGCAGGGCGGAAAAGCCCCGCGCGCAGACCAGTTTCATTTATATACAGTTCATGTATTAGGTATTCTCTTAAGTTTATTTGGACAGTTTAAGTTTGAGTTACAGCATTCTTTGTAAACTGTTGTATTCTCAAACAACAAATAAAAGTATTTTATGACGAAAAAATCGTACTTATTCTTTTTTTAACACCTTTCCCGATAACCCGGCAGTTTCACAAACTCGGCCACCCTTCGGTCGATATGAGGCAGAGTTTTCGGGACTCTACTGTATTCCTAAATGTTTGTGATTATTTATTGTTTCAGTATGATCACAAGTTATAGTCATTTATGTTTAATGAATCGTTATGTTTGCATGGATTGCTACAGAATTTTAGTATTGATATTCTTTTAATAATTTTTGGTCTTAATTTTCACACACATCGTTCGTGACTGTGCTGTGGTTGTGTCTCCATCTGACTGAATTTGTAAATCGTATTGTAATTATTATTTAGCTATTGTGAAAGTGTCATGTGCTTGTATCAGAATAATGTCATCACAGTGTACGAAAGCAGTTACTTAATTTAAAGGAGTAGAAAAGTATCAACATATGTTAAAAATAAAATAGGACCTAGATTAGAGCTTGAGTTATCTAAATTGTATATTCTACTTAAATTTATCTCCTAATGCAGTTTTGAATTTTCATTTATTTAAAAGAAAATATCAGCTATTTAATAAAAATTATACATTTCCTGTAATCAAAGCTTTTTTTAAAGGTCAGTATATAGTACTTTATGTATTTCTCAAAGAATTAATTTAATGTTTCGAATAATTGAGAAGTGATTTCGAAATGCGTACCGTACTGATTTGTTTTGGTAATTCTGTATTTGTTAAACAAATGTCATTATTAAGTATCTGAATATTTTCATGTGATATTCGAGAGGCTCGATAAACTTATAGATCTATAATTGTTTATATTTGTATGTTTCCATTTTTGTAAATGGGTAAATATATATAAGAAAAAGAATAAATTTTGAAATTAATTTCTCAAGCGTGCAATAACATCGTAAGTTGCCTGGAAATCAGAGGAAGTCGAATGGTGTCTGTCTTAATTTGATGTGGAATGACCAATTACTAAAAATTTAGGAGTAAAATTAAATCCTGATCAGTTGATGGCGTTGAGTATGATCGATGTCATCTAATTCAGAACACTGGTTACTTGAACATTCAGGATTTCTTGAACATTCATTCTAGCTGAATTATTATTTATTCATTCATTCATTCATTTGTATCTTACTATATCTTGCTGCATTACTCTTATTCGTAGGCACAACGACAACTCACTTCAGAGCCGATAACACTACATATTATTTGAGGACGCATAATAGAATGCTTATTACTATTTAGGAATTCAGAAATTCTGTATAATCACACGAATATCTAATATGATTTTATCAATATGAGATGTTATTATCACATATCGATCAGGTTTATTTGATTTACATTAAGATGATTTCATCTTTGTATAGATCAAATAAACTTGATGTCCTGATCTATAAGTATTCTGCAACTTTGTATTGCTAAAGAGAAACCATGTTACTGATATTTTTATTTCTAAGATGTATAACTATTAAATAATCGTAGGCTACTTACTTGAGAGAAAGACACGGATATCTCTAGACCTACTTGAGTTGTTCATAGAAGTTCTCCATACTGTTGTGAGAGTTGCGAGTTGCTTTGTCTTGTTTGAAGAAATATTTAAGTAGAACAAAAATATTTTTTGATTACTGAGGATTTGTTTTCGTTGTCGCATCATTTTCCAGATACAGTCGTTTGAAGACTTGCCACAGTCTCAGTGACTGCTTTAAGATCAAACTGTCTGCTGTTGAACATTGTCGCGCTGAAAAGTATGAAGCTTTGCAAATGCAGTCGAATAAAAGATATTGGCTACAGGTTTAAATGTCGGAAAGACATTGTTAATAGACTGCAATACTTGTTCCTATCGCGTCCACTACTGAATGCTTTATTTATTAAAACAATAGAAAGGGATGATCTTACTATGCTGGGAAATGTATTTTTTTTATGTAGAACAATCAAATGTCGGTTTATCTGTTAAATACTGTATCTGTCCACAAGGGGACGTTGGATTTAACAAACTGTCAGTATCCCAAATGCTTTATTCTCGACTTTCACTCCTCTTAAGAGAACTTTCTCGATGGTCTGCTGATTCTAGTTGTATCCAACGCTTCCTTGCCTTGACACTACATCTCAATAAGATCGTTTCTCTGAAGGTCCTACTATCATTGCTATCCTGAGATATAGCGATCATTTGAACATAAAATAAGTTAGCAATCGTCATTTGTAATGATCTCCTAATGGACTTCTCGCTTTGCTGTGCATATTGAAACATTTATTTAAATTGAATGTGTAATTGACAACGAACTGAATCGATTTATATTATTTTCTTTAGCATCGGAGAATTTGTCTATGAATAGAATTATGCAATAGCTCCATCACGTTGAAGAGTTGCTAATTTCGATTCCTAAACACAAGAATTATAAATTTGGATTAAAAAACAAAACAAAACTGTAATCAAAATTTACTTTGAAACATACATGCAGTGAATAATACTTTTCATTTGTTTTTGTTTTTTTGTATTTAAAAAAAAAAAAAAAAAAATATAAAAAGAATGTTTTCGAGTTCGCAAAACCATGTAAATAAGATCTTAAAAAAAAAAAAATCTTTTTATCGTTGATTGTTTTATAATAAGCTTCTTACTTCTTTTCTTTTTGTTTTTTTTAAAGGAATATATAGGTCTATTATCGACTACATTTACTTTTCAGACTTTTATATATTATCTTCAGTATTTGACTTGTAGACGTCGACTAAGCAATTTTTGCTTTCAAGTTCAACAGTGGTATATTGCAATTTCAACAGTGGTACGTTTTGGTTTTGAAGAATAGATTTCTTTGACGTAACTTCTCTGATTTCAGTCGAATTTTCTAGGATTTACATTGTTGTAAGCTATTACCTACAACGAAAAAAAAAATGGAAAACTAGGTGCTCAAGTTCAAGAATTTTTGCAAGGCTCGGTGCCAAAGGGTTGCTTTTTGAAGCTGATGCTCGTGACCGCCAATCTGTCCGCCTAAATCACACGTCCATTGCCCGAATGCCAACGTCTCGTGGTTTCCCGTTAAAAATAGTGCGGCGATGCCGTAAGGGAACTGGAGGGGAATCACGAGGAGCAATGGCAACGGCCGTCCCGACCCGCATTTAGAAGCAGCGCGCCTCACGTGCTTCTTCGCGCCTCCCGAAATACCGTGGTCGGACGTGGGCGACCTTAGAAGTGCGTCCCGGTGCTCTTGGCACTGACGCCAGTGGGTCATATGAATGCGTCCTAACCGATTATATCGTTGCCGTCGACACAGCATTGCACCGTGGCAACCGCAACAAAAGGGATCCCCGTCACTCTCACGCGCATCCTCTTCAAAAATAACGGAGAAGAGAAGGGGGCAGATGACTTAAATTGAAGAACTAGGTCTCGCCATCCAAGGGAAAAGGATTTTTATTTTATTTCAATTGTGGTACCTAATTGCTGGTCGATCTCAAGAGAAAAAATAAAAAGAGCGTTAATTAATGGAATTAAAACTAGCGGTTCGCAACTTTTTGTTTTTGGTTTTTCGTTTAAAAATTTGCAATTGGGTAGTGTTATTGATTTCTGCTGGTTCCTTATTAAATCTGTTTTATTTTGGACGAATTCTAAGACGAAATGTAACGAGAGATAAAAGATTATTTTTCAGGAATAAACAAACAACACAGTATCTCATTAAATTATTTCTCTTGAGTGAGCATCTCGCCTTCCTTTCATTCACGAATCATTATTTACTTTGAAGCATACATTCAAAAGTAACAAACATTCCCGTGATTAGAAAGTTACTGTCGATGCCACATCAACACCGCAACCAAGCCAATGGAAAAGTATTCGAATATTACTTAATCCTAGAACGGCTAAATATTCTATTTTATTTTGGAAAACTGTGGTGTGGTTTCTTTTTTTAATTGCATAAAGTTAAAAAGAAAGCTTTATCTTTTTATTCTTTTGATATTTATATTTGTAATAAAGCTATCTTGATATTAGAGAAACAGTTACGATTGCCTCATCACAACTATAAATTTGTCATAAACTTCGAAAATAATCTACTTTCCTTTGAACAATGAGGAAACTGTTGTTTTTATTGCGTATTTATTATGGTATACATTTGATATTTGCTTATTATAATTCGTGTGTCAAACGATGTAGGAGTGGCGCAGCTTAGCCGCAGCTGCTTTTGCGCCATTAAACACCAACCAACCAAACGATGTAGGAGAAATAAATAAAGCTTGAAAAATACTTGTGAAAACCCACAGTTGTACTTTGCTTTGTATTATAAGTACCATCAGTGTATTCGTTGCTCAGATCAATGTCGTACAATTTTAATTTAGCAGGTTTTACCGAATATTTACCGTTCCGTGATTCTTTCCTGCCCATTTTTGCTGCTTGTGCCCTTGCGGTTTTATTAAGCATTAGTATATGAATCGCTTTCGCTATATTTTTTTTTATTTATTTTTTTTTTTTGTAGTTTTAAGAATATATCTGAATTCTAATTATGGTTTAAAGTAAAACAGAATTTCGTCAAATTTATCGCCATTTCAGATTTTATCTTAGAAGATAACTTTAAATTCTATGAAATCATTGTCATTTAACCTGAATTTAATAGTTTTAACATGAGAATACGAGGTATTGTTTATTGGGAGACGAGACTTGCTATTTTTATTCTAGAGAAAAAAATGAATGGAAATAATAAAAGGAACGGCAAACGATAACTTTTTTTTTTCATTAAACTTAAGTTTTTATTAATATATATTTAAGATATATATTTAACGATTGTATTTAATTTTATGTAATGATGCATAATTATCAAAAAGAAATGCGGGATTACTTTAAGGCAAAATTGAAACATGTTATGTCATTTAATAATATACCTTACAATATATTAGTTTATAAGACCTTAGCCTTAAAGATCTAACCTGTTGACCAAAATATAATAAACGGTGCGAGAATATATCTTGAGAAAGGGAGGGGGCGGTTCAGGTAGCAAAAAAAAAAAAAAAAAAAAATGCTAAATAATTAAGAGCACTCGATTAGACAAGGTTGCAAAGACATGGAAGGTTTGAAGATTCTCCTTTTACTGAACTTTAAAAATTATTTTTGATTATGAAGAAGAAAGTAGGGGGGCGGGGGAAGTGTAAATATAAAAATAAATAATACGAATTTTTACTGTAAAAAAAAAAAAAAAACATTTCAGATCAAAATAAAAAAAAAAAAATAATCAAAAAAGAAAATTTTCTTGCATTTTTTTTTTCCTGTCTTCGATTGTTATTAATATCCAATATTGATTTATAGAAATATTTCACTGGAAAGAGACGCAAGATAAAAATGGCATTTTATCTGAGTATTTGTTAAAATACAGCTTAAACATTAGGCCTTTTGATTACTTGGAAATTATGCAAATTTTAAACAGATCATTGATATATAATACCTATTTAAAATAAAAGCTTTCCTTATAATCTGTCTTCTCGTTTAAGAAGTGGCACGATTTATTTGTGTGTTACTGCTAGTTTATATTTAGTTTTGGCAGCAGTGTCCAAACAATGTCGATGGATAACCGGCAATGGAAGGGAGGGTGAAAACATTTTTTTTTTTTTTTTTGTCTTCCACATTATTTTTTTTTCTCAATATATATTTAAAGTAGGCTGTTTTTATTTTTAACGTCTTTGAGATCAGCTGATTTTTTTTTTTTTTTTTACGTTAATCTTGCTGCCAGAGACATCTAAAAGCTGTTACTGTTTATTTGAGTTGAGTAACATTTTTGTCAATATCATTTACTCGTCATTTGAGCCTACAATCGTTTACAATTGATATGGCGATAAATAATAAAGAAAAAAAGTAATCAAACAAGTTTCAAGGCTTGATTGAAATGCATTGGAGCTCATTGGCACCAGTTCGTCTTTTGGCTGGGTCTCAAGAGTGGCAGAAGCCCAACGAAAACTCTCGTGGTATCGAATACGTTGAAAGAATGCAGCTAACTATGGTATGCTCGAACAGATTGATACCAATTGTGGCTATAACCCCCGATTTCCATGCTTATTATTTCCTAACCAGACACGAAAACACTTAATTGAAAACTATGAAGCAAATAAATAACTCAAGGAATTCCGTCCCTAATCAGAGGCGGTTTTAGCAAGGCCTTAGGTAGACAGATTTGACAAACCCCCTTTATATAACATAAATGTACACAAGCGTTATGCCCTGCTTTGCCTATGTCTAAAACCATCTGGGTCATCCTCGCCATGTTTTGCCGTTAAGATAACAATCGTCAGTTCCCCACCTTTTAACTATTAGCGCTCACTATCATAGTAGGAAGTTAAAACAATTCCAATCAGAATCTTAAGGACCTTAAAATACAGACATTTCACATATTTTTTTATTTTTTTTTTATTATTTTTTTTTTTTTTTTAGTTTTACTGTTTCTACTAGCTGAATGAAGAAAAAGGAAGCAGTTTCTTACAATGCACCATGATTATCTTTGAAAAATTTAGATTGCTTTGAAATGCCACTGGCTCCAATACAGGGGAATCAAAATAAAAATAGGAATTATTTCTATTTTTTATTTTGATTCGTTACTTTTTTTGGATGTTTTTACCCTAAAAAGCAGCTTTTTCGTTGTAACTTGTAAAGATACAACCTTTCAGTACATTTCTAAAATGAAGCTCTAAATTCAACACTTTCAAAAAAAAAAAAATATATAATATTAAATATTGATAAGCTACCATAAGTGTAATTTCAAATGGGGCATATGTATTAAAAAAAATGGTTTATTCGGTTTAGAAACATATTCAGTTTCCAATTTCTCCATTTCTGTTAAAAAGGGTAACATCCAAAAAGTTTAATCGCTTTCTGTTTAACCTTCCCACGTAAGTGTATTCGTTTTCTGCTGTATCTTAGTAATGTTATTCTCTCACTGTTGGCAATGACTGCAGCCTCAAATTTGTATTTACTTAATTATACATTGTAAATTAGGAGCTTCATCTAAAAGTTCACAATTGGAGTTTTTGCGAAAATGACGTATTTGGAAATACACTCTTCAGTTATATCTTAAAATAAGATAATTCTAATTTGTTGATGGAGTTTCAAATAATTAACGACGTAACTAGCATATTTCCATGATTATTTTGTCGATTTTTAGTCACAAGTTGCCATTTGATAAAAATTTCCTTGTCTGAAAAACAGCATGATACGAAGGGAAGAAGTGCGAGAACTTTTATATATTCCGGTATCATTTGAATTTTGTAAGGAATTTTCCATGATTTTACGGTAAAGAAAGTATTTTTGAATATAATTCTACAGTTGGACAAAAATGAAAATGGCTGTATTTGGAGGGGCTTTTAATGGCTCTTAAATTTGCTGTAAAATTAGAAATAAGCTTTTTAAAAGTTCAGTTAACCAATTGAATGTTTGTGTTTGGTTATTTCTGTGCAACGAAATCTGGGTTCATGTTCGATTTGTTTAGCTGACTGCCATTAATATTCATCAGTTCATTTACTGCAGCCAGTGTTCTACACTAATTTAAATGCTCTTTTTTTTTTTTTTTTTTTTAAATTAATCGATTTAAGGGCGGCTTCCGTTGTACTGGCGTGATGTGCGTGTTTCACGCTATCACCCGAACCTGAAGAGAATTGTAGCACGCAACCCGGTCAGATTTTAGCTTCAAACCGAATGCAGAAGATTTGTATCGCGTGGGAGTGCAGAACTCAAGATCCTAATGAATTATGGAGCAGCTCTGCCCGTTTGCTTTTGTCTGATCAATATAGGTTTTGAAATGTTTTCACCGGTTCTCAGTTTGAATTTTATTTGGAAAGAAGAATTAACATCCTAAAAAAAAAACCTTCCCACATTTCATGACAATCACTGGCTTGTAGTTTTGTTTTATATATGACATGTAAGATTCCGAGGCATTTCGTGATGTGAAAGAGTTAAAACTAAAGTCCCTGTGATATGTTTCAGATCGAAGAAAACTTAACACGTGGAACAATAAAAAGCTTAATAAAGAAAATAGTCCTGACAATCCTGTCACATAGATAGCTTTTTAAAGATAATGCCAAATAGATGACGAGAATGAGCCCTTTTGGGAAGATATTCCTTTTTTTTAGCTCTAAAACTGTTTAATATTATATCATCGCTATCGTTTTTAATGGTTGTAATATAAATAAACTACATGGTGATAGTCTTAGAATTTCCGGGTAAATATTTGATTTGAATTTGTCTTTTTCCCCACCTTGAAATAGTAGATAAATATTTTTCCCTAATTCACTGATAAGAAATTACTATTAATTATAATCTAATCTAAGAGGAAGTTCAGATAAACAAATATTTATAGTGTATCTATTCGAATTCTCGTTGTTCATTTATTTATTTATCTATTTTTTTAATCGTACCTTTTATCAAGAAGTCATTCTTTGTAGATTTGCAGTATTTTAATGATAGCATTTCTTAAAAAATACAAATCTAAAAATAGTCTAATCTAAAATAAACAGTTTCTAAATATAGTCACTCGCAAATTTTAAAATCTTCGTCTTAATTATTGAGTATGAAATCAAGAATTTTAAATGATATGTAATTTATCTATTATTATTCGATAACATACAAAATTTTAGTTTCAAATTGAGAAGAAGCAAGTGACTTAGAAACAGAAGTGGGATATATTTGAATGCTCTTGAATTTAAGACGTTAGGGTAATACATAGTCGTACTCATTGAGATGGAAAGCTGTGGAAGTATTGGCATTAAAACTAGGTCGATCGCCAGACACTTCTAAATCATAATCATTTCCTAAGCCTAGTTTGGGCGTTTTCTTCCCCATAAACTGATCTTCATTATTACTATTAAGATTATCTAATTTGAAGTGAATCGAATAATGCTGAACAGTTTGAAAAACAAAAGTAAATAACTAAATAAATAATTTTCAGATTCCTCAATTTTGACATGCGATTAATGAAGGGATGATCTCGTCGTCGCTTTTTTTTTTTTCTTAATTGAAATAACATTGCAAATGAATGAGAATTTTAAAGACAAGGTTACGTAAAAGCAAATACGACAAGAGACTATAGCGAAAGAGATTTTTTTTTAATGTTAATCCATTAAAGGGATCACAGTATTACAGCAGTGGTTTTTATATGCTTAATTACGATCATCGCTGAAAATATAAATTTTTAGTAGTGACCGAAGTAACTTTCAAAAGTTAAATTTACTCTGCTAAATTGATAAACTATCCATTACGATTGCTTGTCGCGCGGTGGAAAAATATTGACCTACCACGCATTAAGCAAATGGCTTTAATTTAATTTTTAACTTTGGCAGAAGAGGAAAGCAAACAGAAATGGTTAGGAAAATCTCACATGCAGTTCACTCGATCTCATTTCGGTAATTCAGTCTTTAGATATTACTTTTTCCATTTCTAGGCAACTAATCCAGTGCTATTAGTTTATTATAAATATACAATCGTCTTCAAAATATTATTTTCGGGTATTTTGATTTCATTCATTTGTTATACACATTATATGAGAATAAATCATAGCTGAGCTTGGATTTGAAATAACAATTGTTAATGTTTTATTTTTATTGTTTGGAAATAATTAGTTCTATACTAATATATTTACTAGTCAGTAGTTTAAATTTAATGCTAAGTACAGTGAAATTGACAGTTTTGTTTTTTGTTTTTCCATTTTTTAATGAAAATAATAATAATAAAGCATGTATTAACAGTAAAAGTATCGTGTTTTTTTACTCATAATAATTATGCTTGAATAATTACTCGTTTCTTTTGTTTTCTGATTTTGTTTATTTGAATAAAGCCTTCACTAAATTCTTTGTAAAAATTTAAATTTGTTGCCGTTAAAACACAAATAATTTATAGTTTTTGGTGGTTGGCGGGTTCGTTTTTGGATTCGAAAATCGGAACATGAAAAACTAAACCATTTAGACGTTAAAGTTTTCAGGAAACATCTTTGTAATTATGAAAAACTAATCTTCTTCCTAAATGTATTTAACACAATAACTCATTTCATCATTCTAAACTTCTTTACGATATTTCAACTTCCTTAGCGGAAGTTTTCTTCAGGAAAATTACAGTAAGAGTAGAGAAAACCCTAAGATTTTCCTCTCCACTTTAAAAAACAGAATTCAAATATAAACAACCATGAAATCACTCATGAACCAATCTTTCTTGAACAACAAATCTGTTAATATCCATACAATCCTTCCTTAACAATAGAAACTTTTACAATTATAACAATTTCAATTTTTGTTTCAAAACTTTAATATTTTTGATAATTTTTTCAAAAAATCCGAATGAAATCGGATTCATTTTTAATGATTTAATTTTGTTAAAACAGAAAACTTTTGCTAAGGAAGTTGAAATATCGTAAAGAAGTTTAGAATGATGAAGAAGGAGTTATTGTGAGTTTTTGTGTATCTTTGTAATTGTTGGGTTTTTTTTTGTTTTGTTTTGTTTTTTTCCTGTTTGATATAATTTCTTTTTTTTTTTCCTTTCAAGTTTAGGATTTTTTTAATAATTTAGAATAATAATTTTAGTTTTGATTCTCTTAAGAGTAGAATGTTACAGAATTAGAAATGTTTATATTATTTCTGCTATTTAAATCGTATTTTTATAAATCTGATATAAAACGATGTGGTTCTAACTTCTCAGAGCTTAAATTAGTATTGATTTATTTAAGAAATCAAAAAAATGTCTCTCCAATAAGTTTTTTAAACTTTGTGCTTTATTTATTTACTTATTTGTTTATGGAAGAGTTTGAAACTATAGTCGAAGGTGCTTCTCCTCCAGCATGAACGATTGTAGACGACCTCCCCTCGTAAAAGAATTGGGGTATTTCTGTTATTCTCTGTATCAATGGAAAGCTACCCCTCGGCTATTGGGAATGATTTCCCTGCAATACATTTGTGTGTCTCGGAGAAAGAACAACGGAACGGAGAATGGGCTTTTTTTTTTTTTTTTTTGGCAGGAAATAGTTCTTAATTCCGTCCTCCGGAAGCATGCATTTGAAGTGCTTCCGGTTGCACTTAAATGACAGCAGCGACGGATACGGCCGACTTTTTAATTCATAAAAATCTGCCACTTCCGAACCTTAAATGAAAAAGTGCATAAATAGGAAACGAAATGTTGCGTCAATCCTTTGATGGTACTTTATTACTTTAATGTCTTAGTACCATTTAAGACCATTACTTCCATTACATTCTTTTTTAAGGACATGTCACTGTTACGAGTGATATTTATACAGTAAATTTTGTATGTAAGAAAGGAAAAAAATAAATAAGTAAAACCCAAAATCTCCGCACGTAAAAATATTTCTTATGTAAATAGCTGATTTTTTGCTTATTCCTATTCTCAGATATATCTTTTGTTTAGAAAAGTAGACAGTTAAAGTAGTTGTTCTGTTGAGATCTGTCAGTAACATTAATTGCTGTGACACTTTCATCTAACATTAAAAACAACTTTTGTATTAAAGCATTTATTTAATGACAAAAAAATACTTACACTAAACCTTGCCGAAACTTATTATTACAATTAAAAAATTTGATTAAAAAGAAATGATTTCTAATCCTAGCCAATTCATTTAATTCATAATGTAATTTCAGTAAGCGAAATGATTCATGTTCCTCGATAAAGTCGTATCTTACTGCAAAAATTGAATGAAACTAATACTGTTTGAGAGTTAAAATCACATAGCTCTAAATTCCTTATTATTTGCACCGACTTCCATTCAGTTTCAAAGAAATTTAATTTATGCTAAAAGTAACTCTCTATTTTCATAATTAAATGTTTACTATATTATAGACATTACTATACTTCTGAAGAATATTAATTTCCTTTCGTTCAAGTGAAGATTAAAAGTGTAATATTTAAATATATAATAAATATAATCCAATATGAAAAATAAGTCAAGATCTCAGTTTTTCACTCGGTCTCGAAAACACTACTAGAATGATGAAGCGGAATTTGCGTTAAAAAAAATAAACAGATTCCGAAAAAACTGCAAATTGTATCGTTGTTCGTTCAGCAGTGTATACGAAGACGGATTAATATCCTAGAAAAAGATTTACCAGTCCATTATTGAGAAATGTAAGAAAGACTGAAAGCCTTTCTCTGTCTTACAGCCTAAAACCATCCAAAGGTCTCCAGATTAACCGTCCTCCACAGTATAAGCCCTTGATTACGACAGTGTTTGAAGGAGAACAACTACAAATAATTCTTACTCCTTTTCGCTAATTTCAACTGCATTAGAAACAGTTTCAACTTACCATTGCTCGTTAAACTATCATTTAATTTATTATTGATGTGCTCTAAAAATTACGAAAGACAAAATTATTTATTTAAAATGAATTTTTGCAAAAAAAAGAAAGAAAGAAAAGCGACATATCTTTAAATTATTAATGATTTACTAGTTTTAACAACAAACTATATAAACTAGTTCACTTAAAAATAATCACTTTAAAGATTATGAAACGAAAACTAAATAAATCCATCCTTTACACTACAGTAAAGCTGATTGTTTTAAAAATTGTAAGATTTTGATTCTTCAGAAGATTATGAAATCCATAAATTTCTATATAGTCCTCTTGCGAATAACAAACAACATTTTCGGGAAGAAAAATCCAGTCGTCTTTATATTTCCTTAACGTTGATCATCATCGTACCGAGTCACTTGCAACTTTTCTGTTAAAAGTATTCTTCTCATTTCATTCTGTATGAAGGTGCCCATTCATATGGGGTTGTTTCGCTCATGTTACCCTGTATTATTCAATTGTATCAGAATGGCTGTAAATCTACCTGCAGCTTATTACGGCAGCTAATATATTTTGTTTTGTTTTTAAAGAAACCTATTTGTATTTAGTCTGTTTTCTTGTCTTCTCTTTACAGCCGCTGTTTCAGATCTATTATATGTACTATCGTTCGTTGATCACGTCTTATAAAATTGGGCTTAACATTCGATTTGCTCTTTGATCATATTTATTTGGTTAAAAAAAAATCATCCTTACGAAAACAGTTGAGATTTTCATTCCTAAATATTTGTTTTGAAGTAATTATTCATTACTCTTCAGTATCTTAGCGTTATTCGAGCATAGATTTCGTCCTTTTCACCTCAACCTCGCTACCAAACATTTCGTTTTTTCGTTTATTTCTAGTCTCAAACGCAAATTGCTGGTTTTCAATATTTGTATTAAGTTTTCAGAAATGAAAAATGCAGCGTTATTGTTCAAGATAAAATTACAATGATTACCTTTTAATACAAAATATCAAATAACAAAAATGTAAAGGCCTTTCGTTTTAATTTATCAAAAAAAAAAAACAACAACAATTAAAACACTTTTTTAGCCACTCTTTTGATGTTAATCCTTCATAGGTTGGAGATTTTTTTTTCCAGATATTTTGCAGTTTCACTCATTAGGAACAGGTTGATTCAATTTGCATATTTCTTTACATATTTTTATGATTTGTTTTGCGTTTTTTAACTTAATTTATTAAAAAAAGAGTTTTTGTAAAATTATAATGAATAATATTATCCGAAAGTAAACTACCAACAAACGATATAACAAAAAAAAAAAAAAAAAAAAAGATTTACAGTTTGTAAGCGGAAAAGGCTTCGATTCTAATGAAAAGAAGTAATATGCTCATCAAACGAAAATCCCCATTTAGATTGGTGATCCTCGTTTGTAGACTATCGTTCATTTTGTACTGTTGTTTTTCAGGGCAGCAATACCTAGAATTCTTAATTTTTCTAATTTGCAGTGCCTGAATCGATAAAACCAGTTTAAAATTATTTTATTCTTGTTATCCAAAATTATATTGCAGTAGCGATAATAAGCGAATAATAGTTCACTGAATACTCTTAGTTGTTTTTTTTAATAGATATTTCTTGTCGGGAGTAAATATTTATTATTTCCCATATGATATACTTTGTTCATGAAAACGTCAGACGGGTGCAAATGTTGTCAGCGGCGCTGTTAAACTCTTTTTTTATGATCTCCGGACGCTGGTGTTTTTCCCTTCATAGAAAGCCCTAATGATCACTTTGGCGACAGTCGACTATTAAAGTAAAGCGGTCGACCGGAAACTGCTGCAACAGAGCATGCGCTTTATTGCATGTGATGGAGCCGCTCTGTTTTCCGGTCTTTTTGTTTTTATCGTCACTAGGTTTCCACTCCGACAGGTCTTCCATTCGTAGTTTACATGTATTCTGATTTTGTTTATGGATTCTCTGTCCCTTCCTTTCGATTGCACTGATGGAGACATCGACAGACATATTTCTTTTTTCGACAGCTCTTGTACATTTTTATGCTGTGAAGATGGCCGCAAGTAACATATGAAGAGACCAACTTTTACTTACTGAAAAATATTGAAAAATGGAAATTTCCAAGTAATTTTAAGCGAATTTGATCGTTTTCTTTGAAAACAAAAAGAAAAACAAACCAATAAATTTATTTCATCGAAATCAGATAGACATGTAACATAATTCGGTCTTAATGTATCATTTATGCTAAGTATAAAGACTTAAGTTTTAAGTAGCTACACTTAAAAAATAAGTTAGTAATAACATAGTAGTACACCAGATCAGACAGGGATTTCTTGCAGCTTCGTGCGTTTCCCCTCTATTTTTTTTTAAACATGAAACGCTTGTAAAGATGGCGGCCAATGACGATTTAATTACCGATTTTAATGCTTTATTTAGGTAACTTCATTTTAAAAATTTTAATTAAAGTTTGAATAAAACTCTCAATAACAAAATAACACCGCGAAGGAAGTCACTTAGTGTTACATTAATATATTTGTATTAAAAAAAAAAAACTTCCTACATTCCTGGAATTTGTAAGCAATCTACACCCAAGATATTGGTTTGGAAAATAAATACTTTTAGAAGTCTAATTCCTAATATTTATTTTTCGCTGCAAAATTCAAAGTAAGGAATCCATTAATGACTTGATAAAGTTAGTGATTCTAATTTCTATACTTGTTTGATTTTACAGTATTTTAGAAATGGCTCCAAATCTAAATCCCTGTGATTTTTATTATTTCAAAAATAAGTGTCCACCAAATTGAATGCAAATAATACACTGAATTTCCAAGAGTTACGATATCAGTGATGTCGTAAAATACATATAGTAACTAAAGTAACCAGATAAAGCTAGTCTTTTTGTTTCTGAACATACTAAAGAAAAATTATTAAATACTTCACAATTATTTTTATCAAGCTTTTTTCGATTTTATTTTATTTTTTTCGAAATAAATCTGAATTCGTTCAAATTTTCTTTAACTGTTGTTTAAACTCTTCAGTTCCACTCGGGTTGTTAGTATTTCACTCGGCTGAAATTGTATTGTAGACTTTAGTCAGCTTTTCAATTTGCTTAGAATTCCTTTGGTTTTCTCTTCTTGAATGAAATTTTGTTTATATTGTATATGTGATAATCGAATGGAAGGAATCTGGATTAGAGCGGTCATTAAGAGCTCGGCGAACTTCTCAGTGAATCTATCAATAGTTGAATATCTGCTAAGCAGCCAAATTTGAACGCATCGAAATTAAATATGTAAATTTCATAAACTGCAATTTGACAAATAGATTTAATTTTCATTAGGCTTATGTAAAAAAGGACAGCTTTAAAAAAAGAAAAATAACATTTCTTTCTGGTATATCTATAATCCATAGCTTGTAATGGTGTATTTACACTAAAACAAATGTAGAAAGGCGTAGGCTTTTCCGACTGTTGTAACTCAGTTGTAGAGTAGCAGTGGCGAGTCCTCATCATTGAATTCGAATGTATTGTCGATGTCATGACATTATTAAGCATCTTTAAAGATTGGAATAAAAGAACGGGGTTTCAAATAAAGGAAAATAAATATTCTGGAATCAGATCTCGGACAGCTTCTCGGCCTTATCCTTGTAAGCAAGTTTCTTGTAACTTTTCTTTAAAATCCTTACCAGAGAATATTTAAATTTGATATCATTTATCTTCATAATTATTTGTTATTAAAAGCCGATAACAATATTAAATGAAATGAAATTTAACGAAGGATAAATATTAACAAATTTATGATTAGAATATTGTATTTAGTAATTATAAATCCATTAAATTAAGTAATAATTATACATAGCGATGACGATTTAATATCATTATCTTCAAAATTTCAAGAATCTTCTAATAAAATAATTAAAAAAAAATTAAGTAAATAGGTCTGTAGGTATTACACCACTTCAGTGGTGTTAATTTTAATTCCCTTATTAAAATCCAAATACGTTGATTTGATGTCTTTTGTAATTAATTTATTTTTATTGTCTTCATTAGAAACAAGAAATGTGGAATTTAAATATTAATTAATGTTGACTCCTATTTATAGGTTCGCATTATACTTTTTTTTTTTTTTTTTATTTATAGGAAGCCTTCAGTAAATTTACTTTCCTTCCATTCCCGGAAATCCAAGGGTAAAAAGGAAGTATTCTTTGCATCTATTGTGGACTTCCGTTGTTGATGAATGAAATGTCTTAAATGTGAGTGTAGACGGGGTTTAGGGACTTCCAGGAAATAGTAAATTATTAATGTTGATTCAAGTTTATTATTTAAAATATTCCAGTTATTTAATATTCCCTAGAATAAGTGTTAGTTATAGGCCTGTAGCATTATTTTTTTTTGTTTAAAGAAGAAAATATTAAAACATAAAACAAAACGATAACCAAAAGAATTAACGTGCCACAAAGTAATCAAAAAGAATAAATAAATGAAGCAGTCTTTCGCCGATGAAAGCTCAGATACTTTTAATTTCTATTTCATTTCTTTATTCTTTTTGATAAACTGTATTTCGAATTTTGAAAAGATTAAAATTAATGTTAACGCTTAGTATTTTATTTGGGAGGAGATATTTTATTCTTTTAATAATAAAATTAAAATCCATTAATAGATGATTTTTTTTTGCCACTATCAATAAGTGTTGTAGAGTAAAAATCTAACAATAAACCTAACAATAGTTCCACTTAACAAATTGATCTATATTGAATACATTCTTTTCCTTCATTCTTTATTCAAAAAATTATTTTAGCAAAAGGAAAAGGCATAAGACCTTTATATTTTGGCTTCTAACAATCAGAGAATTTTGGTTTTTACTATCGTTGTTGCCTTTTTTAAATTTGTAGGCTTGTAATTAATAATAATGTGGATTGGATAAAAATTATTTTGTAATTTGTCTGGCTGAACCTTTAATTATTTTGCTGTAAAAATAATTAGTATCAAAAATATAAATTTCTTTTGATATTATTTGTAATTGTAATTCAGTAGACAAAGGTGGTGATCTTAAAAACAGGTTTTTAAAGTTACTACAGTCTGAAGGAAGATTGGAAGAATCAAGATAACAGAAGAAAATAAATATTACTAAATATTGTACACTACATCCTAACCAAAAATTAATTTATAAAACTACTATCAAATTATTTAGTTACAAAAATGACGGAAATTATACTTTCAGGCAAGATAAAAGTATTACAATTGACTTCCCAAAACTAATAACACTTAATATTTCTTTCGTCATATCGATGTTAAAGAAAAATTATAAATACGTAAAAGACAAACACTTGTTGATGTCAAAACTTGATTATTTCTTATTGGAAAAAAATACATTATGAAAAATATTCATAAATGTTTGCTGTTTATTAGAAAAATGTGTGTAATATAAATGTTGCTGAAATCTTGTCTTGTTTCTTTATAACTGGTTTTTTTTTGGGTTTTTTTTCCTACGTAAAAAATATAATATGTGTTTAAGAATGATATAAGAAAGTTTAATTGAAAGCTTAGAAAATTGAAAATTATCATTTTATGTTTGATATTTTAACCATTTATTCTGTTGTTAAAGTGAAAATTATTCTAAGAAATTTTAAAGTGCTACAATAATATCGAATTTCTCTTTCTATTTCGAGTTTAATTAATTACATTTACTGAATTAATCAATTTAAAAAGAGAATTATATTTTAAATAAGGAGTTATCTTTTAGCTGTAATCTCTCAAAATCTAAATGGATGAGAACACTTTCTGCCTATATTTGTAAGTTTACCATTTATATTTATAATTTCTCGTTGTTTACTAATTTATTTATTCAGTATAAAATTAGCTTTTATTTTCAAAATGAGTTTGAATATTTTTGTTCTTGAAAATAGGGAAGAAATCGCATTAATAATTGTGTTCAGTTCGATTCACTGCTTATACACTTCCATTGCGACAGCTAACATCGATCTGGTCTGAATTTCAAATTCAACATTAGAATAATTCATTTTACTTGTGTAAATTGTTAGGGATTTTTCTCGGCTGAAGATTCCAGGGATTAGACTCTGTGGCCTTCAGCTTATTTCATTTTATTTTATTCTATTCTATTCTTTTGACATAGATTGCTGTGCCAAGTTTTTTTTTTAAGACTTAGTTCCGCCTTTCATTAAATAATCAATTACATATATTTTTTTTCTTTTAAATATCTTATTTCATTTGCAACTGTGATGCGTAACGTTTACTTCCTAACACAGTATTTTTTTTTTTTAAACATTTTATGAATATGGAATGGGAAGAAAAAAGGGTTGGAACCTAAAGAATTTTAGAATGCAATTTTAAGGCAAAAAACGCATTTCTTTCCGCCCGATTGAGAGCAAAATATCTCAAAAAGTATACATTCTAAGAAACTGAAATTAAATCTCTAAGTTTAGGTTAAAAAAAAAAAAATCTTACTGACCTCTAGAAGAGCCACAGGAATAAAAAAATAAAAATAAAATAACAGCCACAAATACTGTACCTTAATTCACAAAAATCACGATTACTCAAGGAGCTGAAATTTTTATTTAAGGTAAATGTTACTGATTTTTTTTATTGTGTTTGGACTCAGAAAGTGCTGAAATAATAGGGGTCTTCGAAAGTTGGCACAACAACAAAACTTTTTTTTTTTGTATCGTAACTTAACATTTAGTGAATTGATATTATAGTTATAAGAATTATTGTTCATTTACATAATGATAATTAATTACATTAATTATATTTTATTGTGATTTATTTATGTTATACGATTTTTATATAAAAACATAAATCAAAACGTGTCCTTCAAGATTTTAAATGTTAAAATTTTTGAAGCCAATAGTTTTATAATTTTCAAATGATTTTTGAAAATCAGGTTGTTTTTTTTTTTTTTTCTTTAATTTTCTGATGATATGCAATTGTGGCATCGGTTTCTTAATATTTATCCTATGCGAAAACATGACGTAGTGTCTACGTCATGTGGGCTGTCATCAATCAATAACCGTACTGCAACATAACATCGATATACCCGAGTCGAAAGAAAGGCAGAAGGGAAAAAAAAAAAAAAAAAAAAAAAATTGGAAGCTGATATTTCGCAACTGTACAATAATACATTTTCTCAGGCGACGAAAACAGATTATATTAACAAGAAGAAAATGCTTTCTAAAGAGAATCACAAACACTTTACGATTCAAATTATGGTTCATACAACACTTTTATCAAAACTCAAAACACACACAAAGTACGAAAATCTAAAAACATTTCATTGAGTTTTTTGTTTTTCTCTCTAGTAAATCTTTAATTATATCGTAACTAAATATAAAAGTTCTTTCAGAAATGTCCTAAAACTTAAATTGTAAAAACTGTTCTTTATAAATAAGAGGTTCTTACTATTTTGCTTAGTAAGTTATTATCGTTTATTTAAATTTGATGTACGTTTGGCTTTATTATTATTATTACAATTTTTTATCTTAATTTGAATAATTCACGTGGTAGATTAGCATAATGAATGATAAGTGTTAAGTAAAAGATATTTAAATTCCACATCGATAACATATCTGTAACACCATAAATGTCATTATTTTACTAGAAACATTGACGTATATCTACACTCGTATCTACATGGTATTGGGTTCCATAGGCTAAGAAAACACGTAATCAAAAAAGTTTTATATACGACGCTCCATAATCGAATGAAGAAATATCGGGTATGTAAATATATGATACGATATAATGTTTATTTATATTACAATGTATTTACTTTTCCTTAAGGTTTGTTAAGGGTAATCATTAAAAATAATAATAGCCAAGCACAAGAGTAAATGTTAAGAAAATTCCACCTGCCTCCTTTGACGAAGATTGGGGCCTAATGGACATAGTTCAGAAATAGTGATCATTGTTGTATATGGTCCCATCAATTCACAACATAAAAGAGTGGAAGTACGTTTTGACGAAGCAATAAATAAATAAATAATACAGATTAGGTTTTATTTACACTTAATACCGAAAAATGCAAATAGAAATAGTTATCTTTGATTGTCAGTTCAGTTTAAAAAGTCATATGAGATCCTATTTGCTATTAAAGCTATGAAACGTGATGAGTAAATAAGAATATAGCACGAGCGTATAAAAGGTTTTATTTTGGGAACAACCAAATATATAAATAAATAAATAAACGAAAGAAAATGGGACCAGAGAGAGGAAGGGGGGGGGGAAGCAGGGCCCCCTCGGCCCTTCCCAATGAATTCCCGTAGAATGTAATATTCTTATTTACTCACACCACTGTAATCCTAAATATTAAAAATGAAATTTTATTTGTGCTATATTTCATTCATGAAATTATATTCGAAGTAGAAAAGAGAATTCAAATTGGAGTAAAGAACGTTCACTGAGAAAAATATTTGTATTGCAATAAAAACTTTCTAAAAACACTTCAACATCATCAGGCTGATAATGATATAGTTCTAAATAATTCTAAACATTCTATTGTAAAAATAATAGTAAATATTTTTTTCTATAATTCCTTAGTCAAATATTTTTTACTTTGTGTGATGCGGTCCGCTTCGTAATAGCTTTATAGTGATTAAATATTTTAATGTTAATAAATATTAAAACATTTAAGATAATAGTAAACAATTGTATTAAAACTTAATTTTTTCCCATACAATTTTCTAACTTATATTGAAACACCAACAAAGAAATCAGTGTAATATCGTTTAAAGCAAAAGAATAGGAAAAAAGTAATGCTATTCCGAACTGACGCTGTTTAATAAGTTTCCGACTGAAAGGGTTATTACAGTGCATTAAAAAATCCCCTGTTCTTATTTTCTCACTCGATTGTGTAAATAAATACAAATTTGTTACTTTTTGATATAATTTAATGAAGAAAAATGTTTAAGACACCTTTTCGGTTGGGATGTTTTCACTTGGATTTGGGTTAATTTAAATGTTAACCCTGAGAAATTAGGAGTTCTAGAGAAAAGGTCAAATTGGGAGGAGTGCGTAGGAATAACTGAAAGGAACGCCGTCATTTCTGACGTATTGTTTTATTCTTTTCACCCGTGTTTGACGTTTATGAATTAAAACAGAAAAGGAGAAAGACGAAGCCCAAGCAGCATATTTATCTTGTTGTCATGTCATTTGCCGAAAAATATTCCTTATCTCTTTTAATACAACATTTGAATTTCGAAAATGTACGTAAATCAGTGGCGTTGCTTTTGTATTTTTTTAAGATAGGACAGGTGATATCTTGGATGTCAGAGAGTGGATCCAATTCTAATTGCGTCTTTGAATCACCATAGAGATGTTCGCAAACGAGCTGTTGACGTATTGAAGTCAGTTGTGCACTGGCGCAGACGGTTTCACAGGAAATTAGGAACTAAGAAGTTGCCTTCTCAATTAGGGTGTTATGGAATCGGAAGGAAACGCTTAAAAATAACTCGGGAGATCAAAGTTTTTTAACTTTCAAATATGAAATGTATTTTATTCATTTTTCTTAATTAAAATTACCACGAATGTTCTAAATGAACATCAAATTCGATTGCTTGTGGCCTATTCAGTTTCTCTTGTTAGAAGTTTTCGAAAACACCTGTCAACGTTAAGATTCTTTTGGGATTTCGTTATCTAAGGTTGTTTCATTAAAAAGTTTTTTTTGCTCATAAATTATTAACTGTCCGTAGAGCTTCAGGTTTCTCCATTCCTATTTCTTCTATTGATGTACCATGAGTGCTTTTTATGGCCGTGTTTTCAGTTTCAAAACTATTCTGATCCGGCATCCGAACCATTATATCAGATAATCGGTATTTGGTCCTTGATGATCAAAAAAAGAATAACAATCAAAATAAAGGAAATGGAAAGATTTTGGGCTACTTTCCTTTAGTATTTCAAAAGACTTTTAGAGAAATAATAATTTAAATATCATAAGCTTTTACAAACAGAAAACATTACAAAAGAACATCAATAACTTTCTGTGCAAGCGCCATTTCCTCAAAGTCCAGAGCCCTACCATTCGCCATAAGAATTATGTATATCTTTTCGTTTCCTATGTCTTTTAAATCAGGAATTCTTTGAAATTTGATCAGAAATAGAAAATGACTATTAGAAGTGTTTTTTTTAATCGAAATAACTATTTTATACAGTTTAACGAGTGTAACATGTTATTGGAATAAAAGGCCAACACACAGTATTAAAATTTAAAAAAAATAAACAATTAAAAATTATACAAGCTTTCCAAACCACCAGCATTTCGTTGAAGAGATACTGGCCTTTTATTCAAATAACTATTTAAAAAAAAAAAAAAAGATTGCGAATAAAAAAAAAATATTTAATAGCTTCATTAATTTAATTATTATTATCTAAATATCTATAATCTCCTTACAGAACTACTTTATTTGTAGTTGATTAAAAAAAAATTGCTAAACTAAGTTTGCTTCGTTTAATTGTGGTCTACGATAATTCTTTGGCTCTTGAATGAGTTCAAAGCTGTTGAGTTTTATTCGTATAGCGTAAACGTATTAAATTTCTGCTGTCAAATAAACGTCCATCGTTGGAACTGATTGATTCAATTACCCAGCAGCGTAATTTTTCTTCGCTTCCCCGGGTACTCGAACCCTGCATATTTTCACGTTAGACGCATCACCAATCTATCTTGATGAATCGTTCAATGTAATTTGGAATTCGTTTGTCAGAACTTTGAAGCATCTCAGGACAGTTGGTGTTTCTTGGTTTCAACATCCGTCATTGAAACAGATAAAAAAGATCTGAAGAAATAAAAATAAATAAAATTCATTGACTGGGAAGCATTCAAATGGTGTTGTACATAAAGCCAAAACTTTTTTGTCAAACACCATTTCAAAAAAAAAAAATGTAAAAGTAAATAATTTTAACGAGATTTTTTTTGTTTATGAATTCGTAGTTGCGCGAGTAAAAGGGGTTAAGTCATAACAACTAAAAGTTGAGAAAAGATCAAAAGAATGTTAAAAAAAACTGTAATGTCTTTCAATAATCTCAAAAATATATTGTGTATAACTTCACTTCTGCAGTATAGAGATGTGGATTCTAAGGAATATTGTTAACTTCATTTTATTCCAATCGTGAGTTATCCTCTTATACCCCGCAACGTAATTTAAATAAGCTTTCCATTTGAAGCATGATAAATTATTTGATCATATCTTTAAAGTTTCAGTTATCAACCCTTATAGTGATATGAATTTATCAACCTATTCAGAATTTCTTCCATCCTTTTTTGCCTTTTTCTGTAAAAATAAAAAAAAATGGATTATAATTCTTGAAAGTTTGTTTTTTGCAAAATAGGAAACAAACCAATATGATTTGTATTTGTCTTCTAATTTAGTCGACAAGACTTTGTTTAGATCAACAACAACAAAAAAATCGTTAAAAAAAAAAAAAAAAAAAAAAAAAAACAGCAACAAAGATTTGTCTTTAGAAAATTCAAGCTTCGTGACTAAATTGAAATCTGTCAAATGAAGTTTAAATATACGTTGGGAAAACTGTATCAAAGCATTGGTATCCAATTCAGAGGCAGAATTAAAAACGACCACATCTTTAATTTTTTTTTTTTTTTATTGTTTTTAATGGCGAATTTTAATCAATATCGCTCAGTTTGTTTTTAAATATTTTATAATGAACTCGAATGAAGTTTATGGCTGTAACTCAAACATTCAGTTCATTTTTATATCTTGAATATCGTTGCAATTTCATTTCAAAAGCAAATAAAGCATTGCGCATGCTCACCTGCTTAGTAGTCAAAAAGAAGAAAAAAAGTCATTTCACTTCATCGAAGAATTATCTGCAAATTCAACAATAGGATTTTCTGCAAGAGTATAAGGCAATGTTTTCAGTATCGGGCACATCCTAGAACATTCCTTATTAGGATTTTTCGATTCCCAGACTTTTTTTTTTTTTTTTTTAGTTTCTACATTTGGCTGTTTATCTTCTGTTAAATGAAAGAAAATGTTCAATATTTTTTTTTTTTTTTGTTCGAGTATGATATTTTTAGAATTCGCTTCAGAATTGATATTTGAATCGTGATACTTTATTTTTGTTGGAAATTAAATAATGTAATAAAAAAGACTAATGTCTTATATTATAGCATGTAGTGACTATTGAATTAGTCGAACACAGATGGAAGAGTATGCTCCTCAAATAATTAACTCCCCTGCATTCTTCTTACACACAATAAGAAGCAATAAGCCTAATCTTAAATCTAAAATTACAGTAGAGCATTGATTATCCGAAGCATTGCTGCACGGGGGGGTGTTCGGATAACTGATATTTCGGATAGACGATCATTTACGAAAAAATTGTACCAGTGTCATAGAAGCAATCTGAAACACAGAAACAGTGATACATATTAAACACAAAACCTTATATTGTATTTTCAACATTGCTAATTATGGTCCAAGTCACGATTTAGATAGTAAATTACTTTAGTTTAAATCTGTCCTGTGACTTCGTTGCGTTGTTTTTGTCGTTACGCGTTTCGGGAACTATGTCCCATCATCAGACCTATCACTCGGAAAGAAATTAAATTTTTAATTTTAATTCGCAAATTAATTTTTTAAATTTTTGTCTACTGAAACGCTTTCGGTTAACCGATATTTCGGTTGATTGATAATCGGATAATCGATGCTCTACTGTAATTTAAAAATATGTAAAAAATAAGAATATAAAATCCCTACACTTAAATCGCTTGATTTTGTAAGATTTTTCTATCATTTGCTCTTGATTGCAAACGAAAATATACTAGGAAGTTTTCGGTAGCGATTAACGCTACGTTCTTACGAGTCTCATTCACCACATCCTATGTGAAGTTGCCGCTATAGAAAAGCATGTTGCTCTTTCATTTCAGATTTTTTTGAAAATTAGATTTACAAGAAAAACATGATTGATGACGTGTCACTAATCCTAAGGTACATTTTCACGAAGAAAATTTGCAGTGTCGCAAAAACAAAAAAAAAGAAAACTAGTTGAATAGCTTGCAATGGAATTGTTATCCACGGATTGTTAGCATACATATGACTTTCTGCAGTTTTGTAAAAACATGATTGTTTCAACTTCTTTCCTTTATTTACATAATAAAATTTTAAATTTGTCTTCCAACAAACACAGGAAATTTCAGAACCATTACAGCTAGACGGAGGGAAAATATTCGAAGTGAAACAATCCTCTTTGGTGTAGCCGCAAGAGGGAAATCTTGCTAGTATTTATTCAATTAAGAACATTTATTTATTCATATTTCCTTTTTTCTTTTTTCCCGTAATCAGGATTCATAAATGCTCTTAGCTTTTCTGTACAGACCATGGGTGAACAAAACATTTATTCTAATAAATATATTCTTTTAGAAGACTTTTTTTAAAAAAAAGAAATGGCAAATTTGATTGAAAATGGAAAAAAATGAATTTCACTTTTTAAAATTTTAAGACTCGTATGATAATAAGGACAGTAATACAAAATGAAACATTCTGAATAACATGTCGCAGGACGTAAAGTAAATAGAATACTGCAATGGTCCCTGGTGTTCCTGAATAGGGTTTTCGGCGTTATTGGAGGGCACTTTTGGAATTGGTTCGATCGACTATAACAAAAACCTTAACACCAATCACGAAATTACATACCACTGCTTTAGTGCTAAAAAATTGCTTTCTTGTTTTAAGTTTTATACGGTCTCAGGAGTGGCAGTATTGATTCAAAATTGTCAACATTGATTCTCTGCCAGTTGCATGACTTTAAGGGAGAAACTCATAAAACGCTGAACAAATCTTCTGAAACATGCTTTCTCCTTAATGAAATTTATCACATGGATATATATTCCATTACATAGTTTGCATTGTACAATTGTAGGATCTTCATTGAACGTGTGATTGTTAACCGTAGTATAAAACAAAGACAGCACACTTCAGTAACATTAAAGTAATATGTGAATATGTTCGAAACTGTCACAAATACGAATTAATTTCAATATTACTGAAGTGTGCTGCCTTGTTTTGTATTATAACTACCTCTCTGAATTGTACTCTGAAGTTTTGAGGTAGAATCTTATTGTAAAGTAGATATAAAAATTATGAATCGCTGGAACACAGTGAAGTGAATAGGGAATGATTTTTTTACGATAGAAACTTTCGCGAAAGCAAATCTCAAAACGAACTAGATGAATATTATTTTTATTTTTTTCTACTTTGCACTTCTTAAAAATTGATATTTCTCAGTAATCTATCGGATCTTCAGATTGGTTGAAAAATTTATTTTCGAAATAGAATCCAAAAAGGAGCATGTTGCTATTGTACTTCATAAGACGACAAGTCTGATGTTGTTTCGCCGCCTAAAGAATTGCGGAATCGTAAGAGATTTTAAATGCCCGCATCTGCGAGAGTGAAGGACTCGCACTCCATTTCTTGAAGAAAAGGGGCGGTCAAAATATGAATTGGCGTAACCCTGCTTTAAAATAACTAAATGAATAAATCAGATCCCCAAAAGCTTCATTGAATCTAAATACTGCTTTGTAGTATCTCATACTTTCTACGCTTTCGGATTTCCTATGTAACCAATTCAAATTCATCTTTTAAAAGTCTTGACTTTGTTCAATATCATAAGTTTTTATTTGTTTTTGCCTCCCATATAATTTTCCCATTTCATTACGCTGTTTAAAATCCTACCTCAAATTCAATATGTTTTTAGCAACATAAAATTGCTTATCGGTTACAATCTGATGTTTAGAATCATATTCATCTCTAGTGATATTTTCTATTTACTGTTACAACGTATTTTACGCGGAGATTTTTGTTGTTGTTGTTGTTAAAGTTTGATTATCGAGATTGCAGTAGGCGAAAAAGTATGGCTTAAAGCTATTTGTTTTTGAGTTTTCTTTTCCCTTCATATCTAAGTGTGTGTTTCTTCGTCCTTAACGAGGTCTAGCGAAGATGTTACGCCTCCATAGCCTCGTTTGCCGTAAAATTCTGGGCGTAAAGAAGCTTCTCGTACAACTTCCCTTTGGCGAAAGCTGCGAATTTATGCTCCAATCGATAGAATACGAGGCAACAGGTTAGGTCGGACGAGGCTGATCCACAACAGTTGTGAGGGTGGATGGGAAACGGGAGAAGTGTGTATCTATAGTAGACTACGGTGGGTTCTGGGAGTGATGAGCTGATGATCGCTATCGGTACTGTATCTAAAGCTTTTCTCGTTGATTTCCCCCCTCATTTCTTATCTGTTAAACGCTCTGTTTATCAGTTCCAACGAGCGACTGCTTTCCCGTTTTTCCTAGGCAATGGCTGTGGACAATTTAGGAGAAGCTGTGCCTTGTCCTCTTCAATATGTCCACCGTTAACTGATAAACACTGCTAAGTACCGAGTTCACTACAGGTGTTGACTTTTTTTTTTTTTTTTTTTTTAATGTCTTTTTCTTTTTTTCTTCCTGTGGGTGTTGCAAATTGTCGCAAAAAGAATACTTATTATTTTAAAGATGATTTGCTTTAAAATAATAAAGTTCGATATTTAGGCTACTAATGATTATAAAAATCACTGAAATATTAATAACCACTCCTTGAAAATATCGATGAATATCGATAATTTTATATTACCATGATTATATGTTAATCGCCAAATCCAAATGCTTTTTGGCGAACTTTAATCTGTGCATTTGTCTTATATTGTCATTTATACAGTTAGCATTAATTTTGGTTTTCTTTTCTTTCTTTTTTTTCCGCTTATGATCGTGCAGCTTAATTTTTTTGCATTTTAGATAAATTACCTCTTAAAAAATCATAACCTGATGGTCGATACGTTCATTAGAAAAGTAAATATCCGTGAAATTGAAATTTGTTTTGCTTTCATTTCGTTTTTTGATACTGTCAATACCATTTAAATCGGATAAACAAGATTATATTGAATTCCTTTAATTATGAGTTAAACCATTAGTTTTTACAGAATTTCACATTTTAGAACCGTACTTCTTAAGGATCAAAAATCCTTTTTTTTTTTCTACGAAGTTTTTCAAACAAAAAAAAAACAAACCAAAATCTTCGTTTTTAGGGCGTGGAAACTGTTGTTCCTTTGTTTATTCTCCCGCCTTTTAGATGTTTTTCTGCTGAAAATGTTTATAGCATCTGTTGGTTGTAAAGCATCTGTAAAGTGGGTTTAACTCGTAGTGTCTGTTTTTGTCTTTTGTTTAGTACTTGCTAAAATCACATGTAAGCCTGATGCTTTGATTGCAGATATTCAATTGCAGATAAATATAATTGAATAATGTTGTAATTCCAAAAAAATATATTTTTTTTTTATCAAAAAATGATATACATCAGTCGTAAGTTAACAAGACTTTTCTAAATTGCATTAACATTATTGTAACACTTTTCCTCGATGATATTACATAAGATAGTTAATTATTACAGAATTCAGTTGGATGATATTTGCATTTAGAAACAGGTACATTTTCTTACTATCACTTTATGAGCGGGATTTGAATTCCTGTGTAAATCGATTGTTGTAAATGTGGGTCTGGCCTCAGGATCTATTAACTAAACCTTAAGCTAATTTGATTTAATGTGTCCGAACTTGATCATCCATGAAGCACCTTGCAATGCTAACTGACAACCAGAATTATTAAAGTGTACCTAGAAATATAGGATTTATTAAGCAACACTCCAAAGCACTTAATCAAAAAAATATAAAATGTTATCTATAATTATTTCAAGTGGTTTTGGTTGGCGTTCTTTTGCTTCAGTTGAATAATTATGTCTATCGTTAATCATTATTGTGGTGATGCAACAGCAACAATGTGTGTTTTTAATAATAATTTGGAGATGCTTAAAATGGTACCACAATGAATAGGTTTGCATTTATTGGTTGTGGTTATTTACGTTTTAATAAGGACATTGTCACTAACGAATGATTATAAATTTGTGGATGACAAATTCATTTAATTTGTTTGAATTGGCACTTTAAGTTATTATTTAAGTGTATTACAGTTTGTTTGAGAATTATTACCGTGAGCTGAGAAATTTCGGTTTTTCTTTACTTTCTGAGATAAGTAATTTTTTTTTTATTTTTAATTTCCTTTTGCGGATTTTTTTTTTTTTTGTGTGTGTGTGTGTGTGTGGTAAATTTTAAGAAAAAAAATACAGCTTTACAGTTACCTATTTCTAAATAGCGAATTTAGTTTTTATTTTCAATTGCTTTAATAAATCAACGACTTATTAAAGTCATATGATAATGAAAATTAATTGAAATAGGCATTATAAAACAATTGCAGTAAAACGCCACTTATCCGTGGGATCGGATTAACTGTGGTCTCTGTAAGTGCGTGGGGGTTGTTGTTGTTTTTTTTTTTTTTGTTTTTTTTATTTATTTATTTAACAATTTTCTATTAAGTGAATCTGTAAAATAACAGAAGTCGTTACTGTATATTTTAAATAGCATTTCATCGTAATTAAACAATACTGCATTTAATTTTGTTTTTGCATATTAAAGAATGTTTATCTTATGCTTTATGTATATTTTTTTTTTATGTATTATCCATATTACATGGATTAACCGTGTTTTTAAATTATTCGGGCTCGAGTGTCCCCAAATTACCACGGATAATTTACATTTTTACTTTGTCCGATTCGTTCATTAAAAAAAAAAAATAGCAATTTGGTAGCGTCAGATATTTATGAAATATCTATTAACTTTATATTATTGAATTTTACAGGAGTAAGTTGGAACTTTCTTTAAGTGCTAATGAGAAAATAAGAATTGAGGTTAGAGATTGTAATTTTTATTATTGTAATCTCTAAATGAAACTCATTTTGCTATAATTACTATCTGAAGCTATTCCTTCCTTCCTTGCATTTTAGTTTCGACATCCAAGGAGAGGGTGGGGAAAAAAAAACCAACCTACAATTAGGAAAAAATCTAAAACTACAAGGATTTTTAAACTTATATTTATTTTCAACTCTTTTCCAAAATTTTGGTTCAGAAGACTTCGGAAAACATTGTCAAGAAAAGCACTATTTGTCGTTATTCTTCTTTTGATGTAGTTTCGTAGAAACTGAAATAATAGTCTATAGCCTATGTAAAGACTGTGGAAATTCATTGAAATACTGCTATTTTTATTTTTTTTCCTTTCCACAAATCACACATTCCATTTTCTATTGAAAAACAATACATACTTTAAACATCTTAATTGTAAAACAAATTCATCAATTGAAGGATGTACACCATTCTAATATTAGGAGGTTCGTAATATAATGGAAATAAGAAGAGCATTTATTTGCCATCGCTAACAATATGCTCGTATGAAGATTTTTTTTTTTCAGAGCTTAAACATACAGAGTAAATAATGTTTAGAATATAAGAAGTAAGAAATCTTGTAGAGAATGTACAATTTCTTGAATTTTGTCTTTTTCTTATATGAAAATATAGAAAGTTTTTTTTGTATGTATTGATGTTTTGTTTTGAATTGTTTGTTTTGATGTATTATAAGATTTTGAATACAGAACTTGAATTAGAACAGAACTTGTTCGTATAAAATTTCGAGTTCCGGACTTACCAACATACAGATCTAACGAATTTAATAAAATATGTAAGTGAAAGCGTTAAACATTTTCGAAGGGGATGATTCTTACCCCCAAGAAAAAGGAAAAAGAAAAAAAGTGCTTAGCCCCAACTGATTTCAAAAATATTCTTAACCGAAAACAAAAGTCCTACAGTTTTTATCAGAAAAAGTAGAGAAATAAATTATTAGCCAAATTTCAATATATTGAAGGTATTGAAGCAATTCGAAGAAATTTCTTACAGCGCTGTTTTCTTACTTCCTCTTTTGCACATGTTTTTATTTGCATGGCATATTGTTGACAGTACTGCCGAAATAGTATTGATGTTATGCATGAAAAGCGAGTGTGACTCAGTCCATTTTTCGGTATGCAGTCTATATGAGAACCAAACCCGTTCCTCCCACTCGAACAGAACGGCTTTTTTTAGGAAGCTCTGCCATTGTGACGTCAGAACAGGAATGCCACCAAGAATTTTCTGTACCTCGTGGTCTTCCGCGTGCTGTGACGTCATAGGGACAGTATCACTGTTACAGGAAGATGAGATCCTCCCTCCCCTCCCATATCCACATCAAAACGTCACTGTGACATAAGAATAAGGCACCGCCCTCAGTGTTTGTAATCATTAGCTAAAAAAGTTTGAGATTTTTAGTTTAAAGTTTATATCGTTTTAAATAAGTTTTTAGAAATTTTGCAAAATAAAAAAAAAAAAAAAATTCGAATTTGTGTTTTAATTGCATTAAGTAATTCATGATTCGAATAATCTTATTGAAAAATGAATGTATACTAATTATAATAATGGACAGTTTCATTTGTTGAATGCCGGATACAAATTATCAAATGGAAATCGTGCTATTCACTAAAGTACTACATATAAAGTGCTACACAATCATTCGCATAATGTGTGTACATATTATACATTACAAACCTTTAAAAATGAAGACGTTGAATGTAAATATTTCCAAAGTTAAACCTTTTTCTTTCCTCTTTCCCCCCCCCCCTGTTTTTTTAAAAAAAATTGCAATTATTAAGCATCTAATGATGATATCAGAAAAATTTAAGTTGTATGGTAAATTTTAACTTCCTGCTGTGAAGTTAAAAGTAACGAGAATTAAGAGGGTTCCTATTTTTTCTATTTGATATCAGTTAAATTAATATCACAGCTTTTATATAAACAACAATTAGTTGAAATTGGTTATGCGTAACCTCGACAAAAACTGGTTTTCCTTAGTTGTGAAAACGTGACATTATTTATGAATTCGTGTTTGTTGACGTTCCCATTACTGATATACAAGTCTCAGTTAGAGAAATACCAAGTTTTATTTTGTTTTATTTATTTATCTTTTTTTCCTGATTCTAGATTGGTGATTGCTAGTATTTTCTTACTAATGTGATAAAATTAATATTAAAATGTTTGACACATTTGGGAATTGATTTTTTTCTAACCTTTCCAAAGAAATAAAAGAATTATCCCTTTGAACAAGGTTAGAATTAGCCGAAACTGTACCTGTTTCAATTTATATTGTAAATTTGAGTTTATAATATTTGAAATATTGATTGAAGGGCAGATTCGAAGATTCCAAGGTTATAATTTCCTTTTTTAATATTAGCTGTATGTGGCTCTCTATTGTATTTTTTAATTGAAATTTACCACCTTTTTGTTTTGTAAAATTCTGCATTTGTAATTCGTATTTTTTTTAATCAGAAAAATACGAAAAAGTTTTCACTGACACTGATTCTTTTATAAAAGGAACGGAATCGCTTCCCTACAATATTTTCTTCCTGTAAACATAAAATATATTTATCCGTCTATATTAATGTAGTCCTTGTGTTGTTAGTATTGTTACGGAGGAATAATGAAAACTAATCTGTGATGAGTGTTTTGCAAATAATGAAAACGCGCTGTGACAAAGTGTTCTTGAGGATTCTATCAGATTGTGATGTACTCATCAAAGATGGATGTTCTTTGCAGAATTACTGCTTCGAAAAGTTTTTTTTTTTTTTAAAAAAGCAAAGATTACCATAAGAAATTACAAGGGAAAGATTGCTCGTAAATGTTTCGTACGATGACAGTTGAACATTTTATTTCCTGAAATTATGATAAAATTATCACGTTTTCTATTTTTCCAGTTAAGAAACGATGTACGTCATTAAAAATTGATGAAAAAAATAAATGAGTATTAACATTCAGTAAATATGAGCACTAATTTGACAAACTGGTTATAAAGTACAGAAATCAAGCATATTAAATAATTCTAATCTATATCATATAATTAAGTAATGTTTTCAAAGTAAATTGGACATAAGTGTATCATTAGCTACTCTAATATAATTCTTAGATTATATTTATTTTTTTTCATTACAATAAAAACAGAAAAACTGCATTTATTACTTTTTGGTATTTGGAAGTAAGTTAAAAATTGAAGGAAGATTTTCTGTTATTTGAAAACATGACCTTTTTTTTTTCCTCTGAAAATCGCCATTCCTCTACTGTGAATATCGTACATTTTTGAATAAGCTTCAGTTTTCTTAGTTACTTAAGATATTTAAACAATTAATATTTCCTTTTTATTCTGTTTCTAACTTGTACAGACCCCCCATCAATTGATATAAAAAGAGTGAATCCGTATATTTGTAGTTGATTGGTTGTAGTTATTGTAATTCATTCGTTATTGCCTTAAATAGCAGTGGTCGATCATAAGTCAGATGGGAAGGCAACGAAACGTTATTTTTTTGAAAATCTGAAATTACACAAATTGCAGTGGGCTTTCTGTATGTTTAAGTAGTTTGCTAATAAGTACTTGATTACTTTTCATGTCACTGTAACGGATACCGTTGCTTAAAACATTTAAAGAGCTAAATTAAATGTTTTTTAGTATGTATAGAAAGTACCGGTATATAGAGATTTAGTATATATTTAGTTTTATAGAAAGAAAAAACAAACCGTCGTTTTCTTTTCGACTAGACTTTCCAATATGGCCGATTTTTCACCGATCTATTTCACTATAAACTGTATTAACAAATGTTACCTAATTTAATTTGTAACGAAGTATTTTAATACCATAATTATGTTTTAAGTTACAATACTGCGAGTTGGATTTGTATTGATCTTGTTGAGATCACTAATTGATCTACTATTAATATGAATCTATTATTATTTTTATTAGGTAAAGTTGCATTTATTGATAATAATTTTCTTTTCTGTCATAATTTTTAAAATATAGCAGAATAACGACATTGCGGTTGTGATACTTGTTGGTTAAAACAGACATTGTTGAAATCTAGAATACTCAGGAGAAAAAAAAAGAAAAGATCTGGAATAATAGTTATTGATCACAGACAAGTCTGATCTTTGATAAACGAAATAAAAGATCAAAGAAGATTTGAAAACAAAAAAAAAAAAAATTCCTATTCCTAAAGACAAGATTCATAATATCTTAGTCTATAGTATTCGGACTTCAGAAGTATTTGCAGTTGACTTCTTGGTGAAGAGTTGTATTCTACTGATCCAAAATTTTATAGTTAAATTCTACACAAGATGGCATCTGCCTCAAGAATAAGGTAAGATTGATAATTAAAACTGGATTTACTTTTAATGAACTTTTTCGGTCAATTGGCATCAGACTTGATTTAATTCGGTATTTGTCAGAAAATGCGGACGTGAAATCATTAAATGAAAGAAATATTAAAGCTTTATTTATTTATATTTGTTCAACTAGTATTCAATAAATATTGTGGAAAATTTAACTTAAATCTCTCAATTTCTTTTACACGATTCAAGTAATAGAAATTTGTTTACTCTGTTAAGCTTTTAAATATACTTTGAGAAGAAAGATTTAATTTATGTAAATATTTATGCCAAAGGAAAAGAAAATGTTTCCAAACATTACAGTTTACTTAATTATGAAGTTTACTTAATTAATTTACTTAATTATACTAGAGATCTGCTGAACAACTGTAAACATAATTTTATGTCTGAGCTAAAACAAATAAAAGAAACGCTAGAAATTTTCAGAAACGTGTAATTCTAGATGTGCTGTCTTAAGTATTGAAGATAACGACGAGAAAACTGTGGACAACTCAGTATTACTTTGAATTTTTAATTTGGATCGGGTGTCTCAGTTGTGTTTCTATCGCTATAGCAACAAATTTCTCGATGGAATGAATGATTTTGTTATATTGATATTTCGTTTAAAGAATTAAAGGTGATTGACAGAGAAACATGTTTTCTGTTTAAGTAGTGAAAATTTTACCATAACTATCTAACCACATGTTGTAGAGTAACTTACTCTAAATTATTATCGAGCTCGTTCTTATGAGTTGTATAATTTCTCGAAATATTTGTTGTTGTTGTTGGTTTTTTTTTGTTGGTTTTTTTTTAAAAAGGTCTTTTTACCCTAATTTCTTAGGACAGCGAAGATCATCAAATGAGTCAGTCTGTATGTCCTTGATACATTTGAACCCTTGGAAGGATCTTCTTGAAACTTGATATGCATATTTAAGATCAAAAGGAAATGTAATTTTTTTTGTTTTTTTTAATTTGTTTTTTTCCAATAAATTGTGGGTCCTTAGCGAGAAATTATCCTGAGAATGGAATGAAACTCTCCGTAGAAAAGCATTAGAAACGAAATAGTTATGTCTTACAATGGATATTATTCCTGTTAGCTGATCCACTAATCCTTCGATATGGATTGAATTGAATGGATTTAAACAATTTAAGTAAGTAACAATTTAATTGCTTTTCTCAAAAACTGGGAAATTTACTGTTAATTTTCAGCAGATTTTACAATTCGAAAGTCAATGGAGATCTTCTATTTCTGTTTTGTAAAAAAAAAAAATAATAAAAATGTGGGCGCTTAGAATTTCTTTTTTTTTATTTTTTTATATGTAAGTAAAGTAGGCTTTAAGCTCTTACAGTTACTTCGTGTTTTTACTTTTTATTATAGGACTTTCCTTCACTGATGTCCACTTCATTTTCTTTTCAGTTAAACGAAAAATGAGATAACAATTCAGATACCTTATAGAGAATCGACATTTAGTCAACCAATAGCAGGATTTCTTTGAAATATTTCAACTACATTTCTAATATTTGAAGCGATGTATCTAATGTTTGGAAGGAATAGAGAAGACTAGGTTTAAGGTCAAAGAAAAACAACCCTGGTTCTTTGTTTATTTAAAAAAAAAAAAAAAAGGTTACAGATGCCATGATTGGCTGTACAGGAATCACATGATTTATAATGACTGGATGTTTGAGTGACAATGAATGGATAAAGCAACGAATTAATTACAAATTGAAATAAGTTTAGAACTTAAATACTTAAAGAACTTAGCACTAAAAATTGGATTCAAAAGATTAATTGAAATTGTTAACTCATTAACAAGAACTCATTAGCAGACGTACAAGAATTTATTTGAGCAAAACTTCAGTACAAGACATTAGCAGTTTTAAACAGAAAGTATGTTTCGATCTTTCAATTAAATATTTTTGTAATATTAAAATAAATTAGAAGGAAAAAAAAATCATTAGTAATTAGTTAGTATTAGCTCTAAGAATAATCTGAACTTCTTAACCAACACCAATAAGCCTATTTGCTGATATCCAAGAGTGTGCGAATCACAGTTTGCGAACAGCCATTTCATGGGATGCTACTGGAGAAAACAAAGAAATTTCACTTAAAGAGTCAAGGAACAGATTTAAGAACGTTTTTGCTTGCTTCTGTATTTTTATACAGAAACAATATATGCTCGTACACATACATCTGTAGAGGATTTTAGGCTGTGCGAGACTCCTTTTAAATAAAGATACAGAAAAGTGCTAGGCCCCCATTTATGAAAGTTTACATCATTGGTCAAACGAAAATAACAGCGATAACCAAATAAACAGCACTGGTCTGTTTAGATGCCTGTGATTAAAACTACCTATGTATATATTATATCTTGTAATTCCTTTCAAGTTGGGGTCATCTAAGAAGCTTTTGCCTTATCTTGGGAAAGAAAGAGACAAAAATAACCAACCCTTATCTGAGAAGGTTAATTTTTCAGAACTCGTTTATTTTCTGGATTGAACAGAAAAAAAAATCAAATAATAAATAATTACAAAAATAAGAAAGTGTGCTTAAAAAAAATCTTCCAATCCAATAACATATGGATCTTGAATCATATTATTAATGTTTTTACTACAGGGAAATTCTTACGTTCAGTCAACTGCTTGTTGGTTCCGGTTAGTGAGTACTGAAACTTGGCTCTTCCTCAATCCAGTTGTCTAACATCTAGAGATCTCTTGGAGTTTTTAATAAATGCCGCTTACGTCTGTCCCAATCCCTTTCAAGAGATCTGATGTCTAAACTACTTAATAATACCGACAATATTTATTTTTCAATTTTAAAAAGTAACTTAGTAAATAAACATACTGTTAAATAGTTCCAAAAATAATAATAATAATAATAATGAAGTGCCGAATATGTTTTTCTGTTCAGAAACGTTTCTAACACGAATCAAATAAACTAGCACAGGCGTATAGATATTTTTATTAAATAATACTACATATTTATAGTATGACGGGTAATTGAAATTCTTTTTATTCTACAGCCTAAACTGTTGAAAAGATAGATAATTCTTCTTATATTTGAAAAATACAGACTATCGTCCTACTGTGAAGCAAATATTAAATGTTGTTTTTGGAACCATCATCATAACATTGTGACTCGACTGCGTAAAGAAAACGGATAGTCGTAATCCTAAGAAATTGTGATTCATGTGTCGTCGCTGCCCCATTCTCTGTTGATGAAGTCATTTCTTTTTTCTTTTTTCCCTCTGTAGGCGTCCCACGGTCTCCCATTAACAAAGCCGGAACTACCACTTTTTTTTTTCTTCCTGAGTTTAGTACGTGTTTCTTTTGTTGATGAAAAATTGTACTACAGTGTTAATGTTTATTATTTTTGCTCGTTTCTATTTTGGTAATTTCTAATTCATTGTATTTCTCTTTAATCCTAGTTTTGATTTTGATTTTAAATAATAAAAAAATGGCACGTCATGAGGGGGAAGCCATTTTGAATTGCCTTTTTCGTTCGATTTGAAATAGTAATTTTTGACTGTATCATAAGTTAATTGTAATTAATTAAATATATGTTTTTAGCTATTTATTTTTTTTCTTATTTTAATAAATTGAAACTAGAGATGGGCTGAATGTTAAATAATCATTTTGATCGCCAGTTTTTTTTTGTTGTTTTTTTTCGGTTGGACGTTGAGGCAGGCTTTTATTTATTTTATTTACTTTATTTATTTATTTATTTATTTATTTATTTATTTATTTATTTATTTATTTTGAATAATGATTTGTAGAGAAAACAATACTTAAAGACCCTATATAATTGAAACCTTATTCGACAAATTATTAGCTGAAAAATATTTTCCCATCATTCTTGCCCTTATCGTTACTGCCTGATATTATTAGTACAGTGAGATTTATTTATTTAGAAAAAAAAAAAAAAATAGCCAATTTCTCAGTTGTACAGATGAAATAAGAATTATTTTAACAACTTTGATTTATTCAAAAAAAATTATTAAGCAAACTGTTTTGCTTTTCAACATTGCTGCTCATATTCAAATACTGATTGTAGAAGATGAACTGTTTTCCATTGGTTGCATAATGGGATTTTGTCACCTTACGTAACCATACTCGCTCATTTCGTTGAATAGGAATAGGGAAAAAAAAAAAAGGCGCTGTAGACTGTAGAGATTGATGTTGCAGTTCTTAAAAACATAATTCTGTAACAATCATATGAACCGAAGCATTACACTTCAGAATTGCAACCATAATTCTTGGTGGATATCATGTGTCCTACATTAAAAAAAAAAAAGTTTTCTGTTGATCGTTATTCTGATAAGGAAGGACGGTCAATTGATGGGTCGTGATCGAAAGAGATGTCAACAAGTATTCGTTGTCTTAGTATTTATTGGGCAGCTAGAGCCAACACCATGAAGCTTTTCACAGTAGGCCTACTTGAAATTTTTATTTTATATAATAAAATAAAAAATGAATTAATTAAAAGATGAAATTAAAGAAACAAGACATAGTATATTATTAGAGCGCCTGTTTAATAAACGAAGCCTAATTTTTCTTATTTGAATCCCATTATTGTAAAAAAATTGAGCTTTCATTAAGATACAAAAACAGGCTTAGTTGGAGTACGAACTATAAAATTATTATTGTCTATTAATGCATAAGTATCTAAAAGATCGAGCTTTGCTCTGCAAAATAAAACTAAATTTAAAGTAAGAACACTGTAGACAATCGCCTGGTTATTTAACACCCTTTCGGGGAAATGGACAGCTCCACAGTGAATACACGTGACGTTGATAGGAAAAAAGTTTTAAAAACTATTATTAAATAAAATTATTACTTTATTACACGCACAGAACACTAATTTATTAAGAATAAAATAAAGCGAAAATAAAGTAAGAACGCTTTGACAAACACCTGGTACCCAGGTCCCATGTAGGTCGTTTACCCCCTAAAAGAGTTTTCCCGAAGTCGAGACTTAGCTAAATCGCTTTCTCGCACCCAAAAACGGTAGATTCACCCCATTTCATCAAAATCCTTAGGTTCGTTTTCAAGATAAAGTTGACAAAGAATTGCTCGCTTTCTAGTAATTGATTTGATGATTTCATTTGATTCATTGGTGTATTTTACATCTCTCAATTCAACAAATTTAAATTTTAATTTAAATTTCTTAATACCAACCGAAATATCAAATACATACACCACAATCTTCTTTAAAAATTAAACACTCCTTTATTTTGCCGTCTATATTTAATCTTTCTGAGCGAAAGACTACTTCAGGACATTAATGGAGGAGAAGAAATTCTATTCTTCCTCCTCTAAATTCATTATGAATACATTTTGAAAAATAACAATAAATACAAATAATGATTCATTAGATATCATCTATTACAATACTTTTGATTCATTTTAAACCAACCATTAGATATCCTTTATTACAAATAATTAAGATTTCATTTGCCCCAAATAATGATTCATCTGTTACAAATAATTAGATAACATTAAACAATTAAAATAATTAAAGTAATCTTTTTTTCTCTTTTTTTCTGTTTTCCATATAATGTACAAAGTAACAAAAAGCAATTTCTTCTCCATTAATGTCCTGAAGAAGTCTTTCGCAAAGAAAGATGAAATAGTAGACGGAAAATAAAAAAGAGTTTTTAATTTTTACAGAATATTGGGGTGTATGTATTTAATTTAAACTAATTTAAATTATTCAAACTTAAAATATTTGAAGGCATTCAATGTAAAAATAGCAATCAATATTCACGAGTTTTAATACTCTTATGGTCGAGTGCACCAAACTTCAATTAACTTTGATGGCTGCATTGTGGACGTAACTAAAATTAGTGGGGGGTGCTGCTGCAGAAAAATTTTAGCCTTTGTTTTAAAATTGTGTGAAAGGAAACAAACTTGTATAAAAAGAAACTTATCAAATTTCTGAATAAATTTTCTTTTTATACATGTTTGTTTCCTTTCACACAATTTTAAAGCAAAGGCTAAAATTTTTCTGGAACAGCACCTCCTACTAAGTTTAGCTACGTCCACAATGCAGCCATCAAAGTTAATTGAAGCTTGGTGCACTTGGCCATTAAGCACATAACATGCTATTATCTTTCCGTGTTGAGTTAATTAATAAAGATGCAATCTATATGCAGCGTTAATAAAAAAATAAAAAAAGAAGGCGTTTATAAAGTGTAACCATAGTTCTTTGAATCCAGTTTCTTGTCTCTCTGAGTTCATTTTGAATTACAATGCGAATTCTTCTCTTGATTTGTATGTCCTGAAATATTATTAGAAATTAAGAAAAATATTGTTGATAATAATCAGAAAGACGCACGAATATGCTTGCTTTGTTTTAAAATTGCATTTTAAAGTCAGTGGCAGAAGAATTTTGCTTAAGGGTTATGTTACAAAGTGGACTTAAAACTGTTGTTGTACTTTTTAAGAGTAATACTTGCGTACAGTAACAACAGTAGCGTAATGCGTTAACTTTTTAGTGGTCTTCTGTATTCTTCTCTTTAAGAAGGTCCTCTGTCCAGAGTTGCATGGCAACAGCATCCAACAGGATACGGCGCACCGTTACCTGAGGAGTGCGACGTTCATGGGACACGAACGCATTACTCTGGTGTTGACCTCTGGCACAAGGTGATCGATTTGCAGTGTGGGCTACAAAGCTCCGTTATCTGAGACAGCACCAACCATGTGTAGAAATCTGTTTCAAGCGCTTTCTATATCGTGGATATCTTTGCTTTAAGATAAGTAGCGATGAAAGTAAAATCCATTGAATACAGAGCCACAGGTATAATAACAATTGATTTCATAGAAGTAATTTGCTCCTTTCGGTTATTTGTGCTGACGAATAAAAAATCAAATCAACTACCAAGCAGAAAATTCCTTTTAGATTTGCATGTGGGATTTCTCAAAATAGTAAAAATGAATTGCTTTTTGAAAGGGGAGGTCCATAGCATGTGCAGGTAATAGACTTCCAGCTATGGATCTATCGAAATAATGTTTGAAAACTAGTAGGAATCATTGACTTTAGTAAAACAAGAAGTTCTGAAAGAACAAGAAACCTACTTTTTTAATTCTTTTTTTTTTTTTTTTTCCTTATTTTTCTTTGCATTTTTAAAATTGTAAAAACAATATAAAAAGATAAGTCTCTGCCGCAATTGTTGTAAATTACAATATCCACCGAATAGAAACAATCTACTTGTCAAATTTCCGTTTGCTGAAAATTGGTTAAATCTGCAAACACTTCGTTAAATCGCCTAATTCTGAATAGTTTAATCAAATCATAGCATGCGCAAATAGAATGGATTAGAAATTGAAATGTGATGCGTTGTCGAATAGAAATTCGTTATTTGCCGTCAGTATTAATTGTTTCGCTTTTAATACTTTTCAATGAGAATTTTTGTCTCCTTAATGCGCAAATTAATCCACAAAACAAACCATAGATCGTCTCAACCAATAAGTACGTGTGCCAAGTTTAAAGACTACCCATTCGCTAGATCCAAAACAAATGTTTTTTGGGTGAGAGAAACACCCACACAAAATATATAGATTTTTTGAGCATAACTTTGCTTAGGATAGCAAGTAAGTTAGTAACAAAGATTAATGGAATAAGTAGATCGTCTAGTAAAGGATGAAACATAGGGAAAATAAAAGTTTAAAAATTGTTGTAGTCACTGATACGAAGTATTTTTTTTTAATATTATTATTATTTCAGTTTCTCTCATGAAATCTGCTATTTCAAGATCCATTTAGTAACTCAGCAATGTTCGAATTAATTAATAAGCAGCATCTAAAAATATCTAACAATGGTTATTAGTTTTTGTACTTGAAGACAATATAATATTGATTGTTTTGTTAAAGCGTTTTAGATGTAGATGTTAAGCTGGACATGCTAAAGACAAGCAAGTATATTTTAATGTACCTGTAGGACTGTTGAAGAATTCAAAGTGTATGAAATTTGATTAATTATACTTTACTTTTAATTTTAGTGTCGTCTAACATTTTTCTTACTTTTACAATAATAGACTTGAGCTAATTACTAACTCTACTACTACTATAAATTAGAGCTTTGTTAAGCGGAACAAGTAGGGGATGCAGCCCCTGATAGTGGCTAAATTTCTTACTCAACTAAACTTTTTTTTAACTTGAAAACTGAGATGTTATTTGAAGTTTTCCATTTTTAATGGGTTAAACGTCGTTGTTGCTTTAATTATCCCAATAATTAATCAATCTGCAAATAACGCATAATAACTATGGCACCGGAAGTGTCAAGTGTCGACTGATAATAAGGCCGGAAATGAAACCTTTTTGACCTTCCTCCTTCGTACACTCTTAAAACAGATTTAAGAAGTAATTGTTGATTTTTTTTTTCCAGGTTTTATTTCTTGAATTTATTTAATTAGATAGAATTAAATCCACTTTACTTTTCTTTACCATCATCTGAAGTAGACATTTGTATTTCAATTGATTATCATGAAATCAAGCTGTTCCGACAGTGCATGATTGAAATTGCTTCAAGAAAATAATGTTTACTTCTTCAAAACTAAGCAGTTCAGTAGTACCAAATAAAATTAACAATTTAAGATTCCAGTAATGATAAATAAACAAATTGTAACACTAACCCAAAAAGTTTTTGTATAACCCTTAATTATTCTATGAAAACTCGAAAAATAACAAAGTAAAAAAAGTAACAAAAAAGAAAATCCGCACCAACAGAAGAAAAAATTACTTTTGTAGTGGTGGTTCTGTATTCTGTTTCAGTCGGGAATCCCCTCCCCCCCTGAAAGGTATGAAAGTGCAGCAGTAGTATCCGTTATATCTCTCAAATGTTAGTTGTTGCACCAACTTTTATGCTACTTTAAAAATAGAACCAATATCAATAGGTCTTTTCAGCAATGGTTTCTTCCTAACGATGCATCGTAGCAAATAAGTGTTAGGACAGAAAATGTCAGTCTTCAATATAACATCATGAGAACAGCGTTAACTTGCTTTATTTCAAAACCGAAATCTAGTAACTAATAAATGCTGAATTTAACGTCGAACATTTTTTGGTTGAGGGAAGAGAGGGAATAAAAGAACCTAGGACTGGGAAACAAAAATAAAAGACATAGCTTTTGGTTATCATGAATGAAATTCGGACTTTCATTTTCAAAATTTGCTTTCATATTTGTCGACTTAACACGTCTTTAAACTATAATATTAGTGCTGACGATGATGGTATTTTCCTATAACACAAAAGTACACTGCGAACTCGAGAATCCATCAGTTGATTACATAAATAGCAGATCCCAAAAATGTTCCTATAACACCCAAAATATGTTGGACTGATTGGCCAACAGATAAGACTAAAGAAAATTACTCAAATTTCATTGGGTGTTTTATTTTGTCTCATTTCTGATATCATTCTTTTTGTCTTTATATTCCCCATCAGTTTCCACTTTAGAAGTAGATCTGATATGTCTACATATGTACATAAATCCTCTGACATTTACATTGTAATTAAGCGTTAAACAGATGTAAGTGAACTGTTGATTAGTCGTCATTATTTCATCACGAACAATCTCATTCAGTTTCAAAAATTCTCAAATATTGAAAGGAATAATAATCACAAATGTACGAATACTAATTGGTTGTTTTCTATTCCAATACTGATCTTACAAATTAATAAACTTTACGTAATACATTAGCAATTCTGTTTTGTGTTTTTTATCATTTGTCAAATTTATTCGCCTCATCACCTGATCATTAAATTTATAATGAAACTGTTTTAATTTTTGCTAAAATCTTTGACTTCCAACTTAGCTTAGAGCTTTTAATTATCAATTTCTTGTCGTAGTTGGGTTAAATTAAAATTGGAATTTCAGGGTTCCATAATTACTTATTCATCTTCATATCCTGCTATTTGAGTGTTAATCAGTCACAGGCAGATTTATTTCCTTTCACCCTCGCTAAATCTTACGTAATTAAAGTATGGAATTCAGTGAATAACTTTAAAAAAAACCACACACATCTGTTTTTCCAATTGCGTTTATTTATTTTTTATTTTTCAGTTATTGAGCGAGCTTTTCATAATTAACATAAGTAATTAAATACAAAAAAAATATTATTAATTGAATCATCATTTTCTGTTGTTAATGATGTTTCAAGAAAAAAAACGAACCTTCCTTGTTTATTACGTAAAACAGGAAATAAAAAATTTCGTTTGCTGTATTTTTATAATGACTTCGCTAACACCAATTAAAATAGCTTCAGGAAATTAGAAACTGGAAAAACACACTGTAATGCCTTTCAGTTTTCTATCACAGGGTGTCTACAAAATCAGGGAAACCGGGAATTGTCAGGGAATTTTGTTATTCTGGAAAAAATCAGGGAATTATCAGGGAATTTTGCAATTATTACTTAAAATCAGGAAATTTTTTGGTTGAACAGATCGTTTTTTTTTTTTTTTGGTTGAACAGATCAGGGAATTATCAGGGAATTTTAAAAGAAATTGTTCATGAAATCAGGGCAAAATCAGGGAATTTTTTTATTCAGATTTTGTAGACACCCTGTATCAGTATCCAGCTCTTTTGATTTCCGTTTATATATATAATTTACCATAACATTCTTCAACTTCAAAATAAATAAAATTGAGTAAGTGCTACAACAACACAAAACTAGATCAGTTTCATGTAGCTAGTAGCTTCATGTGAACTCTTTTAAATATTTTTAATTTTTCACACTTGTTTTTACTTTAGTAACTAAATATTGTCCCTTACATTATTGATTTTCTATCTTTAACTCGATTGATCCACCTGGTTCTAATTTCTTCTAGGTTTATTTACCTGCAATTTCATTGGAAAGATTTTTCGATAAACTTTGATGGTTGTTCGATGCAAGTATAGCCTCCTAAGACATCCAGTTTTTTGCCACAGTTATTTGCATATCAAAACCTACATATCGTATATCTTTGTTAGATAATTCAGATATCGCTGTACTAATGTCATTATTGTGTAATTTGTGTAATTAATGTCCCCTATAAAGGTTTTAAATTAAAGCGGGTCCTTAATTTTCGTTTCACTAAATTACGAAGAAAATGAGAACGACGCGATGATGTCAAGTGAAAATTAGTCCTCCTTGACTTGAAGTTCTCCGAGTGGGGTGAACATCCAATATAAATAATAACCGCTTTACTACGGACCCTTGAACTTTAGTTGGTAAAATTAGACAGTAGAATTAAAATGGAATTTTACTTATATTACTGAAAGGAGGGACCTTGAATATCTTTTAAAAATCGTTTTAATTATCCCCAAGTCACTATAATAAGTTGAGAGAAGCTTTTCTGGGCTGTAGAAAATGAAAATAACAACAACACAATGAACTTACGTAACTTAACTGCTTATTATGATCATTTGAATCGACAACTAATGATTTATAATCATTGATTTTGGTTGAAATGTGTTTTTCGAATTAGCTTTTAGTGTTTTAGTGTGGAGTGAGCAATAAATAGTTGAAGTAGAACTTACAACACTCGGTATTTAATAAAAGAATTCCAACGGTAAAAAAATATAAATTCAGGCTTTCTTTTGTTTCTTTTTTGTATCCACCCAAATGAAAAACGTTCCCCCGCTACTGATTGTAGCGAAATTAGGTAAAGAGGAAAAGCTACACATAAAGCAACCCATTGTGCTTTCATATGCACGTATTAGGAAAGTGTACGAAGGGAACAAATTATTACATGTGCATTTTCTTCGTCTTTTTTTTTTTTTTTATTTTTTTTTTTTTTTAGTAATTAACAAAAATAAGTAAATATTAAGTTTGAAAAAAAAAAATCAATTAAAAATATAATGCCGATATTTTATAAATTTCAATTTAAATGTAAATATAAATACAGGGAAGAGACATAATTAATCTCACACACACACACACACACACACACACACAGTTAATTTTTACTGAATCCTGATCGTAAGGAAAGACTTCTCTGATAGTCTACACTTGGATTACTCCTCTTTTTCTGTCCTAGACTAATGTAAGCCCCACCGGAACTTTAGTAACGGTATAGTCTTTAGCCGCAACTCGACAGTAGACTGTTGCGATGACGAACAATACTACACGTTTTGAAGTGTAGTAATTAAACCGGCCGATAAGAGAAATTCGGCAGAGCATATTCCAGCTTTTGAATGCTGCTTTTTCAACTGAAAGAGAGAGAAGCCATTCAAAATAAATAAGTTTCACTAATTCAAAAAGATAATAATGAAACTTGCTTTTGGTAAACGCTGACCCACAAAACTATGGCTATGTATATCTCGTATTACCTTGTTTTGTTTTCCTATCAAATAGTAAGACTCCATAAGAATCAGTGTTATAAAACTACATTGATGTTGATAAGAATATTTGCAGAAACATTATAATTAATACACTTTATAAAATGTTAAGTATGTAAATACTATAATATTCATTGGTGAATTTCTTCTTGAAAGAACAGGCGCAAATGATTTTTGTTAAGTATTCTAAAAGGAATTAAGAGGGAGCGGCATAGCCCAAAGCAGAATAAATTCCAAATAGGTTTCAGTGACTTCTAGCTGTGAATAGCTTCTTTCTTGTTACAAGAACTTTAAGACCCAAAAAAAACGGACCTCTGTTGATAAGATATCTTAACCACTATTTGTTTCTATAATTGAAATTCATAGTTCCAAGTTCTACAAAGTAATATAATAATAAGGTAATAAGATATTGAATAAGGTAATAATTTCAAATTCACAACAGTGTGATTTGTAGGTTTGTATTGATTTAAAAACCATTCAGACGTAATTCTCGTGAAACAACGTTTATTTTTTATTATTATTATTTTATTTGAATGAAAAACCCCGTTTTCCCTACAGCCTCTTGACTTTGTCTTAGCAGTTGTCAATTGTCAGAGAGTCTTAGTTCATTTTTTTCATGAATTATTCAAAATGATCCAGTAAGAACGTGTAAAAGCCTATTTCTATCATAGAATGGGAGAAGAATTTAAAACAGTCAGGGTTTCAGTATTTTTCTTAATGACTTCCAGCAATTCAGGCAGAGATGAAGGTTGTAGATCGATTGCAAATTTTTGCAATTTGTAGGAAATTTCCAGTGAAAGGTTTCTTTTATTAAATTGAAGAGACCTCGGATTTTAGACTATCATTTTAACGTTTGAAAAGGAAATTTTGGTAGATAATGAGAATTAATTAAACTACTGCTTAGAAAGTAGCATTATTAGAGTTTGATAAATGATTTTTTTTTTTTAAATATCCTCATGTGGTTACGATGGATTGAAATGAATGGATAATATGAATATTTCTAAATTTTACTTTAATATTAAATTGAAAGTACTAAACAGTTATCTTTAATTTTAAAATCCATTGTTTAATTTGTTTTTTTTTGTTTTTTTAATAAGTCCATTATAATCTTGATTATCTAATATTCTTGGGGAATAGGAAACAATTTTATAAGAGGTGGTGATAAAACAAGAAATATTAATATCCTGAAAGCTGGATATATGAAACCATTGCAGGCACAGTACATATAGTGTGTATTTGGATTCATTTTAACTGTTACGTCTATAATTACAGAAAACTTCATAGTCGCCATTGGAATTGTAGTTAAGATAACGAATAGGCCTAACAACTAAACTTGATCCCAAAGCAAATTATAATGGATTTTGTGTAAATTCGCCATTAAATAAAGGCCCAAATAATCAGATAACTTAGGAAAATTCTGTTAAAGAACATCATAACAACGAATAATCTTCGATTCTACTTCAATTTTTGTACTTTTAATGAAATTGTTCCTTAATTCAGTCGTTAAGTTGCAATTTATTTTATTATGTGAGACTTGTGAAACAAGACTCATTGGATTTTTAAGCTGTAGGATGAAACATTGAGGTAATATTATATTTTGGAAACAACGTTAAAGGAATCAAGTTATTAGTTCTATCAAATTATTGCAGCAGAGCGTCCTCGGTGAAAGCAGCAGACAAAAAATACAGGTACAGTCTACAATGTATTCCATAAAAAATGTATTCCTACAAAAAAAAAAATAATAATAATAATACATTTTAAAAAACATTTACGTCCTATATATAAAGCCTGTTTACTATTATGCTACTACGGCGTACTGCCGTGTTTGGTGATATTTATTCTGTTACAATTGGTTGTGTTAATTGACGTCAGTTTTCTTTCTACGGAAATCTAAATTTATCTGTAACTTGTAAATTGAAGAGCAAATGATTACATATTCAGATAAAGCAAAACATTTCCATTTATAGTCTTGTCGTTCATTTTTTTTTTTTTTTTTCCCCTGATACCATTTATGTAAATAAAATATTGGTTATAAATACTTTTTAAATCTATAATGTTTGTCATGTTTGACGTCAAACTTTATCTTGAGGAAATGCGACGAAATAAAGAATATTCAAAAAAAAAAAACCCACTGGACTTTGACTTTGTTGTGTCTTTTTAGATTAGATTACTCCCAGCTCTTGCTTTATCTACTGTTCGAATATCAAATACCGAGGAATCGGATTATTTTTTTTAACTTTCCTCTCTACAAAGAAAAATATAATGCAAAAAAACCATTTCGTTATAATGATTATCTATTGTATGTATGAATTCTAAACCCATTGTCAACAAAGGTTTTATAGTTTTTGCATTTTTATATTATGAGTATTATGAATGGAGTTATGTCGTGAAAAAGCTGTTTCTAGAATATATTGATATGATTTGATTTATTTGCAGTTTAGTGATGAAAAATATTGCTTTATTGTGATATTAAAGAAAAAAGTATCTGAAATGAATAACTTTACCTTGACGTAGACGTGATTAGAAATCCTTCGATTCATTGCATTTAACTGAGGTGTAAACACTGCATTAGGAATGTAAATACGTTTATTAATTGTATCGGTACATTGTAATTAAACATCGAAATAATTTATCGCTGCCTTACAAAGACACTTAATTCGATCATGACTATTTCCCCCCAACCACACTTCCGAATTCCTGCATTTGTTAAAACAAATCAGAGCAGATTATTTACATAGTGTGTTTGAACGAATGAAGCCAGGATTTGACGGGTGGGGGACAGGATCGTCCTAAGCAAAAATAAATTTAAAAAATAACAATGGATGAGACCAAATTATTCACAAGTGACATTCTGGAACAGCTGTTTCACGTTCTTTGGCGATCATCATTCATTGAGGCCGCGCTTTGTGGCACATGGATTTTCTCACTCTTTTTTTTCTTAGGTGAGTTTTTTCATTGTGTAATTTATTCCTTGAGGCACCACTGCGCTTCCGATGTATTGTTCAAAAATAAATTTACTTCGATCGAAAAGTTTATTTCGAACTATATTTAGAAATTATTTTGTTTTTTAATAATGTAAAAATTTTGAATTTACCAGACTGCGTAAAAGGATGATTTACTAAAACTTTTCATTGTCTTCAGTAACGATATAACTTGGATGCTTCTCCTATTTACTTACTTATTTGTTTATTTCTTTATTTGAAATTTCGGTATAATTAATATTTTGGCACATTAAATTGAAAATACTACGTATAACAATCAATTAACAAAAAAAACAAACAAACAAAACAAAAACAACAAAAAATGCTTAGATTGTAAGATTTCAATTGTACGGATTTTGTTTAATGGTTATTTGTTTTTTGCCGAGAGAGCATCGTACTTTTTCTATTTTGAATACGATGTGTCTTGAACTTATTGGTACGAAATTTTTGGTTACAAGCACATTTTCCCGCACAATATTGTTTGAAAATTATACCTGTGAGAGTTGTAACGGTAAAAATACAGGATTTTTTGTTGTAAAATAATCCAAGTTATTCTACAACAATCACTTTTCGTTTTCATTGCATTGATAGACGAGGAGAATTTAAGAGAAAAATACGAACTTCACTATAGACAAATAATTCGTCGTTATTTTTTTTTAGCATTAGTTTGGGAGAAGCATAGCTTATGTGGTGAACTGTTTTCTCTGAAATTTGGTATGGTAAGTTTCGATTGAAACGTGACATTTGACCCCCTATCATTCAATGCTTTACTCGAATTACTAGTAAGTGAAATTGTTTTGTAATATAACTAAACGATGAGTTGCATGGTTTGGTAGGATTGGATGGAGATAGTTTTTAGAAAACTATAATCCTAAGTTTATTCATTTCGGAACCGACCTAATTTTCAGTTATCTGAATTTATTTATTTGGATTTATTTTTGGCTTTGAAAATACGTATCTAGATTTATTTACGTTATTAGATTAGATTTATCAGTATCTAATCTTCAATTTATTATTCGTTGTGTGTGTGTGTGTTTGTTTTTGTTATTATAAAAATGACAATTTCTGACGTCGTGATAAGATTTGCGAATTTTTAAAGATTATATGACGAGATTTTGTATTTTTTAATATCCCATGAAAACATATCTTTAAAAAAGTTATCTTATTAATTTTTAATCTGAAATGTGTTGCGATGTTAAATTTTGATTTATTTTATTTTTTTATTTTATTTTTTATCTTGTTTTTTGTTTTTGTAGATCAGGTGTGACGTGGAGGCTCGTCTTTGTTGGAAATGGAGAAGTTGGCTGATTATAGGTGATACCTGTCGAACCTCGACCTTGTCGACAGGAACTGTGAACAGGCGACGGCGGTCATCTGACAGCTTTCAGTAGCCACGGACGGACGACGCGATCTCTATTGGAAGGTAAGGCAAACACCTCCTCATTCTCTTCACAATTTGTCTGCTTCTCTCTGAGGTGTCGGATTGATCGGTTATAACTATTCGACAGCCAGGACAAAAGGACAAGTTGGTTGTTTAGTTTAACAGGGGTCTGAGAAACTGACGAAAAGCTTGTGAAAGTTAAATTGAGGATTTATTTAAGCTTTGCCATTCATTAAGTTACGTGTATTGAGTGTTTTAGTTAAAACAAAAGAACGCAGTGTTTAATGAGTAAGTAATTTAAAATTTCCCACTCAACTATAGAGGAGTCCTGCTCCAAATTGTCTTGGCCCTTAAAGAATTCTTTTTGGGAATATAAAATGTAAACTTTAAAAAGGAAAAAATAATAAGTATAAAAAAAAATTATTAAGACGGAAAAGAAATTATAGTTTCTTTATTCTCCGCTGCTAAGTTAAAAAAGAAGCATTATTTTTTTTTATACACTAAACAAAAAATCATTTTCTCCTTCCCTGAATCATGGTAATATATTTTTAAGAAATTTATAAGCGATGTAAAATATTCTTCTTTTATATTTTATTTCTAACTTAAGAGTTATGCTTTTTGATAAAAAAAACTGCTTTCTTTTCAGTTCACAGTAGTTGTAAGTGTTTAATTGTCTGGAAACTCGTCTAAACGTTCATGGTTGTCGGAAGTAAATGAATATGCTTGGCCGGTAAAATCTAGAAAATTTATTTATTTATTTAATTTCAAATCACAATAAGTTGTGGTTTCTTTGTTCTTTTTTAGTCTTCTGATCCAGATCAGCAGACTAGTATCCCGATTTGTCTGTCCGTCTGTGAACAAGTATCATTAAAATCTCTTTGAAATTATCATTAAGCACAACAATCACAGCAATTGCGTCTTTTGCATTCGCAACAATCACATTTATAGTGATTGTTGTGATTGTCAAAAGGCGCAATTGTTGCGTTTATTGGAAATAAACACAAGGAAATTAAAGCAATATCAATGATCAGAAGACGTTGCGAAGCATTGTATTGGTTTACTAATCGCTTTCCCTACCTTGTCTTGTTTTTTTTTTTGTTTTTTTTTTCTTTTTTTTTTTTAAGCTGAATACGCATTTCTTCCGTTTTATTAACTTATTATTGTCGAAGCAATTGCATTTCTTTTAATTTACGTAATCTTTACCAAATGCCGTTGTTTTGTACTCTTGACGAAGTGAGAAGCCTTTTTAGAGATTATTGCGTAGATGCTCTTTTCTTTCGTATAAGATAGCCTCAACCACAGATGCCAAGAACATTAATTGTTCTTATTGGTTTTCCGAGTTGAAGTAAATCGATAACTTTTGCGTCACAGTATTAATTAAAGAGCGGCTACAAAGAAAGTGTGCATTCATTACAGTAATTAATGAAAGGAAATGCTGATTTTTTTTTTCCCCAATTCATTCAAAGATGCATCTCTTCTTTGATCAAATGCGTTAATTTTAGTTTTTAATAATTATTAACAGTTGATTCGTACTTCATTTTTGAATCCGTACGAAATAAATGCCTTACTTTTTTTTTAGAACTCAATAACTCGAATTTTAACAATTATTAACTTAAAATTAAATGATTTTTTTTTCTGTATTATTATTATTATTATTATTATTTTACTTTTAATTTGCCATTTTAAAATATTTCTTTGTCGAAGAAAAAAAATTAATTAGAAATTTCCCTTTTGATTAATTAAGATTGTACATATTCTAATTAGAAAACCTAATTGGATTCTTATGTTACAAGTAGGCGTAACATTTTAAGTATTTTTTTTTTTAATGTTTTAATAGACTGTTGAATAATGTAGCCATAGGGGGCTAATAAAAATGACATCCAGAAGAAAGTGATATTAATCTCTCCCTCTAACTTTTAAACCAGTGACAGGAGCTTCTTGAAACTTCATTTGAATGTTTATGGAGAAGAAACCCCCATTTTGCTTTCGTGTTTAAAAATTTCTCCATATGGAAAACTGGGAGAATTTTGCGCGTGAAGATGGAAAATTTCCCATAGAAAAAGCATTAGAAAATGTAACAGAGTCACTTAAGTAATTCATGTTAAATCTGCGCTGCTTTGATTTGATTAAAATTTAGTAGATTTAGGCAACTGAATATGTGATGAATTCAATTTCCAGAAAATGGAAAAATGTTGACGATTCTTTGCAACTGACTGGTTTTAGAGTTTACAAATTACGAAGGCGTTTTCTTTGTGTAATTTAAGAATAACGAAAATACAGAAAACGCAACATTTTGAGAATAGTAGCTTTATTTAAGGTATGCTATTTGAAGAATTTCTTCTTTAATTATTTGTAAAATTTAAAAACGTGAATATTTTAGGAATTGGAAACAATTCTGAAAGGAAGGTTAGTATTTTTTTAAATCTTTAATTAAAGTGTTGAGTCTCCTGATTCTAAGCTCTCGAATTTAATGAACATGTTTCATTCATTTCAAATCATTTACTGTAATTTGTTTACGAGATTTACAATCTTTAAAGGAGTACTGTTACATCAACGTGTGCACTGCAGAGAAATAAGAGAGCGAATTGTAACACAATCCTAATTTAGCGTATCACTTCCTTCTGCTCAAAAGCGGTTTCACTAAATTCCAGTGCTCTCAAACTCATTTCATTCTCAAGTGTTATGATTTATTATGGGTCGGAACTATATACGAAATGAAATTAGCCCAATTATTATTATTCCAGGTAAAAAAATCTGTTTTTATTATTGTTGATATTATAATTTTTGTTATTCATAAGCTCTTTTTCTAAAAATAACCAATTTGGTAGAAAAGATTTTTATTATTATTTATTCGACTGTCGTTTTATTTTCCTGATCAAATTTTATAAAAGTTTGAGTTGAAAAAGAAGCGAACTTTCTCATTAGAAATGAACGGGGGAAGGGGGGGGGGGGAGCACAGAACACTTCATTCTAAATATACGGAGGACCACAGGGGTCAGAGGTAATTATAATTTATTAAGTAAGCAAATTTTAGATAATTAAAATATCGTTTAAAAACACACTTTTGCTTAAAAACAACAAAATACATTAAAACGTTAAAACTCCTTACATGTTTCGACCCTGAGGTCAAAGATAAGATATTGTCTCTTGTTGTTACATGTTTCGACCTCATCACAGGTCTGACAGAGAGGTCGAAACATGTAACGAGTTTTAATGTACTTTGTTATTTTAGTCTTCTGATACAAGTATCAGAAGACTTCTAATCCCGCTTTGGCCGTCCGTCTGTGGACAAGTATCATTAAAATCTCATTAAATTATCATTAAGCACAACAATCGCAACAATTGCGCCTTTTGCCTTCGCAACAATCACATGTATAATAAACTCAGCAACAATCACAATAATCGCAATAATTGCGCCTTTTGCATTCCCAGCAATCACATTTATAATAATAAGTAAATTAAAGCAATATCAATTATATTTTCTTAAACGTATCAGAAGATGTTGCGAAACATTGTGATTGGTTTACTAATCGCTATCCCTACCTTGTTTTTAAGTAGAAGTGTGTTTTTAACGATATTTTAACTGTCAGCACAATTCCTACACAAGTTAAATTTTTCAACAAACAAATTTTAGAGTTGAATTGATTGAGTTCCGTTTTTCACTCTTTTTACATTCTACCTACTTGTTTAAATTACGATTATACAAATAAACCTAAAAGATTAATTTTTTATTAAAAACAAAATTTTTTAGCCTAATTTTAAGTCGATTAAAATACAACGGGAGACAACATCTTGTTTAATTTTTATAGCTTAAAATTAGATGTTTTAATTCATGCGAAAGCTAAAGGGGAAAAAAAAAAATCATGGGATCTTTTTAAAACACAAAGAATCAACGAAACATTTTTATCGTAAATAAATCGTCTCGATTCAAATATTAGATAGAATTGTGGAAATAATATTATTTTCTGATTAACGGACGTACAACTTTTGAATATTTCTAAAAATAAACATTAAATACGCAAATACATTTTAGGATAATTGTATTATAAATAAATAAATCTAATATATAACGCATTTATCTAAATCAGGGGTCGGCAACCCGCGGGCCGCATGCGGCCCACGAAGCGTTTTGGTGCGGCTTGCGGGTCGTCTTAAGATTTTCCTTTTTTTTTTTTTTTGGTTGTTAAAATAATTTCCTTTTTTTTTTTTTTTTGGTTGTTAAAATAAGAATTTGGCCTTAGTGCGGCCCGCAGAAATCCCCACATAAAATATTTGGCCCTCTTACAACAAAAGGTTGCCGACCCCTGATCTAAATTATACGAAATATTTTATTGAATAAAAAAGCAATGATTTAGAAATTGGTTGAATTCGACTAATTTACTGAAAAAGGGAAAGTTCGCCATCAAATATCGTAAATAGGCTTATCTGTTGGGGTTTTCTATCATTGCTGATATTTGGAACATCTACAGTTAAAACGGAAGTTATTGTGTTAAAAAAGAAGGAAAAAACTTAAAAAGATAAGCCTCCCTTATGTAAATCTGCGAAACTAATTAACTTTTAAATAAATCAATGTTGTTGTTTTTTTCTAAAGTTGTTTTTCCCCTTTCACTTTTCTTTTTATAATTATTAAAAATTATACAGATTAATTAAATATTAATGCTTAATTAAAAAAAAAATGCTTTTTAACAGTTAAACAATACATCGGAAGCGCAGTTAAACAGTTGAACGTTTCCGATAGCTTTTGATTAAACGTATTTCTCTCCTAAGAAACTGTAGAATATTCATATGGTAAGTGATTTTTACTTATTTTCTACAGTCTTCTTCTATATCATTTCAATACTGTCCTCAGAAGAGTGACGTCGTCCGGGAGTTACTTGTTTCTTTTCCTCGAATGGTTTTTTTGAAGATAACGGTTTGGAGTTTGAACAGACGAAGGATTTTTAAATCTGAACATTTTTTTTTATGATTTAGGATTACAATTTACTGTGAAATCTGATGAAGTATATCTTGACTTTGCATTTTATCGGTCGAAATATGGTGAAATGTCAACCATTGTGGATATAAAGTCGACATTTGTTTCCAAAACTTTTGCCCACAATTGAGTAATATAGAAGAATATAGAAGATTGTCTTTTTTTCTGCAACTTTTCCTAAAGTTCTCTGAAAACGTGTACCTCGCCCTTACTAACCACCAGCATCTCTTACGTTAAGATTCGACTACAGTTCACTGTCAGATTGTTGTGTATTGGCGATTCCTCCGACCTGGAAGACAGGATATTAAAACTAATGATGGAAAACCAAGAAACAGGCACATTTTGGAAGTAAAAAAATGTGAAAGAAAGAAAAAAAAACAAATTAAACGATGGAAATTAATTTTATTAGGTGATTGTGTGAAGGGAGAATGGATCTAGCTTTATTCGAATATTAAAATAGGGTTGATAATGTGTTACAAAAGCCAGAGTCAAAAGACGTGAATTGATAGAATGTTAATATAGTTGTTTTAGACATGAAACAACTAAAGACAGGAACTGATGGAAAAGTCTCCTTCTCTTCATCTTCCTTCAACCCTTTCTTGTACGTTGGACTGTCTGTACGTTGCCGTTAGTTCTCGCTGCCAGATAATCAATGGCACAGTTTGCCGCATCGCAGGGAACTCTTGTGTGTCCCGTTATAACTACGTCACGAATTGTTGTGACGTCACAGGCTTGTTGGGGCATCGATTCCCGTTCGTGACGTCAGGATATCGGTGCAAGGTCACGAGCCGAGGCACGGGAGGCTCCTACGTCATCGTAATCAGCTGCAGCAGCAGCCCATCCCTAGAGCCCCCAGCCACCCATCAGTTTTATGTAATGACGAGTAATCTCATATTGTCTTCGGAAGGTGCAGTCATGGGATGTGCGTGATGTCTTTAAATAGATTTCCATCGTGAATAGAATTGATATCGAAATCTCAAGCTAATTGAATCATTTTCATTAAATTATAAGAAATAGTGTCAGAATTATCTTACTTAATTTTAGAGAAGCGTTTAACAACGTGATCAGTACTTTTCCTATTTTGGGTCTTGGATCATTCCAGAATTGTTTCCATTTTTATTACAGACATCCTTCAATAATTTTCTCAATAGGAAAAATTTGAATGATTTAGAATTTTTCCAAGTTCGTTGCTCAAAATAAATAAAAAAAAGGAATTCGAGGATAATAAAGAAAACTCCTTACAGTATAAAAATTGAAATTTTTCTTTTTGTGATTAAAACGTTGAAAATGACTAAGGTTGCCATGTCAACCCAAGAAAGCGCTTTCAACAAACAACATTCGCCAATAGAGGGAGCTTCTGCTTGATCATTGAAACTGTTTAAAAATTTGAATTCACTTTTTTTTTCTTTTCTTCAATATTATACCCGTTGTTCTTGAATTTATTTTAACTTATTGCTTTAGTTAGCATTTAATTTTTTTTCTCCCAGAAAATTTATATAAAGTTTTTTTTTGGGAGCTTGCGAAGTATGCCATGAGGGGAAACCCCCCCCCCCCCCCCTAGTGAGAAAGGAGTTCTTCTATTTTTAATACACTGCTTCACAACTTCTCTTCAGAATTTTTTTTTTTTTGTTCCAAATGCGATAAAATGAAGATAGTGTTTGATTCTTCTTTTCTTTTTATTTCAACCACCCTAATTTTAATTCCAGTAGAGCAGGTTTAATGCTAGCTTTTTTTTTTTCCTTTCCCTTTTTGCTTTTATTTCATTGGTCGAGTTTTGCATGTTTCGGTTTTGAATATATAATTGACCGAATCCTTCGTAATTCCCAAATAGAGCGTAGTAGTTTCGCCCCTTTTAATAATCACTATTAAGAGAGAGCCAGGCCTTTTATTTTTACGGGGCTACGCAGTAGTGGGTCTCCAGATGACATACTTCGACTTGGCGTTCGGTATGGAACGCTGGTCCACCCTTCATCGATGCAGTAATTTTTTTTTGATACTAATTGTGCCCCCTTCACCACCTTCTTAAGAACGGAAGGATTCCTTTGATGTGTGCCGAATCATGGCCGAATGCTGTCCGACCAGTTTTAAATCAGATGAAAATTGCAGTGTAATTTCTAATCCTTCCCCCCTCGACCGACCAACATGACACCCACGCGCTCTACGCTCCCCGTTCTCTATTTGCATAAACAGTGGACGTAAAAAATAAGGATTGAAGATTTGCATGCATCGTTTCAACAATCGGATGTTGTAGTTTTTCGGAAAGAATTCCATTCGCCCAAAACTCGTTTAATGAAAACAATTTGTAATACTGTATCTTTCACAATGGATAACTATTTTACCTGATTGTAGACTTCAATACAAAAACACTACACCCTTTTTTATTTATCCTCTCTAACGTTTGATTGGCTAAACTCAGAACATTGGAATCTCCCTAATGATGGAGGACACTAACTAATAATAAAGACTTTCTTATGCAACAATATTACTACGATTACTATTTTTTTGTTTGAAATATCTAACGTCCAATTTATAAAATATATTGATATTGATGGTCGATTTTGATAACAAACAAAAAAAGATGATATTTTATAAAAATTCTTTATTTTCCATTTTTTTTTTTTTTAAATCAGTTAAATGTTGTTAATGATAATTTTATTCTTGTGGCTACTTTTTGATTACCTTCTGTTTGGAAGATTATATTGTAAGATTTCATTACGGATTTTTACGAAAGATTGTTATTTTCTGTTGATCAATGATTTATGCCATAGTTTCAAGTGCTTTTCTTTAAAATGAAAAAAAAAAAACTTAAGAAAAATAAGTTTTTGATAAAAATAAATTCATTTTTTTTTATTGTTTTATAGTAAGTATCAGTTACATTTCATGCTTTAATAATAGTTTTAAAAAATTGGCAGCATTTATTATCAGTTCTAAACGTTTTTACTCTTTTTCTAAATTTTATCAGTCCAGGAATTTCCAAGGATGAAGAATCATTTTTCTTCAGAGCTGCAAAAGGGAGTGGATGATGTTGTTTTTGTTTACTTTTTTTTTTCTCTTCTAATTGAACTCTTTCAGGTTATTCATAAAATTTAGGATTGAAAGGAATTGAATTATTTTCCTTCTTAATTTCTAAGCGAAAAATTTCAGTTAAAAAAAAAAAAAAAAAGAGAGAGATAGCTTTTAATGCTTCCTTTCCTGTCTTCTTTTTTTTTGGTTAATTAAAAAAAATATATATAAGTTTTATTTGGAGGGAATTATTGCGGCTTTTCAGTAGTTTGTTGGTTAAGTATCAGGAATCAGATATTAAAAAAACAAATATGGTTCAGGCAACAGAAAATTGAAAAATGGTTACGTGGAACCGTATTGAATTATGAGCTGATGACGTTGGCTATAATAAATATTCGTGAAAGACGAGAGTGGTTTATTGGCGTAAGCTATCGTTTGCCCATTACGTATCTCTAACGTTATGCACTTGAAAATTAATTCCGTATTCTTAACTGCTGTTCTGGAATTTATTAGAAACCAAATACGCAGCAATTAAACTCTCAGCTGAAAGCGCTATTAAAAATGCCCTGTCAATGCAAGGAAGAAATAAACAGACGTACATTGAAACGTTTCTTTTTTTATGTATATTTAATTGCCTTGAATTAACTATTGAAAACTAACTTTTACGGTTAGGCTTATAATTTGTTTATTAATAAATTGGCAATTAATTATATACACAAATTGACAGAAAGTATGCGATGTATTTCTGTTGCAATTACTACTGTAAAACTTTTTTTTTAAACTTTTTTCGAGTTTTTTTTTTTTATTATTATTTTCCATTTTATTAGATTTAAATAAGATTTTTTTTTTTTCTTATCAGCTGTGAAATAAATGTGATTGTAATTCGAAATATTTTACATGGATTTAAACCATGGAATTGCTAATAATAATAATAATTATTATTACTTGATAAATGGGCTATTTTAAAAGAATGGCTTCATACAGCATCATTTTAAAATAATTTGTTGTATGGAATATTTGAAATTGTTTTTAATGAGTCACAACTTGGAATATTAATAATTTCCTACTTTGATATCTTACATAACTTTTTATTTGTGATGGCTGACGTTGTCCGTATTACGTTTGATTAATGGTGTCTATTTTTGGCCGTGATAGCATTTTCATTCATCATCGTCATATGATGGTAACCTCTGTGGCCTCGCTCGTCCCTCCTCCCACTGGCCTGCAACGTGCATTCCGTGGCAGCTCCACCCCATACCAGTCACTGGAAATCGTGGGCAGGCTTTGCGAGGGAGCTTCCTGACAACCCTTCCGCCCCGGAGCTCTTGGAACGGTCCTCTTTTGACGCAGTGCCAGGGCTCCCGGCGTCCATCGATCCGGCAACGGCACCGTGTCATCACGGATCGATGTGTGACGTGGCACTCGGCCAATCAGAGTTAGGCCTCTGCCTCGGATGAAGTTCCACTATTGGTAGGAAGAGACGTAGCTTTTCCGCGGAAACTGTTGACGTCAGGAGCTTCGTGACGTAGCGGGAGGTGTGTGGACAGAGTGAGGTGGGGAGGGTAGGAGCAAATGCTTCGTCATAGAAAAGGAGGACGGGGGAGGGGGAGGGAGATACAACGGCGGCGCTACGAGTCCTCATCCGATACTTGTACGAGTGTCAAACAGGCGAGGTGAATATTTAGTGGTGTGCCCTCACGACGGCGACGTGTATGTGCGAGTCCCGACGGTCTCCCATTCCACGTTCACCGTCGCTGACCCAATGCGAGTGCCGAGAGACGAGAGTCTCCGTCAGCTGATATCACCGTCTCCTCCCAGAGCCATATCGGCATCGTCGAACGGCCAATCTCACTCCTACCTCCGAGCAACAGGTGTGGATTTTCATTTCCAAAGTATTTTTACTCGTAGCGCGTTAGTTTTCTGTCTTCCTCAAAACCGCCCATTCTGGGATTTTCTATTAAGACGATCGGTGCGGTTGGAAAGTGGCTCTCACCAGTCGACTGACCACCGTCTGCTACTTCGGGATTTTTTTCGAAGCGATCGGGTTTAAGCCTAACTGCTCAGATCGATCAGTCAAGCAAAGCAGTAATAACCTGTGAATTTGGCATATCCATCAGTGGATACAATTCCGTGGATAGAAAAATTTAAAAAGCTTTTACACGAACGATCGGAATCGCATGGGATTCGGTCACCGATTGCTTCCCAACGCAGTCGAACGAAGTGCCGGGTGCGAGCCACTTGCCATCGTGCCGACCTAAGGTAGGTTAAGTTGCTTGATGTGTAATTGAAAAATCTAACTTCTCTTACCACTCAATTTACAATTCTTCACTCTCAATTTCTAACCAATTCATGCTATCTTCTCCAAAACAAAAACGCTACGATATTTTCTACTTATAATTAAGTTTTAAGTCCGCCTGTTTCGTCCTTAGCATGCTTGATATAGGTAATGCATAATTTTTTTTTTAATTTTATTTTTTTAAAAATAATGTTTAACAGTTTCTAAGAGAGCCCAAAGAAATTCTTAATTAACATTTAATGGTTTTGTAGTGAAAACACATGTTTGTATTTGGCTGTTGTTGTCATTTTAATTCAGGCTGATAAATTTGGAAATAATTTGATTTTAGTTGCTTATATAATTTATCATTGAAATCGGAGAGAAATTGTGGAGCAATTTTTGTATGAATGATTCGTGAAATAACTGACATTACATGATTTTTTGGTTTTGTTTTGTTTACAATATGGATGCGCTGCAAATATAGATGTTATCTAAATTTGTGTAGGAAGTAATTTGGATTTAAAAATTTCTTACATATAATGAACACAGAATGAGCTCATTAGTAGTTAAACGTTAGCTCTAATGTTATTCAAATCATGATTGGGTCATATTGGGCTACGACGTTCACCGGAACCAATTATTATTCTACCTCGCTTCTCCTCTCAAAAAAATAAACCACGGCATAGGATTTTTTTTTTTTTTTAATCCCGAGCCTTATTAGATTGACTGCGTTGATAAGGAGATGAGCAGGGGCCCTACTTTTGTCTGGCAGAGACTAAATTTAGCGCTAATAGCTTGCGCACTGGGGTCTCGGCAGTTGCCGTGAGGTGGGCAGTGCTGCCGGGAGCCGAGCATTGATTAAAACGGCGTTCCCATTGAAAGTTACCGCCTGACGCGCGCAAAGTAATAACGCCAGCAAATAATCATCTCGCCTGACGCGAGCACAGAGGAAATGACGGAACGGATAATCATCTTCTCCAGCTTCTTTGAGCTCTTCTCCATCCTTACAATCTCCCGCGCTCTCGAATTAAGACGCTTGTTGCATAATCTCTTGGTCTTTCAGGTTGCTCCTAACCATGGTTTTATGCCGTACGAGGTCGTTAGAAAATAAGCAGATATCTGTTGGAGGTCTGGAATTTTAATTTATTTCTTTGGCTCTTTTTACTGTTATCTGCTGTACTGACATTGAATTATTATTCTGAAACCAGTAGATTTTGAATTAAGAGCGTAGCTATAGATTTAGTTGGGCTTTTTTTTTTTTAAGTATAGAATACAGAAAAGACTGAATTTGCATTTCACTAGGTTAAAAATTCAGGAATTGTAATAATTTATGAATTAGAATTTTGCCTGTATCTGTTTCACCTGTTAATCATGTTGTTTCTATAGTAATAATGATTTTCTGTTTATAGTTCTAAAGATTCCTTTCATTTCGATTTATGGTAATGATTATTAAGCTATAATTATGAATTTTCAATATCGGATAGTTTTTGTTTTCGCTGAAAATTTAAGAAAAGCGGGTCAATAATCGTAAGCATTCCAAGACACGTGGTTGGCGGTGGCTCACGTGAAAGGATCTCCTCTTTGCGTCACGGCCTGTGACGTCACAATCGATTCTTCTCTACCTGGGCTCCCGCCGAGCTCTTGGGCTTGTCCCGGCTCTGTTTCGTTTGACGTCACGAGCGGTTTGACGTCAGCAGGCGGAGGGCGAGGCAGTCGACGTCACACGCGACTCCGTAGAGAAGCCAGACGCTCGAGAACAGAAACTGCCTCACGTGTACGAGGACGGAGCATCCAACACGCCTTTCTCGGAATCTTCATCTCTCGAAGACCCGATCCCAAACAGTTTTTGGCAGCGGAGTATTCTAGGAGGGAAGCGGACCTCACCCCGTCGGACTTGTAAGCCTTTTCTCTCGCTATATTTTTTTTCCCACATTTCCAAATATTTACAAGTTCAATCCTTCGTTAAAGTAATCAGTTTCTTCGTTTATAGTGAATGAGCGCATTCTTGTGTAGTTTAGTTGTTAGAAGTATCTGTAGAGTTGTAAACATTAACTTTCGATCATTATTTTATCGTATTTACACTTTTTCTTAGAAATACCGCGAATGTTTGTATTGACAAGTTCTGAGCTCACTTCTTTAATCGTAGTTTTTTTCCCTAGATTTTGTTATTAATTATGTTTATCAGTGTTGATTATACATTGATATAATTGGTTTCAATTTATTCGTCATATGTTGTTGTTGTTGTTATTATAAATTATGTTATCGTTAGCGAAAATGGAATTTGGAATCAAAATTTTATCTCTCTGCAGCTCTCTTAATCAGCTGCTGTTCGAATAATCTTGGAATCATTGTCATTCTTGATAAAATATTTAATTTCTTCCGGTATGTTCATTTTTAGCCGAATAGTGAAATTATTACGTGTATAAGAAAAACGAAGGCCATCAGGTTCATCGATTGTGTTCTCATGACGTCAATGGAAGACTGCGTCCTCTGTCGGCCAACAGATGAAACACAACATTGTTGTGACGTCAAAACTTTTTTTTTTTCTTCCCAATTTTATCTTCTGTTATCGACCCAACCGATTCCGAAGCACTTTGAGCCGCCGCCTCGGGACTATCTCCTGCGAAGGCGGGCCCCTCTTCACCCGTTCGCCGAGTGCAATTACGGAGGAATGTTGTGGTATCAAAACACAACAGAATGAAGGCATTGTAAGAGCGGACGCCATAGTGGGTGGACAGTGATGCGGCCGATGCGAGTGTTCACGTTAGCCGCACATTTTCGATCGGAAATTATTATTTCTCGTGGAAAGCGGCTCCACGGAGCCATGAAAAACATTCCAATGTACAATGATGCCGTTTTATTTTGCTTTTCCGTTGGAGCTTCCGTTAACCCACACTATTGCTGATTATATATTTCTCTACACTTTATAGGGCTGATATGTAGGGAAATATTGGGGGAAAATTATGAAGCTAATAACTACTCTTCACAATAATGGTGTAAGACGTGAAGCGATCGAAACACGTTGCATCGATTCAACAAATTGAAGAACAAAAATCGTTTCATTTACAGATTACTTTATTTGAACTAAAATAGTCTCAGAAATTTGTTATATTTTTTTTAAATTCACTTTTTTTGCTTCTACGAAATATCTTGAATAAATTTAATTAAAACTACAGATCTACAAAACATTTTTTTAGGTTTTAAAAAGCTTAGCAAAACTTTGAATCTTCAGCTTTTTATTTATATGGAAATGTTCGAAAAATGAAGATTTTTTATTTACTTTTTTAATAATCGAAATTTCCACCGTAACTTTATAAATAGGAGAAGAGTCTAATTAAGATCGCGAATAAATTGCTAAAATGCGTCGAAAAAACAAAATTTGAACCATCGAAAATCAATTCATTTTTATAATTTGTTCTAAAAAAAAAGTTTCTGAACAATTTTATACAATTCAATTGAAATAACTGGATTGTTGTTAGTTTTCTAACAACGCGATAGCAATAGGCATTTCTTTCACCTTAATAATTGTATTTTTTTATTATGTTTGAATACAAATTATTCTACCGATCTAACAATACTGCTGGGATTTCTGTACTCTTTAATGTTATATTGAGAACATCGTGTAGACACTTGGGAATGTTATTAATACGATACAGAAATGAATTCTTATTGCCGTAAGATCAATCGATTTATGATTGGAAGGAATTGGGGGAAGGAAACGCAAAGCGCAGTATAAATATATGCAAAATATTAAGGAATCTTCATTTGTTTACACTAATGGAAGAATACCAATCACAATGGATTAACTTTCAAAGGGAAGCAATCTCATTATATTAATAACGCTTTGTGAAAATGCCGAAGTGAATGAAAAATAGCTGGAATCGAAAATTACAAAAGTTAGAAAGTATTTCGCAAATGTATAATTAAAAAACTTTTTTTTTATCGAAGTTAACTGCAAATTGGTTTCGTGGACCCTATAGTTATGTAAAAATCCAATAAAAACACATCCAAGAAGAAAAATTGATTTAGGTCGCTCCCTTTCGGGAATAGCAAGATATTAATATAATTATACATTACGACATATTTTACTTTAATATTTCGATGAGCAATCAATACAGCCATTTATTACTTCCACATTATGTTTTTTTTCCCAATTTTATGTTTGTATCTAACATCATCATTACAAGACGGCGGAAAACGGAGCTATGTCACTCTATGCTTTGAGTTTGAGAATATACTCATTTGTTCTAATTGCACTAATTAAACCCCACAAATAACGATACAAATTTTAGATTTTATAAATTTTAACCCTCTAAATATAAGCCTCTTAGGTGTAGCTAATGCAAAAGACGATTCGTGTTGATTAATTCTTATTCCTTTGACCCAACGGTGAATGCTATTGTTGTGGCCCAAACGGAGTCTTTTGCCTTAGGTTTCTTTCTTTTTTTTTTTTTTTCTTCGATGGCGGAATGTATAAAGCTTTTGTCAACGGAGGTAATCCACCCAAAGTCGAATACTCATAATTATTCAGGGATTCGGGGTCACAGCAGCGATATGAATAGGCGTCAACTGTCGTGACTCTATGTGGGGATAAAACAACCTGTTGTCCTTAGAAAGAAACTGTTTTAAGTCTTTTTCCCTTTTCATCCGTAAAAGATTGATTATATTTTTAGAATTAGTATGGACTATTTTAGTAAGCGACTTCATTTCGTGCTGGATTGATTGTCTTTTGCGTTTGTGTAATTGTGTAATATGTAATGTAAATATCGGAGTTTTAGAAGTCGAAAGCAGTTTTTTGAGAAAGCGGAACTATGAAAGAAAATAATGGAGCTTTTAAATTAAAAAAAAAATATATATTATTTGAAAGAAGTAACTGCAGAAATCGTTCGTGAATGTAAAATTTTCAGTTGATTTGAATTTTTATAGGGCGTTCATTAAATAGATCTCTTATACCTGATTGATTTCATGTTGTTGTTATAGTTCTAGGTTAAACATTTGTATAAAAGTTCCAGTAAAGTTAGGATATTCTTGAAAAAAAGAAAAAAAAATTGAGATAAATATAAATATTAATACAAATATATCATAAGTTTAAGATTAGAAATAATAAGTCTTGCAATATTCATAATAAAACATTAACTCGTCTAAACTTATTATTGATAATTTTCTTAATATTACTCAGTTAATTTCAGGATTCGTATATATCCCTTTAATGTAATTTGAGAGTTTCATTAGCATTAATCAAAAAAAAAGTAATCATCTCCTCTAATCGAAAAATTTAATGTAGAGTTTATAATGTCTGTCGCAGATGACAATCTTTGTCCCTGGCGTCTTCATTATGCATTGTCAAACCACTTGACAAAAATGCCCGTGGATTGACGCCCGCTGTTTCTCAAGGGAGGATGACTGCTCCGATCCTATCCATTACGATAAATGACCGCCAACATATTGAGAAAGCCATTGTAGGGGGTCGGGGAGACGGGCACGAGACTGTTGTCCTGCAAATCTCGTGGGTTTCTACTTGGGACGGTCGCCAGTCCAATTTCTCCGCCGTTCGGCTCAATTTGTCGGCCCGCGTAAGACAACAATGGCTGCTCGGCCATGTAGAACAAGCGACCGGAAAATGTCACTGATTTTAATGAATGTTCCCTTGGAGATTACGAGCAGTGAGAGGGAGTGGAGGTGTATCGTGGAGGGGCTGGGGATATCAGTGCGTGTGTATGTATCTATATATAAAGGGCTCTCGGTGTGTCTGGTAACAATATCTTGCCTCTTCTCTTCTGCTGCTGCTGCTTCTACTGTTGTTGCTAACACTTTGCCTGGGCGGACGTGGTGTGTGGTTGGTGTGACAGAAGTGTGATTCTATTTGTTTGATGCATGTACAGGTTTGGTGGTACACAAGTGTAAAAGTCTTCTTCTTGGTCCGACACAAAAACAAAACATTTCTTCCCGCTTTCCTAAAATTCCCACCACCAGGAGGGAGTGCATGAATTTAGACGGTAAGTATTCCACTCTCATTTCCGTTAGTTAATCAGTTATTACTGCCTACAAACTAACATTAACCTCATTGACTGGGCTGTTCTTTCGCAGTCTTTTCTTGTGTAAGTGAGAAGTTTTCCTACGACCTCTTTAAAATAATTCTTTCCATGATATAGTTTACAGGATTTGGAATTGGTTGTAGTCCAAGATTTCTTTGTTCAAAGTTATTGATTAATATTTAGTAATAGGATTTATGTATAGGGTTGGTTAATTTTTTGTTTAAGAATTCCGTCATTTTTGTCTTGGTAATAAGATTGGTTTTATAGCCACAGTAATTCTAATTAAATCTATTTTTTATTTTTTTATTTTTTTTTGTTCTGGTATTTCGACAAAACATCAGTTTAGTTTCATGGAATATCGATTTCATTTTTTAATTTGTTGTAGGCTTTTCTATATCTCTGGAATAATAGAAATTCGATCAAGCTACGGGCGTTATTTTAAACACTTAACTGTAACAGCGAAAGTTATGTACCAGTATTTCACTAATGAAATGGAAGCAGCGCCTTCAGTTACCGTAATTCCGAAAAGTCAACAGATATATTGGGAATTTAATTGTAGACAATAACTTGAAAGATTAGTTAAAGAATAATTTGTATCACTTTAAAATGCTACCATGTTTGAACTGTTAAAATATAATAAAAATACGAACTTATTCGCCTTAGTACACCTTGAAAAACGTTCTTGAAATTTCCAACATTTTTAGGGTTTACTAATAGGACTCTTTAATAGAACATTCTTCATTGAAATGTACGGGTTAAAATTAGGGTCTAATTAGTTCTGGTACAACTTTTTGAGGGTTGGGTGTTTGTAGAGTTTTGTTGCTCTACAAGTAATTTAATTACAACCAGTTACCACTGTTCGGTTGTTTCAGAATTCGTTTATATAGTTCCGCCATTATATCGTTTATTTAACAATTCGTAAAGTTTACATTTACATTTTTTTATTTATTTAAATGGTTTACTATTTTTAAATTTGATAACTAGATCTTGTCATTTAATTATTACTAATAATATTTAAGAATTTTTTATGTTACCTACATAACAATAATAACACAATTCCTATTTTGATTTGGTACATGTTTTTGATGAATGTGAACTGTGCGTT
>JAFIDM010009631.1:194237628-194272516 GCA_023159025.1 Thereuonema tuberculata
AACGATGATGTTTACTTTGTAATATTGGAGGTAAAAAGTATTTGAAGTAAAAAAAAAAAATTATAGCTAAAACCAGAAAGAACTATTCGGACTCGACAAAGTTCGAGTGTTTGTAGCAGAAGTGTTTGTAGCAGAAGAAAATGGCGAACGGAGTGTGACGTCTCGTTGTTGATTTGTGTGTCTTCATTTGTCTTTTGTGCTTTTCTCCCTTTCTCTCTGTGTGTCTCTCTCACTCTGTGTCTCTCTTCTTCACTGTTCCTGCATGGTGAGCATGCCTCCCGCCCACAAATGGCCTTTTTCCGACGAGTGTCACAGGACTTCCGTCGAGGTTTTAGCAAAAGGGAAAAAAAAAAAAGTAACAGTGAAGGTAAGTGGATGAGGAGACCTTTAGAGGGCGATTTAGAGAGCAGAGGGAGGAAGGAGGGAAGGGAGATCCATTTCCTTGAGGAAACGATAAACACACGACAAATGAATGAATGCAATGCATCCGTTTCGTTCAGTTCCTCTCAGTAGGTCAGCGAGTGCAAAGAGAGACTGACTTCTCAAAGTCGTTCATTCATTTCTTCAGAGGTACCAGTTTCATTTTTGTTTTTACAACGATGTTGGTTGTCCTCGTCTAGTTTTAATGTTTGTCCACTGAAAACCAAACAGCAAATCAGCATTTCTCAGAGTAGTTTGATGTCTGAGCTCAGACAAGTGTCTTGTCGTCACATTGTCTCAAAATTCTGAAATCGCTGTATTCAGAGTAGATTTATGTAATGCTTTGTAATACTTTGCTACTTGAATCAAAGCACGTCGCCCTTTTATAAGGTACTGGTGCTATCTACGAAAAGCGTTTCACAGTTAATCTTTTTATAATAACTAATATTACAACGAATTACTTTTGTTGAGACACATTGGCGGCTACATTTCTTGAGAATTGCCGATTTTGAGCCATTGATTTTTAAGGCGTAAATTATTTTACGTTTTATTTCGTTATCGTTTTTATTTTCATTTTATTTTATTTCATTATATTTTTATTTTATTTTTTTTTTAATTTTGAAGAAGGGATTTTTTTTTTTTTTTGTTTATGTTTTGCTCCCCTATTTTCCCTTACAGTTTTTGTTTATACTATTCAATGTTTGGGGTATTCTGTTAACTGATTGGTTTGTCGCTGTGACGTTGCAGCGGCCGAGGTGACGAGTCCCGCGTGCACGAGCTGCGCGGTCACGTGCGAGCCCAGCCCGGTGTACACGACCCCCTGCAGCAGCAGTGAGGCAGCCCCTAAGGCAGATACCCCCTCGGACCCCACCACCATGCTCGTGCTCTCCCCGCAGGTAAGTGTCCTCCTCTCTAAAAGTACTTGTATAACGTTGGTAGTTTTCTTCCCTTTCACCTCTCTCCTCTTTTCTTGCACGTGCCCTTTTCCTCACACTGGTTCACCTTTTTGTTACATAATTAAGGAACCCTCTCCCACAAGAATTGCACAAGTAAACGCTTAATATTAAAGCAGGCAGTAGTGTCAGAGAAATGCACCGCTTGCAGAACTTTTATTATTGAAAACTAAGCTCTAAAACGTATGAAATCCGTCTATAAATTGAAATTTTTAAATAAACATTAATTTTCATTAAAACTTTACTTTCAGAAGAAAAAACTTAATAAAAATATATCAGATTTAGATTTAAAATGTTCCATGTAACAAAAAGAAGAGTGGTCTGACCCTAATAGCTCCTTTGTAGTTTCTTCATTTATTTTTGTTGATTTTTTTTCAGAGTAATTTCTTTCTTAATGAATGTATTTGTCTTTAATTTTAACAATTTTTAATAGTAATGTTTCTTGCTTTGTACTAACCTGTTCTTCCTGTGCTTCGTTTGTTTGAAAGTAGTGTGGAACGTAAGCTTCAATAAAGTACATTTAATATCTACTAAATATACATTAAAAAGAATCAGTACAAGTTCTAAGGTTCGTTAGAAATAAGTCACTGCGCTTCTCTTGCTAAAAAGCGCTTCAACCAATGCCATGAAAACAATTTCCTTATAATAACATAAAAAGATATGTAATTACAACTACATAGTTTTATGGATTCCAAGTTACTTCACAACAAAATATGTAATTTACACTTTCTCTTGTGTTCTTAATCTTAGTTGTGTTAAGATCTCCTTAATTTTACAATCTTAAACCATTTACTTAAATAATACATTTCCTTAAGGGTTACAATTTACGCCTCAATCAAAATCATCAGTATAATTAACAATTCTCTTTTATAGTACTCAATTGGAATAACATGAACTTACTTTTGAGCCCTTTTTTTACTCACGTTCACTTCCCTATAATGTAAGAGAATTTATGCGATTTCTGTGGAGTTGTTTGTGATTTATAAACAAATCATCAGTCACCGTTTAAATAACTTTATTTTATAATTATTGGAAATCATAAGAAAAAAATGAAAGGAACATTAAAGTATTAAAAACAAGTATTAAAAACCCCTCCAAGTTGAAATAAAATAATGGGATCAAGAAATCTATTTAAAATATCTAAATTAGCTGAGAGATGAATAATTTAAAAGTAAATGTAAAATATTGATAAAAAAGACATATGAAGCCTACAATAGAACAGTTTACCGCTTCATGTAAATGTTGTTTGAAGGAGTACGACACATATCTGTATTAGTATCATTAACTTTGGACGTTACTATTTTAACATCTAAATTAATCGTACTTTTAGCAAAAGATATTGTGTTTATGGAAAGGATTATGGATAAAGACGGTGTTTGTCTTAATAATCCCAAACTGTTATTTCTATTGTTTTGATATCATATTCTATGATTTGTGATTATTTGGAAAAAAATTTAGCAGAATTGCTTAACAGAGCAATTATAATGAACATTTTCACGACATGTCATTTCATTTTAGTTTTTTTGCTCGTATCATTAACTAAAATGAAATCTATATCTCGCGACATTTTCTTATTGGTTAAAATTGATCACGGCTTGATAGAAACGCTCATTGGCAGGCACTGAGCCCTGGGACAAGGCCAGCGTCAACATGCAACAGGTTAGCGTTCTTTTGTGGAAGCGGCATTTGGAGACGGTGGCATTTTCACGCGTGGGCACGCTTGGCATTTCGTGGTTGGTCGACCGGCTTTTGTTCGGGGTCGGAACGGAATTGGAGGACTTTTGATTAGAGCTCGAGAGGAGTCTATCTCTCTTAATGACTCCTCCTCCTCTCGGGAGGGATTCTCCCACCAGAAGCACGGAGGCCTCTGTCTAATGGGCCGCACACATGCACTGGCATAAGGTCACAAAACAACGACACGGCTTAACTGAACTAACATCGTATAGAAAAAGAAAAAATAAACTGACAGAACAAAAGTTCTTTCTTTAAAGCTTTTTATCATTTTTTTTTTTTTCAAAACAAATACATAAAGCGGAGCGAATATTCCTTAGAAACTACTTTACTTTTTTGGCTCAAGTTTAGTAAAAACAAACAAATAAATAAATAAATAAATAAATAGTGCAATATATTGGATTGCTACTTGATTGTCGGCGACGAGAGAATAAAATTTCTCGATTGCTTCGATAATGTTTAATCAATCTCTAAAATGGGATTTTAAATGTAGTTTTAAAATTTCTGAAAGTTATTGCTTTAATGACTGTTCTATCTAGATATGCCATTTCGGGGCTTAATTTATTTTTTTCTTTGTGGAAGAAGCAATTTTGGATATAATCTGGCAGAAAATAACTTTTTTGTCGGATGTTCCCATTTCCATATTTGAAGATAAACATAGTTTCATTATTTAATTCGGAAGGATTTCTTCTGCAGAAACGAAGAGATTAAGAGTTATAGAAATTGAGCGAGCAGACAAGCAAAAAAATATGTGTTGGTGGGTGTAATTGACGCCCGTTGCATCGGAAGAGCGTCATTTCCGTTACGTCACCGAAATTCAGGATTGGAGAGGGGGGTGCGAATCAGCTGCCTTCTCAAGTACGAATGTATTTATAGTTCTGGAAATGAGCAACTCTTATCCAATTGTGCGCGTGACGAGTCTTGAGTCGGGGTTAAGTTTTGGCATGGCTGTTTCCGGCCTAGGAGATTTTTCGAGAGGAAGTTCGGAGGTGGTTGCCGAGGGCAGTGGGGTTTGAACCGGGTGAAGAGGGTTTCTCGCTGTTAACTTACAACTGTAGAGCGTCGCATGATTACCATCCTAACAGCGGCCAAAAAACATCGAATTTATCAAAAATTCCAAGTTTGTTCTGACTTTTCAAAGCGTTTTCAGTCGAAAAACATCAAACTTTTTCTGATATACAACTAAAACCAGAAGAAGAAAAAATAAAATAAAGTTAATGGTGTTAGGTAATGTTAGGAAATGTTAAATTGAAACAATGCAAAGGTGGGAGAAAAAATAGCATTTGTTTAATCGTAAAAAATTTGTACTTATGTTTATGAAATATTTCTAATTTTGATGGTTATTTATTCTGTAGAATAATTTTGCTTAAACAAATTCAGAAAACAGACCATTTAGAAATAACATGAAGAAAATAATTTCAAATAAAAAGAGCAGCAATTTAGAAGAACAAGTTTCTTTTTAAGATATTTTTTTTTTTCCATTAGAGGAAATACAGTAAACTCCCGATTATCCGCGGACCTCTCCTATTTCCATTTTTTTTTTTTTACTGTACAATAAATTACGCAATCAACAAACATTTTTTAAATCTAGAATAAGGTAAACAATAAAAGAGGCACATTTAGCGACATCCAAGTAGGGGGTTTTCAAGTTTTGACACGAAAAAAACAAAAACACCGAGTTTTGTTTTTTTTTTAGTAAAAAGTAAGGAAATAAAGTAAAATAAAATAATTGGTATAATGTATGTACTGTCACTTTAATGTAAATAAAACATGTTAAAAGCATTTTTGTGTTGATTTTCGTCCTTTTTCGTCCTATTTCGGATTATCCGCGGAATTCGCTTATCCGCGGTTGCCGCGCCACCCAATTCCGCGGATAATCGGGAGTTTACTGTAAATGGTTAAATTAGTTTTTTCCCTCCCTCTTTTTTTTTTTTCTTGAAGTTGAAGAATCTATTTAAATTAATTTGAACTTGATAGATGTATGATTACTAGAAAAATAAAATTGTCATTTAGAGTAGCGATTATCTGTTACCAGATCATGAAATCTTATATAATAATTGAAATCGGAAGGAAAAGCGGTATCACATATTATTATAGTAAAATATTTAAAGAATGAGGAATTTTTGTCATGTATTTGTGACGATTTCGGCCCCGTAATGTCCACGAGCCTTTATCATAAATTATAACCACTGCTGAAATTCTGAGGGTTTTATTTTAAGTTTAAGCAAAATGATAATTTAGAAAAAAAAGTTAAGTTAATTCTAAGAATTCAATCTAAACAAAAGAAAATGGATGTTAAATTATTTCTTTCCTTTTTTTCCTGTGTTTGTGTTTGTTATTTAGCCATATGTTTTGTTCTTCGATACGAGGGGTAAGTTTTAAATAAAAAGAATAAAAATCAATCTATTTTTAAATATTCAATTTGATACCGAACTATAGGAACAGTAACTGGCTAGATAGTTTAAAAGTGAATGTTTGGTTTCCCCCCCCCCCTCCTTCTGCAGTCCCTCTCTTCTGTTTTGTCAGAGTATTTCCATCTGGCTCCCGTCTTCTCGATCAAAAATCAAATTCTCGGCCTAAAACTTCTCTATCTCTGGCAAAAAGAGATTACCAGTGTAATGAAGTGCTTTCAGCGGTGGCCACTCCAAAAACAGAGGGTCTCTCGTCTGGAATGAGAGTGCATTCGATAAACTAAGGGTTGCTTACTTTGCGGTCCCTCCCCGCCCCTCGTTTTTAATATACCTTCATCGGTCTTAAAGTAAACGAAATCCCAAGCTTCTATGATGTGATTAAGCCTCCATCTCAAATTGAATGAGTGCCTTGTCAGTGACGTCATGAATGCAGAGTCCCTCGTGTGGGTACGACAGTCCTTGTCCACTGTCTCCTTGGCAATGCACGGCTATCAGCCCTACAGGAAACCCAAAAACAGGATGCTACCTCCCAGGGTACGTTAGGGCGTTTATCTAATGATGTTGTTTTGTTTTTAATCAGAATTTTAGGAGTCGATTTCAGATCTTTCATCAGCTGCTTTGACTTTTTGTAAGTTTTGTGAGAAGAAAGTTGCTGAAGGCGCTATGTTCGGTTTTTGAACCATATGTTGAAAAAAGATTTTATAATAAATTCAAGAACTGATGGCCGATACATGGTTTGTACTTTACTGCATTTAAAAGTTTCAATTCCGAACTTTTCTTCCAAAATTAAGTGCTATAAATTCCTATTAACTGAGGCACCGTCTTTGAATGCAAGTTACCAACTCCTATAATGTAACGATATCCTTAACTTTTGTCAGAGGATCTGTTAAGACAAAGCCATCCATAGTTGAAGCCGTGCTGATCGTAGCCAGAGGTTGTAGATACCGGTTTAGCAGACGGCCAAAGCCATTATTTACGGATATCTTTGTTCAGGCAGTCAACCTTTTAAGCTGTTTGGTTCCAGCCAAATCTACCAAGCTATTTATTAGAGACAGACAATTTCCATAAGCAAAAAAGAAGGAAAAGACATAAGCTGCCTTTATTGGAAATAGGTAACCAGATGCAGTTGAGTTTTTTCCAAATACTTTTTTTTTTTTACGTAAAGCAATCTTTCCGTAAGAATTTTGTAAGAAGTTGGTATTATGACAAATTAGGACGAAAATAAAATAAAACATGAAAAAAATGTAACAATTAAAAATATTTCTAAGGAAATGTTGGAATTAGACAATATTTTGTAGTAAACATGAAATCTTGCTGGTTTGAGTTACTGAAGTTCTGTTTAAATTACACTTATTTAGGTAAATGTATCAAAATACCTTTTACATTTTCATTGTTATTATTACTATTTTTTAATATCCCTAGTTCTGTAGAAATATTAAGGATATGTTATATTATTTGCTTATACATGTATATTCTGTTTTGTTTTATTCATCATGATTTTATTAGTTTGGATTTTGCTTAATAAGGTCAGTTGTATTGCATCCAGGTTTCAAGATTGCTTGTGTCAAGTTTGTTTGGCCGTTGTTGCTTATATTAGTGTTTTGCTGAATAATCTTCAGTTGTGTCAGTATTAGCTAATATTATTTAAGCAATTGTCCGACAGATGCATTTTGAAAGAAAGAAGTTCGGAAACTAAGTTTTTGAACTGTCGTTGTCCTTGAAGCCTTGGTGCGATATCAAACTTTTATCATTTTTCTTGCATTATTAGTTGTTCTTAGCTCATGTATTCGTGTTTTTTAATTGTAGCCGTCCTCTCTGCCCGTGGCTTATGCGGGCAGTACTGAGCTCCTGCCGCCGGCCTACGGGATGCCGTCCCTGGCCGAGGAGTCGCTCCCTTCATCAGCGGCAGATGACTTCAAACTGGATACCACGTTCGCCGACGTGTTCCAAGCAGACTTCCTCTTGGGCGACCTGAAGACCGCCTCCCCGCCTGTTACCACCACCGCTTCGTTGCCCAGTTTCCAGGAGACGTACTCACCGCGATACCGGAGAGAACCTCCCGCTCCGGACGTGTTCTCCTTCAAGATGAGCGAGCAAGAGGCGTTCTCCTCGTTCGGACAGCAGCAGCAGGCTCCGGCCGACCCCTTCACCAGCTCCCCACCCCATCCCCAGTCTTCTCCACCAGAGTTCTACAAGCCCCAGTTCTCGCAGAGGGACAAACCTCCTGCTTACTCGCCCCCATCTTCAACCTTTGTGCCCAGCCTCTCTTCCTATCCGGGCGGCAGCTATCCGTGTGGAGCGGCAGCCAAAGCGTACGTCCCGGCCACGGAGTTCCCGGCCAGGGCGTTCCCGCCGCCAACCTACGACCCGCTCGCCGTTCCCGGTGGAAGTGGTGCTTCGTCAGCCGCTGGAGAATCCTATGTCCCTATCGGCACAGCCCCGTTTCAACAAGATTTGCCTTCAAGCAGCAGAGTTAGGAGGCCCTCACTTACATTGCAGTCACCACTCACACCTGATCCTGGGTAAGAGTACTTCAGAAATAGAAAACTTTTTTTTAAGAAATGTTATTTCTTTTCTTTTACTGCAATTACAGTTAAAGTACTTGTTTCACGGCCAAACTTATCAGCTATTTCATTTCAACAAAACGAGTTTTAAAATAATTCCGTTAGCAGTTGATATTGATTATTAATGCCAACAAATGGATATAATTAGGCCAATGTAATCGTTTATATATAATTACTACGAATTCGGAATAGATTATAATATTTTAATTCCTTTAGTAATTTTTACATTTTCCGTTAGGTATTACTTGTTGTTGTTAAGAAGATCAGACTAATATTCTTTTCGGGGGGGGGGGGGGGGTTAATTAACTTCAAATTAAATATTGGCATAAACGAATGATTCTGGTTTTCCATCTTGTCTCGAGGAACTTGTATTTTATTAACTAATTGTTTATTCTTTTGGAAATTCTAATAAAGAACTGTAGCTGATTCCAGCATAAACATTTAATATTAAATCATATTTTATAGTTTAGTCAAAGAAACAAATAAAAAAAAAAAAAAAAAAATTGAAAAGTAAAAACTTGGAAGCGGAAATAAAAAGATCAATTAAAAAAGTACAATTATAAGAAACTCGTGTATAAAAAGAGCTGCTGCTATTATTATTATTATTATTATTATTATTCGTAATTGTATTGGACGAGGATTGAAGCCGTAATGGAAAAGATAATCATTAGTCATCTGTCATCTCTTAAATAAATAAAAAATAGCAGAAAAATGTCAGCTTAACGCATATAAATCTTATGATTCAGTTCACATAAAATTAAATACTATCTAATTAAAAAAAAAAAAGAAAACTTATTGGGCAGCATTCTATTTCAGATTGATGATTGAATTAAATAATTCAAAGTCCAAACATTTAACGATGTACTAGATCCTGCATTCTTCGGTGTTCCTCCTTTCTCTCATGCTTTTGAATCGTAATAACATTTTATATAATTTTCAGTTTCAAATTACTAGAAATTACTGTTGCAAATCGTTTTTGGGCTCATTCGCACTTACAAAATGGGAAATCGTCTATTATCGATGATTGTGTGTCGGTCTGTTGATATCCATGAAAGAATTGGACTGATATTCATAAAACTTGATTTGCACAAGAGATCAGTGAAACAGAATGACCCACTCCAGGTTCCATACAGATTGGATGAAAATTAAAAGCTATACGGTTAATTTTGTCTAAAAGTTTCGCTGCTAATGTAGTAACCAGGTACAAAGGGAATTCGTCGAGTGATAGCGATAGGAATGCAAGACCCCCGTTGAATAATAAATGCATAACAACAACGAAAAGCGAATGCGCCTAATAAATGTTATGCTTTAACAGTGTTAGGGGTTTAACATGGTAGAATTATGGAATTAATATAAGTTAATAAAGAAGTTATTTAAAACATTAATTAAGAAGAATTTGTTGGATCTTGACTTTGTTTTGCCGTTGAATTGTTTAGTTTTTATCGTTATAAAGAAAATTGCTGGTCTGTAGCATAGAAAACGTTTGTATATTTTTATTAAATATTAAAAAAAAAATATTCAAAAAAATTCAAAATTTATATTTAAGAAAAATTGAAACAAAAAAACAAAACAAATGGAACACTTGTAATCAAACGACTAGTAGTTGAATTTTCCCTATTTTTATAGGAAATGTGATCATTAAATTTGCTTTTATTATTTAAACTTTTTAATTTTATTTTCATTATTAAGAACGAATTTTAAGTGACATTTCTTCAAGCTTTTAGGAATACTTTTTATTAAATGTTACGTCTTGTTTTTGCTTGGCTATAATCTATAATAACTTTTATTATAATCAAACTTTAATTGCAGTCTGGATGTTCAGAAGCTACGAATGCAGAGTCCGACGACTGCTCCCAGCACCCCCACGAGCAGTCGTTCCTCTCCGGTTCATGATAAACCTCAGTCTCCATCGCAGTTGTGTGCCGTTTGCGGTGATAACGCCGCCTGTCAACATTACGGCGTTCGTACTTGCGAAGGTTGCAAGGGATTCTTTAAGGTTAGTTACGTTGTTATTTACTCTTGCCTTTTCATAATACCTTTTTTTTTTCTATTTATTTTATTTCAGTGCAAATTGATGAAATGTTTTATATAAAAGTTATGTATTATAAAAGTTATACCCAAATGTAATATATTACTACAATTTCTAAGATTGGACCAAATTTCGAAAGTTCATCGAAGTATATAAATATTATAAGTTGCATTGTAAACTATCTTGTAGTTATGAAATAATTCCGTCAGTATTTTATTAAATATTGAGGAAATTTTGATATGATTGTATTAACACCAGTTATTTTTATTCGATCTGTATTTTATTTAACTACTATTACAGCCACTACTTTCGATTGATCTGTTTTTATATATAGTTCTTAGTTATATTAATCATTAATTGTCAATTTTTATTGTGTTACAATTTATACTCGTAATGAAATATAGAGTTTATCCTCATTTTCTGACGTGAGTTTTTTCCTGTCTCTTCAGAGGACAGTGCAGAAAGGCTCCAAATATGTCTGTTTGGCCAATAAAGATTGTCCTGTCGACAAGAGACGGAGAAACCGCTGTCAATTTTGTCGATTTCAGAAGTGTCTGGTAGTCGGCATGGTGAAAGAAGGTCAGTAACTTGACCGTTGAGACTTAATAGCAATGTTTTTCCTTGAAATAACGAGAGATTGTATGTTTTGATTCTTCAGCAGAGTTTAATGCCTAGACTTATGTGATTTCGTTTGTTTCCTTTTAGTTGTGAGGACAGATAGTCTGAAAGGCCGTCGTGGTAGGCTTCCTTCCAAACCCAAAAGTCCCCAGGAATCACCCCCATCTCCTCCCGTCAGCCTTATTACTGCCCTTGTCCGAGCCCATGTGGATACAACTCCTGATATCGCCAATCTGGATTATTCTCAGGTAAAATTGCATTTCCATAATACTTGCCATTGCTAGCTTCCTGTAATAGAATATCTCAGAAATAAGCAATTAGTTTATTTATAATTTCCTTTGTATAATGAAAATTACGTTAATGGATACATAACAATATAATTGGAACGATGTATATTTAACCGATAAGGTGTTACAATTAGGTGATTTTTTTTTGATTTTTTTTTAATAAACTTAATTGTGTAAAATTGAATTATTATGATTACTTTTTTAAAAATACGTTTATACAGATATATTATTTCGTTTCGAAAGCTATTTTGGGTCGCTCTCTGTATTAGTTATGCAGTATTGTTATAGATTCGCAATTTCTTTTTATAGTACAAGGAGCCTAACGGCACTGAGTCCCCAAGCACGGAGGCAGAGAAAATTCAGCAGTTCTACAACCTTCTGACGTCATCGATTGACGTCATCAGAGTCTTTGCCGAAAAGATTCCAGGCTTCTGCGATTTACACAAAGAAGACCAGGAATTGCTATTTCAGTCAGCCAGTCTTGAGTTGTTCGTCCTCAGGCTTGCTTACAGGTTCGTTTGACACTATCCGTTTTTATATTTTTTTAGTATAAAGTTTTTATAAATTATGACATAAAAATATTTAAAAAAAGTAAAAAACAAAAAAAAGTTACCGCATTTATTTCAAAAATTGGATAAACTTTTAAAATAAATGTTTGTTTTACTTTTTTTTAAAAAAATTTTAATTATACATTATATACCCAAATTAGGAAATTGTGATTTTCTAACCAAATTCAATTTATTTTCTTTCATGTTAGTAAGTAAATTAGCTTTTTTAATTATTGATAAATACAAATTATTATACTATTTTCTAGAACTATAAATTAAAAACTTCAGTATAACGTTTATTTAAAAAACAACGCATTTACATCACCGTAATTTTAAAACTAAAGGATGCTTTTCTTCATTCAAACTGCAATTCATAGTGTAATTTAAATTAAGTCACTAAAGTAACGAGAAGAATTAATCATTACAAATCAAAAATTTCCTTCATTAAATTGTTTGCATACTTATTCAGTTTTTTTCTGAATATCTTGTTCGTTACTGTTGTAATTGAGCTGCTCGGCAAGTTCGCTTAGTTACGCAGGAAAGTCAGCATTGGGAGGAGCTTTTTGGAATTGTTCATTTTGAAACATTTTGAAATTTCGGCTTCCAGTCGTTTTAAAAGGACACATTTTAACATAAGCGTAAAAATATGAATTAGTGTCTGTAGTTTAATTAAAATTAATATTTTATTAAAATTAATATTTTAACAAAAACGAAATAAAAATGGAGCCAATTTGAAGAAAAGTGATGCTAGAATTTTTTTTTAAAAAAGATAGAAACGTAAAAATATGCTAAAAATAAAATAAGAAACATTTTCTTGTTTCTGCTAAACATTGCTTTCTATTGCAGATTAAATTGTTTTTCATAATCTATAATAATTTACTTATATTATAAAAATAAAAATTGTTGCAGACAAAAATTAGAATTTGTGTGGAAGGCTTTAAAACTAAAGCACATATTATGTATTCAAAAACCCAGTCACTTGGAGCGTTGCTAACTGTAACAGAATGATAAATAGTAGGAATTATTTATTTCATGAGCACAATATCAAAAATAGAGATGCAAGATTCTTCATTAATGAAAAATACTATGCATGTAGTATACTTTAATATAAAACAGACATCAGTGGCACTTAGATAATAGGAATAGAGATTATCAACATTGTTTGAAAAATTATATGAAGTATTTGAATATATATATTTTTTTAAATTGAGGTCATTGACCTTGACCTTATTTAACTGAGAATTTTTAAACAAAGAAATTGTGATTACTTAATATAGATTGGTATTTCTCTCAACAAAAATTTATTGAACAATGAGACATAATTCAAAGAATAAAATATTATTTCTAATCTAATATTATTTGTGAATTTTCAGAACAAATCCAGAAGATTCCAAATTTTCTTTCTGTAATGGAGTGGTACTGCATAAAGAACAGTGTCGGAGAAGCTTTGGGGATTGGCTTCCTTCAATCCTGGACTTCTCAGTTGCAGTACATGCCATGGAATTGGATATCTCTGCATTTGCTTGCCTTTGTGCTTTAACACTTGTAGCAGGTGAGTAAGTTTATAAGAATAATAAGATTTGAATAGTAACAAAAACTTTTATTATTGATTGAACACCAAGTTTCAAGTAAGTTACAATGCTGAAGGACTGACAGATCTGAAAATAATAAATAATTAATTATGAATTAAGTTTATAGAGAGCAGCAGAATAAATTAGTATGCAATTGATTGTAGATAATGTTTACTACATAATATAATTAGAAAAAAATGAAAACAATGGATGAATTTTAAACAGCACCTCTTTTCTGTCTTTCAAAGTTATAAGTGATATGTAAAATAATGGTAAAAATAATATTAAGATATTTAAAAATCACAAAGCAAGTTTTTAAAACTTTTTTTCTCTTTATTTAACAGAAAGGCATGGCTTAAAGGATCCCAAGAAAGTAGAACAGCTTCAGATGAAGATTATTGGCTCTCTGAGGGACCATGTAACGTACAACAGTGAGGCACAAAAGAAACCTCACTACTTCTCAAGGATCCTTGGCAAACTCCCTGAATTGCGGTCGCTGTCTGTACAAGGTTTACAGCGAATTTTTTATTTGAAGTTGGAAGATCTTGTTCCAGCACCTCCTCTCATTGAGAATATGTTTGTGGCCAGTATCCCATTTTAAAAGAAAAGGAAATAAGAAACATTGTTTCTGGAACATACTTCCTTGTCTTTCTCTCCTTTCCCCATTTTCCCATCCCCAGAAGCTTGGTTTTTTTGTTCCAAGTTTAAAAAAAAAACAAAAACATGATCATCCTAACATTTACAAACTGTAATGAATATGATTCTCCTTTTTTATTATTTTGTTTTTGGTCTTTATACAACAATGAGACTTGGAGTAGTTTGATCCCAAAAATGACCATCGTCATCATCTTATCACCACTAAAGACATTTCAAGACCATTAACAGAAATGATTGTGTTTCATTTGTTTACAAAATTGAATTATTTAAAACAACCAATGAGAGGGGTCTAAACAATTTTTTTTTAATCTTTTTTTATATTTTTTTTTATACATATATTCATATTATTTTAGGTGCTATTTTTAAAATTATCTTAACGATCTATTGTTTGACTGAGCAACTGAAAAAGTTTATTTCCCTTAAATTAAAAATCTTTTACAGCTTGCTTCAAATATTGTTAACACAATCAAACATTGGTATTACTTAATAATTCTTATGTTGTCTTTATTTTCTTATTTTTGAGTTATTGCAATAACAGAACGATATTGCCTTTTTGTTGGTAATGAAGTATGACTTCTAAAATAGCTTATTTCTAAAGCTCAATTGTTTAGTGTATTTTCCCCCTTTTTTTTATTGTTATATAGTAAACATCTAAATAACTCAAAGTTGATTATTTAGGAATATATTTAATAATCAACTACAACAGACAAGAATTTTGTCTTTAATTATTTATTATGTTTTATCTTGCTTATTTCCAACTGCCTCGTTGTATAATGTCCTAGTCATCTTTAAAGAAAAAAAATTAAAAAAAAAAAATGGTCCCTACTTTTTTATCATAATCAATTATTTTTGATGTTGTTATAACTATTCCTTACACATCATTTTTTTATTATAACTACTGTGTGACATAACACCATGCTTCAGACATGGGTTGATGTTTTTCATTCATTATATTTATATCAGTGACAATGCCTGTGCATTTAGGTGTAATCATCATTTTTTGGTGCATTTGTTCTTATTTTAATGTCGTAATGTTCAAGATGTGCAGTTTTTGCACCTTTTCATATCCTTCATTTTATCATTCTTAAATAAGAAAACTTTGTTATTTGTTTGATCTCTTTGATTATGTGCAATGCAGTTTCTGTAGAAATGCTATTTTTTATTATTAATATTATAACCCTTTGACCGTCATGTTTTGAAATTACAAACTTTTTTAAAAAAATGAAAAAACAAAAATAAAATCTATTCTTGAAGAATTAGAACTATCTTTAGAAAACTGGAAATTTGTTTTGAGATTACTATTCAGACAGTTAATCAGTCTATAAATATATTTAAGCATGGCAGTGAAAGGGTTAAAATGAAAAAGTAAACTGAATGCCCTTGCCAATCATATTTTTATTCAGGCAACTAGTATATACTTAAACGAAAATCTTGCCAATGCTCAGCCAAGAAGCACAATTTAAGTGCCAAACATGTGTGTCAAAATATGATTTTTTTTTTGCCAATTTTACAATAAAATTTATTTAATGAAACTTTAATTAAAAAAATATATATATATATTTTATTTTGTTGCATTTTTCATTGCATCATTATCATATTACTGCATTTCTGAGAAAGGCTAAATTTCATCAGTATTAAGTTTGGCAATGGTAACTCTGATTTCATTTCCCCCACTCTGTTCATCATGGTTTATTAAAAATAGAAACTCATTTATACAGAACCTTACCTTCCAACTCAGGATCACTGAAAATAAACACTTTATTTCTAGTTGTTCTTATAAAGTGAATCTTAGTTTTAAATAATAACTTGCATTTATTTTCCATTCTCAGCTCTGTATTATTATATAGTATAAATGTCTTTGTGTTCCAATATACTTACTAGAGTCAGTATCCAGTTATGAGTTGGACATATTGCTGTAACCACATGATCTCTCTCTCTCTCTCCGTAATCATTGTTCTTCTATCTCTCTATTTCCCCTTTCCTTTTCCCCAACCCAACTTGTTGAGCCCCACTTCCCTTCCTTTACTGTAGTTTGGGATTTGCGAATCACAAGGAAGGATTTTAAGAGTGGTTCTACTTCGATTTTCTGTCTTTTGACTGACACTACTATTGGAATCACATCATTGGAGTTGGGGTTTTCCTCATCTCACACTCCATGTAAAGCGTAATGAATGGGCCATGGATTATAAACATAATGTACAAGAGATGTTTTAAGCATATTTTTTTACAAAACCTAAAAATGAATCCATGATGGATTGGAAACAGAAATAGGATAGATCGGAAAATGACTCCTCCTCCCTTTCTCCGACGACACATTTCCGATCTGTTTCCCGTGTGCCTCTTTTATTAAGTATTGTTATGTTGGCTGTGAAAGCCGGCACCCTCCCCAATCATATATTGCTTAAATCTTTTCTAAAAGAAATATCTTTATATAAAATATAAATGAATATATATAAATATATATATATATATACACATACAACAGTATATATATAGTGTCTGTATTGAAATGGTGTTGCCATAAGTATATCTTTTGTTTCCTGAACCTTTTAATGTGAATGAATGGAGTTAATGTCCTCTTGCTCTCAGGAAATCTATCTTTTTGTTTTGTTTTATTTTTATTTTTTGTTCATTTCCTAGAGATTCTAATTTTCTTAAAAAGGGCTACTTTACTTAAAAAAAAAAAAAAAAAAACACTTAATGTACTCAACAAAAACTTAGTTTACAAGTTTTAAATTGTTTGATTTTAATTAAAGAAATGTCTCTGTATTAATGTCATTTGATGCTACGACATTATTCTCATTATTGTAACTGTTTAACTGTCGCTGTTAGTGGAAAGCTTAATCCTTTTATGTCTATTTGCATCAAGAATGGTTGACAAATATTTATCTGCTGTCAACTTAAATAGTCATAATAAGATAAAGCTTCACAACATTACTGGAACATAACATTTAATATTTACAATTATAACTTGAAGCAGCTTAAAATAAATAAAAGTAAAGTAGCTCATCCAACAAAAATGCAATCATTGGTTTGTGTGAATGAAATAATTTTAAGCAAATGTAAAGGAATGCTTTGTAACAGATTTGTGTATAAATTGCAAAAGGAAAAAAAAATAATAATAAAAAACAAAAAACAAGCTAACAGCCCGTGAAAGTATTTTATGCCATGTTTTCAGTGTTTTGTTATAGCTATCAAACAATATCCAAAGTTAAATGCATAAAGTTTTGTATTTAATCATCATAAAAGTGCTTCATATAATATTGTTTTTATATGTGTATATATTAGTATACATATTCCATATATCTTGAGAAATATTAGCTATTAAGATACAAGATTTCATTTTTTCCTTCTTGTGATAGTGTACTGTGACCCTAAGAAGATAATAACAGTAAATCTTTGTAGTATCTAAGAAAGTTGAAAGCTACAAAAGAAAAGGAAAAAGTTCTAAAATTGCTTTTAATTGGTGTTTCAAGATTGAGTTTCTTAGGCTCATAACTGGAAATAGAATGCAGTATTGTTATTATTTCCTTTCTCATTTCCCTGCCATGTCCTGTGCCACCAGCGTTGTTGCCTTTGGGTGTTATATTATTCTTGTTAATAAAATTAAAATATATTATTTTAAGTTTGTCTGTTTTTTGTTAATTTATCAATAGCAAATTGTATTGTCGATCACATGAAAAATTTCTTATTGGTATTACTTGAATTTGCCACATCTGTAATCATGCACGCAGCTAAAAGCTGTCTTGTTAATACAGATTAATTAGCTGATGTTCATTTACTCCAAATAGTTTTTATTTTGTAGTAATGTTAATGCCAAAAGGAAATGGCAATTAAGAGAAATTATCTTCTAAAGTAATATGTAATTTTCAATTTGCAGGTAATCTCAAAACATTAAGGATTTTTCTGGTAAATAAATAATTTTGTCCAACATCATTTGTCATAATACTGATGGTAATAACAAATACAACAACATACTTAATAAATACTTTGATTGCAATAAACAAGGGAACAAGAGGTTTCTTATTGTTCTGCTGCTTTACTGAAAGAATGTTCCCAAACACCTAAACTGCCACAATTGTGAATAGTCATGAATACTATTTTCTGGATGATTCCTTTGACTCAAAGGAAGGAATTCAAGGGTCAGTCCAAAAGTAAAAGGTTCCATTACCATTCTAAAAAAATGTTCAATGGCTTTCCTATTTTCATATATATATTTAGGAACAATACCATAATTTTCAGATATATCACAGCATGAGTACCCTCTTGATATGCGACTTCCACACAATGAATTGTACTCATCAACCATTTGCCAAAAATAATTGTACTTAATACAAATAAAAATGGAAAGGACGTTTCTACATGTGAAAATAGCAAAGCTGACAAATTAAAAATTAAAACAAAAGTAAAATTGGGAACATCACTTCGTTAGTGACTCTAAACCATTCTTCTTTTCTTAACTATTTTATGAAAAATTCCATACTTGAATTGTGCTAATTTCTATTGGAATTTTCCTTAATCTCTTTTAACATCTTGGGGACCTGCTAAAAAAAGCTTGAAATCCTCACCGAAGTAATTTCTTATTTAAATACTTAGGATGGGGGACAATAAGCAGGAATTGGAAAGATACTTTTAAGAAGTAATAGCTACAGTTACTTCAAAAGAAAAGTAACTGGGTTATAGTTACCCTTCCAAAGAAGTAACTTAATAACAAATATAGTTACTTCAAAAGAAAAGTAACTAGATTATAGTTACTCTTCCAAAGAAGTAACTGAATAACAAATAGTTATTTAAAGAATGTAACTAAATAACAAAAACAGTTACTTCAAAAGATAAGTAACTAGGTTATAGTTACTTTCCAAAGATTTAATTGAACAACAGATAGTTCATAAAGTAAGTTACAGTTACTTTTCCAAAAAAGTAACTAAAATAATAAAAACAGTTTCTTCAAAAGAAAAGTAACTGAGTTATAGTTACTCTTCCAAAGAAGTAACTGCATAATAAATACAGTTACTTAAAGAAAGTAACTAAGTTATATTACTTTTCCAAAAAAGTAATTAGATACAACAAGTAGTTACTCTTCTAAAGAAATAACTGAACAATACAGTTACTTCTGAAAGAAAGTAACTAATAACAAAAGTGTTACTTCAAAAGAAAAATCAAGTAGATTATAGTTACTCTTCCAAAAAAATAATTAAGTAACATAGTTATTTCAAAAGAAAAGAAAAAGAATGGTAAAACGCATGCACTTGGTTAAAATTAACTGGTGAAGGTAAACTTGGCAGTTTCAGACACTTCACATGTTCCATTATCAGGGGACAGCACAAACATATATGGTAACACAAGACAAACAGCACATGGTGACAGTACAGGAATTTGCATGCCATTTACTGGATAATTTCTGTTCCTGTACTGTCATCACTTGCTTGTCTTGTGTTGTCCCTTGATGATGGAACAGTGTTCTGAAACTATTGAATTACCTTTACCAATTAATTTTAACCAACTAAGCACTTTACCATTTTTTTTTTCTTTATTTCATCAACATACTTGACTAGTCTTTTGGAATCAGAAGGCATAGATTAGTTACTCTTACAAAGATGTAATTGAGCAACAGATACAGTACTTCAAAAAAAAGTAACTAGTAATTGCACATAATTACTTTCTTCATATCTAATAATAATAATAATAAAAAAAAAATCTATCAAGCCAAAGAAGTGATCTAATGCAATTTTTTCTGAAACCAAGCTATCCAATGCCTGACAAATTCAACATGTGACGCTCTAGAAACAGGCATTCCTAACCTTCTCAGATAATAGTAGCCAATTGCTAGATGTAATATACATATATATAAAAGTAACGAATTTATGTTACAAATAAAAAGTATTAAGTATTAAAAAATTAAGCTATTCTTATCTCTATTACCTACAAAAAAAAAATTATTGATCATTGCCCACAAACAGTAACTGTACTAGTAACAGAATTACTAATGTGTTATCTACCTGGATTTTCAATTTCACTGTTACCAACAAGAAATCAATTGATTAATCTGGAATTATTTAGACTATTTATCAGTTTAGATCACTTTGGATCATATTGAAATGAATTCATAAAATTTTTAATTAGAATAGATGTTGGAAATTTTCAGACTGATTGCAATTTGCATATGTCTTTTAAATTCTCCCCCCAAAAAAACAATGGGGAAACATTCCATGAAAACTGAAAACACAGACTAGGACGTGAATATACAAAGGATTTTTATTTGGGATGAGGTGGGGGCTAACCTCCAACCTTAAAAAAAAAAAAAAAGATTCTACACCTATGGGGACAGGACCCTTCTGTCCCATCCCCCATATATGCTCATGAACAAGAATACAGCTTTGGATTGTTGACTGCAGGACTTAGGTAACATATAAGTAACAACAACGAGTTTATTCTGGTATTGAAAACCCAATTTTAAAACTACAATTCACTGATATAAATTTTTGGAAATAATCTCTTGTTTCTTGCTACTCCTGCTGTTCATGTGAACGTCCAAACAGCAGTAACAGTATTTGTCTGAAGGGGAGATAAATATTGCAATAATTAAATAATCGGTAATAATAATAATTAATAGTAATTAAGTATTGACTATTAATTAACACACAATTAATATAGTTAACTGTTGCAGTAATAGTAATATTAATACTGCCACTGCAATAAGTAAGTTAATTCAATCAGTGAAGAGCAAACATTTTAGTAAACTGCCTTTTCACTCTTTTTTTTTTTTGCTTATGTTAACATAATTATGCCCAAATAGAAAATACATTAAATTTTCTATATAATAAAATATTAACTGAAGGACTAAAAATTAAAATAAAATTAATATATGTTTATTATTTATTGTTAAATGATAAACATTATAAATAAAAATATTTTTATTATGAAATTTAGATTAATATACACTTATTAATTGCTTGTTAATAAAAGGTAAATTAAAACATTTTTTCACCCTGCATTTTATTTCATTCGTTCATATTTGGGAGTATAAGGTAAGGCAAGGCACACTGGCCATATCTCCAAAACCCATGGCACAGTAGCTAAAAATAAGAAAAATATGGTCCAGTTTGAATATTCAGAATTCATTAGGGAGAACTAATGACAAATAATGGAATGGGTAATAAATGTAAGATTTCTAACCAATAAGAAATAATAGGTAACTTTATTTTTGCTGAGTAATCCCTTTCCAAAGATGATCTTTCTGAGGCTTTCAGTATTTAGAGGTCTAGATGTGTCTTTGCTTTTGATATTTTATCTATAAAATTGTATTTATCTAATGAAATGAACAATGGCTGCTATTGCTTCAGGTATGTACTACATTTTCATTAGTTTTTAATAAATATATATGAACAGAAGAGCACTCCAATTTGTTCTAATTTCATCTACATTATTTTCATTTAAAAACAGCGAAGCAGAAGAAGAAATTAAAGTTTCGTTAAATTAAAAAAAAGATAGTGTTGGACAGTTACATATACAAGTAATTAGACAATAGTACACATTATCAGACAGTTTATTTCCGTTACATTTAGCTGCTATGATCTGTCATGCTTCGAACATGAAATTGTTAAGGAAAAGCTTCTTTGAAAATACACGATTTCGAATTTAAAATCGTATTTAAAAGTAAATTTTATTACATTATTACATGCTGATATTAACACTTGGTTACACTGATACTACAAACAAAATATATCTTTACTATACATTATTTAATATTTTTAAATATCTTATATAAATATTATTAATTTTATTATGAAGTAGGTGATTAAATCATATTTTTATAGAAAATAGCAGTCGACATTCAACTATCCCTATGGATTTACATCAAATGTTATAAGATTTATCATTCTAAGGTGAAGTTAATAAACAATGCTACAGTGGGAGTAAAATACAATTCAACTGATCCGCAGAGAGCATAGTTCAACAAAGCGCGTTTTTCTTTTTTTCTTTTTTCTAGATATATATATTTAAAGACTATTATTATCCTGGCAAAAATCTTTCAAAACAAAACTCTAATTGTTATTAATATATAGTTTTGATTTAACTACCTGTATTTCAAAATACAATTAAATATACTCCGTTAGGAACTTAGGACAGAGGGATGCAAATCGTTATATTTCGATGAATGTAGTGAAATCAAACTTTAAAATAGTTAATAATAAATGAAATAAATAGTATTCGTGCCAGGGCGCCATCCCGGTACTTTTTCGGCAACCTGTGAGCGCCATGCCTCTATTTTTACTTTATTAAAAAATAATAATAATAATAATTTTTTTTTTTTTTACGAAAGCAGCGCCCTGGTACTATTTTTTTTTTTAAGACTCCACCACTGAGTAGTCCCATATAAATGGCATATTCCTAAAAAGAGGGAAGGGGAAGCGATCATTGCTGCCATGGAAACGTTTATATTAACCCTTTGTGGTTGATTTTCAACATTTCAGCTATCATCAATTTTATCCTGCTGGCGAAATAAAATTTCCATTTCATATTTTAGGTTTGTTTTTTGTTTTTGTTTTTTTTCCTCTTCAACTTCATACATCTTTCATTTGAAAAATAAACATAAATTTAATCGAAAATTAAATTGACTACACATTTTTTTTTTAATCCGGCTTGAAACTGGGATTTATAGAAAGTTTTGCTATAGAAGTCTGAACCATGGAACTGACTGAACAGTTCAGTTACTAAAACAATTCGTTCTCACCTCGATGACTGCACACACTAAAATGTTGCTCAAAACAAATATGAAATAAGAAAAACAGTGCTCTCTCCCTTTTAACAATGGACTTCACAGACAAAATGTCTACGTGCGGAAACTAATTTTGAAAAGCTTGGCCCATGAACTTCTATAAACAACAATAAAAAAATATTGTGAATCTTCATTCTGTTAAAGCTCATGTATATATCAATAAATGAGGCATCCTTTGAACCCTATTATTACATTATTGAATTTAATATGTTAATATGTAGGTTGCTCAGTCAATTCTAATATATCCGTAACCTTAGGAGTACTTGATTAAGGACTACTGATTTTAGAAAAAAAGAAGGCATATATTTTTATATTAAAAGAAAAGTTTTACTTCGTTGTGATTTTGTTGATAAATGAATCTGAAGTTAACTGGTTCAGCTTCTTTTTTCTTTTCTTCTTTTCTTTTTCAATTTCAGTAATTGATTTCAATGATGATCTATCAATTTTAAAGACGTGAAATGGGATCCCGTTGAATCGAACCCCGTCAAATTGGATCTGTAATGTATACAAATAATAACAATTACTTTTCAGTAATAGGATAGTATTTGTTAACTGAATAATGTTTTTGATGATGTAAGACTAAATTCTTAGTTTTGAAAATAATAATGATAATTCGCGATCCACCTATTAGCCATAAATCTTGCCGATCCTACTTCGCTTTGGCTCTGCTCTCTTGTCCTCTTACCCTCAAAAAATTAGGAATACCCCAAGGGTATTTTTAAGTATCAAGATAAATGGTATTCATCTTTTTTATCTTCAATTATTCATAACTCTATATATGTAGATGGTTTACAGATTTCCTGCTACTCTACGAACTTAAAACTTATTGAAAGACAACTGCGACTAACCTTGAATCATCTGCACAACTGGACTATTTCAAACGTCTTTTCCTTTTCAACATCGCAGACTGTTTGTGTCCATTTTATTCATCACCAAGGGATCTTTCCACAGCCCAGTCTAAAACTTGATGGCTTCCAACTTCTTTGAGTATCAGAGCACAAATTTCTTCGACTCAGTTTTGATAGAAAGCTCAATTTTCATAGTCACCTGCAGAAACTTAGAAAGAAGTGCATCTTTAAGTTAAACTGTCTAAAAGTTCTTTCAAATACCACTTGGGATTGTGAGCTCCGAATTTATAAAGCACTGAATCGTTCACGATGAGATTATGGCTGCATCGTATTTGGTTCTGCATGACCGTCAGCTCTGCCCTGACTAAATCCCATCTATCATCAGGACTGCCGTTTATGTCTTGATCCTTTTCGCACCTAGCTTATACGTAGAGGCATTCGAACCATCAGTTAATCTTCGTTCGACAAAACTTATCTCTGACATATCCTGCTAGTCAATGTATATGTTGCTAACTGGCATCGACAACTTTTTACCAATTGTCCTTCCGTTACACAACCTTTTCAAGAACTTGATAGATACACTTCAAGGAATAGACCTACGAATTGAAATTTTAGCTAATTCACAATCTGCTCGGAAATGTAAAAGGTCAAACTATGATTTTTCACTTTGAAAATATACCTAATACTTCTTCAACAGATTTTCAGTCTTTGCACCATGAACATTTGTTACGCTACTTAGATTTTACAACTTTTTATATAGATGGATCCCAAGGAGAGTCTTAGGTTGCAGCAGACTTTACTCTGAGGACTTTAGTAATATTAATCTTCCTTGTAAAGTTTCAGTCTTTGCTACAGAACTATATGTCAATTTTATGGTTTTAAAATATGCAATCAAAGAAAAAGTTAAACAAAATTCTGATCTATAAAGATTCTGAGAGTGCTCTGCATGCACTGGGAAATGTTATAAATCTAAAATGGATAAAAGACTAACTTTTTATCCATTTCAGGATGTAACGGTAACAGCACATCCATTTCCAATTTTATCCATTATTTTAAACGTAGCATTGTCATACTTTACTGGATTCGGAGTCAGGTCAAAATTATTGGCAATGAACTTACTGATTCTCTTGCCAAATCTTCTGAAACGCTTCCACTATTTGAATACCGTATCGTGACTTCTCGATTGTTTTGTCCTGTTTGAAGATTTTCTGGTAGCAAGAGTGGAACAAACAGACATCAAACAAATTTCAACTAGTTGCTTTTGTTCTGTCCGCTCCAAGACAGTCCTAGTGGTGATGTCTTAATTACACGTCTATGTATTGGACATACTAAACTCACACAAGCATCTGTTGCAGCACAATAAACAAAAAAAAAAAAAAAAAAAAACAACTTCCTGAATCTGATACATACTGTATAATGCAATTTTATCAGTCCATCATATTTTAGAAATGTGTTCTACTTTTAATCAACATCGGCATCAGTGCATTTATCATCTTTTTAGATACAACGTTCCTATCTACATAAATTTACTTTTAAACGACAATGATTTTTTTAGTGACTCATTTGGGAGTTATTGTGATAGCGCCCAAAATCGGTAGCTATTGCATTTGTTCTGTCCGTCCATCAGTCCATGTCTGTCCAACCCTAACAACTCCCGAACGGAAGGTCGGATCGACAAACGGATTTCACCATCGCGTTCAGAGGCCCAAACACTGTAGGAATGGGGTATTTTCAGGGGCCAAATCCCCTCCCCTCCCATGTTCGAGATATTTGGCATTGTTGTCATTGTACCCTCCTTAACAACTCCCGAACAGAAGGTCGGATCGAAAAACGGACTTCACCATCGTGTTCAGAGGCCCAAACAATACAGGAAGAGGTTATTTTCGGTAGCCAACACCCCCCCCCACTCCATGTTCGGGATATTTGGCATTGTTTTCATTGAGTTTACGCTGTCAGCTTAAATGTCAGAAATGCAATAATCTAATTTCAGTTGATTGGTAAGTTCTCGGATTCATATGCTGAAGGTTGTCGGTTCGAATCTATATATCTACTTTTGTTTTTTGTTGGTTTTTTGTTTTTTTGTTTTTTTTTCTTTAATCTTTTTTTCTCAATGTCCTCGTGGATTTTTTTATTTTTTTTTTATTTTCCTAACTTTTTTTTATTTTTCCTTACGCTTATGTGCTTCCTTTTTTTTTATATTGTGGGTCGCCCTTAAATTTATGCTTTAGCACAAAATTATATTCACTTGTTTTTTTTTTTATCTATGTCATCTGTTTTAAAATATATTCACCTATGTGGTCTTACAAGGTTTTTATGGCTCATAAAAAAAAACCTTTTCTTGTCATTTTAGTCTCTACTATTGTTTACATATTTTTTTTCTGTTTTGTTATTCCCCATTCGTTCTTTTTATTCGTATATTCCATGGCTGCCCTCTAGTAGTCTTTATCCGTTTCCATTTTTATTCTTTTTTAGTGTTATCCTTCTTTTATTTTTTTATTTTAATAATATTGGTTTTATTGGCTTAGAATTGTTCTCTCTTATGTTTCTGGTGTTTTGTTTTTACCTGCCTTGGCGCAGATCAGGCGAAGATGCTTTTGGGGCATTACAATCAAACAACCAATCAACCATTAGTCGTTTAAATTCAAACACAAATTCAAGGAAGATATTACGATCCGCAAATTTCAAAAAGGTATTTTTATTTTAAATTAATTTCTTTTTTAACTTGAATTTGTATATTGTTTTATTATTTAAAAGAATAATTTTTTGAAACTTATGAAAATTGAAACTGGTTCTAATAAGAATATTAAAAATAATGTCGATAAAATACGTAAATAATATTAAAAATAATGTACATAATGACCAAAAGAACACATTTCATTGAGTAGAAGAAACAACTTTATAGCCAATGTATTTACTGAAGCTCAATTATCTGCTCTAATAATTATAGTCTGATAGTTCTATTTTCACCAACATTGAGTTACAAATAAATCTCGGAAATCCTCGTTTGTGGATGCTGAAATTTATCTACACAAGTCACTTTGTAATCTATTACTTTAAATTATAAGAAGAACTTTTCACAAGTTAAGAAGTGTATGTTAGGGCAATGAAAGATTATATTGATCACTTTCAATATTAGTAAAGTCAATAAAATTATAAATAAATAAACAAGTAAGAGTAATAAATGTATACTAATTGCTGTAAATCTTAAATACAATGTTATAATTGTAATCTATAATGAAAAATTTTACAAACTTTTCAAAGTCTTTATTAAATCCTTACAATTGTGAACTGGAAAAAAAAACCAAAAAAAAAAAAAAACCTTGAAACACTTTGTATCGATCTCTGAATCTTCCTTGAATTATTTCGATTTTATATATTATGTAAGATAAAATAAACTATAAATTGACATAGATTTTTATAAAACTGCAATATACTAAATCGTAAGTATGTAGTTTATGTGGAATCAATGAGTCATATTATCTACTAAACTACTAATATTTTAATATATATTTATTTAAGTAACAAAAAAGAAAATGTGTTTATGAAGTAACGAACCTAATTTTTTTATATTTTTAGTCTATAAATTTTACTTTTTCTGTAATGATTTTTCTTGTCTATTATTTGTTTTAGGGGCAAAATTTTATTTACATTTCCAGTGTGAACTGATCAAATAATTTATTTATTAAATCTCCTCTTTATTACTGTTCTTGATAGTATAGTCTATAAATATGAAACCGGAATTTTTTTGTAGAAAAGACATGTTTATTGTTCGAAAATGATAAAAAATATTTTATTCGAAGTATTGCCCATCGCTAGCTATACATTTTTCCCATCTGTCTGACAATTTGTGAATTCCCCCCCAAAAAACTTTAGCTCCTCTGAGGCAAACCATGCATCGAGCCATTTTCATACGTTTTCGTAAGAAGTGAACCGCTGCTCAGCAAGTGCGTGTCCCATCGATGCAAATAAGCTGCAGTAATCGGACGGAGCCAAGTCTGGTGAGTAAGCCGCATGCGAAAGTATTCCCCAACTAAAACGCCTCAATCGTTTCCTTGATCAGTTTCGGTGAGTGTGATGGTGCATTATAATGAAGCAAAATCACTTTGTGTTGCCTTTTTTGATATTCTGGTCGTTTTTCACGCAAAGCTTGATTCAAATTAATCATTTGTTGTCGGTTGCGTTCAGTATTAACGGTTTCGCCAGGTTTTAGCAGCTCGTAATAGATCACACCCTTCTGATCCCACCAAACACAGAGCATTGTCTTCCGTCCATAGCGATTGGGCCTTGCAGTTGATGTCGATGGTTCGCCTGGATCAACCCATGATCTTTTACGCTTCAGATTCACAAAATATATCCACTTTTCATCGCCAGTCACAATTCGATGGAGAAATGACTTTCTTTTGTACCTGGCGACCAGCATTTCGCAAGTGGTTTTTCGGTTTTCCTGCTGTCTTTCATTCAGTTCATGTGGAACCCATTTTCCCATCTTCTGGATCTTTTCCATGGCTTTAAAACGTATGGAGACGCCTTCTCGTGTCACATTTCATTGATCTGCGACTTGTTGTTGCGTTTGAGGGTCATCCTTATCCATTAATGCTTGCAATTCGCTGTCTTCACACTTTTTCGGTGGTCTTCCTCGTTCTTCGTTTCTCACGTCAAAATCGCCACTTTTGAATTTTTTAAACCACTCAAAGCACTGTGATTTACCAAGAGCATGTTCACCGTAAGCTTCGACAAGCATTCGATGCGATTCTGCAGCAGTTTTCTTCAAATAGTATCAGAGCATCAATGCTGTCCGCAAATCGTAGTTTCCAGGCACAGAAGTCGACATGATCAACGCTATTACAAACTATGCTGTTGTATGAAACTTTAATTATTGTGAGTTGAAAATCAATTGTCAGATCTCAATAAACCAACGGCGCCAAAGACGCGGTTTGCCGGTAACTACACTGACAGCTAGTGCCATTTATGGGCAAATTCCGGTTTCATATTTACAGACCTAATATAAACAAAATAAGCAAATATACTATGTTGTGTTTATATATATATATATATATATATTTCCATTCATCTATTGCAGTTCCGACGAGACGCAGTATCATTTCCCAACTGTGTCTGAACCGATGAGTTTTCGACAGTTTAACTCAACATCGATGCATTATTATTATTATTATGTTTGTATGTTTCAAACCTTGGGTTTCCCCTGCAAAAACAATATGGCGGGTCAAGGACCAAAGCACATACTGCCAAGTGTAAAGATGTGTGCAAGAATGATTAGGGATGTGTGCTTGTGTCCATAAATTTCCTAACTATGCGTGTAGTGTTGAGTACCACAGCCTTCTGCAGTTGTGCATAAGTGATTTTGTGAAGTCCTAGTGTGCTGAGACTGTGGTGCAATGTGTGAGGCACCAGACCAGTGGCAGACAGAACGATGGGTACAACACGTACTCGATCTTGCCTCCACTGCTTCTGGAGCTCGTGTGCTAGATCAGTGTATTTACTGATCTTGTCTGCGTGAGTTTTCTGCATGTTCTTGCTGATAGGCACTGCAATATCAATTAGATAGGTCTGTTTGTTGACCTTATCAACAAGTGTGATGTCTGGTCTGTTGTGATAAATGGTTTTGTCTGTGTGAATGGGGCGGTCCCAGTATAGTTTATATGAGGGTGACTCTAATACGCTTTGTGGTATGTACTTGTAGTACGGGACCGTGCTCTTAATAAGTGAATGTTTGTGTGCTAGTTGTTGATGAACGATCGACGCTACCTGATTGTGTCTGTGGAGGTAGTCTGTTTGAGAGAGAAGGGGACAGCCTGATATTACGTGGTCGATCGTCTCATGCGTAGTGTGGCATTTCCTGCATTTGACGTCATGTGTGTTTGCATCGTGTAGAATGTGTTTCTTGTAGTTGCGTGTGGAGATGACTTGGTCCTGTATTGCGATCATGAACCCTTCGGTCTCCCCAAACAGCTTTATTATTATTATTATTATTATTATTATTATTTATGTTTCAAACCTTGGGTTTCCCCAGCAAAAACAATATGGCGGGTCAAGGACCAAAGCACATATTGCCAAGCGTAAAGACGTGTGCAAGAATGATTAGGGATGTGTGGTTGTGTCCATAAATTTTCTAACTATACGTGTTGTGTTGAGTACTATAGCCTTCTGCAGTTGTGCATAAGTGTTTTTGTTAAGTCCTAGTGTGCTGAGACTGTGGTGCAAAGTGTTAGGTACCAGACCAGTGGCAGACAGAACGATGGGTACAACACGTACTCGATCCTGCCTCCACTGCTTCTGGAGCTCGTGTGCTAGGTCTGTATATTTACTGATCTTGTCTGCGTGAGTTTTCTGCATGTTCTTGCTGATAGGCACTGCAATATCAATGAGATAGGTCTGTTTGTTGACCTTATCAACAAGTGTGATGTCAGGTCTGTTGTGATGTATGGTTTTGTCTGTGTGAATGGGACGATCCCAGTACAGTTTATGTGAGGATGACTCTAATACACTTTGTGGTATGTACTTGTAGTACGGAACCGTGTTCTTAATAAGTGAATGTTTGTGTGCTAGCTGTTGATGAACAATCGACGCTACCTGATTGTGTCGGTGGAGGTAATCTGTTTGGGAGAGAAGGGGACAGCCAGATATTATGTGGTCGATCGTCTCATGCGTAGTGTGGCATTTCCTGCATTTGTCGTCATGTGTGTTTGCGTCGTGTAGGATGTGTTTCTTGTAGTTGCGTGTGGGGATGACTTGGTCCTGTATCGCGATCATGAACCCTTCGGTCTCCCCAAACAGCTCGCCACTTGTCAGCCATCTGTTCGACGCTTCCATGTCGACATGAGGCTGGCTGAGTTCGTAGTGATGTCTGCCATGGAGTTCCTTACGAGCCCATGATTCACGCAGCTGCTGAGAGTGGGTGTTAGGGGTGGTGAGTGTTGGAGAAAGGTTTTCGAAGTCCAGAGGTGTGAGGTGTGTGTCAGCCTTGACAATGGCTGAGTGGAGTGAGGAGTCTTGTGCTCTTTGGTGGAAGTGTTCCCTAAGTGTATGTACTTGTTTTGCATGTAGGGTGATGAGGTTGACGAGTCCTCGACCTCCCTCCTTGCGGGGAAGAGTCATCCTTTCTGTAGCGGACTTGGGGTGGTGCATGTTGTGTTTCGTGAATGTAGTGCGTGTTGTAGGTTGTAGTGCTTCGAGTTCGGTGTTTGTCCAAGGAATTATGCCGAACGAATATGTTATTATTATTATTATTATTATTAAGCTGACTACTTGAGAATTGCAGTCGAAATTCCAGTAAGGTACATGATTCGCTAGATACGTATTTGGGGAACTCTAAACACCCCCCAAATGTATATTTCATGAATTTCATGTTTCGTATGTATGTGTGGATGTTTCATAGATTCTGAGGTGTATTGGATTGTAATTATTTTCTAACATACATAGATGGTAATCATTGTCAGCGACGTAGCTAGGTTTTGGCGCCCGGGATCAGTGATCAAGATGCCACTCCAAGGCCGAGTATCAAAAAAAAAAAAAAAAAAAAAGCGATACTAAATACGTGGCTTCATTTTGATGATTCCCTTCCGAGGCGCTTTCCCTAGTTACGCTATTGTGTTTACAATATAATGGTTAGAAATACAGAGTCGCACAGACTTAGTCAAAATAAAAATAATTTCTCTAATAGTATTTTTCAGACTTCTCGTCCATTTGTATATGCCAGCAAAAAAAAACAAAAAAACAAAACCCAGATCCAAGAGAATCTCAAGGAGATATAATTGTGGTATCAACATCTTTCTGTAACTCTATGACTAATGATCCCAAAGATGGATCTGGGGATACGTCACAACAACAACAACTTTTGTAAATAGTCCTTTGCATCCTTATCCTTTGCATCTGCCTGATACCCATCTTTTTGGGTCAAAAGCATCTATAATAAAGACTTAACTTAACAGATTAACAAAAATAAAATATAATTCTGTAATATAGTCTCACGTATCTTTCTTTCATCACTGGTGTCAAACCTCAATCCACAATACTGCCAACCTCAAATCTTACAATGCCTGTCCATCATCACCGTGAGTTTAGCTATCTAATTCATGGACGTGTAGAGGGGGAAGGGACCAAGGGAAATCAGCCCCCCACTCCCTACACTCCCCGAAATTTTGGAAACGATTTTTTTTATTGATTGCTGCTGGTCAATTCCCTAATTTGGCCCTCTCCGAAATAAAATCCTATATACGCCTCTGGACTAACCCTTATCATTCTGGACCATATTTTCAGTTCCCTGTCTGAACTTCTTTCTCTTGTACAACACATCCAGTCAATCAAATGGAAAAAGATGTCGTCCAAGCGAAAGCTATCAGATCCTGCCGTCCTTTTTTTATCAAAATTTCCGCCCTTGTACAACCAAACGCTACTATTGCATACGAACACAATACGCTGCTTGGAAAGACTCATATTGTTGTAGCGTTCGCAGAGAATCGTGCCACCGCATATCGTGTACGATCGAAGTGTATCGTCCCTGTACGCACAATCTGCGACCGCCTCCGACGTTCGCAACTTTAGTCACCATCGGATCTTTCATCACAAGTTTTTCGAATAGGATTATTGTATATTTCTGTAGCTTGGGAATAGCAGTAACTATAAATAATTGTTTTATTTGCAATATATCAGCCGAGGAAGTGAAAGGCAATACCGTACCTTTCTACAAACATCTATCCAATGGGAGGAATCGGTGAAACTCCGATTGGTCACTTCCAAAACTAGCCGGCTTTAAGATAAATAGCATCATTTGTATAAATAATTCCAGATTAACGATAATAAAACCATTGGGATTTGAAATGTAATAGGCCTAGTAAACTTTTCGTAAACTTCAATAAAACAAATTTTGATACTTAGAAAACTGCCGCCCTGTTATGGTTATCTGATCAAGTTGCTCGGTCGAGTCACGATGGTCGTAGTTGCAAACCGGATAAGATACGAGTGTTTTTATCTGAAGGTTTGGGACTTATCTGGTAAAATGTTACCAATCTTCTCACTGTCTGCTTTTTCTCGTATTTTCTCTATAAGAGAAGTTGGCAACAGCTATGCTTAGCAGCACGTAAAACATTTGTTCCATAAGTTGCACATACTTAATCACAGGGCCATACTTAATCACAGGAGCTTGAGGCTCCAGCCTGCGGATCTGCAGATATGGGGGGAAGGGGCTTCAAAGTTAAATTTGACAAAAAAGTTTTTAAGAACTTACGAATTTTACTTCAAAAAATTACAATAATGAATATCAAATCAAAATAAGATACTTTAATAGATTATAAAAATAAAAATTAAAATAATACTTAAACTGGGCCATAGTAATTGCATTTATACAGTAAATGCATTTTTTTTTTTTAATTCTTACCCTGGTTGAGGGCCCCGTAACTTAATAGTGCCCCGGACACAGAGAAGGGATGAGTTGACAATACCAATAATAATATTCAAAAGACTGGCAAGAGGCTGACAGCTGTTCAAGATGAGAAGAAGAAATCATCTTAAAAGAAGTAATTGAAATATTAAAATGTTAATTGAAAAAGAAAGAAAAAATGTACACATTAAAAAAAAACACACATTTAATAGTGATGGGAAGGTTGTTGAACCAAAGTTGTTCAATACTATTATATATGTAACATGTATAGAATGGGGATATCCCATAACGAATTAAAAGTAGCTTATTCGAATATATCTTAAAACACTTTTATATCTAAAAGTACGTATCCTGTTGGTATAAACCATTACTTCAATGGTGCCGACTTTGTAAAATTTACAACATTTTCACAACCGTATCAGCACGATAACTGACTACCACACGATATTGTTAGTTTGGTCTAACGTTATAAGCCTTAATATGCGAAGGGAAAAAGGGTGAGGGTAAAAAAGTTGTATAATAAAATTTTTGGAAATACGCATGTCCGTCCATCTGTGTGTTCATTACCTGTCCTGACCAATACCTTGCTGGATCGATTGTTAGTTTGAGCAGCAAACATTGCCGTATGATAACAGGGTTTTTTATAAGTCACGTCCAAGATACTTGCATTTGCTTGAACTCGCTGTTTGCCACAAATGCAGAGTTAATCCTGAATATCTTAGCATGGCTTACGCCACTGCCTTGCATTGGCAAGGCTTAGATGTGAAATCCTGGACAGAATTCGTTTGTTTTATCGGGATTTAAAATCCATCCCACTTTTTTCTGTATTGGCCTTTTGTAGTCTCTGTGGATGAATCTTCACTTTACTTTTAGTGAAGATTAGAGTCACACATTAAACCTTTGAGTCTTATGTGGATATATATAGTATGAGGGTGCACAAAGATCCCTTTGATGTAAGTACATAAACAGGATATCTAACCTGACCCTCTTTGCAATCAATCAAACTGTTCATTTGTGATCAACGATAACTCAGAAACTATATATCTTAGAAGGCTGAAATTTAGAAGCATCTGTAAGTTGTTACAAAGAAGACCCCTATTTATTTTGATACATATTCCATCAATAAATAAAAAAATAGGGGCAAAAAACTGCCAAAATACCTTGTAGATAAAATGCAGTTACTCGGAAAAGGTACAGTCGTCAAAACAGCCTGGGGAAAAAAGGCAGGAGGGAAAACCGGGAGGGGGGGGGGTATTGGGGAAAAACAACAAAAGGAATAAAAGCCAAGGGACATAAGTCCGGGGGAGCAAAAGCTGGAGGATAAAGCTTGCGAAAGATTATTTATTTAGTGTATTTACAAAATTTGTTAGGTAAGAGTAGGGATTTTTTCCAGCGGCTTTTTTTTCCGCGCTTTTCCCGCCCTCCCACATCCTTTTTTTACTCAGGGTTTTTTTCACGGTTTGTTTTTTTCGAGAACCGCGAGATTGTGCGTATTACGTAGTGTTGAAATTGGACATTCTGTCAGGGCTAATGTAAAAGTCGAAATTTCGTGACGAACAAACGTTGCAGTGTTATTTATACACTGATCGAAATAGCTCGAACGAGAATCGGTGTATGACTGGCCTGGTAATAACTCCAATTCGAACATACTCAGTGGGGGGGCTCTCTCGATTTTTTTCACCTTCATTCGGGTCAAATACTCGAGTAAGGCTAATGGTAATTGCCCGATGTAGGCTATTGTTGCTAAAATGTTTACGCGAAATTACAACTTGGCGGTTTACGTTGCCACCATTCGTGACCTACGTGCCAGGGGTGGCGCCGTAGGGGAAGGTCAGCCCAACCCCGGTCCGGCGCGTCGGCGCATGTTCGTCGGGGAAACGTAACAAAAACAGTATGAGCAACACGCCCTAAATACATAAAAACGCAAACAAAATTTCGTCAGATTTCGCGGTTGCCCCCCTGTCGGGCACCCATTGTCCCCCTGTCGGACAATTCCTGGCGCCACTGCTGCTATGTGCGCCTTTCTGGCATTCACCATTGGCTACCCATTTTTATACTAGAAAGGGGGGGGGGGG
>JAFIDM010009631.1:194283568-194315676 GCA_023159025.1 Thereuonema tuberculata
GGGGGGGGGGGGGGGCTCCTACAACCCCTCCCCTCCCTTCAGTACGCCAGTGCTACGAGTACACTTTTAAGCCTGATGTTATCACAGTTTCATAAATGTCTCAGTAAAATGATAACTAATATAAAAATGTACAGATAAGATATAGACAATTCTTTTTGTATGCTGTATTTTCAACGCTATTTACTAACGACAAAGTCTGAAAGCCAGCTGTTTTAAATATATTTACGAAACCCTGTCTGGTCCTTTCTTTCTAATTAAGCATTATTTTTTGGGTTACAGTGTCTATGGCCTATAAAAGTTGGAGATCTGAAAAAGAGAAAAAAAAAGTAGGAAATGAAGCTGCAAAATTAAAAATCTTTTTAGTATATATTTTTGTCTTTTTTTTTTTTTTTTTTTTGCATGAAACTAGAAATTGCAGCCTAGTAGTGATTTTCCATTACTGTTAATTAAAGTAATGATAGCTGAAATAATACTTGTGAACCGGGCCTCCAAGAGAAATCTTTTAAGGCGGTACAAAACCCATTTGGGCTCCTTAGACTTGCAAAACGGTCCTTTTTTAAATGGTCCTTCAGTCATGGGCCCCTCTGTAGCTCTCGGGCTCCGGACCAATGTATCTGCTGGACCCCCCTCTCATAGGGCCTGCTTGTGAATATTTTTATTTTCCATTAGCTTTTTTTTTTTAATGGAAGATTGATAGGATTTAGTATGATTATGTATTTATTATTTTTTTATTATGTGATGTACTATTTAATGTTATGAAATTATTTATTCACTGTATTAATTCAATGAGTTTGTCTGAAAAAGCTAACCTTGTTGCAGGAGTATTGGTGGTGTTCATATCTTAACCTTCGTGTACAATTCGATGTGAGATCATTTGCTTCAATCAGACTTTATTGCTTCCTTCAATGAGTATCTTTTGCTTCATTTGAATGTCTCTTGATTATCTCACTTAAATAAAAAAAATATTTAATGAATTTAAGCTTACAAAAAAAAAAAAAAAAAGGATAAACAAAGACAAAAGTCATATCATATACATATTATTCATACAATAAAAACATTTATAAAACAAAGAAGTATCATACACAGATTGTTCATAATCACAATATGTATATGATAATTCCTTACCATGAATAGTTCTGTGTTTTTGAAATCTATGTTATTGGAAGCTTTGTTATGTTTTGTAAGGAATATTTGATGTATTTGAAAGCCTGACGAAGCAGGAAAAAGATAGCCTGCGAAATATAGCTAATGAAGAAGAAGAAGAAATGTATTATGTTTTATTAATAGTATTTATTACATACTTATTATGTTTATATATTGGAACAAAGACTACCTCTATTCTTTATTTCTTTCCATGGAACTTAATGCAATTTCACAATTTTATCTGAGTATTGCACTGCTTATTTTTATCCTTCACTCTATATTAAGAATTGTTTGAATGAGATATTCAATTATATGTTTGTATTTTCAATACCATTTTAGTTTCATTTTCAGAAAGAAGCATATAACTTTTCTGATTTGTTTACTATTGTTTTACTAATCATGGCTGCTTTGTTCCTGCCAGTTTAATTTATAAGTCCTCTAAACTGTGTTTTTATTTTACAACTTATTCTTTTAATTATTGACAAATGTGATCACAGTTTTAATAAATTGCTATAATCTTTTGTTAGCCAGGATTTTAAAGATTAAATTGTTTCTAGAAAATTAAAGTAACTCACTGTAAGCCTGTTAATCCTTAGATAGGACTTGGATGGTCTTTCTCTTCTTTGTCTATCAGGTGTGAAAGGAATCTAGTTCAAAGAATCGCGTTTTCCGCTTAATTCTGCCCTTCCTCCCCATTTCTGTTCAGTCTGTTTCAGTCAACTTCAAATAATGAGAAATCACCACAGTATCCTTCTCAAGAATATGTACACTAAAGAATTTGCTAGTTTATCACAAACTGGAAAAATATGATATGGTATAATCACAGTATAACTTCTTATGTTTATTCCAGTTCATTTGTAATTTATTTTAATCAGCTTTGATAATAATAATAATAATAATATGAAAAATTGGTGAAATTTTGGACCAAGATTTTAATATTTTTCATTTACAAATATATTACTTCGTAACTCAGTATTGTAATTCTTTTAATGCAGTTTTATGTCATTTTCTCATTGTATTGGTATAATAAAAATTAACTGTTTCACTCATCTTTTAGGATCAGAATGGGGCAGACATTAATGAGAGCAGCCCAGTGGACCAGGGCAAGTGATGTAGGAAAGGGCTCTTTAGCTTTTACTCCATTAAATGAGGCAGTCTTAAGTTCAATTGTAGAATTTGTATCTACATTTCAGCAGAAGCATCCTTCGGTAAGAAAACTTGAAGCTTCTGTAATTTTATATATATTTTATGAAGTTTAAAGAATCACAGTTGCCTCAGTATCATGAGTGTTGAACAATAAGACTTTATTAGTATTTGTAGTATATCAAAAGTGATTTATATAAGCATATGTGATTAGGGAAACTTGTTGAAAACCTTGTAATGAAGCAGCTCTGTAAAAGTGATTCATGGAACTTGCAACTTATCTTTTCAAATGTATGTTTTCCAAAAATCTTTTATTAGTATCATTGTTTCTTATTACATTTATATAGTTTTAAAATTTTTATTACAATAACAAAATTACACTCGCTTTTTTATTTTTAATTTCATAGGAAGCAGCTGTTGTGTTTAAAAGTCCTCTTGTATGGGTAACAACATTAAAACTAAATGAATTTGTAGAATCTGGAAATTATAATCAGATGTAAGTATTTACTGACTTATCAGTTGATTTATTTTATTAATTCATTTAGCTCACTGGCCAGATTTATACTGGGTGTTTTAAAAAAAGGTCACATATTTTCACAGCAGTTAGTATTCATCAAAATAAGAAAAAAAAACATGTTCAACGAGGGCAAGCTCTTATGCCATCAGATCACCATGAAACATTAGAGTTCTGTTAATGGCTTCTAAGAAAGTGTTCACAACCAGCATTTTATTCACTGCTGAGGTGGGTTTCACAAGGAATGGAATAATCACTTACTGTAATAAACACCTGTGGTCAGATGTGGTCAAATCCTCACCCGATTGTAGATTTAAGGCATCAGCATAGATTTTCCATTAATGTCTAGACAGGAATTGCAGATGACAGACTTGTAGGACCTTGCATTCTACTGAACACATTAACAGGTGCTGTTTATCACCATTTCTTATCACATGAATTATCTGCCCCTCCTTGACAGGCAATGAGTGTGGTTCATGCATGGTGGGGCACCACCCCATTCTCTCTACTAATCGTCCCACAATATGTAACCCAGACACGTCATGCACACTGGATTGGTTGGGGAGGTCCAGTATGATCCCCTGACTTTAATCCTTTAGATTTTTGGCTATGGGGACACTTAAATACCTTGCTATACTCAACACCCATGGATGCCATCCAATGCATGGATTCGGTGTGTATCAGCAATTTTGGGAGCAGTCAGGTGCATGTGTGGCAATGAATGGGAACCAAATAGAGGGCCTCTTTTAGTCATCATAAAGACTAGTCCACATCTGAACAGGTATTTGTTTTAGATGTTATGTTTAGTAGACTTTTTTTTTCTTCTTGTTTTGGTTAATGCTATCTGCTGTGAAAACGCAACCTTTTTTTTAAACACCCTGTATTTACGCCAAAATACTGAAATTGGTTGTGAGAGGAAAAAAAAACAAAACAGCAATTGAACACACTGTGGATGAACAAACACTGAAATCTAAATATTTTTTAGTTATTTGCTCATTTAAATCATTTGTTGGATCTATAAATTCTTGTAGCTGATTGAGAATGGTCCAGAAGTGGAAAAAAAAAAATGATCTAACATCAGTGAAAGTGAACTTCGGGGCTATTGGAAAATTTCCTGAAACCTTTTTAAGCATTTCTGTACAGAATTATCAATTGTACATTGGGAATTATATAGAAAAAAAAGATAGGAAAGAAAAGCCATACATGATAAATATTATCAGCAAGTGAGTGTTTTTTTTTTTTTTTTTTCTTTTTTTTTTAAACACTTTGTATGTCAATTCCTGCCCTCTTGTATAGTTTTATTTTTTATCCTTTGAATTAATTTAGGTGACTTTAGATATGATTAAAATAAATTAGTTGGAACTTATAAATGCTGTACAGTATTTAAATCAAGTCAACTGCTTTATTTAAATTGTAGGTGGGGGAGGGAAAGGGAATAGTTAATCTTAACTTCTAAGGTTAGTGGTTCTGATTTTCCATACAATGAATTTCATTACATTGAAACTAGAAAGCTAAATTCTACTGTAATGAATATAAAAGACAAATAAAAAAAATATTTAAATTGTAAATCTCTGGATATATTACTAACATCAAGTAATTCGGGATTTGCCATTCAGAGTATAGGAGTGAAATTTCAATTTGAGATCTATTGTTGCTTGACAATCATGAACTTGAAAAAATGTGTTTTAATGTATGTATTTTTGTTTATTGTAAGTACCACTTAGATCATTATAATTTTCAATATTAAAAAAAACAAAAAAACTTTTAATACCTTATTAAAAACAAATTTCCCATTGAAATTTTTATCAAAGTTTTATTAATAAATACATGACACAATTTATCAAAATTGTATTGTCTCATGTATTTGTGTCAGTGTATTTTTAAGTTATTAAACATTGACTGTGTTTAATTTTTTTAGGAATTTGTTGAAGAGATTTAATTTTAACTCTGGACTTCATTTTACATTTGGGGGCTAAAATTTTTTATACTTGTTTGTGGAACTCTCAGCAATATGTGACCACCTTCAAAATACTTGTCGTCAAATGATGTTCTTCATTAGTCATTTTCAAAATGATTAATTATAATAAATTTAATCTTTCAAGAAAATTTCAGGAAAACATACTTTGTAAAGTATGGTGGCAGTATTCTTTTTGAACAAGAAAGTCATTCCATTCTTTGCCCATCATCATTTGTAGCATAAGGAATAAAACACTAGGTTTTGCTTATATCAGAATGCATTTCCAAAAATTGTTCATGGGTGCTTCAGAATTCATTCCTTTTCCTGTATGTTTTGAGTTGCTGTTAATATAGGTACTCTTGTAATTGCTTATCTTCAGATTGGTAATCTTTGGCACATTTGTAATTATGTAAGCTCTAATTTTCCCCAAATATGAACTTGTGATTGTATGTAATTATGTTAATTTATGTCATTACTCATGGATTTCAAATATCTCCTATCCAGAGATAACCATCCTACTAGTATCAGTATTAATAATTACCCTTTAGAGTCAGGACAGTTGCATATATCGCTAGCCTTTTGTTTTGCCATAGAACCTTTATGGATTCAGATTGTATCTGTAGCTGTTTGAGGAGATGTCATAAAGATGTGATATACATTCATCTACGGTAGCATTACAGTCGGTTCAGTCAGTATTTTCTGTCTACAAGCATTGAATAAATAATGGAAATGATCTTTTTGAAGAGGAAGAAATTTCTTATGAGTAATTCTCCCACTTAATACTTTTCTCTTGAGTTTCTGAGAGTCCAGAGTTCTGAAATTGTATCATTTCAGACTCAAAACTTGAAGATCAAATAAATGTCAGTTTCTAAAATGAGATTTTTTTTTTCTTGAAATAGAAATTGCTTTAAAATCAATACTGCTTTTGAATAAGTTTTCATGTATTTATGAAATAATCTTTTGTAATTTATCAAAATTTAAGAATGATTGTGTTCCTATTGAAATTATAGAAATGAGAAATTAGTGGTGAGCAAGACCTTGTCTGAGGATGCAGATAACAAACCACTTCTTACAGTTGCTGTTGCTGAAGAAAAAAGTAAAAGCAAAACTGCAGAGTTGAATAATGTAGTCTCGGCTTATAATTTTGAAGAACTGATTAAAGTACTACAGATAGCCAAAAATACAAAACTACAGGAAGTTAGGAAATGTGTTGAAGGTAAGAGATATTACAATTTACTTTCTTTTCAAATTAGCTCAACATATTCAGTAAAATTTATTAAAATTATTATTTAACAAAGTCAGTGAATTTGGAAATAGATTTTAAATATCTTTCAAAAATTGTTTTTCTTAGATATCTTTAACTCTTTACCCATTTTTTAAAAATTAACATTTGATAAATGCTTTTTTAAAATTTAATCATCTTTATTGATCTAAACTTTTAAGAAAACATCATCGTAAGATTTTCTGATTTTTGTTTTGTTGTTCATTTAAAAACTTCTGGTAAAATACTTGAATATAATTAAGCATTACAAAATGTAGAAAGATAATTTAAAGGGATCTTTAAATTTTTGTTTTGTTTTCTTTGAGCTGAAAACTTATAAGGATTGTTATCATTCTTTCTCTTGACATAGCAGATAGCCTTAGTCTTTGGTAATCTATTAGCAATACATTTAACCAAAACCTTTTGTCATGTTATTGCAAAGGATTAACTTTGTTTGAATTATCTGATGACAATAAATGAAATATCTCTTGATTCTTACCACCTGTTAACATGTTCTGATTCTCAACTTTAAAGATTTTTTTTTAGTTTTCTTGAAGATGGTTAAGCTGTAACTTCTTCATCAGTTGTTGTATTGCATATTAATAATGTTTCCTTTTGTGATTATGTTTTACATTGTCATAAACACATAAATTATAGTATTAGGACTCAATATCTGCCAGTGGTAGAATGTACAATAGTGGCAATGATTCTACCTACTGATGTGAACATGTTAAAGGATCTGCTTGGTTTCATTTCCTTCTACAAGAATAATAATCAAGAGCACTTTATAGTTAAAGGCCAATGTATGTTTAAAGCATGGCATAGAGATCCTTTATAGTTAAATTTTCATAGTTTTTGTGATAACTTGGTATTTTCTGTGGTGAAATGACTGATAATTAACTTTGTAGACTTTATAAATTCACATTCTGTATCTTTTCTTATAGTTTCACACTATCACTATTATTCATTGCAAAATACTGAATGCTTGATGTAATAGGTACAGCAGAATGGTGACTAATCATGCCTACTTTTTTCTATCCATGGCAAAATACAAAGGCAGAGAAGACCTATTCATCTAGAATTGGGTCATTCATTCAGACTGACAGATAAAAAGCTTTGATTTCATAGCCATCATCTACTGCTGTCATCTGAATTCGGGATCAACAGCTTAATTTTTAAAAATTAGTTATCAATCTCTTTCTGATAATAACCTAGAATACATAAAATAAGCATGAAAAACAGAAGACATTGAGATGCACAATTGTTTGCTTTCATGACTTGAGCTATAATCAATGGGAATCTGGACAGCTGTTTCATCCTTATTACAACTCATCAGCCAGATTTCCCCATGATTTCCTTCCACTCCCAGAAGTGGGATCCCACAAAAGCAAACAACAATAGGGTTATCGCTATAACCAATACAAATAAATACCTTAGCCTGCTAAGTGCTGGGCACAAAAGGCATTAATTAAAAGGACAACACAAGCACAAAGGCAGAATACTAATAAATAAGAAGGTTTTATGTGCATGAAATGTAACAGGAAAAATGGAAAACAATGAGTTGCACTATCTTTTGCTTTCATGCCTTGAGCTATCTTTTCATGTGCTTTCTGAGCTTACATCAAGGATGAATCTGACTGATGAGTCCTAGTAAGGACGAAACAGCTGTCCCAGATTCCCATTGATGATAGCTCAAGGCATGAAAGCAAATGATTGTGCATTTCATTGTTTTCCATTTTTCATGTTACATGTTACAATTTCATGCACTTAAAACCTTTCTTGTACATAAAATAAATATTCAGTCTTTAAAAGTATTTGAGTATCCTTATTGTACATCCTGTCCAGCTTTTCTAATAAAAAAAAAATTCTAGGATTTTAGAATTTTTAAATTGTGGTTTTTATTAGTGGCATAATGAACATATATTGCAGTATCACAAAGCAAGTAAATCATCTTGTCTTTAACAGAAACGAGATAATATTGCAGTTCCAAAACTTCATTAAAAGCTGAGTTTTCTTTCTTCAGCATTCTCTTAGTCTTCTTTGACATGATGAACTGTTAAACAGACAGAATAAAAAAAAAAAAAAAAAAAAAATACACTCAAATACACTGATGCGGTCAGGCTCTGTAACTAGTGTATTACCCTTCAGACTTACCAATGTTTTAATTGGGTCTGTCAGTCGGGGAGCATTATTTCATTGAATCTTCTTTTACTCTTTGGTATTTTAAATACAATAGTTTTAAGATTAAAATAAAAATAATAAAGGATGAACAACAACATATTAATAAAAATAAAAGGATATGTTCTGCAAAATTTGGATTCACTCAAAAGACCTCACTTAATGGCCTGTCAGACTGCAGGTTCCCCACTCCTGATCTAATACTTGCCTGAATTTAGAATTCACTGTATTTAGAGCAATTTGCAGGTTTTTGAGCTACTTGCTGGTTTGAGGGAAGTTTTCGAAAGTGTGTAAAGCACCCATACGACACCCTGTCTATGTACTGATATACTGACCCTCAGGATTAGGTTCACTTACCTCTGGCTATTCAGCACACCATCATAGAACAAAGGTCCAACAATACGGGTTCCAATAATCCCACACCACACATTGAAGCACCACTGCCTCTGATGATTTATCTCTCCAAGCTACCATGGGTTTCACTCAATCGAGCAATGAATGTTGTGGAGATTCACCACACCCTCTCTTGTGGATTGGGCTTCATCAGTCCACAGAATATGCAATATTATTTCTGGATGTTCATGATACATCGCTAATATTCAAATGCAAAATCCTGCTCTTCCAACCCTTCATGGCAATGCCTGTGATACGGGTGAAACTGGCAGATTCTGAAAATATGGAGGACTGATTAGTGAGCTATTCCTAATTGATATCTGATTGCCCTGTTGCCTGTTTGCAGCACATGATGCCAGGATCAAGGAAACACACTCCTCATCTGTTGCAAGTGATGGCCTCGTTGCTCTGATCCTATGATAATACTTCCAGCTACCCGAAATCTTCTGATAATTCACATCATTACTTGTCTTGCCTTCTGTCAGGATGTGTCTGGGCATACATCCTGACTGCCAAATGCATGTTTTGCTGGCTAGCATCATAACATAGCACCATGCTTACAAGTTTATTTACTGGATATGAAGCCATCCTAGCATTCAGTAGCTAGTGTTGGCCAACTTGGGAGCTACCTTTTTATCATCCATTAACAGGAGGTACATAGAACAATCTGCAAATCTCCCTGACATTTCTTACTGGGAAGAGTTGAGCCTGATTTGCATACTTCAACATTTCATAATTTAGTCCAACCCAAATAAAAATTTGTAGGAAGAGAAAAACAAATAATTTCCTTTAGAATATGTTATCAAAGTCTTCATCATTCCTAAATTACAAAAAATCTAGATGGGTTAACACTTACCTCTTTACCAACTCTGGATATTAATTTCCAAGCATGAAATAGCTATTCACAGTCTAGCTAATAACTTATTTTGTGGTTTTGAATTTTTTTTTCATTCTTTTTACAAAAACAGACTTTGGAATGATAACCCTAAAGTTAGTAGTATTTAATATTTATAGTGTTAATTATTGAACATTTAAACTATAAATATTAAACACTACTAAGTTTAGGATATATCTTTCCAGTTTTTGTTATAATCAAATTTTTGTTTCTAAATACCTAAGAGTGCTACATAATAAGCATAAGTCTGATTAAAACATTAAGAAGAGATCAAAAAGAAAAGGAGAAAAAAAAAAAAAGTTTCTTCATTTATTTTTCTATTTCAGCCTTGAAAATACATCATATTCTCAATAAAAGTTCATATCTTCTCTTGACATTGTCCTAAGCTTTAATTAGATTTGTCTTCCATATTAGTTGGAAGACTTCTTACTTTTTAAATTGATTACTAAATATAGCATCTTTGAAGCTTCAAGATTATCTTTGAATTTATCTGGGTTAATGATTCAGTTTGATTTGACATAAAGACTGTCATTGAATAAATCCAGATATTTCAAATAAGCCTCAGGATTCCTATACAACCAGATTTTTTTTTTTTTTCTTTATTTATTTATTATTATTTTTTTTTTTTTGATAGTGTTAGTATGTGAGATGTGGGAGCGGCGTTGCAATTTGAGATTCAATTCATCAGAAAATCAGCAATTTGTTAGATACCTACTAAAAACTAAATGAGATTTAATTTCAGGTTATGAGGAAGTTCACTCATTTTCTGCATTGAACCTGCCTCTATCTTGCAAATTTTCATATTTCTGCAATTTAAAGTGCTTCACCTGAAAGCTTTTAAAATATTTGCAAAAAAAAAAAAAAAAAGGAAATTAACAAAACATTACTTATCACAAGAAAATTTGAAATTAACAGTATTGACAAATAAAAATGGAAAATAATCTTTTTTCAGCTAATCCTGATCCTGTTGCAAACATTTTTGGTGATGCCTTTGCTACCCTTCCTGATGCAATGGAAGATGCTAGCGTTTTACGATACATGGATCAAGTCGTATCAGTGAGTAATAAAATTTTCTTTTTCTTTTTTATTTATTAAAGTAATTTTAGCCTATTTTCTATTCTGTCACTAAATTGAATTAAGAGAATGATAATTTCATTATCTAATAAAGAGACATATATAGAGGTAGTTTTTGTTGAAAATTTAGTTAAAATACATTTAAATTTTAATGAAAAATTTTTTGGTTGTATTGTTAATTAGTATAAGAGCTTCTGATTATTAATTCAGTTTTGTAGTGATGTAATACACAGATGAGTGTTGTATTGTGATGTTGGTAGAATTTCAGATGCCATATACACTGTTCACAAAATTTAGGGGATATTGCGAAATGAATATAATACACCCAAAAAACAGAGGCATTTGAGTTTATTTATTAAAGAACATCATCAGAGAAGCAAATGGCACAAAAATGGAAGTTGTCTGAATAATGCAAAATGTTAATTTGCATGCTTGCCCACAACCCTGTATAAAGAGGCTGGTGCTGCTGGTTATCTCCACTTTCCTGGATCAACAACAAGTGGCAGAATTGTTGAGTGTCACCTGAAAATGTCCCTGCAACGTGATTTACATGACTCTGAAGCACGGAGAGTCATATGGCGTTTTGAAGCTGACCAAACACAGATGACAGTGGCAGCAGCAGTTGGAACCTCCCAAAGCGTGATTAGGAGACTCTGGAATCACTTCAGAGACTGGCATAGTACGAAGAAGACCAGGGCCTACGTCCGCCACTGCAAGAGATGATTGCTACTTGTCACTTTTAGCACGAAGGAACCTGCGAAGCAATGCGACTGAGCTGCGGGGACAGTTTCTCGCTGCTTCCTGACGACGGGTGTGTACTCAGACCGTGCGAAATCAACTCCATCACTGTGGGCTGTATGCCCGGTGACTAATGGTATGCATTCTGTTAACTGCTGAACATAGCAGAACTCGCAGAAGACGGGCTGAAATGCATCTTCCTTGGACCCCTGGAGAGTGGTCCATGGCTCTCTTCAGTGATGAGTCAAGATTCAGCCTTGCGCATCTCATCGACGACATGCTGCAAGAGGCTGGAATCAAGCGCATGGACTGACCTTCACGTTCTTTACACCTGAATCCCATTGAACACGATTGGGATGCACTAGGAAGACGTGTTGCCAGTCACCAATCACCTCTCACAACACTTTCTCAGTTGGAAGTTGCCCTGGTGCACGAGTGGCCACGAATCCCACAGGAACTGCTGGACAATTTGATCCTCTCCATGCCTCATCACTGTCGGTGTATTGTAGCAGTCTCAGGTGACCGTACACTCTAGTGAACAGTCAATGTGCAACACATTTTTCTCTTTTCACATGCGAATGTTAACCCCGTCCATGTGTCACATCTTGCTCAATCCCGATAAATGGATTCTGCACCTCATTTGCATATTCAGACAACTTCCATTTTCATGTCATTTGCTTCTCTGATGATATTCTTTAATAAATAAACTCAAATACCTCTGTTTTTTGGGTATGTTATATTCATTTTGCAATATCCCTTAAATTTTGTGAGAAGTGTATTTATAATTTCTTCATTACATTCCCCTACATCCCCTACCTACTATTTGAGCTTGAACAACCCTCCAACAAACAAATCAAATATCTGGATGCACTTTTTGCTCATCAGAACAACACCATTTACATCCCTATATACAGAAAACCCACATGCTCCACCAATAATTTATTACAACTCCAGTACGTCCCACACATACAAAATCAACACAACAACTTCTTGTTATGCAGAGCAATTAATGTCACCCAACTGTCCATACATAAGGTACTTAATACCATAACTAGCATATTCCACCTATGTAACTACCTCTTCCCCCTTTTCCGCAGTCACCTTAACATCTTCCTGAATAGATTAAGGAAACCCTTTCCAACCCAACCCAAACCTCTCAGCCACCACAATAAAATAACCCGTTGCCTTCTTTAAGAAATTGTATCACATAATCTGGCTAAAAGCCTATAATCTTATTGCTGGTATGCAAAATCTTCAGCACTACTGTTATTCCTTGCCTTACTGTATCATCGTAGCCATCTTATATCGTCTGTATGTTTGTGCCATTTGCCATTGATGAAATATGCAGTGTTTTGAAACCATTGGATACAATACCTCACTGTTTCTGTTTATTAACATATACATATATTTTCAACACTATTATTAATGTATACCGGTATGTTATTTAAAAGGTATTTGTTAATAAAATCCAAGTGGAATGTTCTGACTAGAAATTCCTGACAGTTGAGACTGAAATTACAAAGTGGCACGATTATGGAAAAAGAAAAATATATAGAATCTTTTATTCAAATAAAATATGATGTATCTGTATCTATCTATCTATCTATCTATCTATCTATCTATCTATCTATCTATAAATAAATAAATAAATAAAACTAACATTTGAACTGCCTTTTTAAAATATAACTACATAAACACAGATACAACATTAGAGGGGTTAATGTTGTCTTTGCATTACCCTTCTTTCATAATGTATATATAGGGTGATCAAAAATGAGTTGAACAATTTCAAAAATTTCCTGTAAAATCGCTATTGCAGTTATGATGCAACGAATGGTACAGTTGGATAGAGCACATGTTCAAGTTTTGTTTGTATATCTCAGAACTGTGAAATATGACCTACATTACTCATACGGCAACTGGAAACCCGAATTACGCAGTCCTGGTTAATGCTACAGCAGTGGGTCATTGGCTGTTGCACCATGTAACAAACGATTGCCACTGCTGCTTGCAATGTGGTGTTGTTGACAACATGATGTTCACAGGTGAGGAAAAGGTGTACTGTGTTTTAGAATATCGCACAACCAGGTTGGTGACGGTGGTGCAGCGTGGTTTTCGCACAAATTTTCAGAATGACCCATCTGCCAAGAATTCCATTCGTAAATGGTACGATCAATTTAAGCGAATAGGGTGCATTTGTAAAAGCAAGTTGAGTGGCTGATCGACCGTCCCTGAGGAGAACGTGCGCTGCATTTGCGACATGTACCGTCGTAGCCCTAACAAATCAACGTGCAGAAGAAGTACAGAACTGGGCATCCCACAGACGACTGTGTGGCACTTGCTGCAGACACGCATACGCATGTGTCCATATTGCCTGCACAGGCTCCAGCATTTGACACCAAACGACCTCCGTCTTCGCGAGGCATTCTGTCAGGCGATATTACAGCGATGTGAAGTTGAGAACTTTGTGACCACCATAATTTTCAGTGACGAGGCCACCTTTCATGTCAACGAAAGAGTGAATTGGCACAATGTTCGAATTTGGGGAACAGAAAACCCCCACACTTACATGGAGTCCATGTAGGATTCCTCGAAAGGGAATGTTTTCTGTGCCATGTCGCTGAACACAGTGTACGGCCCATTCTTCTTAGCAGAGAACACCGTGATAGGCTCCAACTACCTTGACATGTTAATGGAATGGTTGTTACCACAGTTGGAAAACAGCATGGATGACTTCATTCTGCACCAAGATGGGGCACCACCCCATTTCCACTCAGCCGTACGCGATCATCTGAACGAACGGTTGCCACAATGGTGGATCGACCACGCAGGTGCAAATGATCAACAGCTGTTGACGTGGCCTCCCCGTTCTCCAGATCTTACTCCCTGTGATTATTTCTTATGGGGGTACATTAAAGACAAGGTGTTTGTACCGCCCTTACCACGGATCTCAACAACGTGAAAATGCGCATTTCCACTGCAATTACAATAATACGCGCATTGACGGATCAATGCTACGTTGCGTTTGGGAAGACTTTCAGTACTGTTAGGACATTTGTCATGTTAACAATGGTGGTCATATTGAACATTTATAAGCAATGCAAAAAAAAACTTGAACATGTGCTCTATCCAACTGTACCATTCGTTGCATCATAACTGCATTAGCGATTTTAGAGGACATTTTTGAAATCGTTCAAATCATTTTTGATGAACCTTTATATATATATGCATAAAGTTCTTTTAGTTCAATTATTGGATATAAATTAATTGCTTTCACACTTTTATTATGAAAGGAGAAACATGGTTTGAAAGTAAATAATCGTTGTTAACATCAGTAAACTGAGCTTAACCCAAGAAATTTCATTACACTTACCTTTCTCAATCAATTGAATAATCAATAACTTTTGTATCATACTCAATTTTTTTCCTAGGTAATGAATTCTTACTAATCACTCCAAATTATTAATCTATTTTTCTTGCCATTTCCCAAATATCCCTACATTACAGATATCTGTCGTATTTGTATAAAACAGTAATTAGCATTATTACTGAAATGTTTATGTAGTTACTCTTATTTGGCTTATTATCTTATAACAAATTGTTAGCAGCCAAAAAAGTTCTTCATAAACAGTTTAAAATTAGTTCACAGTTAATTGTCAAATCTGCATTTGCCAGTAAATAATTCAATCATTATTAACAGATCGGCAGCTGAGCTCTCATGCTTTAAGTCTCATTTCATTTTTGTTATTAATACTTCTTGGAAATGAATGTTACCTTCATTGGTACTGATGGCAAAAGGTGATTTAAAATAAATAAAAATGCTCAACTGTATTTTTTGAGATGTCCAATATTGATGAACTGTTGGTTTATGCTGTCTGATTCTTGTTTGCTTGTGCTCTCTATTTCTGAAATAGGTGATTGTCTTCTTCTAAATTAAAATACAAACTATTTCTGTGATTAGTTGCAAAAGCTATTGATTTAATCTACCGTCCATTGCATTCAGTTTTGTTTTCAAACATCTTATCTATTTCAAATTCCAAGTGGGGTAACTCTTACTTATTTAAAAACATTGTTACAACTGATTTGAATTTATTCCGAATAGCTCTTCAGCAGTTACATACATAGCTTCAGATTTACGAAGCTGGGGATTACAAAAATAATTAGTTTTAATTAGAACCAATAGCAATTGGAAAAGTCTAATAGCTGAATTTTTTTCGGCCATCACACTTCTTGTGGAATAGTCTTTTGCTGGTTTCATTCCCTTTCCAAATAGTTATGTCATGAATCCAAGGCCTATGCAATTGTGACGAGGCATCCAGGTTACTTTCCTCGGGACGTTTTCTTTTGTCTTAATTCCAATTGCCATATCTTTTCTTCTCTTCTATTGGGCCGTCACTTTTCTGGGTTGTCATCTCAAATCAGGCTCCTTCTTCAGTTGGGCTGACACCTTCCTGGATTGTTGTCCTGTATCTGAATCTTGTATCTCAGCCTGGTTGTCGTCTTCCAATCTTGTCCCAAATCTGGAACCTCTTTCAGTAAATGGGCTGTCTTCTTCCTGGGCTTTTGCTCCAAGGGTGCTTCCTTCTTCTGCTGGAACCTTCTTCTACTACTGGCTTTTAAGCTCCTTGCCTAAAGACTTGCTGTCTTTTTCCATATGGTATAGGGGGACTGCTCGTAGTCGATGGCTGTCGACTAACTCTTCTCTTTAATTGGAGGAGGACTTCTACTTCTTGCGGCTGACTGCCACTAACATTCTCTTATCAGCAGGAGGAGATCTCTTTTCTGCTGGCTGCTGCTGACCAACTCTTTTCTTCTTCTGGAGGCGACTGGGCTACTGCCCGAAAACATTCTGCTTTGATCTGGTCCTGCTTTTCTTCTTACACTCACTGCCAACCTCCTTCTGGCTGCAGTGGAGTGGTCAATTCCAATGCAGGTGGGCAGAGTCAGGCCAGTTGACTCCATAGAGAGAGGTTAGGACATTTTGGCCTAATCAACTGGTAACAATATGCCTGATATAACATTTAGGGAAATAAAAGTTAAAAAGAAAAGTAAAAATAATTATATTCTGTTTTAATCATTAATATTAAATTGAACAAATATTGAATATTACTTTACCTTTCTGAATAATTATTATTATGAATAAAAATAGATGATTATCTCAAGTATTTAAATATAAACAATTTCACAATCAAACATGATTGATTACATCTGGTTTGCAGTCCTTTTGCCATAGTAACTACCACTTGAACTATAATTGCACTTGTATACCAAATGCAGAAGCTGTGATCTGCACCAAAGGTAATCCCAAGTGCATGTAGTTATAATATAAAATAAAACATATTTTACAAATATTCATTATTACATATATGTTGTTTTGTAATTATTAATGTATTAATAATAAAACTGTATAAAAAATAACAGCATCACTTTCTGATTACTCAATTGGAATGGAGGGAGTGCATGACCTTACGTCATTGTGGAAAAACCACCATTGCTAATATGAGAAGGCTTTCTAAAGTTTCAGGGTGCCACTTTAGTGTGTGCTCTACTAGCTCAGCCCACATAAGATTCAGGTGGCAGAACACTATCAGTGATAGAGCTCGAAAGCCAGTAGAGCACACTAAAGGAGTATCATTTCAGCTCTGCTCTTAAACATGACTTCTTATTCTTGCTGCAAAACTCTAATCTTCAGAAGTGTGGCCAGGAATTTGTAATGGGAGAGGTTATGCCATTCAAACCCCCCCAACCCCCAAAAAAAAGTCCAAAATGCTAGTCCTTTTTTTCACAGGGCCTGAAATTTTGTTCATTTAAGAGATTTCTGTCACACTATTAATGCTCTTATTAACTGCTTTATTTGTATTTAATAGAGTAATCACAGTGACCTGTTGAAAGCACTTATTCCTTAAAGCTGATTGAACATACCAGTAGAATAACATCCTACTCCTATAGATTTACATACACTGACCCTAAGACCCTTATTTTATCTGTGATCTTAAATTTTAAGTTATTTAGGAAACTAATTTTTTATTGCAGGAAAAAATATTACCAAGAAATATACAAATATAAAAATATATACTTTTTTTTACTTAAGATAAATATCTGATATATGTAAATAAGCTGTTGTAGAATCTTATTATTGTAAATTGACTCTTTTCTTAAATTTATTGAAAACCCTCTATGATTTACAATTATGAAAGTAAACTATTATTATAAATATAGTCACCTCCGACTTTGGTTCTGAAATCGGCAACATTAATCAAGTTGATATAATTGGGGAAGATTTTTCCTGTAAATGCCATCATAAACTATTTAGGATAACTTGAAATAATCCCTATTGGCCAAGAAATAAAACTACCATTCATAATTACGACAAAATAAAAAAAAAAAAAAATGAAAACATCTGCCAATTTAAATGGGAAGAAGTAAAAATCTTTCTTTTCTTACAATTAGATATTGAAGCCGAAGCATCCCTTTTTAAAGCCATTTTAAAAACTTGAAGTGAACAGTTAAATAAATAGTTAACAAAAAATAATATTAGAGAGCAGAATGGTAGCATCTAACTAGAATGAAGCTAATGTCCCTCTTATATGCATATGTGTTGCCAATTTGCTCATAATTGAGATAACAATACAGTTAAGTAAGGGAAATATAATGAAATGCTTAAGAAATTGTATCTGATGGCAATAAGTAAGATAAGTTGATGAATTTGAATTGTGTGTGCGCTTGTAATAATGATTCCATAATTTTAATATATATATATATATATACATACACACGCACACACATTACCAAAAAAAACGACGCACCTAGAAGGAGTTGTCCGATTGTAATGAAATTTCGTATGCAAAGACATTGGGACCGCCCATGCAAATGATTAAACTTTGGTGTCCAATGAATGAATAGCGAGAGCTACAGCGCATCGGAACTGCGCACTCAGCAGGTGTATATAAGAAGCAATTCTCAATCTGATGGTCAAAATTTCTGTTGCATTGCGAGTTAGGATACCTTTCAACGACTGAAAAAATGCCTTGCCGCAGGATTCGAGCTCATTACGTGCAACTGTCAGAGTTTGAAAGAGGTCGTATCATTGGATTGAAAGAGGCAGGTTGGGCAAATCGGAGAATCGCTCGTCAAATGGGTCGAAATGATGCGGCGATTAAAAGATGCTGGCAGGAATGGGTGGACAATGGCAGATTTCAGCGTCATGAAGGTAGCGGTCGACCTAGGGCCACAGCAGAGCGGGAGGATAGAGTGATTGTCAGATCAGCTGTCACAGCGCCTGAATCATCGTTATCAACCATCAGATGTGCGACCCGCACACGAGTGTCCACCATGACCATTCACAGACGGCTGAGAGCGAGACATCTACGCTCGTACCGACCGCTACGCCACCTGCCACTCACGTCTGCATACCGTCAGGCCAGATTACAGTGGTTGGAATGATGCTGACTGGGGACATATAGTGTTTAGCGATGAATCCCGCTTCCAACTGTGTCCTGACGATCGTCGCAGACATGTCTGGACGCTCAGGGTAGTGTGCCAATCCTGCTTTCACTATTGCACGCCACACAGGCCCTCAACCAGGAGTTATGATCTGTGGTGCCATTTCCCTTGACAGCCGGACCCTTTTGGTCGTCATTAGCAGAACACTTACAGCACAGTGGTACGTCGACGACATTCTGAGACCTGTTTTGTTACCCTTCCTTTTGCAGTACCTGACCTTTTTTTTCAGCAAGATAATGCCAGACCATATACGGCACGTGTTGCTATGACCTGTCTTGCAGCTTGTGAAACACTTCCTTGGCCAGCCAGATCCCCAGATCTCTCTCCAATCGAGCATGTCTGGGATATGATGGGAAGGCGACTGCATCCACCAGGGAATGTGGATCTCCTAGCCTGACAATTGGAGCAAATTTGGCAAGAAATACCGCAGGATACCATCAGGGAGCTTTATCACTCTATGCCACATCGTGTGGCAGCTTGCATTCAGTTTAGAGGTGGGTCAACACCTTATTGAGCTCATTACTTTGTAACCCTGTAACTCTGAAATAAATCATTCAATTTGTCTGAAATTTTAATCATTTTCTATTCTGTACATAATCTTCCTCTCCACCAATTTTTGTCTCCATCAGACAAATCCTTCTAGGTGCGTCGTTTTTTTTATTAATGAGTGAATATGTATACTGATTATCCTCACTGGACAATGTGTATTAATGAATTGTTAGGCGAGTTATTTCAGATTTATTTCTTTATTTCTTCCTAATGTATCTTTCTGACAGTCCATCCTTAAATGGCCATCAGCAGAGTTGTTGAATGTTTGGTGATATTTTAGCATTTGGTGTTTTTCATCATGCTTAATAAAGAAAGAAAATGGTATGTTAATGAAATAGAAGACGAATAAAAATAAAAAGTTTTTAATAAAATAGGGTTATATGTTTTCCTTTTAATTTGTGTATTCCATTTTCTAAATAACTCCTGTCATAATTTGAAATTTGTCTTCACCAATTCAAAATAGCTAATTTTAAAAGATTTAAAAATATAAATTAATCCTAAGAAAATTCTCATTCTTTATTATAATAATTCAGTGGACCTTACTTCATAATTTTAATCTTTTACAGAGATTTCTTTGAACTACTATCTGTTCAACTGAAAATATTTGCATATTGTGTTTTTTTTATAGCTCATCGCTATCAATTTATACAGCTTTGTATTTATAAAGCACAGAATTCATTAAAATGCATCAAATAATTAAACTTAATTACTGTAAGCCTCAAACAAACTATTCAGCCAAAGGAAATGAAAATACTGAAGCTAAATCCTTCAATTACGCATATTAGCAGCATATTGCAGATGGGTGCTGTTGGCTGAGACACTAACCAAAATGCCTTATGTTATATCATTGATTGGCTTAACTTCCACCCACATTCCCAATAGCTGGTGTTCAGTCTGTTTGTAATTTTGTAATATTTGAATGGTGAATCTGTTGTAAAACGATTTGATTGCATGCAGAACCAATTTTAAAATAAGGGTCATTGTAAAAAACATTGATGAATGTTTTACTTACTTGACTATTTGATTTGATGGCCAGTTAAAGATAGATTATCAGAGAATGCAGATTATATTAGGAAAGTAGAAATATGAGGTTACAAATCATGGAACTGAATCAACCAAACTGAAGTGGATGCAGATATCATAATTATTTTAAGAAGAATATGTTCTTAAGGAAATAATCATTGCTGAATTGGCATATCCCAATAATTAACAGAATTCATGAATTGAAAAGTAGTGATGTTTCAGGAAAATTAGGAATGATGTTTATTAAAAACTGTAACAAATTATACTGAATTTTTTAAATGGTAACTCTTAGAATTGTTTGTTTTAAATTGAAAGTTTTTTTTTTCCTTATAATAAAAACAAAAGTTTTAATAGTTGACAAATAATTATTGTAATATTTTAGTTTATTGTATTATGCTTATTTGTAATTAAATATTTGAAGAAATACTGAAGCGTTGGTTTTATTTATGAACAAAACTTTGCTGTTATTATTTATTTTATTCATTTATTTATTTATTTTACAAAAACCAGATAAATCCTGTTTCTTGTAACAATAAACTTTTGATATTATGATTAAGAAATGATATAATTGTGTACTAGAATAAATGATCTGCTAAAGATTTTAACTTTATTTATTTAATCCTAATTCTTTCATTTTATTCATTTCCATTTAACTTACAATGTTAAGGAAAAGTAATCTTTAATTTTCGTGTTGAATTTTAATATCATGTATTAAAGTACATCTGATTAATCTTTCTTTTGAGATTCCCTGTTCAGTTTTGAAAGTTATAAAATCCTCAGCTGCAGACTTATTCTCGAAGCAGCTCTTCTCAGAACCTTTGGTTTAGGTTGTAACATTACCTCTTTATAGGGTTGCCACCTCAGAACTAAGTCTTGCCCGGAGACGATGACTAACCCCCCCCCCCCAAAAAAAAAAAAAACAAACACACACACACATGCAATTTTTTTTATTTATATAAATTAACAAATTCAAAACTCACATTCCTACAAATTAAATACAATTCTAATGATTAAATAGTAGTAGTTTAGTGTTTTTAATAATACAGCTTTCTAGGATTATCCTTAATTTTAAATCTTTCTTTAAACATAATTTTAATATTTGGATCCAAGACGTGTCCTAATTTTAAACAATGTTCTGAAACGTCGGAAAAATCTGAATTTTTACTTTTCAAAGCTCAACCCGTGTTCTAACTATAACAAATTTGAGTATTGTTTTATAAATTTATTTATATTTTTATTATTTATATGTACATATTCAATTTTACTTTCACAATCGGAGAAATAATAATTAAACCCGGAGCCGGGAGATAACTCACTGAAACCCGGAGTCTCCGGGTCAAACCCGGAGAGGTGGCAACCCTACCTCTTTAGCTCCTGCACATTCCATTTTCGTTCTATTTCTTACAAACAGTTGTTGTCTTTCTAGCTTTATCTGGAAAATTTGACATTTCAGTGTTTTTATTCAAAAATAATCATTTAGATCATTTCTGTAAGCTTACCTTTGTTATCTATTTTATTTATATTGAACAAAATGCACTTTTTTTTTTTTTCATTTTTATCCTATGAAGTAAAAAAAAAAAAAAAACCTATCTATTTTTCTTAGATTTGATGCTGTCTGTTTTTTACTACTGAAGCAGATTACTTTGCTTTATTTCAAGATGAGTTTCTACTGAAGTTCTTAAAGCTGCTTCAAACCAAGAATACAAATGTATTCTTCTTGTTCAGCAATAATATATAGGATCTCTACAGTTTAATGCTATAACCTGATTTCAGTTGTTGAAGGCGGAAAAAAATATTCTCGTCGGAAAGATAATTGTTTTTATTTTATTGAAAGAATTTTATGATTCTTCAAAGCTGAATGAGGCTTTAGCATTTTCAGAGTCTGTTAGATATTTATTTATTTATTTATTTAAAATTTATCATTATTACAGCAAGAAGCCAGTCAAGTAGATGCCACTAAAAGTCCCCGTACAGTGGCTGGATTGAACAAGACAAGCCTACGACTACTGTTATTGCTACAACAGTTTGATCTGTATATGTTAAAGGAGTCAATCCAAAAGCTTTCAAAGTAAATGCTTTGTTTCAGCTCTTTTATTTGTATTTTAGAAGATAAATTACCAGGTGGTTAAAATTAAATTTCTCTATGTCTGAACTATTTGGGGCTTTTTTTAATTGAATGAAATACGATAAAACTTGCATTATCAGTTATTAAAATCATTTATAAGATGCTCTCTTAAAAAAAAAAAAAAACAAATAAAAATTTTTCATTTTTTGCTTAGCAGCAAAACAATGCTGCAGTTGATATTGACCAACATTTGATCTGTTAGTTTTTTTTGTAGAAAATTGCAAAAATTGAGACACTTGAATGAAGTTTCAAAAGGAAGAAAAGGGACAAGTACTTTTTTCTTTTTGCAGATAAAATACCACATATTGGCAAACATTAGAATATGAACCGAGAGAATTTCACTAGAATTTCACCATTCACCTTCCCTTTTAAGTTCAGCTTTTATTGCAGATTTGTAAATTCAGTCAAGGAAAAAAAAAATCTCCAAAATTCCTTTTCAGTGATGTGGAGAGTGTTGAAAGGGCCATAAAACACAACAACCTGAACGTCTTAATTTTAATAGCTATTATTGATCACTTTAAAACATGGTACTGTTTTCTTTTGCTTATCATATCTAAATTCCCTGACAGTCTGGAATTTGTAGCTACCACTGCTGTTCTTTCTTTATAACAGTGGTTCCTAGTCGTCTTTGTCCCCTTCTCCTTCAATAAATACAGACATTTCTTAATCCCACTTAGACCACTGAAGTTTGAAAATTTAAAATATCTATTTGGCCTGATTTTATTAGATATTTATGATCTTGCGATTACACAAAAGAAAAATATTTATTATATCAGAAATAAAACAATATTTATCTTAAATTTTGCTTTAAATAACAAAAAATGACTTTTGATTATAAGCAGTTTACTCAGAAGCTTAAAGTTTTCAAAACATAATGGGTCAATAATCAACAACAAAATTATTAGATATAACAGTTATTTGTGAGATGGTATGAAATGTCAAATAACATTTGAATAGAAATGACTGGCCTGTTGAACAAATCTTGTGGTAGTTATATTTCACAGTAAGATGTTGTGATATTTCTATTTCACATAATTTATTAAATGCTGCTTTGTTGTAAGGCTCTGGGATTTCCAAGATTTGATGGTAAAAAGTCTCACTTTCATGCACACTTAAACTTTGCAGTACATTGATAGGCCAATGGACTTTATGCTTCTCTTTAAATTTTTCATACCCCTCCCTCAGCCTTGATTGAGAACCAATACTCGATAACTTATTTTCCTATCATAGCATAATGCTAAAATTATTAACTGGTTTCAATTAAGTGCCTTCTCAAGGCAAGAATGGAGCAAGAACATGCAGTATGTTGTATGCCTTTTCTCATTTTCACTAAAAATAGACTTACCATATTCTGTAAAAATATAGTGTTAGTAAGATTTCATATTGCATTAAGATCATCCACGAATGTATTCTTCCTATTGAACAATCTCCTGTAAGTGCAGCTTGGAATATTGTTTTATTTGTTATTGTTTTAGTTCATCATGTCATTATAATCATGATGAGAATATTTTTTGTCTTAATCATCATCATTGTTTTAATTCTCTTTCTAAACACAACAGTTTCTTAAATATTTTGCTGCTTTTAAATGATTCACATCTTTTTTCTATTTCATCTACTTGTTAATTATTCTTCAGCTATCTATCTATCAGTGTGGCCTATCTAGGTTTCCAGATTTTTCAGTACTTTTTTGTAAGTGTACTACAATAATAATGTTACATAATGTTTTTCTTTCTTTTTTTATTGTTAGTATGCTATATACTAACAATATTCTAGTATTGTTAGTATGTTAATTGCACTGCCATTTTTTGTTTCTGTGTTAGAATTTTTAATTTATCATGGGTGTATTATTGCTATATTCTCAACAATGTATGTTTCGTTGTATTTCATCCACTGCAACGTGTTCCGTATAGCTTTGAGTAAAAGAATTTAACTTTACCTGCTTCACTTAAACTGATTGTAATGGTATTTGATTTTATTACTGTTGGCCCTCCAAAGCTAGTATTAGGCTTGATTCATTAGTAATTGTTAATAACAGAGCTGCAAACCATCAAAAATTTGGAACTTGTTTGGTCCAAAAACTTCTGAAGTGGTTCGGTTCAAAAGGCGATTTTGACTATTGGTTCGGTTCAATTTGTGCTTTGGTTCTGTTTGGTTTGCAGCTCTGGTTAAATAAATAATAGAAGAATTTTTTTTATGTTTTAGATAGATTTTGATTGTGCAGCATTTTTCAAGGTTTTACAACACTTACTGATATGTAGGAATATGTATATATATATTGGGTTGGCCAAAAAAGTTCATTTGGTTTTTTTATGTAAGTTGACTCTAGTAGCGCTTAGGTGTCTTTTAATGTCATTCAACACCATTTTGTTATTGTATTGGGACAGCTGTCATATCAATGTGCATTTAAAACAAAAACTGATCAAAATTGGTGAATCTTGTGTTTCCAATTTAATATTGAAGATGGAAGACAATAAGCACGCAAGACCGCATTTTTCTTTGATGACCAGGCGAAAACTGTTAGAGCTTGGCTGGGAAATTCTGATTCATCCTCCATATTCAGCAGACATTGCACCTTCGGATTTCCATTTATTTCAGTCTTTACAAAATTCTCTTAATGGAAAAAAATCAATTCCCTGGAACATTTTTTTGCTCAAAAAGATAAAAGTTTTGGGAAGATGGAATTATGAAGTTGCCTGAAAGATGGCAGAAGATAGTGGAACAAACCGTTGAAGAAGACGTTCAATAAAATTATTGGTGACAATGAAAAATGTGTGTCTTATTTTTACTTAAAAACCGAACAAACTTTTTGGCCAACCCAATACATATATATATACATACATACACCGATCATTCAAAACATTAGGACCACCTACTTAATATGATGTTGATCCTTCTCTCTCTGTCAAAACAGCCTTCATTCAGTGAGGATTGTACGAAATCTTGGTAGCTGTCCTGTGATAGCTGGTGTCCCCAGAAGGTCCTTCAGTTCCTGCAAATTACGTGGTTGAGGTGATGCATCATGTACACATCTCTCCAACTCAAACCACACATGCTTAATCAGAAGCATTTAAGGTGAATTTGGAGGCCATGGTAATAGCTGGAACTTTTCCTTGTGTTCTGTGGACCGTTCCTTAACAATACGATCTGTATGACTTGGAGCATTGTCTTGCTGATAGAAGGCATCTCCATCAGGAAACACAGTCACCATAAAGGGGGATGTACTTGATCAGCAATGATGTTGTTTCCCCAGGAAAACATAGCTGAGACCATCACACTCCCTCCAGCTGCCTGTGTTCGTCCTACAGTATATCCAAGTGAGAAGGCTTAGTTTGGTAAACGCCACACACGTGCCCTACCATCCACATAGTGTAACAGGAATCATGATTCATCAGACCAGGCAACCTTCTTCCATTCTTCAGTAGTCCAATTTTTATGCTCACATGTCCACTGCAAGCATTTTTGACTATGAACAGTTGTTAACAGAGGCATATGATGGGGTCTGTGGCTCCGTAACCCCATATTCAAGAGTGTTCAATGAACAGTGTGTTCTGATACACTAACACCATCACTACTATTTAAACTGAAAGAGATTTTGGCCATAGTACCCCTCCTATTGCCTCGTGCAAGACTAGACAGCCTATGCTCATCTCTTGCATCAATGCATCATGGCCAGCCCATGCCTTGCTGACTTTTCATTTTTTCTGAATTTTTGGACCAACTTTGATAGACCCTCACTACTGATAAATGCAAACAGTCCACTAGTCTTTCTGTTTTGGAGATGCTCTGGCCAAGGCATATGGCCATCACAATTTGACCTTTGTCGAAGTTGTATAAATTCGCTGCTTTACGCATTTACGAACCATAACAAAACTACTTGTCCAGCCTCGATGTCAACTCTTATATATCTACTCAATGACGTTGCCATGTGCCACTGGGCATCAGTAGGACCAGTTCATTGCATAGCCCTGGGTGGTCCTAATGTTTTGGCTGATCCGTATATATGTAGAGAGATAGAAAGATTTAGTCATAGAAAGAAAATAAGTTTGAATTCCATATTGATAGAGGTCAGAAGATAATGTAGTTGGATAGAAAACTCCTATTAAAGCAAGATTTTAGAAAAATTATAATAACAAAATAACTAATAAAACAACTAGATATGGATGAAAATTTTCTTTTAAAATTTAACAATAAGTAAAAATGTGCTTAATATGTTTGTTTTTTTTTTTTAATTTTAAATGTACATAAAATATAGATTTGAACTTTACATTTTGCTTTTTCTTTCCCTTTAAGAAGATTATTAAAAAACATCTTAAGTTTAGTTAACTGTGTTTTTTTGCAAAAATAGATAAACAATTTTATGTTTAACAAGATTGCAGTATTTCAGATTGTAAATAATTACCAGTCTCCAGTATAAAGTTAACTACAAATAAAGATACAGAATAGAATAACATAAATTTAACAGTAATCAGTTAGTTCTCTGGTGAGGTTATTTTAAAGGGAGCTTTCATATCAATGAAGATGAGTATGAGTGAGTGGTAATGGGTCTTTCCTCATAAGGAATCTGGCAAATCTGCTATAGTTGAAACTTCATTGAGGAATTTAGAAGAATAGGGTCTGAGTAGAAAACAAGATTGGACTGCAAATTTAACAATAATTGGGAAATCTGCTCAAATATTAACAAGTAAAGGGCATGATAGCATCACTGGAGTTGCCGGTTCAGACCATGTGCATTCAAAAGATATAATTAAGTCAACCAGCAAAGTTGTAGCCACAGACAGCCAGGGGTACAGGTGCTATGAAGGGTCAATGTTAACATGGTGGCCTATGGGAAATCACTTATAAGTCACTGCAAGAGGCTTATAAGTAGTCGGCAACCTTAGATAAGGATGAGACAGACACAGTAAGCAGATATTGATTGGAGAATAAGCAGGAAATTGTTATTGATCAGCTTCAAATTGTATACAATCGATGTGAAGTTCAGAGAACAGGGCATGCGAAAGGCAGATACTCGTTCACTGACAAGGTAAAGGGTACGATTGCGTTACCGGAGTTGCCGGGCAAGTGGCACCTTTCCTGAAAGCTTGTCCCAGTGGGAGTTCACTGGCAGAGTTTGCCGGGCAGACACCCAGCATGAGAGGAGGAGACGGTGAAATCCGGGAACAGGTCAGCCTGCCGGACACACGCAGAGCACCTCTTTCTCACTTCTCTTTTTTCTCTTTGCCTCTCCACATCTCTCTCCTTCTCTCTCTCTCACTCACCTTCTTACACTCTACTCACACCGAAAGATGCTTTTTCTTGTTAAATGTTTTTGTGTTGTGTTTAATGTTTTTCCTTAAATGTGCTCACTGTGAACAGAGTATCTGCCTTTCGCACGCCCTGTTCTCTGAACTTCACATCGATTGTATCTGATTTGAAGCTGATCAATAACAATTTCCTGCTTTTTTTCCAATCAATATCTGCTTATTGTATCTGTCTCATCCTTATCTAAGGTTGCAGGCTACTTATAAGCCTCTTGCAGTGACTTATAAGTGATTTCCCATAGGCCACCATGTTAACTTTGACCCTTCATAGCTCCTATACCCTTGTCTGTCTGCCGCTACAATTTTGCTGGTTGACTTAGATATAGAAGATTTTTCGAATGCACATGGTCTGAACCAGTGACGCTATTGTGCCTTTTACTTGTAAGAAAGGACTATAAAGTGACTTTTTCTGAATGTAAACATAAGCATCATTTCTTGGTAGAGATTTTCATGAAAAAGCTATGTATGAACTTTCTCAAATATAAAAATTTAATATTTAATGATGACAAAAGCAGGAAGAATATGAACCAGTCTTCATTACATTAATTTAAAATTTTGCTCTTATGTCTTCATGTTACAGAAAATGAAATTGTAAGCCAAATAAAAAACATACAACTTTTAAAGTAAATATTGGTGACAGCAACAACTTTGTTAAGTGTGATCAAGATAAAATTTGTCCTCGGTCAAGAGCAGATTTAGCTCAGTTTCACTGAGGAAAGACTGAAATGAAAGTTTCTTTACAGTATTTTGATTAGGATAGATTGATTGTCTGGTTGGCATCAGTCATCTTCTTGATTTAAAAAAAAAGCCCTCGTCTTGGATGATGCTTTCGAAAACAATGTATAATTTAATACTACAACTTGTTAGTCTGCTTGCTCTGACGGAACTATGTGGGAGAAAAACAGATAGCGATATTGAGTACAGATAGGAAGACAAAAAAAGGTTAGATGAAATTTTGTGTTGGTGCTAAGTTTGCCACAGAGCTTGAACAAGAAAGAGAAGAAATGCTTTTAATAGAAGAAGCTGCTATTAATGCAAATTGAGAAAAAATGCCTTTATAATGATTAATGTACTTAAAGTACTGATTGTCAGAAATGATAACGGAAAGAACGAGCACAGTAAATGGTAGCATTTATTAAGTCGCATTCACCATCAATGGGTTGTTGAAGAAAGTAAAAAGTTCCAAAGCAACTAGATGGGGACACATCTACATTGTTGTAACAATCACCTTAAAATACTTACAGAATAATTAAAAATAGATGAATGGTTGAACAGACAAAAGGATTCTTAAATTTCATCCAAAATCAGTGAAATTTGGGTTGGTCATACAGACAGACAGTTTGTTTTAAAAATAGATCCTTTTTGTGCTTGAAATGCAACTGCACTGAAGAAATTTAATAAATTCTTAGAGACAACTTGATGATAGATGAAAAGACAGATCTTTTGTTACAATTACAAAGAAGCAGTAAAGGAATAGACACTTGACCAAGGGCATAATCCAGACAACTCAGAATGAAGAACCTTTGAGACTTAGCCTTACCGAGAGTATAAAAGAATAGAAGTATGCATTGTTCATAGTATCGGCTCATTATCCTCAACTATATCAGTAGAATTTGTGTGTGTGTGTGTTTTAAATAATTTCTATGATTTTATTAATACTTCCATAAAACCATCTAAATTATATGCTCTAACTAAGACTGTTGAAAATGTACTTGCCTCTTTATCTTTCAGATAGTAGGTAATTTTTTCAGTTAACTCTAAAACTAAAAAAAAAAAAAAATATGATGGCACTGTGTGTCAATTTTGATAAATTAAAAATTGCTTCAAAACGCGTTTCAAAGAGATTTATGCATATAACATTGGAAATGTATGCCTGTTATTTTACTATTTTTAGATTTATTTATAAGAAAAGAAAAAATGTAGTTCATTGACATTAATGTAAAAGATAAATCATTCTGAATTAAACAATTATTGTATATTTAGGGAAATAAGACTTACACCAAGTGCCATAGAAAAAGAAGTAGCTATTCTCAAGCCTCATCTTGGGACTAATACTGCAGTGCATATTTTAGAAGACATACAGTTCACATCAGGCAAATATTTATTTTTCATCTTGATTTAGCTTTTATAAGAATATTTTATATGTAAATTTTATCTTGAAGATCAATAGAATGTAATGAAATAAGAAACAAGTATTAGTCTTTAGAAAAAGCATTGAAACAGTAAACTCTAATTTCCTTTTGATTAAATAAAAAAAATTAATTATTTATTATCAGTAATGAACTGAACATTACCTTCTTGTAGTTAATTTTCAGTAGCACTTATATCTGATCATTAGCTCTCCAGAAATTATTATATTAGTGTTGTTGGTCATACCTGAATTACAATAGGATGTAAAATTATAATAAAAAAAGCCATAAATATTTTTTTTTTTTTTTTTTTTTGCCATTTCTTTAAAAAAAAAAATAGATCTTTTTTTAAAGGAAAAAAATAAAATCAATATACATTATTAATGAATTAATATAAAATCTTAAATTGTTGTTAATTTTACAATAGCATTTAACTGTTTCTTTAAATTATGAGTCTAATGGTTATTTGTTACCTTAATGTTCTGTTTCTTTTCTTAAACTATTATAGAAGTTGTTTCTCAGTTTGGTTGCCGTACTCCTCTCTGGCGCCAGTTTCATGGCGATATCTGTTACTTGAAAGTGACTCCTCTTGATGGCCCTCCCATCTATGTTGCATGCAACACAGCAGGTGTTTATGTCATTAAGGTGAGTTTTGGCAACATCACATTCCCAGTGAAAGAAAAAAAAAAATATTGTTATTACTGCATTGCAGAATGCAGTAGCTTATTATAGATGAAATTGAAAGCATAATGGATTCTCCAAATGAGGTCAGTTAATACTTGTGTTGAATTGATGTTATTGAATAGCTTATCAATTTCTACTGACAGGATCAAAACATTGCTTCAAATCTTCTGATATGCTTATTTAATGGTCTTTTTATTACTTTCTTTTAATGATCCATTTGCTTTATTTAATTTAGCTACCCATTTTTCTTTACTCCACCAATTGTATGCTAATATTATTTAAGCAAATGTTTCAGTGTTTTAAAGTTGAAGAAAAAAAAATTAAAATTATTAAATAATAATTAAAAATAATTATCAATACAATTTAAAAATATTGATTTAAAACAGTTGGTAATAAGTAATAGCAGGAACATGTGATAAATTTAAATTTTATAGGAATATCATGGCCATCAGAAAAAATTGATTTTATTTAATATGCATTATTTCAAGAAATTTTTAATTGATTTAATTTTTACGCTTTCCTGTGTAAGAGCAACTTAATTTTAAAACCATTATTTTAAAATATTACTACTATAAAAAACAAACAATAAAAGATATTTGATTAAACTGTTTGTTTTAAAATTTAAAAATTAAAAATAAAGCTTTTGTCTTGTACTCCATAAAATATCCTAATAGAGGAAAAGTGGTGCTGAATATTTAGAAACACTTATTATTGTAGATTAGTTTTAGTTTAGTTTTGTTTTATTTTGTTTTAGTTTAGTTGATTTTATTTTTTTTATTTTTTTTGTATTTTGTTTTTATTTTTATTTTAGTTTAGTTTAGTTCAGCTTTATTTTATTTTATTTTAGTTTAGTTTAGTTTAGTTTTATTTTAGTTTTATTTTTGATTTTATTTTAGTTTAGTTTTATTTTAATTTTATTTTATTTTATTTTAGTTTAGTTTGTTGTAGTTTGGTTTATAGGATGCCTTATTGAAAGGGAAAGAAAAAAATGTACTGTCACCAGTTAGCCAAAGGGAACTATGTAGGCATGCTTGCTTTTGATTTATACAGTCAAATCTCTCTAGCAATTCCAGGGACTTAAAGAAGTAATATTGTTGTAACACTGTTGTTGAAGTGAGGTTTTGTGAAAATACCAGGATCAACAAATTTTTAATAATTATTAAATTTCTAATGATATTTAAAAACCATTGCACTAACAAATGCTGAATTAAAAAAAGGACTTTTACTCTTTAATGATATCTTTTATTTTAACTTAAAATTAGATCTTAATTTAACTTATAAGACTGAATTCTTTTCCAAGTTAGTACATCATAATTTCCAAAGGAAGTTATACAAAAAATAACATTGTATATAAAATATGTATAATCTATATTACTAAAATCTTTTATTTCTCTGTCTGTCTGGCACAATTTCCTGAGCGAATGGAAAATAGAAATAATTTTTACAATGAAACATCCGCGACAGGAATCGAACCTACAACCTTCTGATCCGTAGTCAGA
>JAFIDM010009631.1:194331776-194342755 GCA_023159025.1 Thereuonema tuberculata
AAAAAAAAATTAAGTTAGTGAAGTTTTACATTTAAAACTCTTCCATAAAAACTTAATTTTTCCTAAAATAAAAGCACAACTGAAATAATTTTAAATACAAACAGTAAAATAATTTTATATACAACATGATAAGAAAAAAAAAATAATTAATTATAAACCAAAGTTAATGAGAATATTATCTATTTACTTCTAATCGTAAATTGGTTTTCTAATATTCATAATATAAACGGAAAAAAAAATTATCATAAAGAAAAAAGACAAAAAAAAAAAAAGAAAAAATCTTAACCCCCAGAGGGTTTGAACGCGCCCGTACCTAGGCTTCAGAGGCCGCTCCGATACCACTGCGCCACCATCACACTTCCTTGTTCACACATCTCAAATGATGATTGCTCACACTACCCAACCAGTGTGCTACCAAACAGTGCCCTCAAGTACATTCGGTTGGCATTTGCAGACATATGTTCCACTATGAATATGTTTGTTTTTGTTTTTTTTTAAGTTTATACAGGGAATTTTGAATCACCCTGTATGTATATATTAGGTGATCAAAAATATCCGGATACCCTCTGCAATAGTGAACTGAAGCTTAGATGGTATGATGCCATCACATACCAGTATAAAAGGAGGCAAGGTGTCATGTGTTGATAATTGATATGGATTAACAGAATGGGTAAATCAACAGAGCTCAGTGACTTTGAACGTGGGCTGGTCGTTGGCTACCACTTGACTAATAAGTCTGTCAAGGACATTTCAACCCTTCTGAAGTTGCCGAAATCAACTGTTGGTGATGTGATTTTGAATTGGAAAGAGGAAGGTGCAACCACAACAAAACCGTGACCAGTTAGTCCGCTTATACTGACAGACCGGGACCATCACGTGTTGAAGAAGGTGGTTTGTGCAAATAGCCAGACATTGATTGAAGCAATTGCCCATGAGTTTCACAATAGTACTAACATACTAGCCAGCATGATGACTGTCCATAGAGAGGTCAGGGGAATGGGGTTTCGTGGTCGAGCAGCTGCTCAGAAACCAAGCATCTTCCCTGTGAATGCTAAGTGCCACCTGAAGTGGTGTAAAGAGCAATGCCACTGGACGGTGGAAAACTGAAACTATGATGTAGAGTTGTGAATCACACTGTACCATGTGATGGTCCATGGGAGTTTGGATGTGGCAAATGCCCGGGAAATGATATCTGCCATCAGTTGTAGTGCTAACAGTGAAGTTTGGAGGAGATGGCATTAAGGTGTGGGGGTGGTTTTCATGGAATGAATTTGGCCCTCGTGTACCACTGCATGGCAATGTAAATGTGGAAGGATATAAGGACATTTTGACCAATTAAGTACTGCATATGATAGAGAACCTCTTCAGTGATGACCATTGTCTCTACCAGCATGATAATAATCCATGTCATAAAGCGAGATCTAGGTGGATAGTGTTTGTGGAATGGACTGGCCTGCCCAGAGTCCCAACCTGAACCTTATCCAACACCTATGGGAGGAATTAGAATGCTGACTTCTCTCCAGACCCCAATGTCCCATATCACAAGCTGCTCTGGCTACAGCTTTTCAGGTTTAATGGGCTGCCATTCCACATGAGACTTTGAGGCACCCTGGCAGAGTCACTGCTGTGATAAAGGCAAAAGGCAGACCCACCCCATACTGAAGTCCACTACTGGAGGGTATGTCATGGGTAGGTGTCCAGATATTTTTGATCACCTAGTATATATATATCCAATGGCTATCTTGTTTCCAAATACTTTAATACTTCAACTCAGTAGTATTTCGTAGTTATCTGGCATCATGGCTCTTCAATTATAAGAGCTCTTTTCTGGATTTGTTATGATGAACTAGGTTTCAAAAAAGGGATGAATGAAGACAGCAGTAAAGAATACCAACCATCAGAAAAGATAACATTAGCATAAGACATTTTATATACTTTAAAAATAGTCAATATATTACTTTATCCATTTACCAATCAGGCAGTAATCTGTTGTCAAATGAAAGCAGATGTTCTTATATAATAAAGGAATGTGATTTGTTTTTCCGTCCCCTTTTACAAAATACCACTTTTCAAACTTGTCATATTTATAATTTCATTAAGTAGTATATGTTTAAAATACTAAAAATAAAAAGGATAATAGTTTTATGTTGCTTTTGTAATTATTATTATTATTATTTTAAAATTAAACTTTGGTTTTAATTTGTTGTGTTATAATATATTTCAGCCACCTCGGAATAGACTTCAGTCTGTGAAAACGCAGTTGGCCAATTTTGACTTGGAACCATCTTATACTGTGATGCCAGTGAAATCCAAGAAAAAACAGCCATCTGAAGCAGATATAAAAAAAGAAGCAATTCAGAAGATGGGGGGAAGAACATATTGGGAGAAGCTTAATCATTTACTTATGATGCAAGGTGTTAGTGGATTAAAAGATACAAGGTAGAGCTGTTCCTTTATTTCATGTTAGCTAAACAATTTTGTTTAGAAACAAAAAGAAATAAAGAAAATTTCATTGACTACTATCTGTTTTATGATTATGCTGCTTGATCAGTATTTAAAAAAAAAAAAAGAAATTGAAAATAAATACAATTGAAACCTGTTTGTTTTTATTTGTTCTATTTTTCATTTATAAATTTTTGCATTTATACAGTAATGATATCTGCTATCTAACTATTAAAAAATACCCACAGCACAAAGTTTTGTTTATATGTTATTTTCATTTATGCATTATCTCTCTCATTCTCTTTAAAAAAAAAATATAAATGTGATTTAATTGCAATTTTTAAACTTAGTTAATTTGTTAATAATTGAAGTTTTGAGTTATGTTAATTGTAAAATTAAAACAAATTTAACTTGAACATATCACACAAAGTGAAAAATGTTTTAACTTAATAAGGTTATTTATTGACAATTTTGTTTTATGAAGTTATAATTCAAATTGTCAATTTGAAAAGTTTGAAATAATTCCTATCAATTTAGATGATAAAGAAATCCAGGGTTGGTTTCTCCTGGCTCTGGATATAGCCAGGATCTGATTCTGTAGGTGTGTACTTTCTTCAGACATCACATCAAACTTTGTTTATGCTGGTGCTCAAAAGTTAAGCAAAACAAAGTGCTGAAATATACATGTGTGTTTAGGTAACTGAAACAAAAGCATCAAAGTCATACATGTTGCATAACAACAATAGACAGATCTGCAAGCTAAATTTGAATAAAATACAATCCTTTACTTGAACATGTTTGTATAAGTTAGCTTATTTCTGCAGCCATTTTCAATTCAATTGTTTCTTGCTTGACATAAATTGAGATTGACAGTTTTTCAAAACTGAATAGAGAACTTTATGTACACGATGAAATAGGATGTCTTGAAATAGGGCAAAGTCAAGTAGAGGTAGCAAGATGGCTAAAGGTGAATCATAGTGTCATAAGCCACCTTTGGAATCCATGTCAAAACATGTCATGCAATCTTCTGAATACCTGTCCTGAGGGCCACATCCCACAATTTAATACTGTTATCTGCTTCCCATGCAAAATGTCATAGGACACATATATCAAGGCATTAAACATCCTATTAGCCAAATATCATCATTTAGCATTTGCATGGCAATTGTAGCTACTGATGATTTAAGTGGCATATTTACGACATTGTCAACAAAATTCTCTCTTCTGTCATCCATTATTGAACCCTGTAAATTTCATTCACAATCATTAAAGATACTGGATGTTGATATCTTGATTTTAACAGTCTGTAATTTATATAGTTAAGGCAAATAGCAGCTACTCCTTAGTTTTATTCTTTGTTAATATTATACTTATTCTTATAAGCCTAATTTCTTCTAAGATTAACTCTGCAAATAGGATGATTGTCCAATAGTCAGGCCCACAAAATAATTATCATAACTATTTTCATTTAGATTACATCTTACATATGTTTTTTATACAATTTTCAACTAGAATTTTCTAGTCAGCTTAACTTGTTGAAGGAATCGAGGGATAACATAATAACTAAACATCTACTTAAAAAGGAGGATTATTATTAAAATTTACTGTTAATATTTGATTAAGCAACTATGCCTAAATGATGGGATTGTCAGTTTTAAAGCAAATACTTGATATTATACATTTTTTGAAGCAAAATTTTGTTATTGCTAGATTTCTAGGAGATCTGATCCAAGACTTTGTGAGTTCTTACAGCTATTAAGATAGTTAAATGGCTAAGGTGTCAATTAAATTGGTTCTCTACAGAGTTTACTGTACATTAAATCATAAGAAGTACTGGGATTTTTTTTTTCCACATGACTTTGGGTCAAACAGCCCCATCATCTCTTGTACAAGAGATTTCCCTACAAATATCAGCTGTCTCGATAGTCTCAATAAAATCAGCCTATTAGGTTCTACCAGCTAGCTGACCCTTAAGGCTAGTCCGTCTCTTAAGGAAGATTCAGGACAAGATAGCATAACTTCAGAGTTCATAATAATTCAAAAGCCTATACAAAAAATAAGGTCTAAAATATCAGAGGAATAGAGTTATTTAGAAGTTAAAAGAAAAATGTAAATAAAAATGCAGGTATTTTTTATGGTAAATACTCAAGAAATCAAGAAATGGTCCCACGAGCTTCTTTGCAATCCTCTATGACATCAATTCAGGAACAGCCTGGGACCAGCCTCATTTGAAGAGTAGCATCCCGAATTCTTGTAGAAATTCCTTTTGCCATAGCACTAGTTTTCAATATACGAGAGCTTTAGTATGGCCTCTTACATAAATAGAATCTTTTGTTTTACTGTAATAAAGGTCTTTCATTGTGATTTTATTTGTTTGTGCTTGTTTCATTAAATTCTCTTGGCTCCCTTCCCCAAAGGACTAGTTAATTGCAAAATGACTTCCAGAATTAATGTTTCCGAAGATACAGGTTGAAATTGATCTAACCTATATCATCTGAAACATTAATTTAAGAATTGTTATAGATATTAACTAAGGAACACCTTCAGAAACAAGTATCACAAATGTTTCCTGCAGAAAGCACCAACCCCATACAACTAGTAACATGAACTTTTTTCTTAAAAATAATGAAGAGTTACAACAATTTATTGAGGATGTGAGGATCGATTCTCCTCCAAACCAATACATACAACCCCTAACTATCCCCATACAATGAAATAACTTCTAAAGCAGCAGCAAACAAAATAAATAAATAAATAAATAAATAAATAAATAAATAAATAAATAAAAATGACATTACTTTGACAACAAATTCTGAAGGTTAGCCTTAGTATTGATTTAGAATAATACAACATTGATATTAAATACTTCAATCAATAATTCTTAAATTATAATTTTTATTTACCTACTGTTTACTTCATTGAACACACTATAGATTTCTTCAGGTTCTTTTAAATTATTAAGTTAAATGTGGAAGCACAATTGAAACCTTTTGCTAATGTTGCTTTTCTTCTGATGCATTCATAATCTGTCAATAACATTTTAATTACAAATAAATTAATTTGCTATTTATATGTAATAAATTTTTGTAGTGATGAATCCCACGAAAATAAACTGGAATTATCAGAAGATTCCCTTTCAGAGGAGTCGTCGGAGAGTGAAGAGGATGAAAAAGATATGGCCTATCGTATGATTGATAGAGCAAGTACAGATTTGCCAGCTGACTACTGGCAAGTTCAAAAACTAATCAAATATGTTAAGGTAAGTTCTATATTTTAGTTTGCAGATGTGCGTAAGCTTTTAAACCAATGTTTTGACAGTGTTTATGAACAAGGAGGGTTTTTTTATTTTGTGTTTGTGGTTTTTTTTTTAGATCTTTATTATCATTTTATTTGTATAATTAATCAAACTTTCATTTCTTTTATAATGATTTCAAAATTGATTTCAGAAATTAAACATTGATTGATAGAGAATTATAGAGCTGGAATTCGAAAGTTTCCAGATTCTTTGTGCAGGATTTGCTAACTTTGTAAGGGTTACATCAGTGCTGGCCTCACTATTATGAAATCCTTTATTAGCCTACTTTCCTGAGGAAAATTTAGGCTAATGAAATCGGTATGTTTACATCTTCTTGAAATAACTTGTAAACTAGTGAGTGAATCATCTCGAAACTTGGCATACATATTTATGGGAATGTGATCTGTTACATTATAATATTGTAACCTCCTATCTGAGTTCTCAGAGAAATAGGGAAGCTTAAGTTATTAAAAGATTTGAATCCTAGGGCAATAGATACAGAAAATGTGGGAATAATTTAAATAGTTTAGAATAAACTTTGCTAATAAAGGATTCAAATCACTCAGCAGAATTAATATAATAAAAAAAAAATAATAAACAAGAAAAAAAAAATTGAGAGATACAAATATTATATTTCATTAGAAAAATCACACTTTCCTTTTTCCATTACTTTCTCTATATCCCAACCTGGGAAATGGGGAAGATGGTGATGTCGGGATTTCAGGAAATAACCTACATCTAGTGCATATTTTACCCTTGACTAGTTTCTCAGCCTCGCAGATGGACTGTCTTCTACTAGCGTGGTGGTTTAAACATTGCTCATGATGGGATTCAGAGCATGTTTATCTATTCTTCTAGGTGAGAAGACCTATTAACTACAGGCTGACATTGAGTCGAAGGACTGCTTGCGAGTGAGTGTGAACACTGTTTCTGCCTCCCTTCCATCAGTCGTTCAGAGTGAGCTATGAACTATGTTTATAGTAGCTCCTCTATATATACCTACACCAAGCGAAAAATCTAACCAATTCCAGGCTTCTGGAAATTTCCAATAGTTTTTTTGTTTAACAGAAATGGCAGATTAAACAGGATTAAGGCAGGAATTCCATTTCAACATTTAATCTTTCAGCATTTCCTGCTTAACATATTTCCCCTAACCACCTTTACAAATTTATGGAACAAAGGAATTACAAAATTAAATTGTGAAAAAAGTATTTACACTGAAAAAAGAATATGTAATGTATGGTTATATAAATAATGCCCGCCATTTTTATTACTTCTACAGCAGCCTATGTATATACATTTTCAAGATTTGTAAGTTAAAATTAATATAAGTAACCTCAGAGCCAGATAGGAATTTTGACATTTTTATTAATTCATAAAATCTTAGGCTCTGAAGGTTACAATCTGTTGAATTTGAAATTTATCATGTAAAGGTGACAATTATTTCACTTCTAATGCTTCTCTATAGAAAATTTAACCGCAAGCAACAAACAATGCATTGCAATCCACTTTGTAAGCAATTTTATATACGCATGTGCTTTGATATGATTGCAATTAATTGAATTTAGGCAATTTTTAGTAAATATTTGCAAAATTTAATCAGTTTTCTGCAAGTAGAAAACTTGAATCTAAATTGTTGGTATTCAGCAGATATTATAATTTACCAAAATCAGGGATGCTGCATTTTTTCATAAAATCATTAAGAAAAATTAAGAAAGATTTAACATTTTATCAAAAGTAGGCTTTAATTTCATTTAGAAATTGCTTGTTCTATTTCATACTTTATTCATAGTAAAGCATGTTAAAAATGTTTCTGATTAAGAAAAAAAAAATTTCTCTCTTTTTCTAATAGCATTTACATTTTTTCAGATTCTTCAGTTAATCTCCTTCATTTAATGTTTTCTGTCTTTTGACAAAATTTACCAAATATTTTTCATGTGTTCAAATTCTGGAATTGCGTTTGCAGGAGTGGTTTGTCTTCCATTGCTTCACTTTACCTACAGCCAAAGCTGTTTGTTGCTGACTTTCTGTTGCATTTTTATCTTCTTTCATTCTTTTCCTTTCCAAGTTTTTAAATTTTCTAGCAATATTTTTTTTTGGCTTTTGGTCACTCTCATTCAAGCAATTGTTCTTCCACTTTTTAGATATGTATAGTATATACTATGTTATTCTTAGTTGTAAAGTAGTGTCTCTCTCTCTGCACTTTTTTTGTAACTTTTTCTTGAATTTGCCTATCATATAATTGCCACGTCTTTAGCTTCAGTTATTTCTTTAAGTTAAGCAGTTGTTTCATAAGATGATTGAATATGGTAGACCTTATTCATTTTCAAAATGTTCCAAAGATATAACTGAAACCTGATGAATGGTATTTTTGAGCATGACTTTCTAGTTAAGAAATTGATATTACAATCTTTAATGTTTCTTATTTGCTCATAATAATTGAAAATGATAGTGGAAAATTATACGATAAACAATTTTTAAATTCAGTAATTTTTGTTTAAAAATTGATAACTATTGGGTTGAGCCATAAATAACTTCCTCGCTCAGGAGCAAATTTTAAAGACTGGTTATTGACATAAATGATTCATCTTACCTAACAGGTTTTGACATTTTTGGAAAAATCAAATGTCCCTCAGTTATATCACAACAGTGAAAGCTTTTAAATTGCATTAAAATAATAAATTTGTAGTTAATGAAATGGAGGGATTGAAAGTCTTATACATCACTTAATATTGGAGAGTTCAGATAGGGGGAAAAAACTATGGAGACTGTTGAAGTGTGAATAACGAAGGCACTATAATTGACTGGGCAGTATGAAATTCGCTTGTGAAATTTCATTGTAGAGATACATCATTGAAGAATGAGCCAGGACTAGGGCACTCGTCTGACTTTGTTGATGATGCTTTTTTTTACTCTGGAATTAGCAGAAAAATTCAACACTTCACAATCCTCCATATGCTGCCACTTGGAAAAGATGGAGAAAGTCAGCAAACAGAGTGTTTTGGGTTCCACATACTCTTACTGAAAAGAACAAGATGGGCTGTTATGGATGGCAACAAGTTTTCTTTCATGACAGAGAAACAATCCGTTTCTGGATAAAATCATTACTGATGATAAAAAGTGGATCACATATAATAATATTATACCCAAAAGACAAGGATACATCTTAAAGCCGGATTCAAAGCCCAATCTTTAAGGCAGAAAAAGAATATTGGGTATATGATGGGACCTTCATGGTATTATTCATTTTGAGGTATTAAATCGTAATGAAACAGTTACTACAGACTTCTTTGTACAGCAGCTGCAGCATGTTCATCAAAAGTTTGCTTGAAAAGCACCCAGCATTCATTAATCAGAAAAATGTTGTTGTTCTCCATGACAACTCAAGGTCTCTTATATCAAGAGTAATACAGGAAAAAGTTTTGGATCTTAGCTGGTCTTTTCTACCTCATTCATCATACTCGCCTGACTTTGCACCTACAGGTAATCACTGCAGAACTTTTTAATAAGGAAAAAGTTCTGTAATGAAGACCAGGCTCAAGAGTTCATTGAAAACTTTTTCAAATAAATGGCAACAAGTCAAATGCGAATAATGGTGAAATATGATAGATTAAGTAAATTATGTAATTTTTCTATTAAAAAATAAAATTCATAAACGAAAAACGCAAGTTTTTTTATGACTTGACTCAATACAAATTCTTAAGATTATTTTATCATTGATGTTGTGTCTTATTTTAAGATGATGTGTTTTTAAAATGTTTAAAATAAAACATTCTGAAATCTTTAAATTCGTCAATTTGTAAGAATTTTTATACCCCAGAAATCAAAGAGAGAGAGATTTTTATAGTTCATTAAAAATGTATGATTTATCTTTTCAGGCTGGAAATCAAACAGGAACAGTCATTGCAATGATAGGGCTTCGGGATTTCAATTTAACTTCTGATTACTGTCAACGAGCTATTCGGGAAATGGGTGGCATTGAATTGTTTATTAATTTATTAGAGACAACTGATGTGCGGTGCAAGGTAATGGTGATTTTATGTTGATTAATTAAATTTTAAATCTTAGCATTAAATTTATAATCTTACTACTGGAAAATATTGTACTATTCTTTTATAATGCAAATATATTTAATATAAAACCATACCTCCAAATAATGATCTCAGATCTCCTGATGTCTGTAAAAATTAGTTATCCAGATGGTCTTGTTTTCTTCATCTCATTCATTTGTACATTTATTGACATCTTTTAGACAAGTTTCTGAGTTTCAATAATAAATGACTACTAGAAATTATCTGTTGAAGTACACTGAAAGTTACAGTAACCTCATGCTGATACGCCTGTTGCTTATTACTACCATATCGTTAGACAACTCACTCCAGATGTTAAACCTGAACTTAATTAGGATGTCTCCATCAATAAGAAAGAATGCATCGAACTTGGTATATTATTTCCACTTTTTTATTATGTTGTTATGTGACTTATTGAATGTCTTCTTGTTTTTTTTATATCATTTTTGTTACTAAAATGTATTTGAATGTATTGAATTTGATTGGCGAAGTCACAAGGCTACATGTTTTTGTTTGCCATTTTCTATATACTACAAGAGTTTCTATGTATTGATTAAAAAAAAAAGTTTTACTACTTAAAGCAAATTTCTTGTATAGTGAATTCTTATACATCCTTTATTTTCACCATTAGTAAAAGCTTTCTTAAAAGAACAAAACATTTTTGGTTTTTTTGAATAGGATTTAATTTCAAGACTACAAATAACATGTAGAACAGGGGTCTCCAAACCTTTGAGCCCAAGGGCCGCATTAACTATCAAACAGCAGTTCGGGGGCCGACTACACACTCGAGGTCCAAATAAAAAAGAATCAAAACATGGATGTTGTTTTTAAATATTTATTTAATATTATTTTATTCAGTTATTATTTAATAACACATTGAAACGCTACACATGAACACCTGTATTAGTGGGAATCACTAGGATATGCAGGATACACGCATATTTCCATAATTTTTTCCGTAGACAAAAAAGTCTCCAAGGGCCGGATGAGAGGGCCTCGTGGGCCGCATCCGGCCCGCGGGCCTTAGTTTGGAGACCCCTGATCTAGAAGAAGAGAGATGTTTTCATTCTAAAATTATTTTCCAAAAATTGAATTGCAGATTTTACGTTTACAGAATCAATTTATAATGAAAAGAAATTTAACGTGCCCAATGATTCAAAGAATTAAGAAAA
>JAFIDM010009631.1:194342765-194362671 GCA_023159025.1 Thereuonema tuberculata
GTGGAGTTTGGCTGGCTGATGAGTCCTAATAAGGACGAAATGGTCCATCCCAGTCTCTTCCCGATGACAACTCAGGGTGCGAATCCTTTCTTATAGCGTTGTGCCTTCGTTTGCTTTTCTTAATTCTTAGAATCAATTTATGTTTTGTGAAATCATATAGAATGATTTTTAATAAGTACAATTTTCTGATACTGTGACTGACTTACCAAAACAAAGAAAACAAAAAGCCAAGTTATTTGTTTGAGGTCATCAAGAATATATGAGGATTGATTCATAAGTCATGGAACCTTTTTTGATCTTTCAAAAACGTGCTACCACTGGAAATTGGATATATATGTTTGAAAGTGTGTGACTTGAAGTACAAAATGCTGCAACCAGATAGGGCATGCATGCAGGAATTGCTGGGAGGATAGAAGGAACAAAAATGACATTTGAAATCATCAGTTTATTCATGTACAACCTGTTTCACATAATGAAACATCATTGAAAAATCATTGTGTTATGCACATATCACCTCCTCCAAAATTAACATCCTTCAAAAAAGTCTCCCAGATTGTGCATTGTTCATTGCCATCGATGGGGAAGACAGAGAATGCCATTGGCTTTATGCGATTCATTAATGTGTGCCTCACGCCGAACTGCAGTGATGATGTCCTGTGTGTTGACAAAGCGTTTCACATGCAACGGCTTCTTCACGTTAGGAATGAGATCGAACTCACACGGATTAAGATCAGGGGAATAGGATGGGCATGGCAGGATCTCCCAACTCCAACGCTGTAAACAACATTTAACAATGTCTGCTTTGTGAGGTCTAGCGTTGTCATGCAAGATATATTGCGTTGCGCAAGAGTTCGGGACGTTTCTCCTATACTGCACGAGAAAGGTGGTACTGCAAAAATGAGGTGTAATACTGGGCAGTTACAGTGTGTCGCTCCCGTACAGGATCATCAGCTTTGTAGGGGATGGATTTTGACGAACCTTGTGTCGCTGACACAGAACATCCACAGCGAGGAAGATTGATAGCTGAGGCTCTTCCCCATTTGAAGGCCTCTACCCACCTTGCTATGGTACGATAGAGTAGTGCATGATTGCCCAATGTTTCACAAAGCTCAGCGTAACACTCACGTAAATTGCGACCGCAGAGAATGGCTATCTTCATGTATGAGCGCTGTTCAACTTTGGTTATGTCCCGTTCGCACCGCTGTCGCCAAAAGACTGACATTGGGAGCAAACACACTGCCAGACCAGGGTATGCATGCCCCATTTGGTTGCAACATTTCATACTACATGTTACAACTTTCTAACTTATATAGTCAATTTCCTGTGGTAGCATGTTTTCGAGAGATAAAAAATAGTTGCCATGACTTACGAATTGATCCTCGTAGTTAACACCAATACTCTGCATTTCATCTTTCTTGTAGCACATTATTTCATGCTACTTTTTATAATATTATTATAGATTTATTTTGTGCTCTGCTCTTTTCACAACTGTCAATTATAATTTAAGTCTGAAGGAGGAGTGGGACATCGTACGGTATAGATCCTTTTTTTTTTTTTTTTAAGGGATTTTCCCACTTCGGGATGAGATTTTCTCGATATTTTGGCCTGGTGCCTCGGGCCTTGTTCGGGAGATGTAAATATTTTTATCTATATATATACACACTCATGGACAAAAAAATTAGCGCACCAAGAAGGAGTCGTCAAAATGAAACGAAAATTTACATACGTAATGACTACTTTGATATAAGTAAATGATTAGATAATCAAAGAAAAGGGATAATTTATTTCAGAGAAAAAGGCAAAAGAACGGAGGAGTTAATACTCCGTTGGACCCCCTCTAGCGCGAATGCACGATGCGATACGATCGGACATTGAGTCATACAAGTTCCGTATGATGTCTTGAGACATTTCGTTCCATATTTGCTGTAACCTTGCCTCTAGTTCGTTCAAACTCGTGGGATGCCCAACTCGTCGTCCCAAATGATCCCAGATATGCTCGATTGGAGACAAATCGGGGGATCGGGCAGGCCAAGGAAGGGTAGTAACAGTGCGGAGACAGTCTTGTGACACCCTTGCCGTATGAGGCCGAGCATTGTCTTGTTGAAAAATGGCTCCTGGGAGCCGTTGCATGAGTGGCAACACATGTGGTTGCAGGATTTCATGAACATACCGCTGGGCTGTCATGGTGCCACGGAACAATACTAGGGGTGACCGTGTATTGTAGGCAATGGCACCCCACACCATCACACCAGCTATGGGAGCGGTGTGTCGCTGTACAGCAAAGGCAGGATTGAAGCGTTCACCACGGGCTCTCCACACACGAACACGATTGTCATCACTGCCGAGATTGAATCTGGATTCGTCGCTAAAGACGACCTGGTTCCATTCCGCTGCAGTCCAGTTTCCTCGTGCGCGGCAAAACTCCAAATGGAGGCGTCGATGGGTGGGCGTCAAGGGCACCACACGTAATGGGCGCCGCGATACCAACTGTCCTTCAGCCAGGCGCCTTCGTATGGTTCGAGAAGACACAGCGGCCCCTAGTGAAGGTGCTACCTGTGCCTGGATGGCGGCCGATGAAGCAGTTGGCTGTACGCGTGCATTTCTGACTATGCGGCGGTCTTCTCAACGACTGGTCTGTCGAGGGCGTCCTGAGCCTGGTCTTCATGTACATGACATCTCTCGGGTCCAATGGTCCCAACACCTCCTCACAACACAATCAGAGCGGCCTAATTGACGAGCTACTCGCCTAGCTGACCACCCAGCTTCCATCATCCCGACGATTCTCCCTCTCTCAAACTGCGACAACTGCATATACTGTCTTCGAACACGGCGTAATGGCATGTCTACCTCAGCTCTTCCTTTGTAAATGATTCAGCACACTCAAACAAGCTTTGGTTACCTGTTTTATACTCCACAGAGTACGATGTTCAACGCCCTCTACCGGCTATACGTAATGCGCAATCACGCTGCATTTCTAATCATTTGCATATCTCCCCGATATGTACCTTCATTGCAAGTTTCGTTACGATCCCGCAATTATTTCTTGGTGCGCTAATTTTTTTGTCCATGAGTATATATATAGATCTCCCGAAGAAGGCCCGAGGCACCAGGCCGAAATATCGAGAAAAATCTCATCCCAGAGTGGGAAAATCCCTAAAAAAGAGAGAGATCGATACAGAACTACGAATTTAATTAATGATCTCCATTTACTAAAAAATTATCCATTTCCTATTTGAAATCCAATGATTTCGCTTTATAAAAGTATTCTAATATTTCTCTTTTCAATTAGATTGCATCATTGAAAATCCTTTTAGAAATATCTACTTGTTCATCATTATGTCGAACAATTCAAAGGCTTGGTGGATTGCAAGTTATGGTGCAGCTTCTTCATGATGACAATCAACAGGTCACAGCCCTTGCAGCACAGAATATTGCACAGCTGGCTAAATATCCCCAAGTGAGGAGACTTGTGAGACAACATAAAGGAGTACAGCAGTTGGTGAGTTTACAACATTTCAATTGTTTTCTTTGTTTAAACTTAGAATTTAAAAATCAGTGCATTTTATATTACATCATAAATTATATTTAGGGTGTTAAGAAACTATGGGACAAACTTCAGAGGATGATTGCTGGCAAGACAAGGAACAAAAAAGATCCTATGAACATATTCCAGAAATGCATCGTATGCTCAATAGTTGGGAGCTCTGTTTCACGTCATCAGTCTGCCGTATCTTATCAGCGATCACAGCGAGCTCAGTGTGTGCAGGACAAGTCGACAGTGAACTAGGCTGTGTACTGTGTGCAGGATGGTTTGTTATTAATATCGAGAACAGGCAGACATGATTTTAATTTTATGGACAGGCTAATGGTAATGGGAGGGAGGCAGCACGTATGTACCACACGCGATTTCCGGAACGACATCAACTGAGTCACAAGAAATTGCGGCCATGTGTCGTCACCTCTGAGAGACTGCCCTGTACGTGCCAACGGTGGCCAGCCGCTAGATGTACAAACACCTGATATGGAGGAGCATGTTTTAGAAAATGTTGCAAATGATCCCCTTTCGAGTATAAGATTAATGTAAGCCATGTGACTGTGTAGGCTATTTTTCATGAAAATGCATTGTATCCATACCACTTGCAACAGATGCAGGAATTAACAGCTGCTGATTTTCACCCAAGGAAAGAGTTTTGCCAATGGGTCATCATATAAGCCTCTACCATTGCGACATTTCTGTCTTCTGTTCTGTTCTCGGATGAGGCTACCTTCGGAAGGGATTGAATCATCAACCTTCATAACACTTGCATTTGGACGGAGGAGAATCCTCATGCCATGATTGTATCCAATCATAAACAGCGATTTGGAATCAACATTTGGGCTGGAATGCTTGGGGACTGCCTTATTGGGTCTTACATTCTTCCACACTGACTTACTGGAGCACAGTATCTTCAGTTCCTGAGGGACACACTCGAGTATTGCTCGAGGAGGTGCCATTGCATGTGGTTCATGCATGATAGAGCTCCAGTCCACTTCAGTGTTCATGTACACCTCTATCTGGACCACACGTTCTCTGGAAGATGGATTGGTCGAGGAGGACCTGAGCATGTCTGGCTCGGTTGCCGGAATTTAAATCCTCTCGACTTTTACTTCTGGGGCCATATGAAGAGTGTGGTGTTCCTGACATGCAGATTGGGAGCAACATCTGCACGACGCCTGTAAGCTGTTCAAAACAAACCTGGGATTTTGCCAGTCCATGCTTCGACTTTGCAACTCTTGCACTGCCACTCAAGGCTGTCACTTTGAGTATCTGTTGTGATGGGGATGATTGAAGGTAGATCATATTAAATGTTGATATTGTGAGTATTCTTTGCATTTCTGGTCGTATGTTCAAGGATCTTTTTTGTTCCTTGTCTTGCCAGCAATGACCCCCTGAGGTTTATCCCCGTAGTTTCTTAACACATTGAGATCTTTGCTCGTAGGTTCTAGGGGCGGCTATGGATTCCATAAATTTTTGTTGCTCGGCAATTCTCTGAGCATGACTTTCTCATTGCTTTGTTTCCCTTTTGAAGGTGTTTATGTGAGTGGTGACCCAGCACAAATGTATGTATACTATTGTAGATAAAAAAAAATCCACCAATAGATGGCATTTGCTGTCAGTAATATCTCGCGAAATCCCGACGGAAGTCGTGGAAATGAAGCGATGTGCTGCCATGTGTTTTGGAAGCCTGTGTATAGTTCTTTCAAAGCATTTTGAAATGACTCAATTTTTATATTATTTTTAATATAACTAGCCCCCCCCCTCCCCCCGGGTCTCCCCCTGGTAAGTATGAGATATTCCAAGAGGAATCGATTCCAAGCGGTTATGGCAGTACAGAATGGACGGAAAGAAACTAAAACAATGAACATTCACATTTAAATTATTAGGCTTATTAAGGCTAAAATTAATGGGTGAATTTTCTATTAGGCTAAACTATTAGACTAAAATTAAGGGGTTATTTTCTTGGCTAAACTATTAGGCTAACATTAATGGGTTATTTTCTTTTTTCTCTGGCTGTTCTCTCATTGCGCCACACACACACACAAAGGGAGTGATACGAGCCAATAATTTGAATGTAGTCCCCATGGCCTAATGGATAAGATATCTGACTGCGGCTCAAATGGTTACAGGTTCGATTCCCATTGCGAACGTTTCAGTGTAGCCATGTTTTCACAGTGCCGAACAATGGAAACAATGTTGTTTCAATTGTTGGACTGCGCCGGACAATGTTAAACTGTGCCGGACAAAGGAAACAATGTTGTTTCAATTTTTGAACTGCGCCAGACAATGGAAACAATGTTGCTTCAATTGTTGAACTGTGCTGGACAATCGGAAAAGAAAGATTTTATATAGTAATATAGATTATAACAATATAAAATATAATTTTATGTTGTTTAGTAATATTTTTTTCTGTTTTGTCATATTCTGTAATTTTTTCCTAATAGAGATATAGTGTAAAACTTTTTTTTTGCCTAAATTTTTACCCTACTTTGTAACTGAATTTCTTGTTAGATTTTAGTGTAAGTATTATAATTATCATTTTGGAGACAAAGATTAGCTCTTTATCACTGATCCAAAGTCCTTTTTCAATTATACTTGTGTTCGTGATACGTACACTTTGAATATGTGTGAAAATAGCACGACCTATGGGGAAAAGCAGGGGAGCGAAGTAATTGGACCCAAAGTGTTAACACCCTGTATTTTTATTTTTTAGGTAAAACTTCTTCGTGTTGATCCCAAAATCCTTAGGAAGGCCAATCTAACACATGCACAGGAAATTCATTTAGAAGAAGTCCGTAGTGCTGCTCAAGCACTGTGGGGCTTAGCTATTAGCCCTAAAGTCAGAGATCAGATGCGCCAAGCTGGAGCCATTCCACGTCTTGCCTTGCTACTACATCGTTCAAGTGAAAGTTTACTGATTCCTGTAGTTGGGATTCTGCAAGAATGTCTTGCTGAGGTAAGACATTATATTTGCATATATTACATAATTTTCTCTGTTAATGAACAAGATTTATTGAAAGGTAAAACATTTAAGAAGTCACCAACGATAAAGAACTGAAAAAAGTTACAGTAAATAACAGTTTTTCTAATAACGCTGCTTTTGTTATAAGGTAATAATGACTTGTACTTTTTTTATGGTTTAAAAAGCCTTTTTTTTTCCTTTTGATGAATCTAGTAAATTTCTAATTCTTAATGCTTATCTGATAAATACAGTAAAGTAATATAACAATGAATAAATTTCAAGTCTGTAAAATTTTATTGATATTGCTCCCATGAAATTTGTAGTTCTAATCTGTCATGATTAGAACTCAGATATATTCATTTATATAGATCTTCAGCTAAAAAAAATTCTGAAATCAAGTTTCAAGAAATGTTATGCAGTGGCTGTTATGCAGTTTTTAGCATTAAATGCTTGGATGTGTTCTTTGATTTGCGCTGAAAGAAATTTCATGTTTTGGCCTATGTAAAAATTACTACAGTTGGAACAAGAATTTTATGTATGGTATTAAATAAGTCGAGATTTTTGTTAGCCTTTTGGTTTTATTACAGACGAAGTCAACAAATTAAATGTTAAATTGCATGAAATTATTGTTAAGGATATGTAGTTGTGTAGATAAGGAAAGGAATTGTGAATATTGTTTTGTTTATTGGGAGGGAATTTCATGCATTCTGGGCTATTTCGATATTTGTAAACAATGTTTTTATTATGTTATCCTCTATTAATGAGTGAGATTGGGCAATCATTGATGTGGTATTGAATTGAATAGTATTGAATTCAAAGTTGAGGTCAGCTGTGGTGGGTATGAAATTATTGAAGTCTATCATAACATCAACAAATGGGTTCCTCCCATTCTCTGGAGCTTCCATTTCAAATTTTAGAAGTAGACCACCTGTATTGAAGTTATCTATATTTACTTAATATGTTTTTTTGTCAATAACAATGACAATATCATCAACAAATCTGCCAAATAAGATGAATTTTTAATATCAAATATGCCATTGGTGTTTTTTGATAATCAGGAATTAAATGAGATATGAACAAATGTCAGCCAATTGGCCCACATTACTAGACCCATAAACAGACCTTGTGTGTGTTTGTAGACTTGATTGTTTTGGGGAAATCAATTACAAAATAATTTTTGTAAACTTGATTCTATAAGGTGAATAAGTTTGTCTATTGTTAAATTGAATTTAAAAATTATTCTTCATTATCTCTACAGCTTTTTTAAAAATATCCATTATGATAGAAAAGTACACATACTGGCCAAAACAATTACAAACTTAATTTTAAGATAATAACAGTTCGTAGCAGTATGCAAATGTAATAGTCGTATGGGCTTCTGATGTATTGTGATGAGTCTTATGATGTATTGTGATGAGTCTTATGAAGAGTTCATCCAGCTATTCAGTTGTAATTGTTCGTGTAAAAGCAGGAGAAATTGCAAGATCTGTCAGAATTCAAAAAAAGAGCTAATCGTTGGTACATGTCTAACAGGAACCTAGACATATCCTAGACATGATCTTCTATATCCAAATGGCACAAATGTAGCTGGAAAGCCATAAAGTGTGGCAGTAATGTTCTGAGAAGAAATGTATGGAGGTTCACCAGTGTGCTGCAATTTACATCTGATTTCAACAAAAGTTGGTATGCATTCACTTCAATATAGGCTGTGAAGTTGAAGAAATTGGACCTTGGAAGTTGTCTGCCTCTTGGGAAGCACTGGTCTTGGCAAAAGTTTGTAATTTTTTGGTCAATGAAGGTATATAGTGGAGAATTTAATATTTTTAAAATTATTTCAAAACTTAATATTTCTATTTTGATTAATAAATTTAAAGAATTATTATAGATGTTTTTATTTAAAAAAATAAAGCTTAACGTGCAGATAAAGATATTAAGGAAAAGGGGAATTACCCATTATGCACATAATGAAAACAAATTTATGCCAAGAGCTTGTCAGTGAAGTATGGTATCCCCATTTCATCATTGTTATGAATCCTCAGCCATACTTACCACTTCGATGACAAGCTTCGAAGGCATGAAGAATATGTGGAACCCATACTCGCTCCCGACTGTAGGTTCCGCCACAAACAAACAAGAAAAGAAAATTACCTGTTGCTTAACTGGATTTAAACAGGATAGTCTTTTGAAAGAACTTTTTTATCAGAAATATTTTCTTTCAAAATTAAAATTAAAGGAAAGGTAGTGACTTGAAGTTTTCTTGAAATGGCAAGAATAGCAAGTTTTCTTGTTGGGTTTAACAATTAACAAAAAGGATAAAACAGGAGTTGTATATGGTATTAGGTGTAAAGGGGGTGTGAATAAGTGTATATACGTGGGAGAGACAAAAAGAAGGGTCTCCAAGCGTATGAAGGAGCACGAGACGGCAGTGAAAGGTCGTGATAAGCAATATTTAACGGCAATTCATAATCAACAAACAGGGCATGAAATTATGCATGACAATCCAATAATTCTTGCTACAGAAAAGGATTGTTACCTAAGAAAATTTTACGAATTGTTAATAATTAATACGCATATATGTTATAACACAGAAGTGTCAATCCGGAATGCATTGTTATATGATTTAAAATGATACTGTTTAACTTGATGTTATTATTAAGAATATTGTTTGTAATTTATGATGTAGTTCTGGTTACTTTATTTTTGTAGTTATGTACACATCTGAAGGCGAAACATGTTATGTGAAAGAAGTATATTTTTGTTTAATAAGACTTGTGTGTTATGGTCTCTTATATATTACAGTCTACACACAATGTATTACTATAAACATTTTATGTATTTTACCTCTAATTGCAGTGCACCGAAATGAATCACAAATTTTATCTTAATGCAATGTATTTGCTTTCCAAGGCCTCTTCTTGCCTGGAGTGTGTAGAATTACCTGGTATTGAAATTCTTTCTTAATGGCATAAAAAGTCATTCCTGTCAAAAATGTTGTTTTCTAAATGACTCATCAACTGACTGTAGTTGAAATCTTTGATTTCTATGACATTGGTATTCTATCTTGATGATAATAAAATTACTATTGATTTAAGCTACTGATTTTTCAAATAGCTATATTGAAAACATTTTTGTGCCATGGCAGATATTATATTTCTTGTTTAGAATAACCATCCGAAAACGCTGGTGAAGTTTGTCAGTTTCATGATGGAACACTGTAAAAGCATTTGGTTGAACATATCCCTTTTTTTTTTAACAACCATAAATGAATAGATATAAAACACAACAAAAAAAAAGGAAAGGGTAGTAAGTGTTACAGTCATGTCAGGTTTGTACTCATTACTGATAAATTATATTATATATATATATATATATATATATATATATATATATATATATATATTATAAATTGTATTTGTAGTTGAAATTATTGAAGTGACACTTCATGACTACCTTGTGTGATATTACCTACCTACATACCAGCAAAATTTACTCATTCTTTACCCTCTATTTTCATTTTGTTTAGGAATGAAAATTAATACATTGTTTTGTAACTTTAAAACAGAAGGCTTACCAAGAATCAGCACGGAAGGAATTTATGATTCCTGACCTAGTGAAGTATCTCTCATCCACTAATCAAGAACTGTCTCGCTTGGCTGCCTATGCAATTTTTAGAGTAAGTAAATTTGTGATGGAATTTATATATTTTATTATTGTTACTAATCAAAATTAAATCAATAAACGATAATTTTGATTTATTAAGTTGATGAATTAATTTTTTGCATGATGATATGTTTTTATTTTATCCAACAAACAAAAACAGTCGTAACTGTAAAACCTATAAATGAGTACAAAATGATATGCCAGACGTTAACAAAACCACGCATAAAGATATAAAATGGATGTTATGAATATCCGGTGATCATATACCGGTGGTCTAAAGTAAAGAAAAGGCATTTAGACCTGTCTATAGGAAAACTCCTGGGCAAATTACAACCAAATTTCGTACACATTCTGTCCTGACTTGGTTTCCTGAGTATATGGTTTCAATTTCTGAAGAAAAAAAAAAAATAGTTCAAATTTCAGCTGCTAAGGGAGAATTCTGGCACTACTATCCCCGTAATTTGCATATTGCAATGTAATTGAACAATCTCCATCTATAAAAGGAGTTACAAAGCATTTTCAACAAATCCACAAATAGTGAAGAGTCATGAAATTCACCTTACTGGATCGTGCGTTACTGTTAGTCTTTTATCAACGAAACAGCAGTGTTTCTGCTGCACTTAAGGAATTTCGGCAGTTAAAAGGTTTATGTAGAGGTCCACTGCCAGAACAAGTGGTGTTATAGTAAGGGTACTATCTCCTATCACAGCCAAACTCAAGATATCGATGAGTGAAACTTCATCTCCTCAACAACTTGAAATAATAAAATTTGTTGGTAATTTACAGGTTGTGCAACTTAATTTACTGTTAATATCAGAATCATTGAATATTTATTTTTAATATGTTTATTTTAATTTTATTAAATTATTAAGTTACAATAAACTTACTTAAACAATATTATGTTTCATATTAATTTGTATTCTAAGGAAAACATTTAAGTTATTTTGAATAGTGGATTATTTTATTTAAAGCAAATACAGCAGTAAATTTATAATTAAAGAAAACAACTTGGTTTAAATATTAAGTAATAGTAATAAAATAACTAACAACAAAAATATAATAGATATAAACCACTATGCTTAAGGTATGCATTTCCCAGATTACTAATGTGGGAAACACAGTCATAGTCACTGGATTACAGATTTGGAATTTCTTATGCATTACTTTATTTTTTTATATATTTAATTACATTTCTTTCAATTATTTATTTTTTTATGTAGAATTAAATGACTTTTCATCAGCTTTGACTTTAAAATACACTCATTGCCAAAAAGTTAGTGTGCCTTGAAGCAGCAATCGAAATAGAATGGCATTTGGCATAGGCAATGAGAATGACAATGCAAATAATTGATTATACTATCAGAGCAAATGGACCATTTATTCAGGCAAAACACTACAGGTCAATAGTCCCTTTAGTACTGCATCATATGCCCCTAGTTTGGGTATATGTGGCAATACGGCTTGGTATGGAGTCATAGAAATGGCTAATGCTATCCTGCAGAAGATCCTTCCATAGCTATTGCCATTCCAGTTGCTTATACCCATTGATGGCCAAAACTGCCATCGCAGTTGGTCCCATACATGTTCAATGGGCAACGCGTCTGGAGACCTGGTGGGCCAAGGAAGGGTGTCAATAGCATGGAGGCAGTCCCACAGAAATTCGTGCTGTATGTGGGTGGGCATCATCATCTTGGAAAATGACCACTGGAGCTGTTCAGTGAAGGGGGAAGCACATGAGACTGCAGTATCTCCTGAACGTACCACTGGGCCATCAGTGTTCCCCTGATCACTATCAGCGAAGACCAAGAATCATAAGAGATGGCTCCCCCATGCCATGATGCCACCAGTCCTGGCATTGTGTCAGTCAACAGTGAAGATCGGATTTGTGTGCTCTCTAGTGCTTCTTCATACTTCAGTACAGTGGTTATTTGTGGCCAGAAAAACCTGGATTCATCACAAAAAACACCATTTGTTGCAAGTCCACAGCTGTCTATCCACCCACTCACTACACCACTGCATGTGAAGCCACTGATGGTGGGATGTTAAAGGCAGACAGCATAAGAGGTGCCAAGAATGCAAGTCTCGTTCTGCAAGTCGCCTTACAATTGTGCTGATAGGAAGGGCTTTCTAGTGATGCTGCTACGTATCTCTGGATGGTGAACAGAGACACCCTTGGATCAGTTCTCACCTGTCGGACGATGACATGATTCTCTCGTCAGTTGGAATTCAGATGGCATCCAATTCAGCAGAATGACCAGCCTGCCTCCTGTGGTGCAATGTTACAACCTCTTTCAAACTCTGTCAGTTGTTCAAAACTGTGTTGAATGCGTCATCTACACATGTTGAGGACTCAAGAGACCTGCCACAACCACACTGATTATAAAGCACACAGTAGTCATGTGATGCCTGTTCACATGACCACAGGCATGGCGATATTAATGTCCCTGTTGGCAGTTCTCAACGAGCAATTGCAGCTCAACTTCCTATGACTTTGCCATACACCGAGTTTCGTCATTCCTGGATCATTCATTTTTGGTGCATTAATTTTTTGGCCAATGAGTGTATATAACTGAGAACCATAAAACTGATTACTTAATCGTACTAGCATAAAGTTTCCTTTCTTTGAATCTTATCAGTGATGCAAGTGAGATTAACAAATTTAAGGTAATTTACTGTTGATTGATTTGCAGTGTGCAGAAGATCCAATTATTCGTGATCGAGTAAGAAAATATGGCGGACTTACACCTTTAGTCACCATGTTGACTGATTCTGGATGCACTAGCAACAAACGTCTTCTAGCAGCAATTACTGGAGCAATTTGGAAATGTGCTGCATCACCTGAAAATGCCAAGCTATTACAAGCAAGTCAAATAGTTGTCATTCTGGTGTCCATGCTGAAAGATCAACCAGAAGAGGTAATAACATTCACATTAACATTCTAGAAGAGGTAGTTATATAGTTAATTGCATGTGATTATTTTTTTCTGAAAATTAAGCTAAAGAATAATTTTTCTATAACTATCAGATATTAAATTATGTTAGGATATTCCCAGTTACTGGGATATAAGTCATTTATAATTTCATATTTAGATTTACTTTGTTTTTGTACTTTATTTTTTGATGTTCATTCTGTTTCTTAAAGTGAAAAATTAAAATTTTAACTAAAATGGAAAGGAAGGCAATTGGATATGTGATGTGAAAAGGAATCTTTGCATTCTATCTGTGTCTGGGATTTTTGCATGATGATTGTTACGTAAAATTTATAAGTAAATCAAAGTAAGGCAAATATAAGATTCCTCCAAGGCAGGTAAATGGAAGAAAAATAGTCTTTGAATTTTTAAAATTCTTCTGCTGGAGACGAGATAAAATAGAAATCATGTTTCACTAAAGGATGAATAGAGGTTTTGGAAGATGGTAGAACACTGAAGAATTTATAAAGGATAATAGAAACGTTGCAAACAGTTGTAATTTCTTCATGGCTAGTCAGTCATTGTATTGTTAAGCCAAATTTAAGCAATCATCCTTGATACTTATTCGAAAATTGAAGGAGACATACTGTTAAAATTGTTTTCTAGATAGCAAGAATTCCTAGCTTTTCAAGTCTAGTAATTTGATACTAGTAGAATCCATATTCTAGTGAAATTGTGCTCTTGGGATATTCCTGTCTTCTTTGGAATAACATAGTAAAGGTTATACATACAGTATGGAAGGTTTTGAACAAAAGAATTCTTTGATAAAGGCTTCTTCTTTTAGTAGAAAAGGGATGTGATGGGCTAACCTCAAAATCTGTGATTTTTTTAGAATTTATTAAAGATTTAAACAAGTGTTTTTGAAGTACAGTACATTATAAATAAAAAAGAGCAGCATAAAAGTTTTTGATATTGTTCTAAAAATAAGGTTCTGACATTAAGTATAATATTATCTTGCAGTTAGTTTCAAGTCAATAGGTGAGCAAGCTCTAATAATAGTTAATAATTCTACATCAGTGTAAAGAAAATAAATTTTTTATACTTTTAAAATGTTTGACTTTCATGACTTTTTGTATTTGAATGTATAGGTATTGGTTAATGTTGTGGGTGCCCTGGGTGAATGTGCACAAGATGCTGATAGTAGAGCTGAGATTCAAAAAACTGGTGGCATTTCCTTGTTAATTAACTTGCTTACTCATACCAATCAGCAGCTTCTCATTAATGTTACTAATGCTCTAAAAAATTGTGCCCTTGACAAAAAATGTATCGGGTAGGTAATCTATTCTATCCTCTTTCCTTTGCTTGTCAAATTGCTGCCTCTAATGGTGAACAACTATAATCAGAATGGTAATGAATAATTAGGAAGAGAATAAACTCCAATGAATTGCAACTTTAAGCACAGTACTTCATTTTAATCAAAAGCATTTTTAAGTTATTATCATCTTTTCTTATTATAATGCCAACTGCTGGCTTTACTATTTATAACTTATATAAATTTTTTTGGATTTCATGTGATGAAAATAAAACTTATTAGTTTTGAAAGAATTAAATTATAATTGATTTAAAATGGAATCATCTCTTTTACGGATGATATATAAGTTCTCTAAAGCAATTGTTTGAATATTATCATCTTCTCAGTTCTTACAATTCAGATATTAAAATAATGAAGACAATAGCAATCATAGATTCATTCATCTCATTCTGGTTTAAAAAAAGTTTAATTATTAGAGGTCAGTATTTCTTTTCATTACTGAATCATGATCATTCCGCTTTTATTTTATAGAAATAATGCATGCAGTTCTAATTATTGCATGCATATCCAGATATTTTCTTGTTTGGTCCCCATTTATTTTATTAACTACATCTTTAAAAGCTATGGAAATGAAGAACTTCCTAATATATATATATATATATAATAAAATATATATTTTATTTGAAGAACTTTATTATATAGCTTTTAAAGATGTATATATATATTCTTAAGTTTTTTATATTTTATAGGGAAATTGATAGTAATGATGGAGTCAGGCTTTTGTGGTCGCTCTTGAAGCATTATAATCCTGATGTCCAAGCTAGTGCTGCCTGGGCAATATGTCTAGTACTGGATAATATTGAGGTAAGTTTCACTTAACAGAAATACGTCATAATAATGGATTCGATCCATATAAGCATTCAAGGTCTATGCAATTAAAAGCTCTTCAAAATAGAAGATATATTGTATTTATAAGTAGTGTACCTAGAGGATGGCAATGGCCCCAGGAAGCCCTATTCACTGGAAGGAGCAAAAAAATAGGGTTCTATTTTTTTTTATTATTATTTTAATTGGAAGGTACGGACCGTAATGTTGTTTTTTTTTGTTGTTGTTGAAAGATTTTGGGCCGTAGGGTGGCCCTTAGATAACTCACCAAGGATGCTACACCAATGTTTGTAACAATAATTTTTTTAGAATAGTCTGGCTTTTGACAGGAATCATGTTTAATTTACATTTATTCAAAAATTGAAAATGTTAACAAATAAGCTGTATGTAGTGACACATTATGGTATGATGTTCAATCTCCAAGTGTCATCACTGTTTTATCACCACTGTAACAACTCTTGAGGAAATGATACTAGAAGCACAAAAGATTTCTTGATCAAAGCTGGCACACTCAGTACAGCATCAGTAGAAATGTTCATGGTCAAAATTACTCTTAGGATGACTCCAGGGAGAAGGAGATGTGGCATTCTGAAATTAACAAAGCATCTATGGGAAAAAAATAACAATGCATAGTTAAAGGAAAATCAGAATGAGATTTTTATTTAACAAATTAGTCAAAGTGTAGTCATAAGTTATTATTTTGCAGGTTACAGAATATACACTGGGTGAACACTTTATTAGAGACACCCCTCACTATAACTTGGACGGGTCCGGTAGTGATGCATGGTGATGTAACAGCAGTGAGTAGCGTATAAAAGGCATGCTCGGTATGAAGAGAACTGTGTATCAGTACAGTTCGCCGGAACATGGGTAAGACAAAAGATTTAAATGACTTCGAACGAGACATGATCATGGGGATAAGAAGAGCCTTTTCCAGCATTTCGGAAACTGTGAAGATCCTCGGCTTTTCTCGTGCAACAGTATCGTGGGAGTTCAGAAAATGGCAGTTGGGCTAAAAACTTAAAGCAATAAGCACAACTGTGAATGGAAAAGGCTTGTGGATGAAAAAGCAGGCTACTGGCATGAATTGTCTTCGGCAACAGAAGGACAACAACATGACAGACTTCAGACGAGAATAAAACAGGTGCACCAAAATGCATATCTGAATGCACAACATGACGAACGTTATCCCTGATTGGTTTTAACAGCAGGAGACCAGCATGGGTGCCTTTGCTATCACAGAAAAATAGGAAAGCGCATCTGCTGTGGGCCCAGGAGCATCATAATTGGACACTTGATGAATGGAAAAAGCTCGCTTGGTCCGATGAGTCTCAGTTTCTTCTCCACCATTCTGCTGATGGCAGAATGTTAATATGATGCAGGGGCCCATCTTGCCAAGTGACAACCCTACTCTCCACTTGTTTCATTGGCCGGCTCTGTCACCTGATCTCAACTCCATTGCGCATTTGTGGGAAAGTTCCATTTGAAGCCTAGAAATGTCACCATCCAATGTGAACCAACTAAGGGCTGCTCTTCTGTCAGCTTGGCAATATTCCTGTAGAACAGTTCCAACGCCTTGTAGAATCTATGCCTAGAAGAATTGCGATTGTGAGCAAAGCTAGATGAGGACCAACTCGTTATTAGTGTGGTGCCTATAATAAAGTGGCCACTCAGTGTATATATAAATGCAATTGGTACATCCATAAATTTTTCCATAAATAACATTTTCCATGTTTCCATAAATTTTTACTTCATCTGTTTTGTTCTTTAATTCTATGAAAGAATTTAAATTTACCAGTCAGTTAAATGTCAGTTCCTGCCATTTAACTTTTCCAAGCTATCTCCAGATATTCCATACACTAACCAAGAAGTTCTTTCTTACTTCAATGGCTGTATCAATTTTTCATGCTATCCATAATTCATTGAAATCTCAAATTACTTACATAAAGTTCAGCTTTGTCTGCCTAAGGGTCTTGAGCCTTCATCTGTTTGGCCAGAAATGAGGAGAAATTTCATTCTCCACTGATGACATTCGATCTTGGTGGCCTTTTAAATTTCTAAGAAGTGCCTTTTCCTCTTGAGAGCCTTTGCTCATCATTAAACATAATCTTGCTGAAGACTGTTTATTGCCTCTGTCCTTCCTATTCTTTTACTGTTAAATATATAGAATATGTCACTTGTGGATAGTGGATTCATTTCAGTTGCTGACCATACAGGATCTTATTAGCTATTCTGCTTCTTTATAGCCTTAGTTCCATTATAGTCTCTAATAACTTCTTTACAGACACTTACTGCACCTGTCTGTTCCTTCATGACTTTCCTGCTTAATCATCTATTTAATGAACCTCAAAAATATTTATAGCTTTCATCTCTACTACTCCATAGATTCACTTTGAACACTCCACTCCCGTAGTCCTCTGTGTGCATGATATTCACCATTTTTGAGAGATGGTTCTTAATATTCCAACATAGAGCTATGTGTTATGTATCTCTCCTTATAGAGCTATGATGTGTTGTGTATCTCTCCATATAGATGAATTGTTTAGCACTATCAGACCAATTAATCCCGTGATTTATCACTTATTTACTAGTATTTCTTACACAGAGCAGGGAGACATATAAACTAACTTAGTATACTTCCCATTTACAATTTTCAAATACATTCAGCTTCACCTTCTCCAAGGCAAGGCCAAGGCTTTCCTATCTACCTGATATGTTAGTCCAATATTTTGCAATACCCATTTGTCTATTCTTCATCAAAGCAGCTACTTTACTCTATACTGTAATATCTTTGGATGTTCTTTAACTGCTCAGAGTGGCTTCCTCCAGTTTCCTCCTTCAACAGTACTGCATGTGCCCCTCTTTGATTTATTTGATTCAATTTAACACAGCATTTCAGCTATGTTCTTTTATTTTGTTATTCCTTTACTTAGTAACTGTATCAAATATAAATGTAGAGGCAACTGTAAAAAAAAGAAATTATGTTAATTTAATAAATAAAATCATATTAATTGTCTACAGCTTCAATCTTTTTCTCCTATGAGAATATTTTCCTTCAACATGCCTTAAAAGTAATGAAAGGAAAGTAATGAAATGTTCACTGCTGAGAAGGAAGAGTTTATGAGAAAGACTGGTCATCAGAATAGGCAGGATGTAGTGTGTTAATGTGTGCCTAATTTAGTTCTTCCATTTCAGTTGCAGCATTCTCAAAATTATCCAGAATTTGAAGATAAAATCTTAAGTAATACTAACTTTTCTAACTATAATTAGTTTTTTTAATTAGTACAATGTTGGAATACATGTGCATGTTTGTTTTGGTAATTGAATAAGATTAAAGGATATTATTAAAACTTTTTTCTTTGCATTAGGATTCTGGAGAAATGGTGCGAAGTTTTGTTGGTGGTTTGACACTAATGGTAAAACTACTTACCTCTAATCATGATGAAGTTTTAGCCAGTATGTGTGCCACTCTTGCTATTATTTGCAAAGATGAAGAAAACTTAGCAGTATTGACAGACAATGGCATGGTTCCACTTCTATCGCACCTAACTACTTCAGTATGTATAATTCATTTAAATTTTGAAGTAGTCATTGTTCTTTGTAGCATATATTGTAAATACATTTTAATGTTATGGTACATTTATAATTCATTCCTTTTATGAATAAAGGGACCAACTGTGATTATCTCAGGCAAATCAATTCATTGTGAATTATTCTGTTAGCTAAAGCATAAAATTTATTCAGTGCTACAGTTGTCACAGCTTTGGCATATTGTCAAATCAGCAGTATCATTCCATATGCCAACAAATATTTGATTTTTTGACAAATAGCTTACTGTCTTTCAAATCATTACTCACACATTAAATTTTGTTGTGATTGTGCTGAGCACAGTGGTCAAGTACACTAGTTTCTTGTCCAGTAAACTCTAGTATTTTCATTATGAATCTCTTTATTTGTGTACTTATTTTTTTCAGTAATAATAAATAAATCCTTATTTTTAGGACGTGTATGCTAACTTGGAGCATATCAGTTGAAGGATTTAACATGCTGAAACCACTAGTGATAAAATATATCTACTTGCCACTGACTCATGTGATTTTGGTTGTCCATTTTATGTTATCCAGTTCTCATGATGCATTGAATTTATGTTCAGCATTCATTATGTTCAAAGCTAACAGTAGACCTCATGATTTCAAAATTTTAGACTTTCTTCTTTTCCTTTCTTCTAATCTGAATCTGTATAAGCAGAAATATTTCATGTTGCTATTAAATATCAGTTATTCAGACAACCAACTAAATTAATCTACTGATTTATCTAGTGAAATATGGAGAACTTCTTTTAAATTTTAAATTTATATTTCCTAGATTACCTTCTTATTTTTTTTTAAGTATTGTGGTATGTCTAATATGACATCAGTTCTCCTTCACACTGTAATTTATTTTTCTTTGTACTGTTTACATTTAAGAATTTTCATTATCAGATATTATTTAGCAGTTGTCTTGGATTTTTAATAAATATTTGTTATATTCAAAATCAAAAATGTAATTTTATTTTTGTCTGTATTTCCCCCCCCCCTTTTTTTTTTAGCTACCCCATATAGAAGAGCTATAGAAATTTAAATCCAAAATAAGATATTTTTA
>JAFIDM010009631.1:194363071-194378464 GCA_023159025.1 Thereuonema tuberculata
ACTAAAATTAATTAATTAATTAATTAATTAATTAATTTTAGTTGTGTTAAGGTTTTGAAATAAACATTCAATGTGTGCTTTGAAATAAAAGTTATTAAGATTATTCAATATATGCTGAGGTTTGGAATTTGAATGAAAGATATGCATATATTTCTTGTTTTATTATTCTGATTTAATTTCCTTAATCACTATATATATATATGTATAGTTTTAACAAATGGCAGAATTACAAAGAAGTTTATAATAAATATTTAAACATTAATATCCTTATAAATTAAAAACAAAAAGAAAAAAAAATCGGCGGTTTCTATATTCATCTTTACAGATTTTTAAGAAAGGTTAAACTTGATTAAGAAAAATGAAACAAAAAGAAAATAAGAAAGTTTCTGATTAAATTTACATTATTTTTATTATAAATATTAAAAAGTAAAACATTTTTTTCTTCCACCCTTTTTTTTTTTTTACCCTCCATATCTGATGTAATTTTAATTGATTAAACATAGTACTATTTATATGGGTTTTAGGCATCTTTACCTTATCCTTTGTTATACTAAAATTTATTATATCATATTAAAATCTGAAATAACAAAATTTCAAAAGAAACTCTTCATTCTGAATGTTTAATTACAAATTCAATTTTGTTTTAATTTTGAAGTTAATTTCTGAAGCAAAACAGAGAGAGATAGAAAAAAACCCCCACAGATAAGGCAAATATAATAATAATTGAAAGAGACAAAGTTAAATTACAGAATTATATGATTATTTTTTTGGATGATACAGAATTATATGATTATATTTGGGTATTTTTCACGAAAGTCTGATAACAAGAGTGAATTTCAAAGCTTATATTTCCATACTTAGTTTATTACTTAATTAAAATAAAATAAAATAAAATAACCAATCAAATTTCACACATTTCTTAAGGTAATTTTTTTTACAATAATAAATAATAATAAATAAATATTATTAATAAATAATAATAAAAAACAACACAAACTTAAAAAATGTATCCAAATTCAATAATTGCCAAAAAAAAAACTGGTCCTAATGTGATGGCCACCCACTGTAGATGTAATTAAATTAATTAATTAATTCAACTACTGTAAATGTTTATACTACGTATGTCAGTTTACAACCGTTATTCCAATTTTTGTTTTTTCTCTATCTTGTTAGCTTTTATTTTATTGTAAATAATTACCCAATTACTGCATAACACCAAATAAAATTGAAACAAACAAAAATAGTACCCGCAGATCAATGTGTGGGCTCGCCTGCAAAACATTTCGTATCGTGTTTCAAAGGATATGTTCTCTCGGAAAGGCTCACTTTAGGACCACCTAGCGCCCTAATGGGGTGATTCCGGACATGGATTCATTAGGAATATATTGATCCTTAGACATGCCCCAACACGTGGTTTGAATATTACACACGAATTTTGCATCACCCTGTATATCTATCAGTTTTTATATCTAACTATATCTCTATGATGAAAAAATTATTTATTTATCATTCATTATTTCTGGTTTGAGAAGAAATAGTTCATTAAATTAAGTAACACTTCTATAAAGTAAGCAAATATAATTTATCTACTTAGGAAAATTTGCAAATGAAGCTGAATTCGAAGTAAAAACTTGTTACATTTTGGTCAAAGATTTATATAGAGCAGCCATCATGGACAATTCTAGAAATGGTCTGTCTAAATTTAAACAAAATTGGTTATTTGCATATTAAATTGTGCTTTAAAAAAAATGATTTTTTAGTGCAATGATCCAATTTTATTTTTACATGTTGACTTCTGATTGATCTGTACATTTTTCAGATCAAGATAATTATTGTTTTTGTAAAAAGGTGCAGTATTTGTAATTTTTTAGATTATCAGAATATTTTTTTGTGTAAGTAATTTAATAATTTTTGAGAATATTTCATAGTTTTCCTTTACATCTTTTACTTTATGGAATGACTGGGTTCTGGCCACCACACACAGTTCTAATAAAATACATAAATAAGAATACAATAAATGCTAGCGCTTTCGAAGTGATCTACACTTCGTCCTCAAGTGGAGAAATGAATAACATATTCGAAAATAAGAAATCAGATCCCAACGGACGTTTGAGTTGGACGGAACCATTCAGGATTTAGGGGTGTTGGCATTGGGCCCTGTCGCCGGGGGCTAGGAAAGGGAGTGGTGAAGAAACATCGTAGAGAGGGAGAGAGATGAAGGTCCCAGTGATGGAAACAAGAAGGGGAAATTTGGAATGAAGGGGGAATATAAACAAAAAAACAACCAAGGTGGCAAATGCATTGGCAAGCAGTACAGAATTGAAGTTAAAGAGAAGGAGCAAGGAACTTCCGGGGTTGGAACTATTTGTGGAATCCGTATTGGGGAATAGTGAAAACTGATAGGTTGTCGTTGTAACTCAGCCTGTCAGTGATAATAAAGAAGGTTTCTTTGCATTTGCGCTTGAAATGGTTATTCTCCCGACAAATGATGGTGGGATTGTGGAGGTCCAGAGAGTGATTGTTATCACGACAATGAATGAAGGTTAGATAATTAGTATCGCCCTTAATGACGGCATTGGAGTGTTGAGCAACCCGCTTTTTTAAGGCTTGGCGTGTTTCGCCGATGTAACGACAGGAGTTGCACATGCATGAAATGGCGTAAACAACGCCTGTGGAATTAGTGCCGCGGTCATCACGATGATCCAGGGATAATAATCGATTAAGGGGTTGGGAGATCGGGGAGGTGAGTACGATGTTGAGACCTCGAAGGATGTTTTTTAGAGCCGGAAAGATGGAGGGGTGGTGTGGGACAGACAAATAGATGTTTCGGGGGCTGGTATTGTACTGGAGGGGGGGGGGTTGTATATTAGGTTAAGGGATGTGGCAATATTATGTAGGATGAAGTTAGTGGGGTAATCGTTAGTGGACAGGATGTGAGTCAGTTTATTGATCTCACTCCAAAACTAATGTTCGGAGCTCGAAAGGAAAAAAGCTCGATTGACCGCCATGCGTACAATGTTCCTCTTGAATGCAATAGGGCAGGCGGAATGAAAATTGAGAGTGACTCCCATGTGGGAAGGCTTCCGATAGACGGCAGTTTGGAAGGAATTATGTTTCCTAGAGACCAGTGTGTCCAAAAATGGGATGGATAGATCAGCTTCATGCTCAATTTTGAATTTTATGTCGGGATGCATGCAATTTAGAATGTTAGACACTTTTTGAATGGAATTTGCATCTGCATAAAAGAGGAGATCGTCGACATAGCGGACGTAAAGAGGGATGTGCACATGATGAAGATCGAAGAATAGATAAGCACTTTCCTCTATGTAGCACATGCATATCTCAGCTAACATGGCCGAAGCTGAAAGGCCCATGAATAATCCGTTGGATTGGATGTAGATGCTGTTATTGAAGGAGAAGGCCTGCATTCGATATAAGGCATCAATAAGTTTCATCATATTGGCAATAAGCACACACTCCCTGAACCTAGTATAGTGCTTGACATTAAAGAAACAAAGGGCCTTATAGATTAGATCAATGGTGATGGACGTGAATAAGGCATCCACGTCCAGGGAAAAGAAAACGTAGTGGGGTACAAACGGAAGGGCCCTGACTTTTTGGACGAAGTCTCTGCTGTTGTTGACGGCGAAATGTGAGGTAATCCTGTATCGGCTCAGCTTGCGGGAAATGATGGAGGATAGGACGGAGATTGCCGAGTTTGTGCAGTTCACTATGGGGCGGACTGGGTATAGTCCTTGTGTGTCCGGATGTTTATGGACCTTGGGAAGGACCCTGAGACGGGGTATGGTGCGACGAGCGTCCTTGATGATGGCACAAGCGCGATTGGTGATTAACTGTTCACTGAGTAGTTTCCTGGCAATCCTTCTAATGAGGTTGGTAGCGTCTTTAGGATCGCTGGTGTAGAAATCAGTTCCATTAGTGTCACGGATAAAGGTGTTACCCATTTGCAGGTATTGTTCTTTAGATAAGACGACAGTGGCACCGCCTTGTGCCATCATCAAGGACGCTCGTCGTTGCTTTGCTGATTTTTTATTTTATTTGCTAAGATTTTTATTAATCTATAGTATTTCTCAGTGCTACTTTGTAGTTTTTAGTTGCTTCTTACATTTGTAATGGTAATTCGAATTTTAATTACAAAATTAAAATCATAAAATTAAATTTTTAATTTTGTAATTCATTTTGTATCTTATTTTTGTAACAAATCACAAATGTTTTATCAACATTGGATATCTGAAGGACAAATACATAAAAAGGACAAAACATTTGAAATATTCTTAAAATCACAGGTTAAGGGATTATGAGAGAGATATTATTAGCCCTCTATGATAAGATCTTATCAGCTACGATTATGCACTTTTCAAAAAGCTAAGATTTGACAAGAAGAGAACAATGTTAATAAAAAAAAAAAAAATAGCATTTCATTATAGAAAGACAAGAAAAACAAATGGTGCGTTATTATTGATTCAGAAACCTCCAGTCTTCATTCTGTGAGCACCAATTGAGTACTAAAGCATTTAATAAATATTGAGGAGTCAGTCTTTTTAGCAGTCAAAAAAAAAAAAAATTACAGGAATTACAAAATAACAGATCAAATAAAAATTGTTTTGAGGAATATAATAAAAACTAGATAATCAATCAAATAAAATTTTAAAAAAATTCTCCCCCCCCCCCCAAAAAAAGGCAATAGTATATTTGGTATGAGATTATATTGAAAGAATATTAATTTTGTAATTAATGAATCAGGATCAAATAAAATTAATCAATCAGGATTAATAATCAAGTAAATAAGTGCTCTTTCTCTTTTACTTTTTTTTTTCCAAACCATCATGTCCTATATAATTGTCAACTTGATGCTTTTTTTTTTTGTTTCTTGTGAAGTCTTAAGTTATTATGTCTGTCAGTCTAATATTCCATATAAATTAAATTTATTAAATAATAGGTTTAGTGATTATTTTATTTATTTATTTAGAAAAATCCCCGATTGCGGCGTTACTTAGCAGAGGCCATTGCCCAGTGTTCGAGATGGGGCAATAATAGAATTGTACTTGGCCAAGAAGGAGCTATAGGCTCTCTGGTTGAATTCTTGCATGGAAGTGACCCTGTAACTTTGCGTTATACATGCATTGCATTAAACAATCTCTCTCAGGATCCAGCAAATTGTATTATGTTGCATCGTTGTAAAGTAGTTAATGTAAGTATTCATAGTTTGATAATCATAATGTTTTTGTAATTGTAATTTCATACAACTGCTATAACATTTAGTCAGTTTAGATAAATTCAAATGTAGTATTTTGAAATTACATTGATGTCATAAATAAAGCCGGTACACCTGATTAAGGTTGAAGAAATTAATGATATAATGAAGAAACAATAGGCACGACCTGATTTCTTCAGTATATCATTAAATTCTTCATCATTAATCAGGTTTAACAGCTTTATTTATAACATCAAAGTATTATCAGTACACGTAAAAAAACTTTTATTTGAAATTGCATATTGATTAAAAAAAATTAAGAGTACAGTACAGTATTTGTAATTAAAAGACATAAACAGTGCCAGATTACCAAATAGGCAAAGTAGGCACCTGCTTATGGGCCCCGCGACAACGGATCAAAATAATATTCATTTGATCTTGAAGGAAAATTACAATCAAGCTTTCTTAAATTGTTTCCAAAGATAGAAAGAAAAAATGAATCAACGCAGAGAAATGAAAACTTTACATTAATGACTTTATAGAGAAAATACTGTCTTAATGTAATGTACCCATTAACAACTTAAAGTACATAAACCATAGACATCAGGTTCACATTACAGTTTATCTCTTAAAAGCGCTCATCTTTTGTCAGCTGTCAGTTTGTAAATAATTTCGGTGCAACCTACGTATGTTATAATTTACAGTAGTGATGGTTTTCAGGGCCAGATTAACCATTAAGCAAAATAAGAACATGCTTTGGGCATCATGGGAAGGAAGGGGCATCACAGAATTTTATTTATCATGGATCATATGGTGCAAAACTGCAAATGGTGCAGCTGAACCAGGATCCTCAAAAAGGGGGCTCCCCACATTAAATGAAAAAATTATTCTAAATAAATATATATGTACAGTAATTAAAAACAATAATAATAATAATACAGGTTAATGCCGTGCCGGCATGGTCGTGCGGTCTCAGGCGTCGGCCTGCCGTGCGGCCTGTGTGCCGGTACCCGGGTTCAAATCCCGGTCGAGAGCATGGATGTTTCATCTTTCTTCTTCTGTGTTTTGTCCGTTTCTCCCCTGGGACTTACTATCTCAGGGTTATTTCTTTAGGGATGTGAATCTCGTCCCCCTTCTGGAATTTCCTAGCCTCACCCTGACATTGTCAGGTAGGGCTAACCTCTGGTCCATAGTTGGCCAAAGTCGATGAAAGGAAAGAATAATACAGGTTAATGATATACATTAATCTTGGGAATACAACAAAATTAGAATCTGCTAAATACCACACTATCCATGGAGGCTCACATGATCGTTCTTGTCTTGGTCACATCGGCTGTCCCATTCAGTTGTCCACTGAGAGTGAGTGTAGGGATGCTTTGTAGGGAGGGGGGCTGCTGCCAGGGGCCACAAATTATGTAATTAAAAAATATATTACAATTAAAAAAAGTTAACGAGGAATTCACGTGGGTATGCATCATTTACGTCACATTCATATATATATATTTGCTCGATTGCATTTATTGCTATACAGTGTCACATTTAGTCCCTCGTATACTGTCAATGCTTTTGATACGTGTGTCAAATATGCCGCTTAAAAAGGGCAATTATTATTTTTAAAAGGAGATAAAGAACTAAGTCCTTGACCTTTTTTATTTATTTCTTTATAAATTAAGCATTAATATTTTTATCATTGTTATTATTATTTGCTCATCAAATTGAATGTACACTTAAAAGTGAAAATATAGGTGTCTCATGATCAAGAACGCTATTGGTGAACTAACCTTTTCGAAGTTAAAACTGCTGAAAATTTGTCATCGATCTTCAGTGATACAAGAACTCTCTTGCCATTATGGTCACTGAATACGCCGTCTTGCAAAAGGTAGATTTCCAAGATATCCTGAAAGATTTCACCACCAAAAAAAATTGGGGAAAGTGAATGTTTTAAAGTTTTGTAGGTTTATTAAATTTATTTTTTTTTAAATTTTTTCTGCCTAGGATTTCTTCTGCCTAGGGGCCTTCACAGGGTTTAATCTGGCTCTGTAAACAAATCAATGAAAGGAAGCAAAACACAAAATATTCTTCCTATCAGGTTGTAAAGAAAGTTCACGTGAAACTTCCTATGTGACATGTGGAATGGAAGATACTACAAGCCTGCCGTGACGTAAACATCCAATAATGCTGTGCTCAAAAGAAGAGACTCCAAGGACAGAATGTGCACTGTTGTGGTGAAGATTAGTTGCATGTGGTGATGATAAGATGGTGATATCAAATGAAGGTGTTTGTGCAGTATTGCTCTATGAATATCTTGAGTGGTGTTAAAGTAATGAAAGCACTAGGAAAATCGAAAAGCCTTTGGTGACGATACTATCGGACAGAGTACCTGTTATGACAGGTACAGAAAATTCGACACTGGTGCAGATCTGTCAGATATGCCCAGAAGTGGACGACCCAGTGAGCTGGAACATGATGCAGTTCAACAATTGCTTTAAATCAAGCCTGATGCAACAATACAGGAGCTAGAAGAGGGACTACAGACCTCCCATACAACCGTCAACACCAGACTATGGAAGTTGCAATATTCGTGTAAACTGAGCAAATGGACACCCCATGCTTTGTCAGACCAGAATCAGATGAAACACTCTCCACTGCTGTTGCCCTGTGTGAAAGAGAAAAATGGGAGGGCTTTTTGCATAAGTTGGTCACGAGTGATACAAAATGGGTCACATACGTGAATGTTATGTAACACAGAGCATGAACCCCCATAGAAAGCCATAAAGCCACCACTTCATAGATGGAAGATGATGCTGAGTTGCTGGTGGGATTGCTGCGGTGTGATTCACTAAGAACTCTTACTGTAGAGCACTACCATCACCACCGATTCCTACATCCATCAGTTGGACAATCTCCATTGTGCACTGCAAGGAAAATGCCCATGTTGATTAATCAACATGGATTCATATTTCACCAGGATAACTCTTGCCCACATCGCATTACAGACCCAGCAATAATTGCACGAGCTGGAATGGGAAATATTGACACAACCCCCTTATTGCCAGGACCTTGCCCAGTCCAACTTCCATCTTTTCTGGGTTTTTTTCCAATTTTCTTGCTAAGAAAAACTTGCTACTGACGATGATATGAAATGTTGCCTAGATGCCTTCTTTAACTCCCGCTCACCAGACTTCTATCGCATTGGGATATTTGCCCTTTGTAGATCATTGGAACAAGGTCAAAAGTTCTAATAGGGGCTATCTGGATGATTAGGTACAGTGTTGTGTTTGATTGTTCAGCTTCAAGCACATGCTTCCCTATTTTCTGGAAACCTTCTTTACAATCTGATAAATATCATCTATATTTACAGAAACAAATGAGTTACTTCAGTAATCATCCAAACTTGAAACTGCATAAGGTAAAAGCTGAATAATAAGTAATGTCAGGAAAGATCAATATTTCATGAATTGGCATCAAAAGTACTGCATTTGATTCTGATCAATATAAGCTTATTTTAATATTTTGGAGGTCTCTTGAGATTGGATTTCAAAAAGCAATTTTATATCTGCATGTTTGTCTCTAACAGTGTATATAGTGAGGTTCTTATTAAAAATATTTTCTGGTTATTCAAAAAAAAAAAAAAATACATATGTGTATGAGTATTTGTATTATGTGACATAATTCTCAAATGAAACATCCTAAAAGCTAAAAAGAATGATCATTAGTGATTTTGGTACATTCTGGAACCACAGGTAAGAAAAAGGAGCTGTGTGTGTATTCTTTAAACAAGATAACTTGATCAAAACATCCTACAAAGCTGTAACATAAATGGGCTTATATTAATAAAAGAAGATCTGAGTTTGGTAAATATCAGAGGTAAAAAGCTACAGGCTAAAACCCCTAATCTCTGTATTTGCCTATACTGTATATTCTGTAGACATAACTCTTTAAATGTGCCATCCAATCAAGCTGTAGTTCTCCAAAACTGCATCTCTACCACAGGAAGAGCTCAATGGGTTATTCCATATCAAATCAATACAAGAACTGATCTTACCATCTCCAATTATAATAAAATTTAATATGCTTTTAGAGTTTAAACTACAAAAATAATATTTTTTCTTTCGTAGGTCTCTTAGTTTGAAATAAAGTCAAGGAAAGAAATAGGTTAAAATGCACTTATTGGTAAAATTGAAGTATAGGAATGTTACAACAATTTGGGAATGCTCAGGGAAGGTTTCATTTTCAGGGGAAGCACTAACCGAGGTGTCAAACAAAGACGATGTTGACCTATGTGTTTTCGTCATCCTCTGAAAATGGAACACACCTTTTGTTCCGAAACTGTCTGTTAATATTACTATACTTCAGTTTTACAAACAAGTAAATGCATTTTAACCTATTTTCTTTCTTTTACTTTATTTCATCAATGCACGTTAAAAGCCTTCTCATTCACTCTTAGTTCAAAAATTACAGTGCTTTGAAGTTGGCAATTTTTTATCATTTTTTTCTGTCTATTTTGGTTTACAAAAATAACTTATGGCCCAAATTAACATAGAAAGGTCGTTCACATATTGTTGTAAAGCTCTTGAAATTGGGTTTTCTGGTATTATTCAACATTTATGTGATCTGTGTAATTGAAAATTTATTTTGAGTTTGAATAATAATAAAAAAAAATGCCCTTCAATTTTTATGAAAATGATGATGTAATATTGTGGTAAATATGGCTTCATGATGAATATCAATGGGATCACAAGACAGAAATTTTTGAATGCAACTATCACACAGGAATTTTTCCTTTTGTTAGGTAGACAGTCATATATTTTAGCAAATAAATAACAGTATTTGGAATAATTAGAACTTTGTTTAAATTTAGCATAGTTTATTGACTTTAAATATTACTGCTTACAATACAGGGTGTTTCAAAAATACACGGCATAATTTCAGGTATGTATTTCCCACATGTAGACAATCAAAATAGTTCATTACAACATATGTCCGGAAATGCTTCATTTCCGAGTTATGGCCTTCACAACATTGAAAATCACCGGAACGTTTTTCGTATTTACAGATGAAGCACAGTTCACACGAGATGGCATAACAAATTTCCACAATCAGCATGTATGGGCGTATGAAAACCCAAATGCAACTGTTGTATCTCATCACCAGGTGCGGTTCTCCCTCAACATGTGGGCCGGTATCATTGGTGATCGATTAGTTGGACCCCATGTACTTGTAAACAGACTTACGGGGCAGGCGTACACAAACTTCCTGGAAAACACCATACCTCATGTTTATGACGACACTCCACTGATCGATCATCAGCACGCTCACTTCTTGCATGACGGCGCTCCTGCACACTTCAGTCGTACGGCTCGCCGGTACTTGGATCGAACGTTTCCTGATCGATGGATAGGTAGAGGTGGCCCAATTGCTTGGCCTCCACGCTCACCTGATCTGAACCCTCTCGATTTCTACTTGTGGGGCCATTTAAAATCATTGGTTTATTCGTCTCCGGTGCCTGATTTGGAATCCCTTCGGAATCGAATTGTGGCACGTTCTGAGGACATACGCAACATTCCTGGAGTGTGGGATCGTGTTCGCAGGTCATTGAGACATCGATGTGAGGTCTGTATTCAAGCAGGAGGTGGTCATTTTGAACATCTTCTGTAATGGCAACGACCGGCGGAACGAAAAACGTTCCAGTGATTTTCAATGTTGTGAAGGCCATAACTCGGAAATGAAGCATTTCCGGACATATGTTGTAATGAACTATTTTGATTGTCTACATGTGGGAAATACATACCTGAAATTATGCCGTGTATTTTTGAAACACCCTGTATATTTAAGAAGTTTGTAATATTTTTTAGGCTTAAGGTAAACATTTTTACTTGAGCAGAAAATAGAAATGAAAAACCCATAAATAATGCTTGTACAATTGTACTGTACTTGAACTGCCCGTTATCTCCACAGAAATTTTACATGTTAAAATGACCATAGTCTGATTTTTCTTAGTATTCAAAAATATTTTCATGAAGTAAACAAGGTAGCGATAGCAATTAGTAAACCAATCACAATGCTTTGCAATGGCTTCTGATACGTGAATGAAGAAAATTATTCAAAAGTTAATACAAAACGCCTACTTATAACTAAGTGGAGTGAAAAGTCGGTTGCGTGCAAATTAAAATATATTTTAACAAAGACATTTTAACATCTTCGACTAAATTAGAATTACTTCTACAAGAATTTAATCTCAAGCTCGTCTCACCTTCAAGAAGCTTCACCAGGTATGGAACGTGTCTCGACGCAGTCTATTCTAACGTAAAGGTGACTCAATCTGTACTCACTATTTATGGAATAATCATCATTCTTAGCTCAAATCTTGTTAATAGACTGAATTCAATAACTTTTGAATAATTTTCTTCATTCACGTATCAGAAGCCATTGCGAAGCATTGTGATTGGTTTACTAATCGCTATTGCTAACTTGGAGCCCGACCAGCTAGAGACACAAACTCTTCGGCTCTGAACTACTCTTGGAAAGACTTTTTCAACGACACCCTAATCAAGTCTCTAGTCCTCGTGGTTGCTGAGTTGATACTTGTCCACAGACAGACAAACCGGAGATATAAGGATTCACGGTATCAGAAACCTAAAAACAAAAATAAAAATAAAGAATTTAAATAGTATCTCAATTTTTTTCTGTACTTTTTGGAATTTTCAACAAATGTTCATGCTGTTATTGCAATTAATCTTGGCTATCAGAGTTGAACTGAAAAATGACAGTTCAGTGTTTTTCTCAGTAATGATTCTGTATTGTTATTATTATTATTATTTCTAATTTTTACTTATAATCTGGTCCAATTCTGTGGGTGCTGCGTAAAAATATAATTATTTTATTTTAGAGTCTTAATGACATTACAAAAATATTACAGATTTGAATCTGTAATGTAAGTTTATCAAATGCAGAACTACAAATTAGTGAGCTGGGAAATTATGCACTCAAAAAGAACATAAATATATTTGGTAGAATTTAATTTGTTAATAAAATCAGCTTGAAGTTATCCCTGGGCACTAGCAAAATTACAATGTTTGTTTATTGTTATACCATCTGCTTGTAAGTTTTTAAATACAGTATTTTGTAAAATAAAAATAAAATATGACTCAAATTGGAAACATAGGGATACATGACCTATAGTATTACATATTTTGCTTAATTCAGTTTCTATTTTTTTTTTTTTTTTTAATTTTCGTTTTAGATAGTTCTTTAGTAACGTAAAAGTGAGAACTTTTATACAAGAGTAATATTGATATAATAAGTATAATAAGTTTGTTATATATTTTTTGCAATAGAATTTTATGATCTAGATGAGAGATTGGCAACATTTTCTAAAAGGAAAAAAAAAAAAATCCAGCACATCATCTAACCACAAAAGAAAAAAATGTGATGTTGGAAACCACATGAAACTCATGTGCTGTAGGTTTCCAATGCTAATCTAAATTATGTAGTAGTATGTTTTAATATAATGATTAATTGAAGTAGCAATTACATTTTAAAAAATTTTAGAAACAGATGATAAAATAGAAATTGACCTGCAATTAGTAAAATCTGAATATTTCCTAAATTTAAATGTAGGAATTTGATAACTAGTATATTAGGATAAGTATCAGTATTTATTGTTTTGTCAATAAGGATTGTTAATATTTCTGCAAAATTCTTAATATTATTTTGTATATTAACTTAATATGTTATCTAATGCATATGTTATCCATGATGATATGCATTTTTTTGAGTTTTTATTTTAAATATTTTTGATTATTTTTTTACGTCATTTGCAGTTGGAAGTAGTTGTACCACGGAGTATAATTTGTTTTACAGCATTTTGTTTCTAATATACAACTGTTTTAACCTATGTTGTATTCATAAACTGGGAATTGAATTTTTAAGCCTACACAAAAATTTTATGTAACGATTATCGATTAATCGATAAAGATATGTTTATTCATGTACTCCTTTTTTTTTTTTTTAAAAAAAAAAAAAAAAAATTATGCACCGAGATACACGATGATTGTATCCTTCAATTTATTACTACTTAGAAATCGTATATCTAGGTGTATAATATTTTTTTTTAATATCTAATTATGTTGGCCAGTGCCAGATTATTTATGTTTATACATTTTGTAGCTTCGGATTTAGATATACTGTTCGGTTTTGTTTACGAGAGCCTTCAGCGCTTTTGCACATGCGTCAGATCTCTTTCGATTTCATCGAAATAGGGGTTGTTTACTTTTTATCAGAGTTAGTTTACCGGTAGCAGCGTTCTATTTGAGCTTTTCAGGAAAGAATTATGGAAAGAATAAATACTATTGCAGAATTGCTCCTCCTCTATTTTTTTCTTAAAAGCGAAAATGTCCAAAAGAATTTCTTAGTAAAGTCGTCCACCAGTGATGGGTCTGCTTTTTGAAAACGGACAGTAGTATGTGTTGTTTGTATGTAATTCTTATCGTACAGATTAATATCAGATACATCACTCAAGAAAAATGTTATCTCACTGCTCACCAATAGATGGCGCTACCTGCATCCATCTCTCTCCTGTTTATTTTCTTTTGATGTTTTTTGATGTTGTTCGATCACTTTTGAGAAAGCACTGCATAGGACTTGAAACATCATGTATAAATATATCTTTATCGCTTATTCAAGTAGTTTATTACACACAATTTGTGTGTATGCCTAAAAGTTCGATTCTAATTTATTAGTATTTTTTTTTGTCGTCATCACTGACTTCTGTTTCTCCTACATTTACAGAAGTGTGATCCATTTCATTTAGATATTCCTAAGTCCATTTTTTTTTGTTTCAATTTTACCAATTTGCTGTTGGAGTTTATAATTTTCATTGATAATTGATTTCATTTTTTTTTTAATAATTAAATCCGTTTTTAAAATGTTCATTTAGTTTATTTTGATGTTTTTATGTAATTCTTCAATTACAATAGTATTTTTTCTCTCTCTTAATTCATTTTCTTTTTCTACTATTACTACCGTAAGGTTGTATTCATGCAAACAACATGTAAATAAACAATATTTTATTTTTAAAATTTTCTATTATTTTAATTTCTTAAAAATTACAAAATAGGATAGTAATCATATAAAATATCAATTTCGCAATTCCTTGAAATTGAGATTCTTGTAAGCATGATAATCTCAAAAATGATGATCTACATCAATTTTCATATTTAAGAATTCAGTCTTATTACCAAGACCTCATTAGTTATTTGTAGATTTATTTTATAGGTCACTTTCAAATATGGGCTGAATACTTAAATAATACGGAGTAATGCAATGATCTATATTAAACTTCATATTTTAAGAGTTTATTTTTGTTATTTCTTTTGTTTTTGGTGTTTGTATAATGCACTGAATTATATTGAATTTCCCATTGAGAGTTTATTATTGCTATATACATCTTATTAGATTGGATATTCTTAAACCCAAGTTATGGGTCACTTTTAAATGCCCTTAGTTTTAGGCATTACTCTGTTTTTAAAACAAGGGTTTTCTAATCAGTAATTTACTATCTTTGATCCAGATAAACCTATATTTTTTTTCTCTAGTAATTGTTTTGATTTTCAAAACAAGTTTTTTTTTTTGTTCCCACAAGGCCAAATTCTCAATAAAGTTGATATAATTTTCATTATCATTATCAAATAACTCTTTTGTATTGTACTCTTTACTTCTTTCATGTTTCATCTAAGTTTGCTTTGATTTTAGTGATGGAAATTTAATAATAAATGGCTCTTATCAACCTTTTTGTACCAGTGTTGGTATTTAATGTGCTATTCAGTATTTTAACAACTATCAGGATTATTTAGTAAATGTTTGCTAATTTTTCCATTATTTCATAGGTGTTTTCATTTTGCAATTATTTATATCGAAGATTTCCTGACTATATCTTCTTGAATATTCTTTCATGTTTCAATTTCTTGTTCAATTTTTCTTACTTTTTTCTTTATTCTTTACTTTAAATTTGATTGATTGTATTAATTTTTTTTTATTCAATATGTCGTAAGTATTATATTTTTCTACAAGATCATCTGATTCATTATTCATAAAAAACACTCTGTAACAGGGTGTATATAAGGGGGGGGGGGGGGGGGGCCCCCCCCCCCCCCCCCGAAATAATGAAGGTATGTCCT
>JAFIDM010009631.1:194386515-194398420 GCA_023159025.1 Thereuonema tuberculata
GAAAGAGCAAATTTCTTAAATTAATGCGCTTTTGTGACTTCCAAATTTATTTTAGTTTCAAAATTTAACACCAGATGCCGCTGATGAAGTGAATGTTATATTCGAAGCCGATACATTCGCAGAAACAGATTTTTGAAATTATTTGGTAATTTATATTTCAGAAATCTGTCCGGCTTAGTTATATATATATATATATATATATATATAGATACATACATACATACATACATACAGGGTGGGCAAAATAAAACTGGCTCGGAAAATAAATTTACAGATCTATTTCAAATATTGTCAAGAGGACAGACCCTTGTTAATGAACATCACAGAAGATGCTGGAATTGGCCACCGTTATATGGTACATATAATAATATGGTACATTCAACAGTCATGTGAACAGATAATGCATCTCAACGTAATATAAATAGGAGAGCAGCAGATACTGCCACATTACTGTGTTGATGCACAGTGAGAAAATGGAAAAAGCTGGTGATTTAACATGTTTCCAATGTGGGATGATTATAGGCTACCACTTGAAAGGTATCAGTATTTCCAAGACAGCACGGTTGGTGAACTGTTCCCATGCTGCTGCTGTTATGTATACAAGAGCTGGCAGAATGATGGAGAGAGACATGGCAACTGCTTGAGTCAACTTGTGATGACCAAGCGACAATACCCACTGAGGGCGTAAAGGATGTCTGCCAACAGCAGTATGATTGTCAAGCATATAACTGGGGACCATGTATATTGTGTCTCAGGTAACTGCATAAACATGGTCTTCTCTCCATGGCCTCCGGAATAGATACCATGTCCAATACCCATATTATGCACATATTGGCAAGTGCCATGCATTTGCACAGGAATTTAGTACCACTGGATGTGGAAGATTTGTGGATGGTTTCCTTCTTTGATGAGTCATGGTTCCAGGTATTGTGGGTGGATGGACAGTGCAGGATCAGAAGGAAATCCACAACAGATTTTGGTTCTGACACCACAGTCCCATGTAGACAGGGCCAGCAGTGAAAATTTCATGGTCTGCTGGGACAGTTTAGGATCCCTAATATGAATCGAGGGTTCCTTGATGCAACTGGCTATTTGTCATTGTTGCCAATCAAGTGTAACCCTTTGTGGCAATGGTCTTTCAAGGAGGTGACTTGTGTGCCCAACAGGATAATGCACCATGTCATACTGTACAGGTTGTGAGCAATTGACTTGTTTAACACAAGGATGAATTTCAACTCATGGTCTTCTTGTTCACCTGATTTGAATCCCATTGAGCACCTTTGTGATCATACGACAGGCATTTGCTGCTTGGATGTATCACCAAGTACTGTGGCCCACCTATGGGAGACACTGCATAGTGTCTGAAAAGTTGAATACTTTTCTTCCAGCTGCCTTCCAGAATCTCATCAAGTCCATGCCTCATTGTATAGTTACTGTATTAGCCACAAAAATGGATAATACCCACTATTATGTTGCTAATCATAATACTTTGACTGCACAGTGTTTATAGTTTGGGGGAAATTTTCTTAACAGAAAAAACACACAAAAACTTCCATTAATATTTTTTCTTGTTTTTGTCACATACTTTGTACTACTTTTTTTTTTCTCTTTTTTCTAATTATAGATCTTAAAAGATAATAAGCTTTGTTTTATTTTCTATCCAGTAGTTTTCAAAGAAATGTAGTAGTGTTGTTATAGAAAATGTTATTTACTGCACAGTAATTGCTTGACATTTTTTAGCTATATTCATGACTGCCAGGATTTATGAGTGTGTAGTGTGTAAATCATGCAGACAAGTTGTAAAGCCTAACAAAAAAGAAAATATTATGCTTTCGTTTTTCATTAAATAAAGTTAACTCACTAAGTAACCTTAGTTTTAAATATTCAACTCAGTTGAATTTATAGTTATTAAACTATGTAAAATTCAAAATGTTTGTAATTATCTTAAATTTTCTTTAGCATTTTTGTCCATTGATATTAAAGTGAGTGTAGCAACATTTTTGAAAGAAAATATCATACACAGTCATTACTGAGCAAAATATTGAGCTAAATAATAACCAGGACTAATTGTTATTGCAACACAGTAAAGTTAAAAAATCCTTGAAAAATTTGAGCTTCTGTTTTTTTATTTATTATTATTTTGTTTCATAAATATTCCATGAATTAAAATAATCAATTCTGGTGTTGATGAACGCCATGGAAAATAAGCTCAGTTGATCTAGAATTTGGTTGAAAGTTTTGAAAGGTTGCTTTTCACATATTGCATCAATTAAAGCTTCTAATATCAGTCTGCTTTCTTACATTGACACTGTAGTTAGCATAGCAACATTTAGCAATACTAAAGGTTTACAAACATTAAAACTTAAAAGGATTACATGCATACTTGCTGTTCATTCTAGCTATATTTTTTTTTAGTTTTATCTTTTAGTAACACTATTGATGTTAAAAAAATCCTCATTTGATTAAGGCTCTTAGGAACAAAGAAGATATAAGCTCCCGTGATCTGCTGGTGCAGGGACAAAGTAGTGGTTGAGGCTAGTCTGAACCTCATCTTCTTTGACAGAGGATTAGGTGAAGCTGTGGTCTATCTGGAGGGGAAACATGTGATCCCTGTTGGTGAACAAACCCTGACTTGAGTCAGTACACGTGTTACACTTATTGAGTTTTCTGGTCCCAAAAACACTAGACAGAGTGGGCGAAAAATTCATATACTCCTGTCAGTAAACTGGATTTGAAATGAATTGATATGCCTATTATGGATCCAAAACACCTGTATGCACAGACGGATGCGTCTCCAGATCCGTATGCTCATTTTCTGTGGTATCACAGTCGTAAGGCATTGCTCACAGCAATCTGCAATTCAGCGTTGGAAACATAACACTGTTTGCGGACTTCCTGTTTAATGATTTCCCACAGAGAATTGTCTGGCGTGGTGGCCATGAAGGAAATTTCTCAAATTCATGGCCAATCCACCTGTTTGGGAAAAGCTCAACAAGCAATGGATCACTCATGGTAAAATGAGCTGGTGCTCTGTCTTGTTGAAACACAGAGTCAGCTAAGCCTTTCAACTCCAGTTCAGGCAGCAACCATTCATAATCATATGCAGATAAGTCATCTGATTCACTGGGCCTTTGATGAAATACGGTCCAAGAAGATGTTCTTCCGTTACCCAGGCCCAAATCATAATGTGCAGTGGATTTGTTTGAGTTCTTGAAAGAAATGTGGATTTTCCTTTGACCAAAAATAAACTTTCTGATCTTTCAAACTTCAATTGATAGCACATTCATCACTAAACAGAACTCTTCGTTGGTCTTCTCTTGTTGGGAAATTTTGGAGAAGCAAGTTGCATGCTTCTTCGCGCCGTGTTTAAAACCACATCTGTTAGCTCATTCACTGACAATGGGCTAAAAGGTTTCACTTTCAAATCCTTTCGCGTATAGTCTCTCGTGGTTGACCGGGGAATATCCAATAATTTGGCAGCATGCTTGCAAGTCGACTTCACGGTAGATCGTGTTATGGATTCTCCATGTTTCCAAATGTGTTGACTGTATTCCAGTCCGATTCGATTGCTTGTATGTTGTCAATGTGTGAGTGTGCGATTGTTTCATTGTTGCTTCCATTGCTCGCTGATTGACGTATTTCCAGAAATGTTACATATACAACTGTCTCCAAAGCATACATATAGACTTTTCGCCCACTCTGTAACATAATTAAAAATAGTAAATGTTTTCTTTTTTCAGAAAGATAAATTCTGAAAATCTTTGTCTTCAGATGTTTTTGTAGTGTTTTTACATATATCATTCTTTATGATACCGAATGTTTGCTTGTCATACTGAAGACAGAGAAGGGGAACTGCTTCATGTTAATTCAGCACAAGTTGAAACTTCATTTGCAAGTCGGCACTAATTTGCCTTACTGAAAGGTTTGTCACAATAGTCTTAACTGTCACAATTTGAATCTGTTTCAGTTAAGTTGTTCAATCAGTTGAAACTATGCAGTTAGACTCATAAAACAAATACTTTGATTCTTTCAATACCGATTCCAGGGTGTTTATTTTCTTATTACGATAAAAAATAAACTGTATAAGTTGAGATACTGTCAATGCTGTTCACTATCAGAATTGGAGATCTAATGTAATGGGTATATCATATTCTTTGTTTTTAGATATTTGAATCCATCTTTAAATTACATGATTTGTTAATCCTGAAACCTCTTTTTTTTATGAATCTTAGTTGCTGTTGAAGCATATGTCCACATCTGATGATCCAATTCTTCAGGATGCTGCCTCCACTTGCTTATCAAATGTTCGGCTTGTAGGCTTAATTAGTGACAAAATTTATCAAGCAAGGAAACAGTGATTAATGCACCATTATAATTACTTTGGATTTTAGTAAAAATGATTCTTCCTCGTATTGTTTTTTAAATTCTGTTGGTGCATTAAATTTTTTTTTTAAACAAAAGGATAAGTATTTCCATCAAACCTTAAAATTTCAAGTCTCCAGGACTTCAGCACTATTTGTACCAGTATGGTTTGTATCTTACATTAAAAAAAATGAAAACAAGAATAGGTGACAGAAAATAAATAAAAAACTATACAACAGAAGGTGTGTTTTAATTATTGAATTTTAATTATACAACTAGTGACATTGTTAGAGTTACTGGTAACAGATTAAAGCTTTTTTTTTTTTTTTTAATTAGAGGTTATTCCTCAAGACTTATCAAATTTTGATCTTACTGAATTAAAACCACTCAGTTACCCTTCCCGTTTTTGACAATTGCAGAATATTAGCTCACAGTAGATGCAGAAAAAATAATTATAATTACTACCCTCTGAATTCATGAAGAATTAAGGTTATGACATTTTCAAGTGTTGATTATTTCCCAAAGACACAACTGATTTTTGCTTTTGAAATATCCATCCTCAAATTTTGCAAAAGCTTATTTAATGATTATTTATGAAGGATGTGACTTTTTTGAGAACTCCTTTGAGATGTCCATTGATTTAGTATCATCTAATTGTAAGCCCAATTTCTTGAAAATTGGTTGTATCATTCTTAAGTAATTTACAAACTGTGTCAATGGACTGGGATACAGAAGAGCTCAGCTTTACTTTGGTCCAAAAATTCTATAATAGGGTGATTGGTAGATCAACAAAAACAGCAAATAGTGATTCCATAACAAATTGGCATTGGTTGAATTTTCAGAGGGAAGGGAGAGATCTTTAGTTTTATTGGAGGTTAATGTATTGGTTGAAGAACAGTCAGCTATAGATAAAGAAGCAAAAGAAAAGACTAAACACCAATGAATAAAGAAGACTAAAGTTAGATTTTGGTGAAATCTTTGTTAAGCAGATAAACAAATACAGATGTTAATGATGTACTGCAAAAGGTATAAATAGAGGACAAGATAAATAAAGTTGTCAGATAAAAATGCAGGCAAGAGGATTGGGGGAGGGATTTGATGATGCATTTTATTTAGGTTTACTATTTGACCTAGGAACTATAATCACTTTCTCATGAAATCTTGTTATGTCTGAATTATGGCGACTTAGAACAAAGCGATCCCAGTTGATATTTCATATTATAGGCTTGGGATACTAATCTGCAAAACAGTGATTCTCAATCATTTTTTACCTAAGCATCCTTTGGCAGCCAATTCTCATTTACTATATTTCCACATTTTGTAAATTCCAAATTTTGGGGAGTTGGAACTTTCCCAAGATCATTACAAATTTTAATTAGAAAAGCATTGCAATGAAACATTTGTATTTTAAACCACCTCTCTCTCACTTTTAGATGGAAATAAAAAATATTGCAAAGTATAGTTTTTTTTTTCTTTCTGAATTTCATAACTGAACTTTTTCATTGGCTTTATTATTTATTTTTTTTTAAAAAGAAAGGGGAGTTCTCAAAAATTAAAATTCAAGAATAATGTTTAAAATATGAATTCAAAAGTTATTAATTGAATTTTTTCTTTTTATTTTATTTTTCCAAATTAAAAACATTTTTCATTGATAACCCGAAGAACTTGGGATCTTAATAAGAATCTTGAAATTTTTGATGTGCAGCTTTTTAAAATCTTGCTCAAAAGAACTGAAATAGTCTCAGCTGATTTAGCATTTAACTTATTACAATATTTTTATAACTATATATATCGGGTGTAACAGGATTGTGTTACATCTCAAATATTTTTTTATGTATCCTTGTAGTGTAATGCAATCATAAAAGAATACGGAAAACATTATTCCCTTTTGAAATATCATTTGACTTTTAATGACATCAATTTTGCAATCTGAAATGGAACACCCTGTATACTTAGACATATTTAAATTCTACTTGAAATTTGGAATTCAACAATGTAACACTTGCACATTTTCGTTCGAATGTGTTATGTATGAGAAATATTTGAAAACACATAATTGACATCGAATGGCATTGAGAAACTACCGGCATGCGTGTTTCTACTATATTATATTGTAATATGTCTACGTATTGTTAGTGAGTGAGGTATGACTACATCGACAGAAGTGTTGTTGTGGTGGAAAATTGAGTGTTACAATTATACACGAAATGAGCAAAATGATATGCTGTTAATTTATGGGGAGTGTAACTGAAATGGAATTGCTGCCTGTATGCTGAAAGGTACCCTGACCGACATCATCCATCTCGAAATTATTTTCATAAAGTGGAACAGAAATTGCGTGAAGAACTGACTAATGCCCGGGAACATTTTATTATTTCTGAAGACGTGGAAATCGATATTGTGGCTTACACGACACTAAATCCTACAACATCAACAAGAGAAATTGCTATCGTCACACCTGCAAGTCACCAATCCGTTTGAAGAAATTTAAGAAAACATGGATTCTGTGTGTACAAGTATCAGTTACATCAACACTTGTATGAAAATGACTGCGACAGACGTTTTACAGTTTTGCAATTAGATGTTGGATAATCACACGAAAAATAATAATTTTCCATTCCACATTTTATACAAGACGAAACATGATTTACAAATAACAGCATGTTCAATAGAAACAACATTCGTTACTGGGCCCAACAGAATTTAAGGTTGGTTCATGAATGAAATTTTCAAGAAAGGTTTGGGTTCAATTGCTGTATCAATGTTTTGGGCAATCGAATAATAGGTCCGATGTTGTTTGAAGGACAGTTGAATGGGGAATGATATCTTGGTTTCTTGCAAAATGAAGTAGAAGAGGTAATAGATGAATTACCGTTGAATGAAAGACAGCAGATGTATTACCAACATGATGGGGCACCACCCCACAATTCCAGAATTGTTACCCAATATTTATAGAATAGATTTGGCGATCACTGAATTGGAACCAATGGACCAGTACCGGGGCCACCTAGATCACCAGACCTGACGGTATTAGACTTTTTCATCTTCCCTCACCTGAAAAAATATTGTTTATTCGAAACCAATTACTATATTAGCTGATCTACAGAATAGAGTATGAGAATGATAGCCAGTATAACTCAACAGTTGAATAATGTTATGTGGGAAGTAATTGAATGAGCCTAATTATGTAGGGACGCTCATAGTGGACACTGAGCAACTTACATGAGCCAATGTATTTCTTTTCTATGTTCGTAACAGTCATTACAATGAATATTTGTTGTAGTTTTTATTTTCATTCAATAAAGTACAGGAATAGATAGTTAGGTTTGTTTTCCCAGATTCCTCATGCGTAACACATTTGAATGAAACATGCAATTGATGCATTGTTGAATTCTAAATTTTAAGTAGAATTTAAATGTCTAAATATACAGGGTGTTCCATTTCAGATTGCAAAGTTGATGTCATTAAAAGCACAAATGATATTTCAAAAGAGAATATAGTGTTTTCCATATTCTTTTGTATCATTACTATGCCAAATTGCATTACCCTATGAGGATACATAAAATTTTTTTTTTTTTGAGATGTACTTTAAAAATATTTAAAGTCTCTCATCACAATTCAGTTTCTGCAAAGGACAAGGAATTTTTAACTATCTTATCAGCAAACAGTTTATACTTTGCACCAGTTTCTAGCCAGAAATGATAGTGGTTCATCTTTCTTATTCTTTCCTGAAGTAGATTTGTAGCATATAACATTTCATTTGCACTTTTATTAACAAAACGAATGCTAATTCTTTTTGTTTTCAAGCTCCACTAAGTTTTGATAATACATTCTGCCAATCAACTGACAGTTCAAAAAGTTTTAGAACAGTTAGGATCAGAAGAATACAGTTACTCAATGAAGTAATTCATCTGGAATAAATAGTCGAACTGTAGAAAGCAATTGTTAGTGGCAAAAATTAATGAATTATCATTGACAAAACATTAGTTATATGAAGAGTATTTACATGGCTGTCGTCATGCTACAGTAATGGTGTTGTTTCTAAATTTACTTTCTCTATTATCAGTTCATATAATGTAGTTTTATATTGCATGAATCAGCTTCATTGAAAATTCCATTAGGCAAGACAATTTGTCAAATAAAACTGATATTCTAGAATTAGAAAAAAAAAAGCAAAAGACAAATTAATTTATTAATCCAGAATTTTCAACAGATTAGATCAATAATTGGCTTGGTTTTATTAGTTACTTTCCTATAAACCTAACTTCCCTTAGGAAAGGGAAGTTAGGTTTATAGAATCTGTGGGTGAATAACTTTTGAACCTATGAATGAGTCTTTTTGAAACTTGGGTTGCAAAGGTATGGGAAAAAGATTGTTTGTATTTGAAAATTTCTCCATGTGAATTTCTGAAGAGAAAGTTTGTGTGAAGGTGGCAAAAAGTTCCATAGAAAAGTATTAGAAGTTAACTGATAGCAAACAATGAATTTCACAAGAAGTCACACTGAATGGAATCCATTTTAAATTTTTACGTATTTTCATTTGACTAAAATTAAATGGAACTAGGCCATTCCCCTGTCTTCCCCTGGTAAGTATGAGATAATCCAAGAAGAATCGATTCCAAGCGGTTATGGCAAAAAGTGATATTTTATTCTTGTAGTCCCCATGGCCTAATGGATAAGACGTCTCACTTTGGATCAAAAGGTTGCAGCCTCGATTCCCGTTGTGAATGTTTCATTGTAGTAATTATTTCTATTTTTCACAGGAAATTAACAATTGCGCCACAGACAGACAGAGAAATAAAAGATTTTAGTAATATAGAAGGTATTTTAGCATTCACCCCTGCTACAATAAATGGATTCTTTCCCCTTCCTTATGCGAATTTAATCAATTTTCAGTAAATAAAAAATGTATTCAATAGATATTACAAGACTTTTCTGTTGTATTATTTTTATGACTTTTAATAATCAAGAAAAAAAATAGAGAAAACAACATTTTTAGGAAAGCATGGTTGAAATTCTTTTATTTCATCAGTATCAAAACACAACTAATGTTTTGATAATCTTGGAATTACGTGCTCTACACAAAGCTGGAGAAATAAATGTTAATCCTAGAATTAATGCTGGGTTCACCACAGGTTTCGAGAGCCTAACTGGATTAGCTGTTTTGCTAGACCAGTGGAGGTCACAATAATTTATCAGAACACCTCTGTCCTACTAAATAATTAAGTTGTAACATCTCTATCCCATCTTGGATTGATATAGCCTAGTATTCATGTTTGACATCACTGTGAATTGAATTTTGAGCTTAGATGCCATAGCTAGTATTAAATGTAAACAAAATACTTTACAAATCACTTAAAAATCAAGATTCTGTGCTTTTATATTGCAAATCTGCATTAGAGAATACAGAATGTCATTTGTTAAAGGTTTAATGTTCAGTATCTAGATCAGCGGTTGGCAACCCGCAGCCCGCAATGCGTGTTGGAAGATTTTTTTTCATTGTTAAATTGAGATTTTCCTTTTTTTTTTTTTGGTTGTTAGCAGCCTGCAGTAATCCCCACATAAAATATTTGGCCCTCTTACAACAAAAGGTTGCCGATCCCTGATCTAGATAATTAAGGAAAAAATTCACTTACAGGCAAATATGTACAGATATATGCTTTGATGGATCAGGAGTTATATGAGAACTTCACCTTCAAGAAAAGAGAACCAGTCTATAATGCAATATTGCTGTATTTGAATTATAGGCAGTTGAATCACATTTCTATCTCAACTAGTATACAGTCGATAGATCTAATATGGAAGCAGAGCTGCTGCAGCACATTACAATTGAGTGGGTCATTTAAAAAAAAAAATGCTTTCCTTCAGAGATTATATTTTTTAAATGTCAACAGATATATCAAGGATGGTTTTAGTTGTACTTTATAACAAAGTATAATTATAAAACAAACTGCAGTATAAATATTGAACTTATGTACGGTACTTAAACTTTTGATAATGTCTTCACAAGTAAGAAAATAGATGCAGCTAAACCATTCTACAAAAAAAATAATTTCATAAATGCTTGATACACATTTTTTTCTATTTGAAAACTAAATATATTTAAAAACCCACTTAGTAATACCTACAGATATATATATTGTATTTGGTACATCTCAAATAATAAATTTATGAAAGATTTATGAATCTCACTGCCTGGCAAATTTGTACCCCTGTTCTTTCTACCCTGTTACCAGTATATCAATGTCAAAGTCAACTTTTAACTGCTGTTAGTATTAAAACAGAAGGATGGTTGCTGGCTCATCAATTAATCAACATGGCTGACCACTAAGTCCTAAGTATTTGAAATTTCATTTTCTTACTGTCTGCATATTTTTATTCCCTGTTCACTATGCTACTACGATTTGACCAGAAATACTGAGCAAAATTATGATTTTCTGACCAAATGAAAGCTAGCTGTAAATTAAATCAAAATCTTGCTGGCTTTTAATTGCAAACTAAATTTGGGTCCTCTATTACCATTAATCTAGAAGCAAAGGGACTGTTAGTAGAGAATAACCAGTCATTGGACAATTTTTTAAGATTAAAAAATAAAATAAAATTAAAAAGGCTGTGAACTTTACATTTTCAGAATTACTAATAAAATAGTGAAATCCTATTGAGTTTTAAAAATTAAATTCAATAGTCAAGATTTTTTTTATGTTTTTTTATTATTATTAAACTTAAACATTCATCAGAAATATTCATTGACCCTAGTATTTCTACCAAATATTACATATTTATTCTACATTATTCATTTATATGAATCCACAAAGTCAAGGAAATATTGCTAATAATTTAATTTAAAGGTTGTTTCAGACATTTAAAATACCGGATAATAATAGTTGTTTAAAGAGAGTTTTACTTTAGAAATGTTGCCTGCTTTCTTCAACTAAATGAATTTCAAGACAATACATTTTGCAATTCCTGTTTTCAAGTAGAAATTTTACAGTAAACCCTACAAGACCATAAAATTTTTGGTGCAAATTGAAACAAAAGCAAATGATGCAATGAGAATATCAAGCTAAATTCTGTTTGTATTATTTTATTTTTATTGCAATGTATTTTATAATTAGTTCAAATATAGAATAGCATAAGCACAGAAATTATCATTAAATTGTTTTTATTTGTATCTTGCCACAAAACTACTGTCCTCTCTATTACTAAAATATAAATAAAAATAAAATAATTACAATTTCATTTTAAAATACTGCACGGAAATGAAGCTTCTTTGTTGTCAATTTAAATTCCAACACTTTATGATTCGGGTTTTTTTTTTTTCGTAAGAATGTTGAGTTCAAAGCCTAAAATACAGATAATAGTGGTCAAAGTTATAGTAAAATATTCAATTATTCTTACGGAGGGTTGGAAGGAAAGTTAGGAAGTAGACCCTCAAAAAAAAAAAATTGTCAAAATTTTTTGGGATGGAGGGTTCGAAGGTCGAAGATATCTCTATCCTATATACAGCCATGGTATTCCTTATCACTATGACAACCACAAAAAAG
>JAFIDM010009631.1:194398820-194438964 GCA_023159025.1 Thereuonema tuberculata
AGTAATGTCTGCATGAGGGTCGGGGAATATAAAACCTAGCCTCAAAATTTTTGGAGTTAATATTTTTTTTTTTTTTTAAAAAAAAAAAAAAAAAAAAAAAAAAGAGAAAATCCTACCATTTTACATTATTTAATTGTGCTTCAACGAGTTATCGCCAATAAAAAGTTACAACGAATTTTCGTTGCATTTAAAAAAAGAAAAATAAGAAAATAAATAAAAATATATAGTAATTGCCCCTATTTTCTTACATATTGACTATAAAAATTAGGTTCAAAATGTTTTATTTTGAAAAACCGCTGTCGAAATCGTTTTTATAAAAAAGGAACAACGTAAATGCGCCGAAACAAATCGGAAAACAACTGTCGGCGAGTTGTGTCAGCTCATTGTTTTAGTATTATTATTTTCAGTTCGAACTTTCAACGTGATGATTCTTCTATTGGACATATGATATGCAAGATTCTATTCATTATTAAGTATGATAATTCAGGCGAGATTCACTTCACTTCCAAACTGGTCTGCTTTCATTGGTATTTATTGATTCCTCGCATGTTAGTCGGTTGTATAAGATTCATTAATTTTGCATAGCAACCGACGGCCCCCTCTTGATTGAAGTCACGAAGAAGTTTCATGTGCTCCATCTGAAGTGTATCTCAAACAAAATGTATAGTTCTTCAGCTTTGCAGCGTCGGCTCTTCAAAGCAATAACGAAGAGTGTTTTGGATAATGAAGGGGTGCAGGCAATGCAGGATTACGTAGCTTATTCTGTGCCGCCAAAGTATAAGCATCTGCCGACTAGGGACCTCGCCGTTGCTGTGTTTCTTAGGGATAACCAAGACGTAGTTGACAAGATTCCGTTCTCTACATTGGACGTACGACAGCGGGGATTGCTGTATCCGCCTTCCCCAGAGGCATTCGATCTCTACCAGATTGATCCATCGGCACTTCTCGTCATTGTTCGCTTCCTCTTGCCCCGAATACCGAATGGAATACCTGAACCCAACCACTCCATTTGGAAAACAAGGCTGAAACTTCTTGGAATGAGCAGCAAGTTGGAGTGTTTTATCCTTTTGTGGCGGCTGTGGCTCAAGTATCAAAAGAGTTCGCAACCGAATCTGTCAATCTCGGATCTGTTGTTAGATTTCAGCAAGGTCGAGAGAGCTATCAACAGCCTGAGTAGTAATAGGGCAGAAACTGCAAAAAAAGTCTGTCGCTTTCGAGGAATCATCGTCCTAGCCGAGAAAGAAAATGAGCCACAACGGATCAAGCTAGCCCTAGATAAGTTCAAAGATTTGGAATACCATGTTCGTCTGGACGACAGTAGCTTAGAGCGAGCAATAACAAACCAAAATTCCCTGAAAGAATTTCTTAATGTCACAGGTCTTTAGTTAGGTTAAAATTGGAAACAATTTGTAAAATTCATGGGAATGTCTGATTCAAACTTAATAAAATTGAGAACATTTAATTTATTTGGATACTTCCGTTTTCTATTATAGTGACTTTAATTCATTTTTATACTTTTTTTTTTGTATGAATAAACATTTCATACAAAATATAGATATATCCATATGGAGGCTCTAATACAGCATTTCATTAACTTACGTAGACTAATATTTTTTAAAACCCTTCGCTTTTATTTCTTTTTTCATGGATTGAAATCAATCGAAAAATTTTTTAGTTTACCCAATCCTTTAAGCTTTCAGGATCATTTTGGAATGTCGGCAAACACATGTAAGAGTTCTTTCACAAAAGTAGCATACCTATTTAGGTCGAAGAAAGGATAGAATCCAGATCTTCAACACTGGCAAAAACAATCCCCAGCTCTTCATAATACAGGGAAGAATCCTCTGCTAAGTCCATGTAGCTAATACGAAATTTTTAAGAAACAGAACTGACTGTAAAAACACTGAATTATGTAACTATAAAAATTATTTATTTATTCGGACTTAGTTTTTGTAATTGATTCAAAAGGATAGTAAAAGTATTAAATTGTAATGAGTACAAATTATTTCATTTCTGAAGAATTCTTATAAACTATCTTTATTCAAAAATTACATGTATGGTTATACATCTAAATTTGTAATATGAAAAAGCTTTTTATACACACACATTTATAAAACAATAAAACAGGTACATAATAATTAGCATGAAACTATTAAAATATATTACTATATAGAATTATTACAGTGCATTTACTTTATACATTTAAATGGAAATATGAAAAAAAAATATATATTAAATCTTTGTTTTTGATACATGAAGGGCATGTTTCCATATTTACATTTGTACTTACCAAAAATAACATCCTCATAAATATCAAAAATGTAGATATTCCAGTATAAAGCTAAACTCAATACCAATCAATAAGAATACGATATATGTACAAATAATGCACTATTAAAAATATATATTACGATTACAGTTAATCACAGTCAACGTTTTTACTTGTTCCGGGCAGATGTTACAGGACTAAAAAACAGACGGAAGTGACTTGATATGATCTGAAATTCCAGTTGACTCAGGAATCGGGTTTATTACAGTTAATAAAATGAGTCCTTAAAGATTTACTTATTAAAAAAAAAAAATAATCAGAAATTATCTTCATAAACAGGAAAGGTGATAATGCAGGATTTATCTTTCAAAATTAACATTTTATTTCTAATAGTTTTTCTTTCTTTTTTTTTTTGTGTGCACAGTTGTAATAATATGATAAACTGATAAATCCTACTAATACGTCATTAATTTTATACATTATCACAGAATAATCTGAAAATACTAACATTCAGTTTTTAAGATTCTTTAATATTAAAAAAAAAAAAAAAAAAAAAAAAAAGTATAAAAACAAATTTTAAATTTTCTTTTAATTAAAAAAAGAAATTGTCAATCAATTATTCCTGGAATCTTAAAAAAAAAAATTATATATATATGTGTATTTTCCCACTTGTTAGCAAGATCATGTTGTATTTCATTTCACAATATTAAAGATTATTTGTTTTTTCTTAATGAAAAAATTATTAAAAGCAACTATTCTACGGAATTTACAAAGAAAATCAACGAATAAAAGTGTATTAAAAAAATTAAATTTTTTTTTTTTAACTAAACAGGAATTCATTTTCAATTTGTTTTTTGGTCAACTGAAATTCCCCGAAAAAATTAACTAATTATTCAACGGGGTATTTAAGTTTTGAAATGTCGCATGCTAATAATTAAAACAAATGATGTGACCTTCTGCAACAATTATTTGTTTTCCTTCAAATTTCTAAACTTTTAGAAAATTTCAAGAAAACAAAACAACATTTTTATTATTGCTCTTTTTTGTTTTCACTATGACTGCTTTATTTTTTTTTTCTTTTTCTCCCGAAACTATTCATTCAGACTATTTCCGAGCCTAACCAGGGTGAAAGGTGGTTGGGGTTTTCTCCTTTGTCATTTGTTTCGGGACTTCGTCTTTCTTCTTCTCGTGAGGACTTGTGACCAAAAGGCTGGCGATGCTGACATCATTGCGAACTGGATTTCCAACACAATAACCATAAAGAATGAGGGCTGCTTGTATCGACAGAACTCGATCATGAGATTTTGCATCATCAAAAAGGTCCCAGTAAACACTGTGTTCCCAGACATGTTTGGTGAAGCAGACCTTGCTCTTGTAAAGCTTTCCTGGAAAAAGGATTTTTTTTCTTTATATTACTTGCATACTACTACTAATAATAATGCTACAAAATAAATCTATTTTGAAACATAGCATGTCCAGCAGGGCCAGAAAAAAAAAGGGGAGGGGGCATAAATGGGTAGCTGTCCAAGTAAAAAGGGACCTGATAACTCAAAATCGAACTCCGTATTTGACTACTGAATTATCTCTATTTTATAGGAATGAAGTTAGGGATAATTTGGCCTGAATCTCAAAAATTCAGATATCTGGATGTATTATTAAAGATTATAAAGGGTTTTGGCAGAAAAAAGATTCTATTAATTTAATAAAGCAAATAAATATTTAAAATATTTTTTAAATGATATTTTATCATTCCCCTAATTCCAGATAGCAGATAGGAAAATAAATTAAAAAAATGAAATTAGCAAAGATGTGAAAAGCGCTACAATTCTGATTAAATTGATTTTAGGATTATTAAATGAAACAAATTCTGATTAAATTGATTTTAGGACAATTAAATGAAACAAATATGGCTTCATATCAGGTTTGCAATATTAACAAAAACGCTTTGTATTATTAAGTAATTACACAACGCTACTCGAATATCTATAATGCTTTGTATTATTAAATAATTACACAACGCTACTCGAATATCAAGCTTGCAGATTTGTGGGATCATAATACTTATACAAAGCCTTATCTCGCAAAAGAGAATTAAATGTAAGAGTTAAATTCTATAATTAAAAGGCAACAGAACTCTTTTCCTTTTCCCATTACAATACTTTCAAAAAATCAAAAAAAAAACAAAAAAAAAATGAGAAAGAAGTTAACAACATTTGGTGAATTTTCAAAGAATTATTTAAATCAATAATAGACAGGACAGGTTTCCCACACGCATAAATTAAACATTAAAAAATTCACAAACAGTATTCCCACTCCCTATGACTTTACCCGAATTTCTTAGGTTCATTTGACATGTTTTAGGTATAAAAAGAATACATGAAAACAGTCCCTCTCAATCGAAATATTACTATTCAGATCAATAGTTCAGCAAAATCCCGGTTACTAGGTCAACCCAAAAGTAATATTTCTGTTTTGTCAACAACTTTAATTTCTATCAAGTGAAAATGAAAATATCATCCAACAAATAAAGCAGCCATTACAGGACGATATATTAAATAATAATTAGGCACGAAAAAAAGGCATGAACTTACTTTTTGTTCACTTAATTCTTATGTTTAAAAGAAACAGAAATGCATAGTTGATAACACAAGGAGAATTAAGATTGATTATTATAAGTTTTACGACTGATAAAAAATAAATAAATAATAATATTAGTGAAAATTACCACAGAATTTGCAATTGATTCCTCCTTCGAAATCTTGACAAGTTTTAATGACTTGGAAGACACCATCGAGTTCCAGTGTTCTTTGAGGTAATACACCACCTATTACTCCGTCCTCTGAAAAACGTTGAGGATCATGTCTAGATCGTCTTGGCCGCTTCGAAGTTGCACTGCAAAGATTCGTCGAAGATGACATTTTCACATCTGTATTCTTGAAAGTGGATGACAACTTCCGAATTTGATCGATTGCATAAAAAAAACGCTGATCTTCACTTGTTTATTCGTAAAAGCACAACACGCTGTTGTTTACTTTCCTTGTTTTGGATCGTTAGCCAATCGTGTTCCAAGGTTATCATCACGTGATGCGAATCGCGGGAAAATAGCGTCGTTGGTCTTTGCTGACTTGTGGGTAATACAATGGGATTTTTACATTCATAAACTTTGTCGATCGAAATAGTTGTGCAATTTACGGGGGATTTTATGTTTACTAATTTATTTTGCCTCAATCAACAGAAGTGTGCATTTAAAAACATCGAAAGAATAATAATAAAATTAAAAAAGAAAATGATATTTTCATTTAATGTTGTAAAACTGAATATTAATATAAAGAGAAACGAAAATGTTCTACTAAACTTTTTGTAATTTTTTTATTTTCCAGTTTTGAAAAAAATTGATAACTAAATTTAAGCTAAATTATTTTCTCTTGCTTGTAATTCCCTATTAAGTAATTTAAGTCAATAATAAAAGAAAAATTAATAATCATTAAAAAAAAAAAGATATTTAGGATAAATTGTCATCTTAGAAACAAATTCTTAATGAAACTAAAAAAAAAAATTATAAAAGGAAATATCTAAAAATTTAGAAAATGAACTTCCATGTGTTTTTAAAGCAAACTTTGTCTTAACACCGAGTATTGTGTTTTGTTGATAATTAGTTTCCTTTTCTTCAGTAACTCCGAACCACCATATCGATTTTACAATTGGAACCCTGAAAAGCATCGGAGAGCCATCTTGTGTAAACAAGTGGGCTTTGCATATGTGTAACAACTTTTAGAAGATTTAATTGAGGTTGCAGGTAAATCAGAAATATAACTTGAAGTTTATCATTCGATTGCTTCAGTTGGGTTGCTCATGATCGTCTCACTCGAGAAAATAGTGTCTACAATTATGGGTTGAACTAAAACCACCTCGGGCTTGTAAACACCGTAATGGCGGCTTATTCGTCTTCCATGTTCGAAATGCCCAGCTTTACCTGGCCTTTGCACTGGAAAGACTGAATAATGAAAGCCTATGTTTTATTTATAAAAATAATACTAGATCGTCATAAATTTTATTAAAAATTCACCATACCAGAGTAAAATGTAACAGTAATAGGAAGGTTCAGAAGAAATAATTGTAGACTATTCTACTTACAAACCCCAAATTTTTTCTCTTAGGGAGAGGAAGTTATTCCTATCTTTTTAATGAAGTTTAAAATGTAAATGTTGCGTTATTTAATTTTTACAGGTAATTAAAGTTGAACAATTCTTGGTTTCATTTACCATAATAGAAAAAAAAAAAAAAACAGTGCCGCCTTGTTTATTAAGGTTGTAACAGAGTGGCTTATTTTTTTTCTTCTCTAGTTTAACTATTAAAATCGGCACATTTAAATGAATGAGATATTGAGCATATATATTTAAAAGTATATATTGAGGCTCAGTAGCATTAAAGTAAATCGTAAATGATATGTTCAAGAGAAATCAGTCGATCACAATTTAATGACGTGTGAATGAAATAATATAAAAAGTTATTGCCGATGCTGTTTAAAAGATGGCCAGGAAGAACAGTAGTTTCAGCTTTTCTTGTATTATGAAGAACAATTAAACGTAATATAAGTATTATTTTAATTCCATTCTAACTGATAAAGCAGAATATGCCTAATAAGGTATCATACCATCATTCATTAAATCTTATAAAAATCTTTTCAACTGTTCGAATATGGATATTGCTTTACTGTTGTTTATTATTAAAATCTGTAGGTTATTAATATAATTATACTACATATTTATGAACAGTTTTCTGTGTAAATTTTTAGAAATGATAAATAATTTCCGGTTCAAATTAGTGGAACACCATATTGATTTTTTTTTTCATTAATTCATTTCTTCAAGTATAAGGAAATATGTTGGCAAAATATAATGTATATTATAAAAGAGTTATTGGAATGGTAGCATCCTTGTTATTGTTACTCTTTTGTAACATAATGTTTTCATAAATTCAATGCCTCTGGATTTTATCAAATATGCATATCTAGTATTATTTGTGTTTGTTGTGTATTTGTTTTGTTTTGTTAAAGAGATACTGTAAGTTGCTGCTGCCCATTGTAGCTTCCTTACAAATTAATAATAAAATGCTGTTAATGATTGAAGCTTAAAAACAGGAAATAGCATCAGATAACTTAGATATAAAGAATAACTTTACACTTAATGAGTTGCAATGAGATACTGCATGCAGCGAGTAGTAGACACATTTGGTTCTCATTTAGTCTTTTCAAATTAAAAACCAACAGTTTTTAAAGAAGAGGAAGAGAAATTAGTGTCTCTTATTTTGATACTATCGAATAAAAAAAAAAAAATCCTAAATGTTCAAACATTTATCCCAGATGATAAAAGCCTTATTTACAGAAATGTGTGTAGTGTTAGTGTTATTTGTAACTAAATAAAAAGGTAAAGCTTCTGGGGAAATGCTGGGCACATCTCTAACAACCAAAATTCCAAGGGATCTAACACCCAGAAAATTTAGACTATGGTTACAATTGTCTACAGTGCTATCATTATTGTATTAACATTAAAGAATCACCTGAATGTCCTTTATGCTGTAATGAAGATTTTATATCTTAACAGTCACATCATGCATTATAATAATCTTCCTTGTCATTGCCAAGTAAAAAAATAATATCCCTAACTGGCATCAAAATTCTTATTACTAGGCTGATTATCACAAAATGGGACAAACTCTCCCTTTTTTGGTGTAGGAAAGAAAAATCCTAGTCAGAGAAATAGATTTCTGGAGATTTAGAACCAAGGGTTTGTAATGATGAATATTTAATAACTTGTTTATTTAAAAACCTATGCAAAGTTGATCCAACTCAAAAGCATATTTAAGAACTTGCAAAGGTTTTATTTGGGAATTGAAAATTGCAGATTATTATTGTTTTCAATTTAATAAAAAATTAAATATATTACTAAATTTATCAAATATTTTTTAGTTTTTGTTTTATTGTATATGAGTAAACCAAAACGTGAATTGTAAGTTTATTGAAAGTCAGAATTTGCTAGTAATTGAAACTATGAAAAAAACCAAATCAGTGTTGCCATAATTTTTATAGTTGTGTTTATACTGATTCAACAACTTCATTTTCAGTTTTCATTGCTAGGCATTTCCTGGAATCTATTGGGTTTCATGTTGCAAGAGTTATGATTGTGCAATGCCAAGATGGATGGCACTAGAGATAAAAAGAAATTATTTATGTGAAGTAAATAAGAGATGAAATATTTCAGAAATTAATTGTTAAAACACAATTTCATGTAATTTAATTTCAATTTAAATTATTTTATTACAGGAACTGGGAAATTTGGAAATGAATAACAGGTTTCTGCCTTTAACATTTGTGGAAGCTATTTAAATATTTACTGTAATAAACTTGAATGAAATTGCATGTTATTTTGGAAATATTCAAATACTTACAAATTTTTATTTTCAGAAGTAATGGAATAATTGTGGTTTCTCTACCTTAAATGATATAATTAAGGATTTTTGTAAACCAATTTTTGCTGCAACATATATTATAAAAATGTTTTTTCATGGAAAAATGAAACTCTTTGTTTTATTCAATATGTTCCAGGCATATGAAATTTTTAGGTTGAAATTTTTTAATCTTTAATCATTTACATTACTTCAGCATAATTTCTGGATATTCTAATAATAATTTGTAAACTTACATTCAGCCATATATAAAAGAATCATGGGATTTGTTTTGTTTTTTTTAATTCCACATAGTAATTAGTTCTTCTTGTCAAAGCTTTTTTTTATTTTATTTTTTATTTTCTAAGGTTAGAATATTCATAATTGGTATCTTGAAATAAATATTAAGAAATCTTTACAGATTAATATCCTTTAAAATGAGAAACAAAGTGTACGAGTTCTTATATAACCTGGAATATTTGACAAGGAGAACTTATAAAGTATGAATTTGTAATCTTTAGTAAGTAGTATTGTACTTCATCCTGTGAAGTCATGAAGAATGAAAGAAAAGTACAATGTTAGTCGTTCGTGAGCTGAACATTATTCACATATTTGTGAAATTATTGAATATTCATGAAATTTCATCCATGGATTTGTAATAGTCATGTTTTGTTCTAATTTGCAATACATGCAGATACATACACCGAGTTAGCTTTGCATTTGGAACACCCACCTAATAATGCATTGGTACACCTGTGCAGTCGCGTCTCGCAGATGCCTAGGAACAGATTCCACAAGGTATCTCACATCCTCCAAGCATGACGCCACCCATGTCCACTGCAGCAACTCTTGTCAGTTTACGTTCATTCCAGGAGGGTAGGGGAGGATCAGCAGTTCTCACACCCTGTTCTAGCATATCCCACACATGTTAAATCTGGTTACAGTCAGGGAAGTTTGGGGGCCAAGGCAATGTGGCAAATTCATTGTCTTGTTGAAAGATGGCGCTGTTTTCATGTAAGACCTCCTGCAGATATAGATGGAGATGGCATTTACCATTCAGTGTTTGTGGGATGATAACCAATGGGCTTAGGGTTTTCCAGGAGAAAGCTCCCAAGATCAGAACAGAACCTCCACCAGAAACCCAACTGTGCAATCAGGGGATAGGGCCTCCTGCTGTTTATGCCAAACTCGAACCCAGCCATCAGCATGGTGCAGCAGGAAACAGGACTTGTCACTCCATCTGTCAAGGGTGTGTTGCTGATGTTCCTTGACCCATGTGAGCCATTGTTTGCAATGTCTGGGCATCATCATGGGTACCTCATTGGTCTCTTGCTTTGGAACCCCAGCAGAAGCAAGGTACGGCTCATGATGCATACGGAAATGGGTCGCACCACTGGTGAGCGAGTCGTGTGACTGTTGTATGTTGTTGCTGAGTGACTTTAAAAATGAAAACGAGGTATTTTTTTTTTTTTTGAAATGGAGAGGACACTATCTAAAGCATTTGTCCCCTCTTAATCAAAATAATTGTGTTGTAATAACCAAAAATTATTGGGGACTGTTACTCAGTTTAAACATTATACCCTTTCAAACAACTACTGAATCAAGATACAATATTGTCCTTTTAAAGTATATTATAGTTCTGTTTGACATTATCTGATGCCATAATTTCGTCTATATCTTCTGTCACAATTCCTTCATGAATTTCAGTGTACCATTTCCATTGATGTTGAGTTTTAAATGTTAGATCTACGTTACAATAACAGTGTGGGATATTTTCTTCATTTGATCTTATTGCTTACACCCTCAGTTGTCGGTCAGTTTCCCTAAGATCCTAATAACTGCAATAAATTTAATATTTTGTCATATATAATTTTTAATTTATACAGCTACAGAATTATTTAATAGTGAAGAATTAAATACAGCAATTGAGAGCAAGCAAAATTGAACATATTTTAACGTACCAATCTGCAATGGATTGAAAAAAATTACAGGTTCTTTGCCATAGATAGTTTGAGAAGCACTGTTCTAGAGTAGCTCTAATTATCCTGCAATGATCCAAAATTGGAAAATGAGATTCTTTATTGTTTGCTGTGTTGACTTTTTTAAATTGTACAGTTTTAACAGTTGTGAAATCTGTTTATTTCATTCTTTTTAATGACAAACTATTCTTGAAATATCAATAATACTTCCATGGCGAATTTGAATTAACTTGCCAAAATTGGAAACTGGTAATCGTAGTTTATATTGATTAGGTTTACATAATATTTTTAAACCAATTCCTAAAGATTAATCTTTTTGAGCATTAGGTAATACAGTTTAATCATGATCCTCATTATTTTACATTTAAAAAAAAAAATGTTCTTAATTCAATTATCAAATTTGCCCCCTTTCTATTTTCTTTCAGTTTTGATATTTTGATAATTTACAATTAAGTTTCATCAGTAGCATTAACTGCATTATGTACAAAAAGATTGGGGAAGAGAGAAGTTGACATTTATTACTTACTTTCTTTTTATAGTTTTATTGTAAAGTGTCACATTTTTTTATGACTTCAAATACTTTGAAATGACAGTAAATTTTTATGCCTTGATTCACTCTTGTTATTTTAAAATCATTTTAAAGCAGGGAATACACTGTTCGAAGGGCTGTGGCAAACAACCTCCTGGCACTTTATCTTGTTTCTTTAATCGGTTTATAGCAGTAGGCGGGAAAGTCAAGTCCCGATGTCCAAGCTTTTCGGAGATCGGACATTTAGAGGGAGAGCAAAGTGCCAGGAGGTTAATCGCCAGTCCTTCCGATGGTGTGTTTCCTTCTTAATAGCAGAGTTTTTATATAATGCTTCATAATGACTCACATTGTTTGACTGCACTGACATGAAATGTATGTAAGTTTTGATTGTTGGCTAGTTGATTTTAAGCAAAGGCAACCTAAACCTATGGAACTTGGACTATTGTATGAAGTCGAGGCCAAATTAGTTATGAGTGAGGTCTTATGCTTTGGTATGAACTTACTTAAAAATGCCTTGCAGGTCCACATTTGTCTAGGACCTCAAACAACACAGTACTGCTACTGTCATTCAATTATGAAGGTCAATCCAAGAATTAATGGCCTTGTTGTTACATCAGACGACTATTAAAAGACAAATTCTCTCTCTCTTCCACTGTGTATATATATATATATATATATACAGGGTGTTCTGTCACGAAACACACAATCTTCACCAGTATGTTCAGATGGTTATTTTAAGAAGGAAAGGACACTGTTTGGGGCATCGGTGGCAAAACTAAACCTAGTGTATCCGAAAAGAGAGGTAAAGTTATGTTTACAAACAAAATTGCAGTGCCATCAGGGAATGGGTAAAAAATTATTAATGTTTAAAACTAAGTCAATGCAGAAATCTTCCAACACGAAAGTTTTTATTTATTTGATATTGTACTTAATTTGACGAAAAGTTAGTTACAAAAAGTATGTAACTGTACAATCAAACAATGATCAAGACAGAAACACTTTTCACAATGAGCACACTTCATAAATACAAGAGTAGAACAGTCATTTTGTTCACGTTTCTCGGAGAGAGCACATTTGAAGCAAATGCTAAGGGTGTTTCGAATAATCCAGGCCTTTCTGACGAATATCCAATTTTGAAAAATGCATAGTGAATCAGATTTCTGAATCTTGGTGCTGAAAACTGAAAGTGGACAAACGCAGAAAGTAATCTTGGTGCCAAAAATTGATGCTTGAACTAATCAGAACTGCATCTGTAATAAATGTCATCATATTTTTGTAATGGCAAAAGAAATAAACATATTCAGGTTGAATGAGGCCAGTTCATTTTCTTGGAGTGAGTTGAACATTGCTGGACTAACTTGACAGTTAGTCATCCATGTTTGCTTTCCAAGAATTCAATAAAAGAAGTACTTACTCCAAACCTTGAACATTTGGCCAGAGTACTTCTTTGAGGAATGTCTTCAGATCTTCCTCGGACATATTAGATGACTTACTTGCAAATACTTTTAAAAAAGTTTGGGAAGTCGGCGTTCATTGATTGAGGAAAGTGACCTATGATTCTGCTACCAGAATGTACATCAAAGGCAACAAAGTTTTGTGTGTTTATAAGTGGCGTAATCATATAAGAATGAGAAGTTGCTGAAATGGAGCCCATGGTGCCATGTACTCGATTCGTTCCTTGTAGCTCCAAAGTCCTACCAGATCTCATTTCTTTATCGAATTGTGACTTCAGCAGGGGTGAAATCAATTTCGTCAGTTAATTGTCTTATTTCCTGCACAATCGATTCTTTGTGTTATTTTCCTTAATCCAATATTGTATTGAACTTAGAACTTTTTCACCCACAACCTTGATTCCTAGAATTTTGTAATATTCATTGGGTCGATCTGTTCCTTTACAGCCATTGCCCAAATGCAAATTGTATGGTCATGAATTATTCCATGATGATGCCTAGTTTTTTTGAAATAAGACGTTACGATTAATCTGTTGCTGCAGTTCTGTTACAGTTTGTTTGCTTTTAAGTACATTTTCAAATTTGTACAGGACCTGTTGAGTCTGGATCAAGCATGTTTGTTCTTCATAACAATTCTAACATTGAATCGATCTTGTTCATTGTCGACAGACTTTTCAGGGTTACAAAGAATCAGAGGGGTCAGAATTTCTGTTGTAGCTGCCTAGACCACAATTTGTACTCATCTGCCAAATAACCTTCAGGATATTCCACTTTAGCAGTTTTTGGAGATGAGAGAACATACAATGAACTGCTACTTTCTTGACTTGATGACAAATTATTTACTGCAACTTATCCTGAACCGTATTGTGCTTGTCGTCCCCGAAATCACTGTCTGATTCATTCTCGCCAATGTCAAGAGTAATGATTTCCTCAATAAGAACTTCTTCCTCTAATAATTGGCATTTGATCTGTTTGAAAATCACAAGTTCATCAGTTGTTGGTGTATTGTCCATCGTCCTGAAATAATCTGCCAGTAGTTTAACAATGACTTGATTGTTGCATTTTCAAATATAACTACAATGTACAAAATCTGACAAACTGTAAACTTATCAAAGTCTCAAAAAATAAGCACTTTAAACTTCGATTGACAAAAGCTAAGTAATAACAAGGCTTATAATCAAATATCGATCTGATGCTCTCGCAGATTGTAGCACCATCTGATGTTTGTTATAAGAACGTTGATTTTTACATTTTGCCTAACAAGTAAGGAACTTTCTATCTCTTTATTGTGTTGATCATGGCACCTAATTTTTTGTGTCAACATATCTGTTTAAGGTCTTTTTGGATAGACAGGGTATCTACCAACCGGGAATTGTACGGGAAATTTGGGTTGACGTGAAATGTACGGGAAATATCCTTAAATTTTCAGCATGATTTTTTTTTTTTTGGTTGAATGTTGAACAGATCGGTTTTAATGTTTTGTTTTTTTTGGTTGAACAGAATTTTTCTGAAAATGACCTTAAATGTACGGGAATTGTCCTTAAATTTTTTGTTTGAGATTCAGTAGACACCCTGATAGACTAAGTTTGGTTTTGCCACCTTTGTCCCCAAACAGTGTCCTTTCCTTATAAACAAAAAGTATAACATACACCATCGGTCAATTCGGCTTTGTTCCCAAGATATGGACACTTCATTGTGTGAAGCTGCATAATTAAAGCTATCTAATTATACCTTTAAATACTTTTGTAATGAGTTTAAGTGCTTATTTATATCTATCTAATTACCATTTAATATCTGTTAATATATTGATCTTGAACAAAATTATTCATTGGTAAAGATTTATGAATGGATTTTGAACTTTTGTAAGAAATAGTAAATGTTACACAAATCAATAAAATTGTAAATATTAATTCATAGTTAATTAGGATTACTGGTAACTACATTCCATCCTGTTCTGGTTTTGAGAAATATTTGAATATAGTGCATTACAGATTTATTTAAAAAAAGGTGATTATGGAATTGTGAGATGCACAAGCATTATGAAAATAAATATTTTTTTATTAACAGTTTTAGGTTTATAGAATGTTGCTGCTTTGGTTAGTAAAAAAATTTAATGATGGCTGAAATGCATCCCATTCTTTCATTTGTAAAGTATTGAAAATTAGATTTCAGTAGAACCTCGATTATCCGAAACTCTTTTAACTGAAACCTCGTTTAACCAACGTTGGTTTTCTTAATTTTTTTTTTTTTTTGGTAAATAAACAATATCACTTCAAGGTCACCTTCTTATTATCTTAACTTACGCTACTGAAACATCTTCGGGACAGAGTGGCTAAACGACGTCAGTTACGCTTACGGCAGAGCAAACTTCCGTTTAAGTCAACGTAAAGTATGTATTGTATGTCATAAAAACATTTACATTGCATTTTCTGACTTGTGTGACATCTATTGAACAAATTTATTGTTTATATTTATAGTAATATAATTAAAAACATCATATTTAGTTATTTTGTATATTTGTGTACATGTTTAAAATCCAGTGTTAAATTTTTTGCTGTCTCCTGACGGCCGTTTTTAAGTGCTCTCTTTTATCCGGAATTTTCAATTTACCGACAGAGGTCCGGTCCCGACCACTTCGGTTAATCGAGGTTCTACTGTATATCCTTTTTTTTTAATTTATGTAATTTTATAAAATTATAATTTCTTATCCTTTTTTTTAAGCCGATTTCCCAGTTCGAAATTTGGCCATCTGAGATTCATTCTAATATTTCTCTTGGCGAGTTTGAAAAACTGAAGTAAAAACTCCTAATTTTTTTGAAAAAAATGTAATTTCCCAATTTAACAAATTAATCAAAATATAATTAATCCAAAGACCTGAAAGAGGATTCTCTTTGAAAGATGATTAAAGTCTGAGAATGATTTGTTTCCAAATCCTTAATAATCCCTTTAAAACACTCAGGAACTGCATTTTTCTTTTGGAGCTACTGTGCATAGGTTTTGCAAAGAATGAGTTATTAAATAACAGTTATTAATTCAAGATAGTAAATTATTCTTTTGATGCTGAACTTTAAAGTGATGAAACTTAAAATATAAAAAAGAATTGTGTATAGGTAAATTCAAAAGTTATTTAAAAATAAATAGAAATACACAGAAACAAACAAAATAAAATATTATTTATGAATCAATGAAAGTTTAAGAAAGGAAAAAATTATAATTTCTATAAGAAAAAATAATTTATGAAAATTTCCCTCATGTTTAATGTGGGTGACTTGTGTTGCCATATGTTGGTAATAAATGACCTTAGAACAGTTAAAACTAAGTATATTTTTTTTCTTTGCAAGTTTTGTAAAAGAAAAAAAAATATCATTCTTTATCTGTCTAAAAATGTCTTTCTTTAGACCTTAATTGTGGAACATTTTCAACATATATAAAAATAAATGTATCAGTATTTTCCTATTTCTTTTGTAAAGTATTTTATTTTAGTATTTTAATTTCAATATTTTATATTTATGTCACATATTTAATTGTTCTAGATCATTAGAATGCTGTTTAATAACACATGGTCAAGGTAGCTACCTTCCATGAGGCTGATATGTTCCTAAACCTGGTTTCAAACCTCTGAATCAGCATTGATGCAATTTGTATTTCTTTGGGTATAATGTAAATGCCTCATACAGTGTACCCTGGGCAACCATTCTTTGACTTAAGTACTTCAGTTTCTATCCCTTGTTGAGGTCAGTGGCTTAAGATGCCAAGAGCCTGGGCATTGGAGAAGATAAAAGTAGTTCATTAGAATGGAACAATCAGAAATCTTAAAAGAAAAACATACATGAAATGGTATTTTCCAAATTTGCCACAATCTATCTGTATCTCTTCTTTGGGAGTCAAATTTCATTGAATCAGTTAACTTCATAACTTGAATTATACATGTCATAACATTGCCAACTTTATTAGGATACTTATTGTTAACATTATTATGAGTTGAATTATTGTAAGCAACACCATTTTCAGTATGCACAGTTTTGTATATGGATTACACCTCATCATTCAGTCTTTTAATTGTATGATGATATGGCCCTTCCTAATTTCTCTGCATGTAACAATACATTCTGGCAGAATTAAATAGCCATTCATTTTCTTTAATTTGGTTCCCTTCTTTAATGTTGGTTCTAATACATTTGATGTCATATTCTATCCATATTCTGTCACTTGTCAGTCTATTTTATGTTGTTAAGGTATGTAAGTAGTACTTTCATCTGATTAACTGAGAAAATGGTTCTGAATCTCCAAATATCTAAAGAGAGGGCAAAAAGATAATGAGTTTTTGTCTAATCTCCCCATTTTTCATTGGGAACTTATGAAAAAAGAGGAACTGTTCAGTGGTTCTGTTAATAATACTTTCTATTTCATCTGAGTAAGGCCTTAAGAAAGTTCTTCTAATCTTCCTATTCCTAGTATTTCACATAATCTTTCCAACTTTTCAAAGTTTCTACTCTCAGTGAAATCCAAAACATGAGAGAACATTAACCAATTCTTCATAGTGGTTGCTTCTTGGTAATTGATAGAAAACACTACAGATCATTTAATAAAATTGTTTACAACAACCAGCAAGTAAGTTTCATAGCATTGGCTTATAAAACTGAATCGTACATTTTAAAAGAGAAACTTAATAAAATGACAGCTTCAAGATCACAGACAATCCTCTTTGAAATCCATTGTTTATAGCACTGATTAAATATTCAACTAGAATTGCTTAAGTAACAAGACTTAATGGACAATCATTCATATATATATACATACACACATATAAACGAAAGGATATTGCTATCATTATCATCTTGTCCATTTAGAGCAATTACAATTTCTAGTCATGTTGTTTTAATACTCTTCCCCCCCCCCCCCCCCATTTTTCTGCATGTAGTCTTTGCCTTTGTTTCTCACCCATCAATTCTTCTATTAGTTTATAAGCATCACACAGTTGTCAAACAGAAGTTTTGTGATAGAGAAATGTTTGTTTGTCTTATGAGGTGACTATGAAATTATATAGAATGAAAGTTAAATAGTGTTAAGACTCAGAAATAAACTGCTCACAAAATTTAGGGATATTGCGAAATGAATATAATACACCCATCATACATCATAGGCATTTGAGATTATTTATTAAAGGACATAATCAGAGAAGCAAATGACACAAAAATGGAAGTTGTCTGAATATGCAAATGAGGTGCAGAATCCATTTATCGGGATTGAGCATGATGTGACACATGGACGGGGGCTAACATTTGCATGTCAAACGTGAAAAATATGTTGCACATACAATGTTCAGTAGGGTGTATGGTCACCTGAGACTGCTACAACACACTTGACAGCGATGAGGCATGGAGAGGATCAAATTGTTCAGCAGTTCCTGTTGGATTCGTGGCCACTCTCGCACCAGGGCAACTTTCAGCTGAGTATTATGGGAGGTGATTGGTGACTGGCAACGCATCTTCCTAGTGCATTCCAAGAATGTTCGATGGGATTCAGGTCTGGAAAATGTGAAGGCCAGTCCTTGCACTCGATTCCAGCCTCTTGCAAGCACGGTGGGGGGAATCGATAAGCATTACCATCCATAAAAAGAAAGTTAGCCCTAACTGCTCCAGCGTAGGGTACCACTATCGGCTGTAGAATTTCATCCCAATATCTTACAGCATTCCCCATTCCATTTCTAACAACATGGAGGTTGGTACGACCACCAATGCTGATGTCTGCCCACACCATGATTCCACCTCCACCAAAGGAATGTCTTTCTTGCATGAAACGTGGATTCTCCCGTGTTCCACGTTCACGCCAGATCAGGGCATGACGATTGTCATGCTGCAAGCTGAATTTTGATTGTCACTGAAGAGAACCGTGACTGAGTCGATTTCGTGCAGTCTAAGTACATACCCATTGTCCAGTAGCAGCGAGAAACTGTCCCTGCAGCTCAGTTTCATTGCTTTGCTGGTTCCTTCATGCAATTAGCATCAAGTAGTGATCATCTCTTGCAGTGGTGGCATGTGAGCGGGCCTGCCCTGGTTGTTTTTGTACTGTGTCAGTCTCTCTGAAACGATTCCAAATTCTCCTAATCACGCTTTGGGAGGTTCCAACCCTGCTGCCACTGACATCTGTGTTTGGCCAGCTTCAAGACGCCCTATGACTCTCTATGCTTCAGATTTGGGTAAATCAAGTTGCAGTGGTATTTTGAGGTGATACTTAACAATTCTGCCACTTGTTGTTCCAGGAAAGTGGAGATAACCCAGCAGCGCCAGTCTCTTCATACAGGGTTGTGGGCAAACATGCCAATTAATGTTTTGCATCACATTTGCATATTCAGACAAATTCCAGTATCATGTCATTTGTTTCTCTGATGATGATCTTTAATAATTAAACTCAAATGCCTCTGTTTTTTGGGTGTATTATATTCATTTTGCAATATCCCCTAAATTTTGTGAGCAAAGTGTATGATGAAGGGATATAGTAATATTTTTTTATTATTCATGTGACTATTAAAAGTTAAAAAGAACTTTAAAAAAAAATAAAGGAGCTTGACATATTGCCTCTCTAGTGTTGGCTGTGCCATCCGTCCTATTACTAAACATCCTTATGATTTGTTGAAAAATTGACAGCAATACTTGACATCATGATCAGAACAACAAAAAAGTTGTTCAGATCATGGATGTTAAGTATTGCCAATCATACTAGAAAAACTTGTGTAATTGCTTGCTATTCTGTTTCAAACAACAGTACAAACCTTGAGACTGCAAAGCATCTTTATCATCTTGTTCCAGTTGATTCGTATACTTTAAAACATTGTCTCCGATGCCCAATTGATTTTAATTGCTTATCAAGTAAAGTTAGAGAGAACTACACCAGATCTATCAATGTTTTTCTCTCCCACTGGTAACTGTTTAGTGATACTTTTCCTATTCCATTAATTAACTACATTTCATTGGATTTTTAACTTGTGTAGTACCTCAAATAAAATAATCCCAATTCAAAACTTATAGCACATCTGTTAATCATGAATTTATAGCATCCTGAATGTTTTATTTGTATATGTATCAATGTATTCTTTCTGTTTTTAGTTACATAATCAAATTTTGAATTTGTTTCCAGCCAACCATAGGGCAGGAAATTTGAGAACAGAAAGTTAGGAGGGAGAAGGATTTGTGATGTTATTTAAGTAACTCATTTGCTACAAGAAAACAAAACAAAATGTAGATTCTAATTAGCATCCATTAGCCAACAAGATATATGTGTATGTTCATTGGACTAAACTCAAGTAAATTTGAGATGTCTTCTTTTGTAGGTCAGCTAGAATTCATTACATTGGTTTAACACCAACTGTCGTAATACTTTCAAATACAGTAGTACAATACCACTTGAATTACAGATGGAGGGCAGAGAGTCATCTGAAGGATGGCAATGGATCACAATTATGTAGAAATTGTCAGATTTTATGCAATATGTTTAAAGTTAAAGGAGATATCTAGACCAATATCCTAAGATTGACCATGGTCTAAAAGAGCTAAGGATCATCATGTAATCTCTGAATTTTGTTTTAATAACAAGAATCTTTGTATCAATCAAAACCAAGGGTCTGTGTTGTCCTTTTATGTAGTCACAAAAGAGCTTCTTTAGCATAGAGTAAACGGCATTGGAATTGGGTACCCGTACAATTCAAATTTATCAAAATTTTAAAGTAAGAAGTTATTTTTGATATCACTTTTCTGTAAAGAGAGATAAGTGCCTGAAACCTCAAAATATAGTGGGAAAGGACAGTTTGGCAGGAGATAATGATATGTAGAGGTATTATGACTGATGGTCTTCTCTCTCATATCTTCAATAGTTTAACTGTCTGTAGGTATCAAGACGATATCTTAGAATCCAATATTTTACTTTTTGAGTTCATGTTTTTCCAGAAAGGATTTTCATGGATGATAATGCTCATCCTTATAAAGTGAAACATGTGGACGGAACCTGGGAAGAGATGTCTAGTTCAAAGACTAGATTGGCCAAGCAAGTTTCTAGACCTGTATCTACTGAACATGCCAGGAATGCTTTGGTATAACAAGTCACAGAGCAACAACCCTTGTAAATTATTCTTTGAACTGAAAATATTTGCTTTGAGATCCAAATGGAAACATCTCAGCTCCTGAACGACATTATTGGGAGCATCAGGGAACTTGTTGTGAGACATGAATAACAGGTATAGGTGACTATGCACATCATTGAATGCAAGCAAACTCTGAAACACTGAAGTCTGTTTATTTGTATATTTACATGCTTCCAGCATTCAGCAAGGTCAAAATGTAAATTTTGTTTTGTTTTAAAAAGTTTTGTTGTTATTTTATGTTATACATCCATACAAAGTTTTAAATTCTTTGTAAATTTGGTTTTTTTAATTTCAAGATCCAAATATAGGCGAATAGTGCATAACACAGGATTTAAACATTTTTTACCCCCACTGGAGTGAGCATTGTTGAATTATATGATTGAAAATAATTACAGTATATGTAAAACACTAAAATATACTAATTAAAACTAACATTTTAATGCTGTTTTCTAAATGTATCTTAATAGTTCAGAATTTGAAGTAGTATTTTATTGTTACAGGTTTTAAAAATGGGATCCCAACAGCAGTTCTGTTTACGGTGGAACAACCATCAGACCAATTTGTTGAGTGTTTTTGAACAGTTGTTACAAAGTGAATCCTTTGTTGATGTTACTTTAGCCTGTGAAGGTCTTAGCCTCCGTGCCCACAAAGTAGTTCTGTCAGCCTGCAGTCCTTACTTTCAAACTCTTTTTGTTGAAAACCCTTGCAAACATCCGATTGTTATACTGAAAGACATTCCCTATACAGAACTAAAGGCACTGATTGAGTTTATGTATAAAGGAGAAGTAAATGTTTCACAAGACCGGCTGTCCACTTTATTGAAAACTGCTGAATACTTAAAAATCAAAGGTCTTTCAGAAGTGTCTCAGAACCACAGTGAAGGAGACTCAGAAACTACAATGACTAAAAGCAAACAGAGACTTCAGCTGCATATGGATGGCCAGAGAGCTTCTAGTGCTACGCCCCCTCCTCAATCCACTCACTCCCCACCTTCAAAACGAAAAAGGTTGCACCAAAGAAGGCCATCAGATAGTGTGTCAGGGACCTCAGACCTTGAAGAATGTGAAGTGCCACACTTAAAAGGCTCTCCTGAAGTATTGGAATCCAGAGTAGAACTTCCACAGAATGTAGAAGATAGACAGATCTGTCCTCCTATTCACCCACAAGAAGAAGTTCTTACTCTATCAAACAGTCCTCAAGATGCCAAAGAACATATACTGACTGCAAGCCCTCAGCAGGTATTGTTTATTATCTTTTTATTATTTGTTAATCAGTGGACTGTATAATAATAGTTGTGATTTACCAAGTAATTTTTAAGCAAAATTGATTTTCACTATTTGTTCATTGCTGATTATTAGTTAAATGTGCAGCTACAGTAACTTTTTTCCCAGTTTCTAAGGTAATGTCACATTAACGCTTCTGCATTTGTGCTAATATTTATCAATATTTGTTTATGGGTTAATAAAATTATAAACGTGAAATATCTCTGCTGTGCATCCACTGTGGTAAGTGTAGTTTCCAAAAGTGAAAAAAAGTTTAAATCTGCATTTACAACTTTGAGGTTATGCCCGACCTCTAAGTCATGCCCCCTTAAAAACCCATGAACAGATTTCGACGTTTTTGTTATTTTTTTTTTTTTTTTATAGTTAAACAAATTCCCTAAAAGATCTAAAAAGTTTGAGGCAAAAGCTCTAAAAACACCTTGAGTAGTATAAGGGTTTGAAGATAGGAAAAATTGTCAGAAAGTGGAAATATATCATGGGAGGAAGAATTTGAATGGCATATATATTCGTGATCTACGACGCCTGATCTGTGCTTATCACAAGGTCCCGTGCTCATCTGTTCAGGTAGGGGAGAACACAATAGTGTATTTTTCCTTTCAAAAGTACACTAACGATACTGGAGTGTTTGTGTTTTCCATGAGTATTAGTTATTCTGTGCTAACTTTAAATGATTGGGGCAATGTGTTTTGCCCTTTTTCCTGCCTTAGCAGATGCTAGCATTGATAACACCAAAAGAATTTGCAACAGCTTTTTATTTCTGCAGACAGTTTAGTACATTGTCATTGTGAGCATCAGCCTAATGGGCAAACTCCTAAATGAAAACATTTAGAACTACTTTTATTTGATGGTTGTTCTTGCATGTAACTCATGCTTGCCTTATAATATTTCAAGCTAATTCCTGTCGTAAACTTCAACCATCTGAAAATTATATATATATCTCATGTAATCACTTTTCTGCTATTTTACCGAGTATTTAAAGGAAAAATATATTTAAATTAAGATCAATTTACTTCGGCAGAAAATCCAAGGGGGCTATTTAATATTGAAAAAGTTAGAAACCATTCTGATTCAGAAAAACAAAATTCAGTAGCAGAGACCAGGGAGGATTGGAGAGTTTGAATTTCTTTCCATTTTTTTTTTTTTTTTCAAACTTTGTGGTTCATGATTCACATTAGAGAAGCAGCAGTATAGTTCATGCTATAATGGCTTCTAGTTATGGAATGCAGAGAGAAATTTAAGAGCAGTAATTGTGATATAAATTGCAAAGGTAAAAATATTCAGTGCAGATTTTAATGGTTGTTGTGTATACATTCATTATTGTATTTAGTGATACAAGAATTGTAGAAATTACAAATGTTTTCTATAGCTTCTATTGTATTACAATTAACTGCAGCAGCTGCCTTGATTTTTCTGTGAAAAAGTGAAGTAGAAAGAAAGAATGGGACATGCCAAATGAGGGTGGTACAGGACATTGTCCCACTCCTCTCTGTTAACAATTATTTGAAAATTCTCTTTTTAAATAAATACACCTGCTTTTCTTTTCTATAAAAAAATATTTTGAAGTTGGATATTTGGTAAAAGTACAGCTTCTGATGCTTCCAGCAAATTTTAATATACAAATAATTATTTAGAAAATATACATTAATTTACAGCATATTATATAGCTCTATACAATAATAAGTAAATTTAAATGTCAAAATTGTTATTAATATAGAATGACTAATAAGTAAGAATTATATATTTATGCAATTTTTTTATAAATAATTATATTCCTCCCATACATCTATGCCTTTATATTTATTCATGCCTGTGGAACTTCTTATAAACACTGTTTCTTTAATTTCCCTTACTTCATCAATATCTTCTTTATATAAAATGCTTGACGTGTTTATTGTGCTATTAAATAGTGATCCATTGGAATTGTCGATTTTGAATTGTCAGCTTCTTTCCTTCACTGGAACACTGTACCTCCTGTTTATCTATCCTATGATGAGATGTAACCATTTGGGTAGCAAGGGGTAGGGTTTGTAACACCCTGCCTCACTTACAAATTCCATGGGGATGCCACTGGATGTTTGTTTTATAAAAAAAGAAATTCATGTCACCTAAAACCTGCATTGACAAGCTGGGTTATGTGGATGTCAACTGTATTATTTGTGCTGTCTGTTGAGTACATTTCAAAACGTATAAATTGCTCCAAAGATCTTCCCAAAATTCATAGCCTTAATAACCATGAAAACTATGTGAGCATTGATGCCATTAAAAAGACAGGAAAATGGTGTGATCAAGCTAACCCTCCCTCATATTATGACTGGTTATTTTTTTTTTTTTTAATGTTCAAATTACATTACAAAAAATATAGAATAAATAATAATTGGCTACTTTTCAATCTTGGTAGAAAAATCACTATTGTTGGAAGCTTATTGGTCAAGCATATCCATTGGCAGTGACACAGAAAAAAATATATCGTCTGACTTTCAGGAGATTTGAGTCTACCCATTCCAATCTTCCTGGAGGTGACTTGTCTTATCTGTAACTGATTGTGCCATTTGTTGAGTAGAGAATCTATTATGTTCAGTGATGAACTATCACAAAAGATTGTGCTATACTTAACAAACCTCGTAAAAGACCAAACATTCCCAAAACATCAGTGTCTTTAGGTATTTCTGTTATCTCTGACAAATTCATCCATACTCTAAAACTAAACCAAAGTAAATCAATCCAGAGAAGAAGAAAAAGAAAGGAAAAAGCAGAAATTCAATAAACATCTCAAAAACAGTAACCACTGAAAAGGAGATAGCAGAGTGAATTAAGAAAAATTGTCACAACTAAAAAGGCCGTTTAAAGTGCAACAAAGAAAACCCCAGAATGCTATTAATATGTAAAGAATTTAAACACTTCTTTTATTTAAAGTTCTCAACATTTAATGTACAATAGATGTTATGGAATAAAACACACACTATATTATCTAGAAAACCACAAGCTCGTCATTCATAGGCAATCACCACACTTTGTCAGTGTGCATGATGACATAGAATGCTGCGATGGTTTCCCACTGCCTAACACAGTGGGAGAAGACCTTACCAACTGATCTGTAGCCTTTGAAGGGACAAGGATAGGGAAAGAATTTCCCATGTCTCACTCGGGTTTTTAACCCAGACCTTAATGATTACATTTGAATGATTTAACCACAGAACCATCATAGGGTGCCCACTTTACAATAAACTTCAGAAATGAAGAATTTACCTTTAACTGTTTACAAAATCCACAATAAATTAAGTATTCTTTCATTGATTGAACCATTCCTGCCTACTGTGTGGGAGGAATGTAGCAATTGTCACAAATGAGGAAAAAAAAAAAATTCAAATTTCAACAAATGTGATATTGTGATTGATCAATAAAGTTTGTCATGCAAAGTAGAGTTCAAGCTTATATTATAGAAGATGGCTTGCTTTGAGATAACAATGAGTAGAAAAATATCTTTTTCTAAAATGTTGCCCTTTCATGTCTGGATCTCCCCTAACTACAAATATTATCAGTGATAAATTTGGAAAATTCTTTCTTTTTTTATTATTTTTTTCGTTTTTTTTATTTATTGAAAAACAAACCAAAAAACTTCAAATCTAAACAAATTATTAACTAGGGTAAATCCTCTGCACCTAAGTCTTCTAGCATCTTTATTTTGCAAATTCTTTTATTTCAAAAAATTTTGTGAATTTCACATTAACTGTCAAGATAAAAAATAAAAAATAGAAATTGTTGATATGTATGAACATCTTCAAACTAGTAGGATTGTAATTTTAAAATTAACATTTGCAAATTATTGTTGATAGTGCTAATCATTAAACGCTAAATACTAAATGCTTTCTAGTTGCTAATTGAAATTACAACATTTGTTAAATAGATGGCAGTATATTGATATATACTACCAACGTATAACAATATTGGAGCATCATTATTAATAAATTACACATTCATATTGTTTTCAATATTTATGTTTTGGTTTGGAGTATTCCTAATAAATATTACATCAATTATTTTTCTTATTTTATCCTTTTCTATAACCAACATTTCTACATACTTGAGTCAGTGTTAAGCACTTTAGTTTAATTATCACTGATTTGTTAGATTATGCAAGTTTTAAATGTCATATGTGTTCTTATAGTGTTCTCTTCTAGTAAGTCGAATTTCCCCTATATAAAATATGGGCAGTGGAGAATTGTTTTTATTATTATTATTATTATTATTATTATTATTTTTGTGTGTGTGTGCTTGTGGTTTTTTTTTGTTTTGTTTTTTTACATAAAACTCATTTTATTCTGTAAGTGGGTTAGGTATGTGCCCAAAACACTTTAATTTTGTCTTGCAGTTTTGCTGAGCAACAGTTTTAAATCATTATTTTTCATAGATTGATTTAAGCACATTCCATCATTGTATATTTTTGTAATTTTATCATAACAGTTTTAAAATGTTCAAAATAGTATGAAAAAGGAATAATACATTACTCTTAAAAAGTTTATAAATTAAGATATTAGAAAACTTAGGAGTAGAGATTTATTTATTTATTTTTATTTTATTTTATTAATGAGAGTACAAAGGATATTGAGAAAAACTAATAAGTTTTAGCATTGCTGTGACTCATCATCATAATCTGACATCTTTGAGTTATGGATGCAATGTTTGTGTGTATGTATATATATAAAATATTTAGCTAGCCTGATTACTGTACCAAGACTCATATTCTTAATACAATAGAATATAGATTTTTTTTAAATTTTTATTTGCTTTTATGCCATTTTTATAACTTGAATTACAAATGTTTAATGATATTAGGTCTGGACTTTCAAAAGGTCAATATTAACAATATGAAGCTATTTCTTATGAATCATGACTTAAGCTATAAATTGTCATTCAGCTGGAATAACCATGCAAAAAGCTTTCCTTCAGAAAAGAAAGCAAGTCTTCTTTCATAATATCACTGTGTAAAATTCAGAAGCAGTGACTTCATCTGTAGCTGAGAAACAAACCTACACCACAGCTGAGTAGCTTTGATAGTCAGTATTGATGCAAAGATTGAATCTGATCTGTTGGTTGGTGTACCTAATGCCCTCCAAAACAAATGTTATTTTGCATGCTATTTTCAAACTCGAAACAAATTCCAGTAGACTCAGAGTAAAATTAATAAAAGTCAAAAATGTCCAGGACATTTTAGTTTATTAGTAAGCTATTCTCAACTATGTTGATGGGCATGATAAAACAAACTTAAATAAATTTTGATGATCCTATTAAATAATTCAGTATTGATGGAGTTGGCCATGTGCCAGCATTCTTTTAATGTAAGGTATTGTAGGTCTAGTCTACTACCCCTGAAATTCTGTCAAAATTGGGGGTATGGATAGTTTGTTTATTGCATTGATATAACATGGATTTAAATTCATCTTTGTTTTTATAGCTTGTCTGGTGCTGTTTTTCAATCTTTTAAGGTGTTTGGGTCGTATAGCCTATATATTTTTTATTGCAAGGAATGGTGTATACTTCAGTTTTGCTGTAAATGTCCTTTTTATTGTTAGGTTTGCGATATGCTAATTTATTTTTGGTTTTATTAATTAATTGGATATTGTATTTATTTAGACATTTTTAATATCAAGCAAAATAACTCCAAGCAAAAAATTAATAATTACGCAGTAATCCCATTCACAAATGGGATAACTGCATAATTATTAATTTTTTGCTTGTTTTAGTGGAAGATGGGGGTTTTATTACAAGCTTGGCTTTTTTATAATTTCTGTTAATGAAATTAATGGGGTAGCTGGAATTTATTTAATTTCTTTTAAGAAATACTGCTCAAAATCTTTCAGGCTTTCCAATTATTGGTTGAAGGAGATCAATGCTCAGTTCAAAATTATCTTAAAAAACAAAAAAACAAAATTGATTCACAAAGGAAAGAGCTAAACAAAGAATTAACTTGAGTTCATCATTCAGTTTGCAGAATTCATAAATAAAAATAAATTGTTACTGTTGTTACCAATAATAATAATAACAACAGTAACAATTTATCTCCACCCATCCTCCGAAAAAGATAAGACAGTAACAGTTGGCTCTTTCTTCTCCTTTTTACCTTTCTTGGTGCAGCTTAGCCACAGCTTGCTTTTGCGCCATTAAAACCCTACCAACAACAACAACAACAGTTGGCTCTGCCTGTTCTGGTTCCTTCTTCACATGTTGACATCATTATTACATTGTAACAGGAATTTAGAATAAAGCTTCATTGCAGAGTTATACTTAATTCTAAGTATATAACAAGTTATACTCAAAATTGAAATGATTTTTTTTTTTTTTTTTAAATAAGATTTTCAGCTTCTATTGAATTTACTAGATCTTTTAGTTATTGATTTTAATTCTTGTTCTTATTCAGATGTTATTTCATCTGTATTAGATATGTAAATCTCATTATAATAAGAACAAATTATAATTCCTATATAACAAGCATTGAAATTTTTTTACTAAGGTTTATGACAGTAAATTGTGATAATACATTTAAAATTAAAATTGTAATTTACTTATTAATTATTAGTATTTTCATATACAGTATTTTTTTTTTATATCTTTTACATATATCAAAATATAATTTCAGAAGTGTATAATCTATATATGTTAATTTACATAAAATGTATTAAACAGTCCTGCCATAACCAGAAGCTGGAAGCTGATTAGTCTAATGTCTGCTGGATACTTGCCATAATATTTTGCTGGGAAGCAGATGATTCTTCTAAAATTATTATAATGTTTTAATTGTTAACATGCAATTAAAAAAGTTATAATGAAGATTCTTCTATTCATAAGAACAAGATAGATAATGTGAATATTTATGATAATGGTAATCATGCTAGCCAACCTGCTTCCTCAGGGCTTTTAGAGCTTGAGTTGCATGATCTACATCCAAGAAAACACTTAGCCAGTCATCCATCTTATTACTGCTTTTGATACCAAGAAATATGTCTTAACAAAAAATTATATAGGTAATAATTATTTCTGTTTATTTCTTCAAATAAATCACTGCTAAGCTACCCCAACTATCACCATGTGTTTTCGTCTTGTTCTAAATGTTTGTGTCATCCCTGATGATGAAATACACAGTTTTATTTTCACTTATCTTTATTCATCAATGCATGTTAAGCCTTCTCATTCATAAATTCACTATTGGCTGTGATTTATTTTATTTCTTTAATTTTTTTTTTTTTTTAAATTGTAAGTTAGCTTGTAAATTTGGAGATAGATCCAATCTTTTTCTCTGCTTGAAGAGAGTTGATTTTGAAGGTTTGTCAAACATCTTTGTAATTGCCAAAGGATATTAGTAGGAATAGTCTTGTTTATTGTCGTACTTGAAGACCAGTTCAAATTCATATTATAATGTTTGTGTTCAGGTTTTAAGGTTTTCGACTTATGATTGGATTTACTGGAAAAATCAATTGTGAGAATAGATAGTAATGAAACTTTGTTTTGAAACTTGGGTGTGAGATAATCAAAAGTTTAATTTATTAATTTAACAGAGTGTGGATTATCCAGCTACCTAGAATGTTACGATTTTTTTTAAAATTTTACTGGATTCATAAAATAAATTGCACGACAAACATACATGTCGTGAATGATTCATGTTACAGTGCTTTGCTATAGTATAAGAAGTGCGAATTGTGCAAGTGTGCATCCATTCTGTCTTTCTTTCTCTACAGTTTGAGTACATGACTCGGTGAAACTTTGAATACGATATAGTAATAATTGTGAAGAAAATTCATTTAGAAATTAGTGAAAAAACTTCAAGGATTCTTGAAAACAAATAAAAATCAAAGACTATGCCCTAGTCAGACAGCACAGTGAACATTACTTGAGTGAAAGGTACTTCAAGGCTTTTCGAGAAACAAACTCCTTCGATTTGTCTCACAAGATTTCTCAAGTTCACTTCCTAATTAAATTTTTCTCCATTGAACGGTACTGTAAGCAATCAAAATAAAGGAAGGTGATTTAGTTAAACTGTTAGTATTGATGAATGCATACTATAACATTCAGGCTTCAATTCAGATGAACGAAATGTCAATTGAAAATTTAAGAAGTTTGAGTTTGATTCAATTTTCAATAATTGTGAGAATGAAAACAATAACGAAAGGGAAAAAATATGCATGATCAAGCTCTCGTAATCCTTTGTGAAAATGCATATGCTTTTCGTCAAATGTTGAGAATGTTTTTAAAAAAGTGAATATTGTAGTTCTGATACCTAAAATAAATGTCGTTTAGTTATAATTATTGTGTAATTTGAAAGATAAGTTTCTGAAAGTGACTGCTAATGTATTATGGGTTTCTGTGTAGTTGAGCGGTAAAAAAATGACTGCTGCTGCTACTCTTCACTTTGCCCCACACTATGTCACAGCCCATGAAAGTGTGATTGGCCAAAGATCTTCGAAAGACACTTGAAAGCTATATGAAAACCCCTTTCAAGAATTGGAGGGCTTTTGAATTGAGAATCGTATGACAGGATCACCATTCTCCTTTCAACCCAAAAGCATTTCACTCAAGTATATTTCACTGTGCTGTCTGACTGTGGTATAATTAGTGAATGTGTGCAAATTTACAAATATATAGTTAGAAATAAGATTTTACAAAGTTGTTACGTATATATAATATACACATTTAGAATGAGTTATTATACAATATGTAAATGTGTGTAGTTAATATTAGCTGATTGTGTGTGTAAATTAATATTGCAGAATACAATAAAAAAATGGTTTAATTATATTTTATGGTTAATTGGATGATATTCTATTGTTATTTAAGTAGATGTGATTAAATAATAAATAAGAAGTTTCTGAAAGAACCTTGAAGCATAATTTTCTTACAATGTTGCTTTTTTTCTTTTTTTAACCATGAAAGAAATAAAAGAAAAATCTCATGTATTTTCTAAAAATGAATTTAAACCTACAAATACAGCAATTTAGTTCCTAAATCCAATTAATTTTAATCATCTAAAAATAAAGGATAGGGCTTTAGCAAATACATTGTTAAGCATCAGTATAAATTCATTGTTTCACTTTTTAATATTTTCTATGGGTGGGTTTCGAAACCTTCATGTACAAATTTCGTGACAAAAACTCTCATGGAGAAATTTTGAAATAGAAAAGTGAAATCATCTCTTTGTTTGTTAATATAAGGCCACGTTTGAAGAAGATCTATTCACCTGTTATTATGGTAGAGACATACGGATACACATACTTGATTTTACTTTCACTAAGCCCTTAATTTAGAGATTCAGTTTTAGAAATCCTGATTCTTAGCAGAAAAACTGTGCAATTTGGAGAGAATTAGTGAGCAGACTTCTTACAATCATCGGTCTTTATTAATCAATGAAGTAATAATAATTAAAATAAAAAAATGTAGGACTGGATTTATTCAGACAATAACCTGATAAATTAAACTGCTCTATTAATTAATTAAAATTACCAGACATTAAAAGTGATCCTAGAACCTGTCAAACTTTATTTTGATATAAATTTAATAATGCTTCAACTAGTTGACCCGTGCGAATAATTCGCAACAAAAAACCACCTTTGAGAAATAATAAACAAATCCAACAGCTTGTGTGCATGTTAGTTAAACACATTGTCAATAGATGGCGTCTTCTCAAGTTTTATAAAAAAGTTGACCCGTGCGAATAATTCGCATGGTATCTTGATCAGTCACCGAATGGTAATGTGGAAATAAATAAATGAACAGATTGTCAATAGATTGCCTTCTACATTTTTACAAAAAAGATTTTTAAAATAAATTTTTTTAACGAAAACATTAATTTTAAACAATCATTTATTTTTCATCATTAGCGGTGAACGTAATCTTGAAAATATCTCAATCGTTGATTTTGATGAAGTATTAAGGGAAATAAAAAAAAACCTTTGAGAAATAATATATGAGAAGTTGACCAATTTTTATGTTTCTATTGTAATAAATCGTTTATTTTTATTAAAATATAAATCTTTGTTTGTTTTTTTATCTGTTGTTATTAAATAAACGATGAAATATCATTTAAAGTGCATTTTTATTCAAAAAAGGAAATAGTTGAAGGTTACAACGCTAAAGAATATTTTCGCTTTCGAAAAATAAGGCGCTTCTGTTAAAGCGTATCTACATTTTTATAAAAAGTTTTTAAAAATAAAGTTTTTTAACGAAAACATTAATTTTAAACAATTTGTTTATTGTTCGGCATTAGCGGGGAACGTAATCTTCAAAATGATGCCTCAATCATTGATTTTGATGAAGTAGTAAAGGAAATATGGCAAAAAAAACCCTTTGAGAAATAATATATAAAATAATATATGAGAAGTTGACTAATTTTTATGTTTCTATTGTAATAAATCGTTTATTTTTATTAAAATATAAAACTTTGTTTGTTTTTTTTATCTGTTGTTATTAAATAAACGATGAAATATCATTTAAAGTGCATTTTTATTCAAAAAAGGAAATAGTTGAAAGTTACAACGCTAAAGAATATTTTCGCTTTCGAAAAATAAGGCGCTTCTGTTAAAACGTGTCTACATTTTTATAAAAAGTTTTTAAAATTAAAGTTTTTTAACGAAAACATTAATTTTAAACAATTTGTTTATTTTTCGTCATTAGCGGGGAACGTAATCTTCAAAATGATGCCTCAATTATTGATTTTGATGAAGTAGTAAAGGAAATATGGCGTTCCGACAAAAAAAACCCTTTGAGAAATAATATATAATGATTAAAGAGATTTTTGAATTGGGTAACATCTAAAATGTTAATGATTATGATTAAAATGTTCGCTTTTTTTTTTTTTTTTCAATTGGTATTTTTATGTTGTTTATAAAATTTAATTTCTTATTTGTGTAAGTTATTCACATGTTTTAAGTTGGCTTCTTGATCTTCTCACCCAGCTTGTATTGCATAATTTGTATCAAAACTGAAAAGGATTAATTAAATGAATTTGATTTTTTAGGACAAAAAAGAAATCTTATATGACAAGTCTACAGTCTTTCCAAAGATAGGAAATTTTCAGGGAACTGCAATCAGATAGTTCACTAAATTTGCTGGCAAATTTTATTTTAAAAATCTAAACTGATTAGTTTTTGTTGTACTTCAATTTATTTGGTTTCAAAAAATAGTAGTAGTTTCCCATATTCAGGTTTTTCTTCATTATTTCTCACTGCTAACTCTGCAAATTGTTAGGTGAATTGAAAATCCATCATTCTGCCAATGGCACCTGCAACAGAAAATCAAATTATGTTTTGATGATTAAAGAATTTAAGCATATATCAACAAAATTGATTCATCCCAATTTCTAAAATAGTAATATTAAATTAAACTTGGTTTGACTGCATTGAGAAAGAAATTCTTTATCAAAGGAAGTAGGAAAGGCCAATTGTCTTAATATTCTATGAATTCTTTGGACTATATATTTTAAATAAATTATCGACATTTTAAGGAAAATAAACAACTCACAAATTTCATTATCTTTTAGAAAATACTATGCTTTTAAAAATAAGATGCTAATAATGAACTAACTTGAGAGATTGTTACCATTGTAACAATTGTTTGTATTACAATTGGAACAGAAGCTCGTATTCACAATTGTAGAATAAGAGACCTGAAATTTTGTATATATTATAAGCAGTCTATAATAAGGAGGGGTGACCAGGATTCAGAGGGGACCGATAACATTTAACTTTCATTTCAGTGACTTATCACCTTTTATTTTGGATGAGCTGACCCACTTCTCTCTCTCTCTCTCTCTCTCTCTCTCTCTTTTTTCCCTCCTTTGCTTTTCCAATTGAATTTTGAACCTTGAACATGCTTGTATCTAACTCCCTTTTCAGGGCATAATTATGAGGTATTCCAGATACTGGGTTTCTTCTTTATTACTATTGGCTAAGCTTTACGAATTGTGAATTTACCATAATGTTTTATAAATTTTTAATTTAGCATCATTCTGTGTCTAGCTTAGCAATTTCATCTTGTCATTTATTGATTGATATCCAATGAAAGAAGAAAAACATAAATATATATGATGGAAAAATCTTTGCATATTCAGTTTTCATTTCTTGATTTAAATGATACATAATAGATTGGTTACTTTCAAATATTGCCTTAATACAGAAGCTGTTTAAAGGAGGATCTGTTTTGTATTACTGTTGAGAATAAGACCTGAGTAGTATCCGAAATGTCAAATTTACGTAAATTTTTAATTAATAAAATATCAGGTGATAGTGCAATACCGCATAGGTTCATTTTACATATTTTACAGGAATATTTTTTACAACTTTTTTAACTTTCATTTCAGTTTTATCCATATTTTTTACAGGAAGCAGAAAAAACTTAATATTTAAATGACTAATATTAGTCATTTAAAGGAATATCTTCTTTGGGATGCCCTTAATATTCCTTTTAACAAATATCGACGGTAATTCATCAAAAAAATGTATACTTTATTACTTATGCAATTTTCACTTATCACATGTAATAAATGATAAGCGTAGTAATCATCAGATATGTGGGTTTGAAATAAAGAACTGCATTGAATTTTTTTTTTTTATTTTGTTTTAATGACTTCCTTTTTTTTTTTTTTTTTTTTACATAAATGGACACAAAAATCTTTTAAGGCATTTCTTCTTTAAAAATGGTTTATCACAAGGGATTATTAATTAATCAAAGACATTTTCTAATCGTAACAACGGCCTTAATGAAATTTCTCATAAATCTTATAGTAGGTAACACTAAAGCAAAATATAGGTAGGTACATAATAAAGCCTTATTTATTATGCCTAATATGCCAGTTCGCGTTTAGCGTCATTGAAACTTAAAAAAATCAACAAAAACTTATGAAGAAATAATATTTCCTGTGTTGTGGTTCTCCTCAGTATTTGATTTTCAGCTATCTATTATGATAAACAAACATTATAATAAGTATAATTATCTTGAAGTACGTAACAAAGAATTTTCTATAAAAATCAGCAACAAAAAATGAACAGTTCCTCTTATTTGGTAAATGAGATCACTAATAAAATCAGAGCACTTAAATCTGTAAGATCATTCCTTATAAGTTATCATAGAAGTCCTGACAATCATTTGGTTTTACACTTTTTAGTTCTTGTAAATGAGCATTCTTAGTTTTAGCAATTTTACATCTTAACGGATAAAGCGGGGTTACACTTGTCAATCGAGGATGATACATTCTTTGGTCTTCTAGGCAATGGGGAGAAGTCATTTCCAAAGTGAAGTTTGTACTCTTTATTACCGCTTGGGTTATACTTGAGTACTCTAATATCCACTACAGTTATCACCTGTTCCGTGACCTGGTCCGATTGAATCGTAGATGTGATAATCTTAATCTTTAAAAAAAAAAGGTGTAATCTGGTGTGATGATGTCCTAGGTTTTTTTTTTTTTTTCCAGGCTTCCTTTGTAATAGTTGTGTATTGTGAAGGCAAAAAATATTTCACTGTTTTTCAACTTTTTTTCGATTACCAGATGGAAGTATGGCCTTTCTCAAGAAATTTCTGCATTATGACATTTATGGAGTAAAGTCTATAGTATTTTTGCACATCAATGCATAAAAAAGTCACTATCATAATGCGATGTCAATAGACAAAACATACTTATGTGAATCATGTTTATAAGAGGCTTCTTTTTTTGAGAGAACGTACAAACCGTGCTGTCATTAAGTTCTCTGTTTTGTAAATATACAGACTTGTTGCCAACGTAGGGAAGTGACATACGCTGTATTGATTTATAAGTAAATGCCAGTTTCTATTGGTTAATTCAATTGGCATAACTTTTGAAATAAGCCAATCATCATTACGAATCTAAGAGCGCGAAATCTCAATTTCGCCACTTTTGCCGATGTGCAGTATTTACAAATAGCTCATACTTGGTTTTGCACCGACGATATTTTAAAATAACCATTGTGTAACTGCTGTTAAAACCAAGAGATCAAGAAACATCTGTCGAATACATCAAAAATTTTACCAAAATTATCTGTTGTTGAGAGAAGAATTTCAATCTATAACTGCAAAACTAATTCAACATCAGTATATTTATTAAACTCACTCTATTTTTTCATTAAAGAAATTATTTGATGCCTAAAAAATTAGTTGTCAATTGATGATAAAGACAAAAAAATCAGAAAAGCTGAATTCTCCCAAAAATGAATGTTAAGCATGAAAAGTAAAATGCAAATTGACAGACAGTTTATAAAAATATTTCAAATAATTGTTTAAAAATTAAAAAAATGCGACCTAAAGAAAGTTTTCTGTTACTACGAATCTTCTTACACTCAAGGACTATGTAAAGATAAAGAAAAGATTACATTTTTATTGCAAAAGGACTTAATATAGAGTAGTGGCAACATAATGGTCACATGTTAATACGTAGTAATCCTCTGGTGGCGATACAAGCCAATAAGTGGTATAGCATGGAGTCAGTTAAAAGGCTAATGTTGTGCTATGACAGATTTGTTGGGCTAATTCAGTTAGATTCCATAATAGCTGCAACTGCCTTACATGTTCCAAACATGCTTGATGGGCGAGAGGTTTGACTATGATAGGGTATGAATCCCTTGAATGTATGTTGAGTGCATCTTGCTGTGTGAGGTCTAGCATTATTATGCTGGTAAATGGCCTCTGAAAGGCGTAACAGCATAGGCAATACAATTGGCTGCAGATATTGTCAATGTATAGATATGCTATCAAAATACATTGGAACAAAACTAGGTAGATCGGCTGCCATAGGAGATGGCTCTCCAGACTGTAACCCCAAGTGTGATGGCCATGTGCCTCTTGACCATTTCAGCCAAATTGAAGCAATGACCACACCTCCTCTATACATGGATATAATGATCAAGTATGTCCCAAGAGAAAAACAGGATTCATCACTGAACACAACACAGATGCAGTTGGACACCGTCCATGTTTTCCTGGGCTTGATACTATTTCAGACAAGCCCGGGAGTGTTGGATGGTAGAAGTCTTAAGGGATGCTGAGAATGAAGTCCTGTCTCTGCCAAATGGCACCCCTTGTTACATGATGCATAGAGGAAGTTATGTGCCTCTAGATGGAGGACAGTGACACCATCAGTGCCATTATGGCTGCTCTTGATCTCGTCAAGAAATTGTTTCCTGGGATGCCCAGATCCTTGTGGCTGTTATATGTGCCTTCCTGGACCCACTGCTGCCAACCTTGTCAGTCTTCTGCATCGCTCTAAGATGGTGGCGGACACGTTTGCATGACCACTGGGCTTCTCTTAAGCCTATGATGTGACCTCGCTCAAACTTTCTCAATTGCTGTTACTGCTGACTGGTATATTGTAGAAGCGTCTTCAGATTCCTTAACATAATGATACAGTAAAATCGGTCATATTTGTCTGTCTGTTTGAAAGCCACTCCTTCTATTGGCCCAGAATGCACCCTTCAGAATGGAGTGTAAACAAACCAAAAGATTTTGTGGCACACAACTCAGAATTTTGCAGTTCTTGCTCTATTTTTTAGGGGTGCATCATTTTTTTTTTTGTAACAGAGTATATTCAATCCAAAGTGTAAGACAGTGTCCAATGTTAATTTATAAATCCTCGTTTTTTTTTTTTTGTTTTTTTTTTTAATTTTTTTTCTTTTTTCACCGATTTAATATTTGTTTCAAATTCCAAAAACATACTTAAGAATAAAAACAAAGCTTGGGAGTAACTTTCTAATCTGTAAACTTGGAAATTTTGCCATGCTTAGACTTCATGATGTATGAACTCTCCAATGTGAATACAAATTTTTAAAATTTGGTTTAATATGCAAAGAAATATGAAGATAAAAAATCATGGAAAAGCTTTCTCTTGTGCAAACGTTTTGAAAGGCAACATTTGTTTTTTGTGCTAATAAAATCATTGTAATGCCAATGTCGCCACTGATCCGCTTTGTAGTTTGCGGGTGCAATGTTGTAAACAAATTAGCTCAACTTCTTTTTTAACCCCAAAATTAAAAAAAAAAAACATCTTGGCAATTGCAAAATTTCTGGAAAATAATTTATCTCATTTGCAAATTTTAGAGAGCTTATCTTCTTTTAAGTATTGTCCTGGATGTAAAACAACAACTTACCTTCATGTTTTGGCTCTTTTAACTGTTTTGTTCCATTGTTTTATCACTACAGAAACTTCTACTTTTTATTATGTACTCTGGATAATGCTCAGCCAGTTGCCTTTTTTAGGATCATTTGGTTAGATTTAAACTCGAGTTCATTTGTAGTATTCATTCATTTGTCTTCTAAATATTGAACTGACAATTTTTATCTTCATTTGATGATAAGCCTCATCTTTACAACTCGCTATTGCTCTGTCTCGTATCCTATCTTACATATGAAAAATGTTTCATATCTGCAAGTTAGAGGTTAGAATTTTTACAATGAAATCTGTCTTAATTCCCTGACTTTCCACCTATTGTTGTATTTTTGAATTTAATGGGTGCTCTTTTTCTTTGTAAATTACAAGTAACTTGAGTATACCCAAAAAATATATTGATTTTATCTAGAAGCATTTGTCCAATCAGCATAAAAATTGTCATGAATTCAACAAAACAACAATTGAATAATCTAATGAGGCACCATACTGTAACCTAGGATAGTAATTGCATTCTCTCATTTGCCAATAACAAGTAGAGTACAGTGATTACTAATAGAGGATGTATTTCCATCGACAGATATCTCATTGTGAGATATAAATAAAAGCAGTTAGAAAATTCAGAAATAGATTAATAATGAATTTTTATTTATATAAGAAGCAAAATAATTCTTTCCCTAGATGATAACTTATTATTATAATATACAATTAAAAGTGGAATTCTGTATCTGTGAATAGTTTGTCATCTATACGTTTGCAATATCCAAATTTACCTATTAGTAAATAGGTCACAAAAACAAATAACATAATTCAGTGAACTCCTGCAGAATTTTATAAAAGTAAACAAATTCAAAATGACAAAAAATTTATATTGTAATAAACATTATTTCAACTTGTCATATTTTTAGAATGAATCTCTTAAACTGAACATTATTAATGATACAATTTATATTAATAATAGAAAAATGTATAAGTAAAAAATAAACAAATCTTAATATAACTTATATAAAAGAAAATGTCTGATTGTCTGAACCCTGTGTGTTTCTGTATTCTCGGATCTATTTTTGATCATCTGGAACCACGTTTTGCTTAGGTTTCTACGCATGTATAGGAGGTACAAAGTTGTTTTGAATTTAAGAGTTGCTTTTATTCCCAATAACTTGAGTAAAGGTTGGAGTGATGAAGGGAGAATGCGGGGGATAAAACTTGAATTTTCTTGGGCAACACTGGGTATTACAGCTAGTATTACATAAAAATAAAAATATTTGAATTAATTAAGCAGTCTAACTTAAATTATATGTATAAACAGAAATGAATAAACCTTGATTTGTGTTGGAATGTCTGTAAATTGGAAATAGATAATATTTTTTTTTTTTTTTTGGTTTTGCATTCTTTTATTTTTGCTTTTTTAAAAAGCATTGTAAAAGCAAATTGTAAGATTAGCAATATTTTTTTTACCTGATCTACTGTCAACAGTATGAAGTTATGTGAACACTTGAAATGACAAAAGAAGAGAGAATAACAATAAATCCTTTTTTTTTTTTCATTTTTGATTTTAAGTCAAGTTCAAGTTATCATTATTATTGCAAAATTAAATTAGAATTATTATCAAAAAGCAAAATAAAGTATGGAGAACTTATGTCTTGATATAACAACTAATCATTTCTTCCATAACTTGAAATTACTATTTGGTACTAAATAGGCTTAACGTGCATGGAATGAAATAAAAATGGAAATGAATAAAACACACTTATAAAAAGTTGAATATAAAGTTGTACATGGAATTAATCCGACAGTTTCGGAATACTGTGCGTATTCCTTCATCAGGGGCGGCACAAACATATAGGACATAAGGACAACATTTAGGATGACATGATGAGGGAAGGTATGTTGAAAGTG
>JAFIDM010009631.1:194439364-194471790 GCA_023159025.1 Thereuonema tuberculata
ATCATGTCATCCTAAATGTTGTCCTTATGTCCTATATGTTTGTGCCGCCCCTGATGAAGGAATACGCACAGTATTCCGAAACTGTCGGATTAATTCCATGTACAACTTTATATTCAACTTTTTATAAGTAAATGTGTTTTATTCATTTCCATTTTTATTACTATTTGGTATTTTGTAAAAAAGAATTTTGTCATTCTTAAAGATGCAGAATTCTGCAGCATAACAAATAAATGCTATTAACATTAAATATATATAGTAATGTATAAAACAGAAATAAGTTATTAACAATAAATTATGAATTCATTTGAATTTCTGGGTCTGGGAAGAGTAAAAGCAAGTTTAGTAGCTGACTTTGCAGCAGCTATTGCCAAGCATTTTTTAAATAATGCAAGTATTTACTATTGGGTCTGCAACTACACAAAATATGCCTTAGTACAATGTAAAATACTATCTATTGACTATACAAGTTGTTGGACATGTTGGCATAGTAGAAATGGTGCCCTCCAGATTGACTGCCTAGGCATACTGCAGTTCCTCTTGTGGGTTCACTCGACTCCTTGGTGTAGAGTTCAGTTGTTACCTTAGAATGTTCAAGACATAAGTAATCCCAAACAATGTCACTGCCTTTTAACCACTTCATTTTATATACTGGTGTATTGATTGTTCAACTAAGTTTTTTTTTTTTTTTTTTTTAATAAGGGTGATATTAGGGATTAGCTGGAATTGGTGTTTAATAATATTGAGGCATTATATCTTAGGAGTATTAATATTGGAAAAAGTTTGGTCCAGCTTATTAAACAAGTTTTCAGTGGGATTACAGTAAGGAAAATTTGGAGTTATAATTTTAACTGGTAGTGATCATATTGTAATGAGTTGAGTTTGTTGTTGACAAGTGTATATGACAGGTTTGGGATTGAGTCTTCCGAGGAGAATTTACTCATAGGTTTGTCATATTTTTGGCAAAGTGAATTGCTTGGGTGTTCCTAGTATTTATAGTATAGATCTAAAATAGCAGTTTGTGCCAAAAGTGTTGAATTATTAAAACAGAGGATACAAGTTTCAGTTCTATGAAACCTTGCTTCATTCACAGCAACTAATCCAACAGATGCTAGTTTCTACCATTTGTAATATAAAGTATGAAAACTATTAATGAAAGTAAATACTGCAAATTTTACAATTACCTTTGAACATTTTTCCTTCCATTAATTACTACAGTTTGATGTAATTTTGCAGATAAGGGCAAAACAAGTTAATTCCATATAAAACATTTCATAAACTTTCTAATGGTATAACACTATGATAGTGATTAACCTGTGGAATTTACCCTTTTAATATAGAATATTGTTCAATGAACAACACAATTAATGTAAATCTATTGAATATCATATACTCGCCATAGTTGAATAGTATTATCTGGGAAAATTCAATGATTTATCCACTGCATTCCTTCTCTATTTCTTCAACCTCTACTCAGCTCATTGGGAAAACATTTGCACTTTCTGATTTTTTTTTTTTTATTTTTTATTTAACTTGTGGCAAGCTAAGTTTTTTTTTTTCAAAAGTGATTGGGACTACAATATTTCTCATTCCTTCTCTTGGCTCTCCCATCTGATCTTCTTCTTGACTAAATGTAGCATGCAAAATTGTAAAAATCTGTAGAATTTTCCCTATGTTTTTAGAAAAGTATGAATAGGAACCTTTTCCAACTCTCTCTTAATCTTTCTCTGGATCTACTTCAAAAATTTCTCCACATATTTTTAACAAGGGTGATGGGGTGAACTCTTCTCTCAGTTCAAAACCCCATCTCAGCATTACCCCTGATCTAACAGTACGTCATACAAAGTTTAGCATCAGGTAAAGTTTAAAATTTTGAAACAATTTCTGAGATCCATTCCTCATCCCTTTTCTCAACCTTCTTCTGGACCCACTGATTTGCCATATAAAATTTGGTGGCATAGAAAGATTTAAAAAGCTTACCTCACATCTTTTTTGAGTCCTTGATGTTCCTGACATGTTTTTGCATTTCATTTCATCTGTCATGTAAAGCTGTGCCATAAAAGTTCCAGGACCCAAAACTTAAGTGTGCCCGACAGTGTTTGGGGAAGCAACATAACTTGTTTTATGGTTATCTTTTCACAAAACCATTAATCCAAGTCATTAAAAATAGTTTTAATATCTTATTAACATTAAGAACAAGAAAGAAAAGGGCAAAAAAAAACAAAAAAAAACTTTAAATGAAAAATTAAAATAATCACCCAAATTAAGATATTGTTCATACTCCCATCAGGACCAGAAATAACATTTATCTTTCCATCAATTTTGTGTGTATATTTAATAATACATAATTAAAATGAAAACATTTTAAATTGAATCCATTCGTGAAGCTTTTTGTGTAGGAGAGAGAATATTCACAGTAATTTCCACTATCTACATAGCTTCTATTTTTTTTTCCCCCAGCATAACATATAGAGGTTGTTTTCCTATTTTTTACTGTCACTTTTATATAGATCACTAGCTAAAAGTACCTGGCGTTGCCCGGGAGGGGGAGGGGAGTCCTGGTTCTCCCTTTCTCCACACAACTATCGCATCAAACCAGTGGTGGCTCGTAGCTAAAATTAGCGGGGGTGCTGCCCCAGAAAAAGTTTAGCCTTTGTTTTAAAATTGTGTAAAGGGAAACAAACATGTATAAAAAGAAAATTTATTCAGAAACTTGATAAAATCCTAAAAGAACAAAATCAAACATTTTTTACTTACTTTAACCTAAATTGTTACAGTTCAAGTTTGATCTATTCATTTAAAAATTTAAGAACCGAAAAAAACAATGGAATCAAATAGAATAGCTGAAAGCAAGATAATAATCTAATTCTACACTTTATCGCAATCAAGAATATGGTACACTGTTTTTAAGCACAACACACGCGGAGTAAAAAAAAAAAAAGCAGGGTGGAAAGGACAGCTTCCTAGCACGGCAGGATTGACACTGTGAAAAACAGTGTCGCCTCTCCATTGCAGCCTCCCATGCAGCTTCCTAAGTGCACATGTGCACAACAGTCAAACGCCACGCCGCTGTAACTGCGAAGCTTTAAAGTTCCATACGAAGATTTTTGTATCTTTTTCATAAACTAGGGGATGGCTACTGACATTAAGCTTAAGGATTATATATTGTACAAGTAAAAAGAAAGAATTAAAAGAAAAAATGACTGATTATATTAAATGTTATCGATAATATCAAATGGAAATAGGCCTAGGGGGTGCTGCAGTACCACAGTGCCTATACACGAGCCGCCACTGCATCAAACCTTTCCCAATTGTTCCAGAACAATATTTGTGTAGTTCCCATTTTTGCCACCAGGTCCATAAGTGGCACCATTTCAGAAATTTCACCCCTTTGGGGATGTTTAATCAGGTTCCAAGGTAGCCTATATTTTCTGCAGGGTAGTAGGAATATCTATGCGAAATTTGGTTTCAATCAGTCAAACAGTGTAAAATTGTGTAGAGAACATACAAACACGGAAACTTCTATATAATATATATTTATAGATTATATCAGGTCTCATTATACTGAAAAAGGTCACTTGCCGAAGACTTTAGTTTTGACTCAATTATTATTCTCGATGTATTTTGGCATTTAGCTACACATACCTTTAGCTGTCATGCAACCCCAGATCATGATACTAACAGCATTCTTCATAGTAGGTATAGTGCACTCGGGTAACAAATCTTCTCTAATTCTCCTCCTTGCATATTTTATTCCATCTCTGCCAAATATGGATATTCTGGTCTCATCGCTCCAAATTACTTATCCCATTGTTCCTTTGACCAATTAACATGTTTTTTAGCCCATTCTAATCTCTTCATTCTTTGTTTGGGAGATAGAAGTGGCTTTTTCCTTGGAATTCTGGAATTTAAAGCTTTTGAGTCTGCGTCGAATACTCCTTGCACTCACATGCAACCCACATTCTGATAATTCATTTTTTAATTGAATTAGATGATTTTCTTGTGTCAATTAAGCTCAATCTTTTAAATCTCCTATCATCAACAGCTGTTGTACACCTTTTCCTGCCTTTACCAGGTGCATTGTGAACGGATTGAGTCTCTTGATATCTCTTGCATAGCTTCGAAATCCCACATTTGGTTATATTTCCATCAATTTTTTTAATGATTTCTTCATAGGAGTATCTTTCTTCACGCAAAGTTAGTATTTTAGTTCTTTTTCTAGGTGACCAATCAAACCTTTTTATCTGTCATCATACAGTACTCTTAAATTTCGAACCAAAAAAAAAAAAAAAAAGTACGACCAACATGATTACACTCTTGACAACTAATACTAACTGAAATGAGAGGCAATTCATACTAGCATCTTATTGGTTCCTTGCTGCATCATAACAGCACATGATTGGCTTTCAAAACAATCACTCATTGGCCGGTTTTGACTTTAAGAAAACCCACTTCCTTTTACTGAATCAGTTGTTTTCTCTTTTTTCGTTATTTGGCTACAACTTTGGACAGAATAATGATAATTCGATACAATTTAGTTTGTTGCATTCTGCATTAAATTATGTTTCTAATGATGTATAATATTATAATATTAGTTTAAAAGCAGTTGATGTTCAGAGTCATAAAACCTCCAAAACACACATTTTCTAAAAGGTTTCCACAATTTTGGCCACTAGTGTATATTTTTTTTTCAGTTTTTAATAACTTAAAAATTGCCCATACAAGAAGGAAATATTTAGTTTTAATTTACCAGAGTTGTTGCTAATGCTGTCACAGCAAAACTCTATTATTTGTGGTCGTATCCAGCTTTTTTTTTTTTTTTAAATAGCTGTCTCTCATGGCATAACTAAAACAGGTGTAATAAGTTTGATTTAATGTTTGTAACACCCTAGATACCATAGAGAGAATGTGCATTGGAGAGGAAACATGGATAGAACAAAAAAAAAAAGGTTCTAGATTAAAGTTTTTTAAGTCGAAATATGCTTGTCCATCCATTCATTCTTTCATTGATGATCAAGATAACTCAAGAACTGTTTGTCATAAGAATCTCTGACTTTAATAATATGTTTAAATTCTTAAAAAGAAAGATTCCTGTTGATTTTCATGCAAAATGGACCCAAAAGTATTGTGTTAGGAGCAGTTTCACCCTATCTCCAAAGTTTCACTTTCATGAAAAAGTTGCTTATATTCTTGCCCTCGTGACAATCTTGAAAATGTATCTTAAAATCATGTTTACTTGACTTAGTCTGTTTAGTCATTCTTGATGTTATCAAGTTAATTTGATCAGTGGATAATTGAAAATTGGCAGGCCAATAATACCTTATATTGTGTATATAAACTGTAAGAAATTATGAATTTTGTGGTTTCAATTTGATTTTTATTAGTTTCTCTTAATCTCTTTTTCTTTTTCTTTTCTTTTTTGTCTCTCTATTCACCTTTTCAATTAGTCTACAAACTTTTTTTTTTTTTTTTTTTTACAGTTTACTGTCATATCTAATCTTGACTTTGTACTGTTAATTGTTATAAAAATATTTTACATGCGCACAGATAATATATGAAGAATGTTCGCCGACGCACTTGTCTAATAAATTAAAAACATTAAAAAAACTTGTGATCTAATTAAAAATGAACTAAGAACTTGTGATCTAATTAAAAATGAACTAAAAACATATAAAAGAATTTAAAAAGATAAAAACAACTAGTTTCAACTTTCTATATTGAAGTCATCTTCAGGTTTGGTGAGATAATGATAAAAACAGCCTTAATAAGCTAAAGACATTCCAACAGTAAGCTGCGTGGAATTGGGGGTACTTTATGAATCTTTATGGTAATTAGGTTGGTGATCATTGTAAAACAGGGAGTAGGGGAATGGGGAGAGGGTTGTTAATTATTGTTTTGTTTTTTCTTTTTTCTTTTTCGGAAACCATATTTTCCTATGTTTAATACAGACAAACAATCATTATAACAATATGGGTTAGTGATAATATGGAACGACTCTTTACATTTACGTATGAAGCTGTTTCTTTCTCTACATATTATTTGTGCTTGGGAGAAATTTATAGAGTGACCTGAACTGCGCGCGTGTGAAACTGTATTATAGTTAAGATCGCTATTTTTTAGGGCATATTGATGCCGATATATGCGTTTGGTCAATTTCTGCATTGTTTCCCCAACATAAATACATTTGGCCTTACATGAGCATGGAATTAAATAAACAACATCTTTTTGATCTAATAAACCCTTGGGTTGGTTTATTTTGGTTTGATTGCATAATTTTAATATAGTGTTGTTGCTTGGGGAAGTCAGGATGATATTGAGTGGTTTTAAATATTTAGTCAGGGCTGGAAAGAGGCTAGGATGAAAAGGAATAGATATGTATTGCTTAGGTTAATGGGGTTTGAGCTTATTATTATATAGGGCACGTGTTGATTTAATAATTTGTTTATCCACAAATATCGGTGGATATTCATTAAGAATGAAAATTGTGCGAATATTGGAACTCTCTTGTTGAAAGAGATATAATTTACTGGATAAATTAAAAGCTCTACGGACAGCCATTTTTATGTTGTTTCTCTTGAAAGATATGGGGCATGATGAGTGAAAATTGAGGGTAACGGGTTGCGAAGTAGGTTTACGAAATACTGAGGTTAAGAACTGATGGTTGGCACGCTGTATTAGCACATCAAGGAAAGCAATATTATTGGAAAGTTGGTTTTATTCCTCTGTTTTGAATTTTATTTTGGGATGAATGGAGCCTATAGTTTGGAAGATCACATTTTGCAGGGTGGGATCTGTGTAAAAGAGTAAGTCATCCACATATCTTTGATATAAAGGTATACCTGGCTTGAACTGGCTCACACCATCTTCAATCTTGCTTCCCAGTAGAGGCCAGGAAGATCTTGTCTTTTCTGCTTTTGCTCATCCAATTTATTGCAGACCAGAAGGTGGTCTTTGTTCATCTTAGAATAAGGACAATCACAAATAGTACATTTATCAGAATCGCTCTTCTTTAAATGTTCTGCTAAGCAGTCATGTCCCATTGACAGAGGGAAGATTGCTACTGCCGTCTCTCTCTCGGGAGATCTCTTTAATTTCCTTAAATAAATTTGATATATTTTCATATGGTTAATCTTTTAGCTTTTCTTTTGTATTGTTTATGTATTCAAATTGTGAAACTTTTTTTCAATGATTTAAATTTTCCTTCTAAACATATCATTCTTTAGATTTTTGCTTGTATTGGTGTTTTTTTTTTGTTTTTTTTTTGCCAATCTATCAGCTGCTTGTTGCCCCTGAGGCCCCTGTGAGAAGGTATCACTGCAAAAATATATTTTCTGTATTATTTTTGACAATCTTGTATTTATTTCTAATAGATTGGATAAGCAAGCTTTTCGGAGTATCTTTGCACGGAGTATTTTTGCAATTGCTTCAAGTGGTGACCTAGAATCAACTAATATCACAATATTAGCATTAAGCCAGGGTCTCATTATTAATTGGGTTAGATCTTCATTAATTACAAATAACTTCGCTTCAAACACAGTAGTTTCTGTATTTAAAGCAAAATAGTGGCAAAAGTGTTCACTAAAAATCCCAGCTCCAATTTCTCCATTAAGTCTAAGAGCCATCCGTATAAATTCTTACCCACTACTCATTTGGATATAAGGTATTAATAATCTCGAGTGATTATTAACTTTATTTACTGATTCTGTAAGATGATGATTTACATTTAATCTAATGTAATCTAAGGGATTTGTAAGCTGTGTTGGTTGTTCAATCTCTAAATTTCCTTGTTTCCAGCATAGCGCCATTTGTTTGAAACTGTGTTTTTTTGAGAGTTTGCTCTGTTGGTGGTTTCATAATCTGTTTATTATCATATTTCTTGTGTAAGATCTTTTCGTTTATTATACTTGTCTTACTTTATATTCAGTTTGTAAGTGTGGAATATTTGTAAGGGTATGAATAGCTGATAAATGGTGTTGTTTTTACTGCGCCTGTTACTAACCGTAGGCAGTTGTTTTGGCTTGTTTTAAGCTTTCTTATTACATTATTACTAGCAATGGACAGTATTTCTCCACCGTATAATAGGTTAGGTCTAATATATGTTTTATAAGATTCATTCAACAAATTAAGAGTTCCTCCCCATTTTATCCCAGCAAGTCTTTTTAAAATATTTATTTTGGAAGAAACTTTCATAGTAATATAGTTGTCATGTTGCTTCAAATTAAGTTTGTTGTCAAGGACCACTCCAAGGTATGATGTACTATCACTTTTTTGAAGTGCTATATTCTTTACTTTAAGATAAATATCTTGAATTTCTGTTTTAAGAGGAAACAATTGATGTGTTATTTGTACATTTATTTTCATGTTATTATCGCTCCATTTTGCCAGCCTCATCAAAGCTACATTCATTGCATCTTGCAATTAGTCAAACATTTTTTTTATTTCTGTTTTTTGCTGTTGTCCAAATTGCATCATCTGCATACAATTGAGTTTATAAGAGGATATCACTTTGGGTAGATAATTTTTAAAAATATTGAAAAATAATGCACGAAGAACAGTACCTTGTGGGAGGCCGATCTGCGTTTGTTTATATAAAGACATTGCTGTTTTCCACTTACAAGGATAGGACATGGAGTTTAATGCCATTTTGTGAGATGAAAATACTCATTAAATATACTGGGGTTTGAGGTCCAACAATTACCATTTTCGAGATATTTGATGTTTTTTTGAGTGTTTTTCCCATGTTAGCTTAATAGCTTCCTGTGTCAACTGATAGAACAGGTACATTGATGGCGCAGTGGGTAGACTATTCGACTTTTGAGCAGGTGGTCCCAAGTTCAAGTCTGCTGCCTGATGACTTTTTTTTTTCTTTGTTTCTTTCTTTTAACTACCTTTTCTTTTATGCTAATGCAATTTTGTTTTCAATTTAATTTTTTTTTTTTTTATGAAAAATGGAAATATGATGAGATACACAATCGTTTGCTTTCATGCTTTGAGAGCTATTGTCGGTGGGAATCTGGGACAGCTGTTTCGTCCTTATTAGGACTCATCAGCCAGATTTACCCTCGATGATCAAGCTCAGAAAGCGTGAAAGCCTATGGATTCCTCTCCTGCTCCCGGAAGTGGGATCCCAAAAAACAAACAGCAATAGGAAAAATCACTGTTGTTTGCTTATATATATATTTTAATTTTAAATATATAAATATCTTTTAAAAAATTTTTTAATTAAAATTTATTTTAATTTAGAAACATAAAACCTACATATCTGTACATTTAACTTTTTTTCTTTTTTTTTTGTTATTGTTAATATTGGAAGTAAATGAAGATAGAGATAACAATTCTAAGGTTATTATTGAAATTTACAATTAAAACAAATAATTGTGCATACATCAATGGCTCTTTTTATTATCACGACGCAAAAGACAGAAAGGAGGGGTAAACGGAATGTATGCTGGAAGGTATTAAGATAGTGGTGCTATAAAGTATAGAACAAAAAGACAGAAAGAAAACAGCTAGGAACTGAGAGACATTGGGGGGGGGGGGGTAATCAGAAAAGGCTTAAGGTGCCTGTTGAGAGATTGACAGACAGGGGAGAAAGCTTAAAGCGATTTAAAAGATTTAAATTAAATTAATCCTATGTGTCTAAAATTTAATTAATTTAAATTAATTAATTTTAGGACAAGGAAATTTACTGATAATGAAAAGAACCATTTACATAATTTTTATAATAGCAATAATAATTTGTATTGGTAATAAGGTTATTATTTGAAACATACAATTAGAATTTTTTATATTTTCAATTACTTCCAATATTAATAATAATAATAATAAAGGAAAAAAAAAAGAAAAGGACAGCTCTGGACTGGAAAAGGAGAAATACAAGAAGAAAAAAAAAAGTATTGATATGTAGATTTTATTTTTCTAAATTAAAAGTAATTTTAATTAAAAAAATAGAGATATTTATATATTGAATTTTTATTTCTGCCTAAGAAAAAAAAGATAAAATAGAAATAAAGAAGGGGGTAAAAAAAAAAAAAAAAAAAGGTAAACGAAACTATCTCTCTCTCTCCCTTTCTGGTGAGACTGTCTTTACCACAGGTTTCAATTGGACGCTCTCCATTTTCTTCTATCCTGTGCATCTTACTTCAGTTTTTCATATTTTCTTCCCCTTTTAACATCATCCAGCATTCCAATCCTTCTTCCTCTTCCTCTCTTTCCTTCTACTTTTCCCTCTATTATTCTTTGTTGTAGACAATTTCTTCATAGCACATGTCCTAACCAAGATGCTTTTCTCTTGCGTATGGTTTCTAACAATTTCCTTTTCTCACCTATTCTTGTTAAAACGTCCTCATTCTTTACTCTATCCGACCATTTCACTTTTAACATTCTTCTCCAAAGCCACAGTTCAAAATTTTCTAGAAATCTCTCTTCCTTCTTTCTAATGGTCCATGATTCACTACCTACCACACAACACCACACTCCAAACAAAACATTTAGCAACCTTTTCCTTCATTCTATTGAAATGCTTTGTGCTGTCAACAATGCTTTTACCTTTTCAAATGCTCCTTTACCTATTGCTATTCTACTTCTTATTTCTTCAGTACAACTTCCATCCCATTTCACCAGACTTCCCAAATATTTAAAAGTTTTTACTTGCTGTATAATCTTTCCTTTTAAGGATATATTAACATTACCGTCTTGCCTGCTTATTCTCATCACCTTGGTTTTTCCCACATTTAAGTTCATTCCAAATCTTTCCCAACTCTTACTATACTGTCCATCATTTTTTGTAACTCTTCTTCTGATTCTGCAGACACTGCTTGATCATCTGCATACTTAATGGCTTTCAATCTTTCTCCTCCTATCACAACATCTCTTGCTTAATCTAAAGCTTTCGCAGTGAGTTGCTCTGCATATACATTAAAAAGCATTGGTGAAAGACAACACCCTTGTCTAACTCCTCTTCCAATACCCATCTCTTCAGTTTCATCATCTCCGACTTTTACAGCCACTGTCTGCCTACAATACATCTCCTTTATTAGTCCTCTATCTTTCCAATCAATGCCAATGTCTTTTAAAATTCTCAGTAGTACATACCAATTAATCTTATCGAATGCCTTTTCCCAATCAATAAAACCAGCAAATAAGTCTTTATTCACTTCTAACATTCTTTCTTCCATCATTCTCAAGCATCCTATTGCATCTCTAGGATGCTTTACAAACCGAACTGATCTTCTCCCAAATTTTCCTCAAATCTTTCTTTCAATTCTTTTTAGTATAATCCTTGTCATTGCTTTTGTAACATGGCATATAAAACTAATTGTCCTGTAATCTTTACATTCTGTGGCATTACATTTCTTTGGTAACGAAACTAAAATAGTTTTAAGCAGTTCTTCAGGCCAAATACCTGTATCATATATCATATTGATTAAGTTTGTTAATCTACTTATTGCAGTTTTTTCTAAGTTCTTTAATGCCTCAGATGGTATTCTGTCATATACCTTCGCTTTCCTTTTCTTGAGGTCTTTAATTGCCTTTTCCACTTCCTCTCTCAATATCTTTGGTCCTCTATCTATTTCTTCACATTCCCATTCATCTTCCAGATCTAATTCAGAATGTCCATATAATACTTCCACATACTCCTTCCATATATTTTTGTGTTCTTCAACACTTTTTGTGATCTTCCCATATTTATTTAACATACCTTGCTTACTTATTTTCTTTGTCTCATTCTTTGTCAGTTCTTCGAATCTTCCTTGTTTCTCTAAAATTCCCACCTCTTCACAATGTTTTTCCACCCATTTCTTTCTTGCCTGATCAGTTAATCTTCTTAGTTCATTGTTGAGTTTCTTATGTTTCGTTTTTCCTTCTCCAGTGTTTACATTCTTCCATCTTCTCCTTTCATCCATTTTATCTATCATGCTCTGAGTAATCCATTTCATCCTGTTCTTAGTCTTTTGTGCAACTCCAACTACTTCTTCTAAGGCTTTCCGCATTGCATCTCTAATATTACTCCATTCTTCTGTTACTACCTCTCTCTGTCTTATATTTTCCAACTCTTCCTCAACATATCTTGAATACGCTCTATTTTTTTTTCTTCAATTTTATTATATCTCAATTCCTTATCAACTTTCCTTTTTTTGTAATATGCTTCAGCCGTGTTCTTATTTCTGTTACCAGAAGATTATGGTCTGAATCAGCATCCGCTCCTGGATAGGTTTTTGTCATTTTAACATTGTTTTTAAATCTTTGATTCACAATATCTATCTGGTATCTTGAAATATCGCCGGGTGCTTTCCATGTGTATAACCTTCACTGATGATTCTTAAACCAAGTATTGGCAATCCATAAATTCACATGCTCACAAAAATTCACTAATTTTTCTCCTCGTTCCTTTTGCTTACCAAGCCTGTACTCCCCAACTACCTTTGTCCGTCTTACACTTCCCACTACACTTTTCCAGTCTCCCATCATTATAGTTCTCACTTGTCCCTTGCCATTCTCTTCATAGACTTCCTCTATTTGTTCATATATCTTATCAACTACTTCTTCCTCTGCATCTGATGTTGGCATGTAAACTTGAATAATGAGTGTATCGATGGGCTTACTAAAAAACTTAATAGCCAATATTCTATCGCTAATTGGCATAACTTTTATTATATTGTTATCTAAATTCTTCTTGTATATCAATGCTACACCATTTGCCTTATGCCCCCCCCCCCCCTTGTATATTATCTTATAATCATCCGAATCAAATTCTGCTTCTCATCTTGCCTCACTTAATCCTAAAATACTAATGTTATGTCTCTCCATCTCTCTTCACATTTTCCAGTTTCCCTTTTTTATTCATTGTCCTCACATCCATGTTCCTATTCTCAGTCCTGTTGTTATCCTTTTAGTCTTCTTTCTCTTTCTTGTCACATTGCACAGTTTTCCTGGGATAGTACCCACCCGGAGACCCAAATGTGGGCATATTACTACGGAATATTTCTTCTCAGGTCTTACCATATATAAAAGATGATAGAAGTATGGCCATATATAAGAAGAGTCTATATATAAAAGAAACTACATTAACATAAAAGAAAGGAAAAAAAAAAGTCTTCAGGCAGCAGACTTGAACTTGGAGCCTTCTGCTCAGAAGCCGAATAGTTTACCCACTGTGCCACCAATGCACCTGTTCTATCAGTCAGCACAGGAAGCTAATAAGCTAACATGGGGAAAACACTCTAAAAAAACATCAAATATCTCAAAAACAGTAGGTTGTTGGACTCAAATCCGGTATATTTTTGAAAGTACAAGTACTTTAATCTCACAAAAGGGCATTAAAATCCTTGTTATAGAACCTATGTCCTTCCTTGTTAGTAACATATCTACCTTTGATTTAAAAGTTCTTTAGCCAGAGAAACATACTGTATTGCCGTTAGCTTTAAATCTTTAAGTTTATTTAGGAGTTTTGATCTCCAGACTGTATCAAATGTACCCTTGAAATCTACAAAAACTGCCAGCACTGATTTTCAATTAAAATAATGTTTGATACTCCGTGTTAAACTTAACACTTGGTACATAGTTATCTAAATCCTGCATGATCACTAGAGAGTAATTCATTATTCTCAAGAAGAAATGCAACCTTGCAGCTATAATTCTTTCCATTGTTTTTGTGATGATAGAAGTTATGGCTGTTTAGGCTTTTGAATAGGAATAATAATCACTTGCTTCCACATTGTTGGCACATCACATTTACCAGTCCATATTTTATTGTAAATACTGAGAAGAAATATTTTAGCTTTCTCACCAAAATTCTTAAAATATTCTGTGTGAATTTTGTCAGGGCCTGGAGATTTTTTTAACTTTTAATTTCCTTATAGCAATATCCAATTTTACCATGGTGTATTCACATGAAAAAAGATCTTTAGTTTGCTTACCAGTTAATATTTTAACCCGTTTCTTCAAAATTTTACCCATTTTTTTATTTTCTTGAGTAAATTTATGTTCTTCTTTAAAATATGTATTAAATTTATTGGCTATTGAGTAGTCAGTGTTTAATAGCTTAGTTGTCTTTATTGGCTCAGTTGATTTATTATTCCATCTATCAGTTAAAGAGTTTATAAAAACTTACGAACTATAGTATTATCTATTCTATAGTTTAAGTTTTCAATAAACTTGGTAAAACTTGCTCTTTTTTTCTATTTGCACTTGTCTAGTGTAAATTGCCTTTGTTTTTCGCCATTCTTGAAATCTTCAGCATTTTTTGATTTTTCAACTCTATTTCTCAATATATTTCTTTTTCTAAAAATGTAAATTTTAACGTGTGTAATAAAAACATGAAACATGGCAGACTTCTTTCTTCACTTCAACTTGATAAAAACTCTGCGGAGTTGAAACTAGTAGTTTTTATGTATTTTTTAATCATCATTACTTTTTATTTAAGTGCGCCGGCGTACTATTGTTTCATATTTCTTTTTCTTTTTAAATCCTTTATTTCCTTACTCCAGACTGATTTATACTTTTTACCTTTTCCTCTAGGAATAAACAGTTTTGCAGCCATTTGTAGTACCGGTATACATCCAAATTGGTGTAGTTGTATCTCAGAACTGCCCTCTAAATCTAATTTCTCAACACCTAACTCTACAGTATTTCGTAAATCTTTCCACTTTGCTTTCTTAAGGTTCCATGAGTTATGTTGAAATTTTTGTTCACAACTTTTCCTCATTGTCATTTTAGTTATTACAGCTCGTGTCCACTACCATCATCTTCATTTGCATATTTTTTTTTTGCTGTATTATAAACGTCACTTGATACTAATGGCAAATCAGGATTTGAAGATACCCTTGAAATGGATAAATGTTTTTCTATCATCTGGATTAAATAGGAGTTGAATTGAGTTAGAATCAATAAAAATTTCAATTTCTTTTCTGACTGCATTTGTATCTTGATAACTCCAAGGTTTTGAGTGTCTATTAAAATCTCCCGAAGTAATTGTTCTGTTAGTCACTTGAAAAATATCCATGTTCAGATCGGAATTGTTGGGTGGACTATAGATTCCGTAAACTGTATACTTTACATCATTTTTCCAAACCTTTACCAGTACTATCTCTGATAAGTCATTGTCTGTCATTTCTATAATTATATTAAAATTGTAGATCAGATTATCTTTTATCCCAATAAGAATGCCGCTTGCCATTTGTCTAAACTTATATAAACAATTAACTTTGTAGTCTTAAACTTATAATACTTCATTTTTGCTTTTGAAATATTAGCTTTAGTAATGAAAAAGACATCAATATCATATCTAGTCAACTGTAAAGAGATATCACCTTTTTAACCAGAGTCAGATCACCAGTGTCCCAATGCAATGCATTAAATCAAAATCATTTTTTCAAAAAGAATGCATATTTGCCATACTTTTCTGGATGTTGTCACAACTTACCCTGAAAAGGACAGAGTTCTTACTTCTAATATCATTTCTATAATTCATAAAAGAGAGGTTTTCTATATTTGGGAAGAAGTAGCCAACATTGTTGATCATTTAGCACTACCCAGGGGACACGTACAGGGAATATTTGTTGGATGTATTTTTACCTATTAAATGTTCCAAAAATAATGTTAAATACCATTAATTCCTGTGAAGGTCCTTTCCTTAAGATTTCGTGTCTTCAAAAAAAAAAAAAAAATTCTGTTCACGGGTTTTTTTCTTCTCCATGGAGGCTGCCATTTTGAAACGAACTGCATCTACGAGCAGAGCAGATATCCGGAAATGATGTTAAATATTATTAACCCATCACAGCCACTTTTACAAAAACGATACGCTCTCAAGAGCTCATCAGTGAAGTTTTGCCAGAATGTGTTTGGTGCACACCAAGTTCTAGTTGAAGACTGATTAAGCTTAACGGCTCATCAGTTGATGACTGGGAGATTTGGCAACCATCAATGTTAACGAAAGCTTGGTGCATACCACCCTCAGTGAAATATAAATTTTTCTATTTTACTTTTTTTTTTTTAATTCCACCTTATTAATTTCATTCTGATTCTATCTGTTGCAGGAAGATACAAGCCAACCTAGTGATCCAGGGGGTTCAGGACTGTTTCAATCAACTGGTCCCTCAACAAATTTATTGCCTCCTTTACAGTCTGCTCCATCTACCTCACAGCCCTCACAAGGTAAATAAAAAGTTTTTTTTTTTTTTTTTTTTTTTTTGTTAAAATTTAAATGAAATGGAAGACCAGTCATAAAGTGTGTTTAGAATTATGTTCCAATCAGTTGGTCTTATTTTCTTGATAAATAGTTTTTTTCTGCCTTAAATGTTAACTCCCTAACTTCAAAATAAATGAATTGCTTTGTTGTTTTAAAATAGTTTCATGGGAAGTTCTTAATGTTTTAAAATTTAAGATACATTTGAATGTAATTTCTGCATTTATGAAGTTACACAGTAACTTAAAAAAAAAAAAAAATACACAGTATTGTTATTTTTTACTGCAATATTGTGTATTTTTGAAGAAACCAGTACAATTTAATACCAAAATGTATGTTTTTTAAATTCAAAACACTATGTTCATGTTAATCAGAAATTCTTATTGGATTATATTTATAGTTGCTACTTAATTTTGAAAACTTTTTTACTAGTGTTGAAATTTATTAGTTTGGAAATGCAGTATGCTGAGATTGACAACTTTCCTTACCTTGTGTTTTCTTTTTTATCCTGATGTTACAGAAATTGTTTATTTTTTTTGTTAACAGTTTGAAAGAGTAAACAACTTTTTAAGGTCCTTCTTTTCCCCAACCAAAATGTGCAAAATTTAAGAAAGACAAAAACAATTCTGTGAGAACTTGCATCAGAATTTTTGACTGGCTTTGTTGCAATTTCTTCCTTCCTTTTTTTTCTGTTTTGAATTACTATTCCCTAGGTGACTTGATCTCCCTTATAAATTTGATTTCTAAATTGGTTCAGATTTTACTTAACAAGTGTGGTTCCGTCTTCAGCATCGATGTTCTTGAAGTAATAAATAAAAAATTCTAATTTGAAAACTTTAACAATTACCATTAAAAGAAAGCACTTTTTTGCTGATCCAGCATAACAATTTTCCTAATAAATCAAAACACTAGTATCTTATATTGATTGGGAAATCTGAAAGAGATTTACTTTTTCTTGAACGCAGATGCTGGTGAAGACATTAAGGAACCAATAGTTGAGATTGAGGAGATCAGTCCCCAGGATGATGATGGGGGTGACGAGAAAAGATGGGGACCAACTTGGACGCCAGAGGATATGGTCAATGCCCTACAGGCAGTCAGACAAGGGAAAATGTCACTTTCCAAAGCAGCTGCTACATTCCACATACCAGGCACTACTCTTTGGCAGAGGGCTAGGAAAGAGGGAATTGACACTACAAAAAAAGATTGCAATTTTGGGTCTAGCTGGACAGAAGAGATTCTCAGCCAGGCACTTAGTGCCATCCGTTCAGGTCGACTTTCTATTAACAAGGCCTCAGTAACATATGGTATCCCTAACACTACATTGTGGCAGCGTTCTCGCAAAGAGGGCATTGATACTTCAAGAACCAGCAGTGCCTCTGCTCATCCTTCCAATTGGACTGAAGACACTTTAGCGCAAGCTCTAGAGGCCGTCCGTCTGGGCCGTATGTCTGTAAACAAAGCTTCCTCAGTATATGGCATTCCAAGCACAACCCTGTGGTCTCGTGCTAAAAGGCATGGTATTGAAACAGCACGTCGCAACAATTGGGATCAAGACAGGGATGAAATCCTCCTTCAAGCTTTGCAAGCTGTTCGAGGGGGTCAGGTATCAATGACTCAGGCTAGCATTCAGTTTAATGTACCATATACCACATTGTGGAAGCATTTTAAAAAGTGGGAGTATAATGAGTCTGTAAGTGGTATTGTTATTAGGAAGGTAACACAAGCTTTAAGCGAACAGATCAAAATAGAGTAATATTTTAAAAATGGTTGTATTTATTTTCTGACTGCTAAAGAGCTAGAATTGTAAAGTAATTAATAAGTTAATAAATACTGTGTACATTTTATATAAAATGGAACATAACCTTCAGTTTTACCAAATTACTTATAGCAAGCTAAAGTGAATACTTTAGTATAGGATCAGCAGAAGCATTAATAAGAGGTATTGTTCATTCAAAAATTTTTAAGGAATTAAACAATGCAATTTTACTCATAATGTCAAATGTTGTTTCATAATAAGTTATATTAGATATATTTTTGTTTTGGTATTTAGCATTTTATTTCTTTTAATTCTCTTAAGTTTCTGAATGAAGATGTAATTTTTCAGATTTCTTAATATCTATGATTCTGTATAGCTCAGTGTTATAATTCTTTGAGAAACTTTTAGAGAAAATTGATGAAAAATTAATAAAAGCAAATCTTGAATTGCTTCATTACATGGATATTTCAGAATCTTTAAGTCTTTCGATTGAGAAGGATCTTAATTTAACATTTCTTTTTTGTTATTCTTTAAAGTTTCTACTCCAAAAGCCCAATTATCGACTTAAAAATTAATTCCACAGCTAGAGGCAGCTTCATTCTTTTCTTCTTTCATCTATAGTTAGAAGATTGAGATCATCATTTCATTATCCAAAAAACAACAACAACAACAAAGAATTTCATTTCAGTCTACTAAATACAATCTAAATGGCAGAAGAAATGATGAAGCTTCCTTTAGCTCTGAAATTAATTTGGAGCTGGTGATAGACCTCCTAAAATACAAACTAGAACTATAAATCCACTGAATTGAAAGCAAAGGTGGCAATATCTTTCACAGTATTTAGTGCAGTATATTGATTTTTTTTTTCTGTGCAATTTTGAATCAATTTTTAAAAAAGAAGACAACACTAGTCAAAATGATCACAGTTACATTCCATTCTGTACCTTTCAGTATGGAAAATTGATGCATCCTTTGCAAATGATTTAGGAGGTAGAGATAAAATTTAAATAAATATTAACTCATTATTGAATTTAGTTTTCAGATAACTTGATAGTTATTGGGTTACCAGTAATATATTCATTTACTTTAGCTTGCTTTAAACAATTTGTGCATTTGAAAGTTGCTATTTACATTTACATAAAAGTTGAAGCTATTATTATTTCTTAAATTAGCCATTTGAAATTCCATTGTATCTACTACAGCAAAAAAAAAAAAAAAGTTCTTGTTTTTTTTATTTAGATACGTGAAATGATAATTTCTCAATGTGATAAACCGAAGGATCTGTTATACTTGCATATATCCTATTTTATAGTCAAAGCAACACTATAAGATAATAAAGTTTTGAAAGGAAGCATTTAATGATTCCGATTAAAAAAAATGAATGCAATGCATAATGAAGCTTACAAATTCATTATCCTTATGCTAATTAAACTGAAAAGTGGCATTTTATGTCCAAATTGCAGGTACATTGCACAAACTGACTGCATTATTGTTATTATTGATCTCAATTTTCAGTGTGCAAGGAACACAAAAAATCTTTTCAGTTTGCTTTCATTAAATACTAAATGACAGTTACTACATACCTTATTAACACATTTGTGAGGACTTCAGAAAAACACCTTTAATTTTTGCTTACTGCTATTGAAATAGTGATGTAATAATTCTAGCTCTGAATGGATATTGTTTATAAATTGAATTACCAAAGAAAGCTAAGAGTAGATTTAAAATGAACATAACAGCAATATCAAAATGTGATTAATTATCTAGTCATTAATTTTCATGACAAAAAGTTTTTTTTTTTTTTTTTTGCTTCTCGCTTTTTATTGAGAGATTATCATTTTCTATTTCGCTTTCAACTGAAAACGTTTTCAGGTTGCCAACTTTTTCAAATTGGAAGTGAAAAGGAGAATGATGATCTTTCAATCAGAAAGTTAATTTATTATTATTTATTTTTATTCAGCATTACCTTAATTGGAAATAATGCTTAAGCGTCATTCAGATTAGATGTTATGTGAAGTAACTGATAGCCTTGTAAAGGATTTTCAAGGGAGTTGCTTCACAAAGAATTCACAATGCTGTTCAGATTAGATGGATGCACTAATTATATTTATTCAGCAATTAAGATGTTCTAATACTGAGGAATTTCTGAGAAGACAAATGTATGACATAAAGAAAATCATATCTTTTTTTAAAAACTCATTTATTTTGTGTGTGTGTTGGGAGGTTGTATTCTAATTTTTGACTAAACTTTTTATGATCAGGATCAGCCAACTTTCCATTTCTTTGATTAAGCTAATTTCAGAGAGAGATCAATTCCACACAAGATCATGATTGAAATTAGGAAATTTCACTCTCTGCTTTACTCTGAACAGATGATTTGTACTATGTGCTCAAGCAAAACACAAATTGGGTTAGTCAGCACTAAGTTAAAATTATTATCATTGTCAAGCAAAGGCTATCCTGATATTCACATCTCGGTGATGACATCATGTGCTTGTTGCACTCTTTAAGTATTGTTTGTGCATGTAATCTGAATAAGGCATTAGTTAATATCTTTGAAGCTAGTTGTTAAATGAGTACCAAAAATTTTGTTCTAGTCAGTAAATTACTACCAAAGCTATTTTTCTTAAGATAACATTTTTAGCAACAAAAATTGCCTGTTGAATGGATGGATTATTTAAGACAGTTATAATAATCATTAAATAAGAGATCATTTCGATGTCTGAGCACAAAAGTAGCGAATATCCATGCTTATGCTTATGGATATTCGCTACTTTTGCGCTAAACCATCGATTTGAGTGAGCTGATAGCTTTTATTTATTTATTATTATTATTTTTTATGTTTCAACTTTGCTTTGAAAAAAAAAAAAATTCTGGGAATAATTTATAACTGAGAAAATTCTCAGTATTTCAGTTTAGTTTCAATACAGTCAAAAGGACGCAAGTTAGCCTAAAAATGACATTCTTAAATAATTACCAGTATTGCCTTGAGAATTGTTAAGATAAATTGATGCAGAGCAAATAAAACAAACTATTTGTTTTGTATTTGAAATTAAGAATCTGTTTTCTGTAATAGTACATTTGTTTTGCCTATATAATGATTTATTTTGTTGTTTTTAATTGAAACACATTACAGTTTTATATTTAAAATATATGCAGAGCAATCTGAAAGAAGTTTTTTAGTTAATGGGTACAATTATAGTTGTCAATTTAAACAAAATATATAACCCTGTTCAGATTTTCAAGTATTATCTTGTTGAAAATACTTTATAGTATAAAGTTTTGTTCTCGACTTGCACATTTATATATTTATTTATTTTTTGTTATTTAAAGAAATATTGTAAGATGAAAATATCATTGTTTATAAACTCTTTATATATTGTTGATGTCTGAAATTATTCTAATTTCATTTAAGTTCTAGTCAGTATTATTTTTTTTTTCTCTAAGAACTTTATTTCTATTATCTTTAAAGTATGCTTTTAAAATACAACACAGTAATGCACAAGATTCAAATTTTTTAACAGTTATTTGGTAAGTGGACCACTGGCTGAGTTATGGTTATGGATGGATAATTTAAATAATTTTTCTTGATAAGAAACTCATATAGGCTAATATGGTTATCTGTCTACTTTGGCACATTGTTAATTGGACCAAGTGAAGATTAAAGGATATTAAATAAGCACCAGTATGCCCAATATTAGATTTAATTTTAGTTTTCAGTGTTCAACATTTATGCAAATCTTCTCTACATTGATGAAAAAAGTAATTAGGATAATAGTATGGAATGCATGGCTTGTCCTTGAAGAGAATTTGTTATTGTAAGACTAATGTTACTTGGTATTAATATGTGTGTGTGTGGTCGGTTCGCACCGAAGTGCGAGCTTCGCTGCCGAAGCCTCCGTGCTCCAGGGAGCGCTAGTGTTCCCAAGACGGCGAACCCCTAGCAGACTCCCTAGAATTACAAGGGAAAGATACTGGGGTGGTTTCCCGTGGCCTTCCCCAGGACGCCATTAAGGAATGACGTCAGACCGAAGAGAAAGTGAAGAAGAGGCTACAACACAGGAAAGGAAATTTTTGAAACATCCATGCTCGCTACCGGGATTTGAACCCGGGTGCTGGCACATTGATCTCACGACAGACCGACGCCTGAGACCGCTCGACCACACCAGCGCGGCGGTATTAATATACACTACCATAAATGGACTCTGCCTAACAATCACACTCCATTCATTCTCCCATTTAATTTTGAAATGGATACAAGTTTCTTTTCACAATTTGTTGAAGGTTTTCAGGGTTACTGTTTGTCCATCTAAGTAGTAACTTCTGTTGAAAAATGTAAGGATTGTTTTACAGCTGACATTTAAAGATAAATGCTTCTGTTATTAGAGAAGTAGTTAAAAATATATTCAGTTGTATTTACTCATCTTTTCATCTTACATGGAATATTTTCAATACTTTATATTAAACATAGACTCGTACAAAAAAATTAGATTTAGTATGGACTTGAAAAAGTCCATACTAGCAAGTATGGACTTGCTTGAAAAATCCTGTAGTTTGATTTTTTTTTTTTGTTATAAACTATTTTTTAATTAAAAACTTGCTATTTATATTTAAGTTTCCTTTTACCAATAGCAATGCTTAATTAAAAAGGGGTGGTAGCTGGGAGGGTGATCTGCCATAACAGCTCTTCTATTTGTGCTAGATATTGTGGGGTGTTTTCGGCTGCCAAAATCGTGGTGTGAAATAAGTAAAGACTGAAGCTGCATCTGGACTGAACGAACAAGAACTAACAACTCTCTTTATTTCAGGTTACATGTGTTTAAATAGACTATGTACCAAAAGGATTCGATTGGTTGTGGCGTTTACAAATTGATTGGGTGCTTTAAATGCCATGTGATCACAACGGGTTTTTAAACCGTTGTGATTTTAAATAAAAGTGAATTAAAAGGACGCCACAACCGTTGAAATTTAAAAATAAACAGATCAACAGATAATTACAGAGAAATTGAATAATAAAGATTAGAATACAGAAAAACGGAATAACTGAAATACAAAGATAAAGCTATGATAAAAACTATGATACAAGTATACAAATAACTATAAAAATCACTACAATATAATTCAGCCTGTATTTTATTGTACCTGCTCATCATATCTGCTTAGCTATGTATATCAATATTTACAGCTTAATTATCTGTTTAATCAGATACTTTTTATTATAAATATCATTTGTAATATTAAAATTGCAACAGCAATACACAATTAGTAGATATCTGATAGGCAACTTACATCTCCAAAAATCCAGTAATTCTTAGAAAACCTCTGAAATTCTTCCGTAGCTGTCTTTTTAGAACTGCATTGTGCAGTACAAAACATAACTTCTCTTCAGATCCATTTTCATGAGGCTCTGTTTCCATACTGAAAATTATGCCATAAAGTTAAAGAGGAGGTGGTTCAGTATGTAATAAATCAAAGTGGTTTATGTGCAACAAATATTTCTTCCATGAATGAAGCCAAATTGTATTGATAGCTTCTAAAAAGTAACTTCAAGCAACAGGAAAAGCCACATTTCTAATAGAATTGATTTATTCTATTTCAAGTTATAACAAAGATGACATTATCAGACAAGAAGATAAAATTAGTTAAATTAAAGTGGAAGAAGCTGCAATGTTGATGTACCGTAAGATATGGACATTAATAATCCGAGTGGCTAAACTACTATTATTTGGAAAAATAATATGAGGCTTGAGTACCAAACATTTTTGGTATGGAGAAAATAGTTGTGATGTATCTGGAAAAAATATCTCAGAAACTAAAAGCAATGTTGCGCTGTTAATTGAAAATTTTTGGAATTAACTTAAATGGTTGAATGTTCCGGAATAGTAAGTGTAAGCTAATAGATCCTAAGTAAAGGGAATTACAGTCACAATTGATGATGACCTAATAATATAAATGTTGATGCCTTTTATAATAAAAGGAAAATTCAAATGCAGGTTGATTTGCATTGTACAGAATTGATATTTTGTTTCTGTGCAGAGCAAAACAGATGGTTGTGAGATGGTTTTGTAATTTGAATGTGAAGATTGACTTCTGTTCAAATTGACAAATCATGAAGCTGAAGAATTGGATTTAACACTACAATCAAAAGTGGTTAAGATTTTCTAGGGCAGTATTTCAGTACTGAGTACAAGTTGCCTTCTTTTTGGGAAGTACAAAATTGTGATGATTAAAATCCTTACCTTTATTATCAGTGATAGTATGTTTAATCAGAAATTTCTGTACTTGGCTAGAAATATAATTGTAAGATATTCATAATTAGTTGTGAATAGTAAACTAACGTGTAGTATATTGTAACAGAGCAAAGTTTTAATGATCCATATGGATCTGTAGAGATGGACAATCACTCCTTCATAATGTGCTAAAAATTAGCACCAATATGATATTCAGTAATGGCTTTATGAGATTGATGATGATGGTATCACTTCCAGTTTGGGATCTGCTTGCAAGGAACTAATAATGGCAAGAATCTGGTACTAAGCTTTGCAAAAGGGTAAAACTGTTTTTGAATGAAAAGAAATATGTCATTTTATGCAGAGCAATTGCCTGATTATGAAGTGACAGTAAGTTGTATTAAAGACATAATCAGTGTTAATGAAATTTTGTGAAGGTTTTGAAAACAGTGCTAGTGCAGATTGGATGTTTCTAGCAAAGAATGAAAAGAATTTAGATGCATTCTTATAAATAAATAAATAAATAAATAAATAAATAAAAAACCTGCAGTTCTAGAAAATCTTGAGTTCAAAATTAAATTCAAAATTTGAGATTTTATGGAGGCTCGAGTGTTATGGAAAGTATCTATACGAGGCAGAGTAGAGAAGTTGCTGATTCATTGGTAAGCTCAGGATTTGGCAAACTTATAAGTAGAATATTGTGATGGGCCTCACTGAGAAGCCTGCATAGTTAAATTGGTTCACAGTGCCTGTCATGCTTACTGATTCCTGGCACTATTTATGTTAAACAGTATGTAATAAAAAAAAAAAAATAATAATCTGAGCGTGAAGAAATTTGCATAAGATTTTTATTTGATCAGAAGTTATCTGGAAAATTCTTTTGGCAAAAGGAATGCACTATATTGAAATTATGTTCTTCATTAGAATTGGCAGAAGATAAATGTTGCACTTTATTTGTTGTTGCACAACTTGATTTTGTAGTTGGAGGTTACAAAACTTCAAATCAAAAATTTTGATTTGGAGGTAACACATAGCTGGAGCAGCCTCCAAGATTGATATATTGAAACTGAGGATAGATAGATTCTGAAAGAGCAAGGTTACCATTAGGCATGAAGTGGAAATCCCATCCAGTCAGGATCAAACTAGTTTGAGTTTTGTATTCAGGATAGTACACTAGGCTATGCTTTCATGGCAGAGGCTTTTTTTTTTTTTTTTTTTTTTTTTTTTTGCAGAATTCAGCATGACTAAGGAACTTTCATTTTCATGTGCACTGATGGAGGATCTTCATTAGTGGCAGACTGGTTCAGAATTTTTGTTGGTGATTTAACCTATGATTTACAAGATGTGATCATGATAGATGCCGAACATGATTCACAGAGGGCAATTTGAAACCAACACCTCATAAATATTTGAAAAATTGATGACATTATAAGGTAATAATGTAAATGATCGCATTAATACTGCCATAGTCCATTCCTATGTCTTTTCTTGTTCAGTTACTTCTTTAAGTTTTCAATTTACTTGAAAAAGTGAGGAATGAAGTCATCTGACATGTACTAATACTAGTGGTTTGAAGTAAGGGAAACATGTATAGTCTTCTCGTAAGAGAATACTGTGCAAAGACAGAAGCATACATATATTTGATCACATGTTTTAAGATTTCATAAATTAAAATTAAATAATTCTCTTCTTTTGAGAAGAAAAAATATGATTTTTTTTTTTTAAGATTGACTTTAATTTTGATAAATTTGTTGAAACAAGATTGTCATTAATAAATATTATTAAATCTCATAAGAAAATTATTTTTAATAAATATTGGGCGAATTTATTTTAGGCATTAATTAAAAGTTATCCTTTAGTTTTATCATTTGTAATTTGACTACTACAAATTTTGAATCATCAAAAACCTAGATAGCTAAATGTTATTAAAAAAAATTAGCATTGCAAAATTTAAATATAGTTTGCAATGTTTTACAAATGCAAAATGAGCAGATTTGTAAAACGTGGAGTAAAGCAGATACTTCTTACGTGGAGTTAAGCAGATAACTGAAAAGGACTTTGAAATTTATTTATATTGATACTATTTGCTACTATCTTTGTTGCAGAAAATGTTTAAGATGTGATTTATTTCATTTATTTTGGAAATATGATAGCTGGGAATTACTTATGTGGGACCAATGAAGACTGAAATAGTGTACATCATCCATCAAATGATGATTCAGATTTACAAAAAATATAACAAAAAATTCACTTTGTTGTTTATTCTTGTATTGATTTTTTTTTTAATTAACATTAAGCATCTTCAATCTGAAATTAATACATCTATGCTTTGATATTGAATTATTTTGTACTAGGGAGAGGGAGTGTCAGGTCTGAAGAATTGCTTGTTGGTAAAAGGCTTTTGTAGTCATTAACATAAACTTAAGTAGAAAGACTATGCCATAAGTCAGCCAAATGTCCAAAATATAAGCATAGGACTACTATTCAGTTGGTTTATATATGTTTTGTTTTGTTACAAAATGATAGGTTTGGCAGCACAACTGTTTTTTATTCTCTGATAATTTTTATTTATTTATTTTTTTTAAAACCCTCTTCAAAAAGAGAGAGAAGAGAGCTTTGATATTCTTCGTTATTTAAAATGGATAAAAATATAAAATTAGCTTTGTAACAAATAACTCAAATATTGACATCTTCAGATATAAGTATGCAGAAGAATAATAAGAATACAAAAAAAAAAAAAAAATGTCATGATCATTTTTAATCTTTGATGGAATAGATAGTACATTTCTTAAACTTAAAAAAAAAAAATAGCTTATATTGTTTTAAGTATAGTTTTATGCTAGTTAGTGTAGCTTTAATATTGTTAAATTAAATTTTGTTCCTTTTAATTTACATTACTTTTAAAATGAGTTCCAATTTTTTTATTCTCATTTCTACTTAATTTTTTTTAAATCCTCTTATTTTTTTACAGATGACTGCTATAAATTTTATTTTATGTAATGTTAGTTGTTGTTGTTGTTATTTTGTAATTAGATATAAAAATGAAGATGTGTATAATTTAAAACAAGAGTAATTCTGAGGGGGAAAAAAAATAAACATTATATTACAATCCCTCTTCTATGCACTTTTGATCATCTAACCTGTATATAAAAAAAAACCTGTGAAGCAGGGGATGGTCACCTTATACTTTCCACTGTTGTATGTGATAGCATTGTGATCAGGATTGGACATTACAAAGTGCACATTATGTCTTGTGGTGTTGAAATCCACTAAGCACTTGAAGCAGTTAAGAGTATTTTATAAAGGCATTTTCACACTTTAATAATTCACAGATATAATAATAAAAACAGAAGTTTATAAATATATATATATATATATTTTATAAAACTTTAGATATAAAGGTTTTTTTATTTAAGTTTATTTGTTAGAAATTAGTTAAAATTTATGTGTATTTAATTTATTTGGTCTCATCTTTAAGATGAATTTTATAGTACATTGTTGTTGAAGACTCATTGTCATTTTGTGTTTAGTAATGTTAAATTTTTATCACCATCTAATTCAGATTTAAGCAAATATAATATATATTTTTTACCATGAAGAAAAGCACTGTTTTATTTCACCTATTCAAACACATTTCTGTTATTTATTTGATAAGCAAGGAAATTTTATAAACTTTCATGATAGTTTTCATCATTTAAGTAACTTAACAATATAAAGTAAAATGTCCAGCTAATATTTTTTTATATTAAAAACGTAAAATCTTAACGAAGTTTCTTGCTAATATTGTAATCAATATTATCAAAACTTAAAATCGTGATTAAAATTGCTTTTTAATTTCAGGAAAAAGTAAAAACAAAACAAAAAACATTAATTCAACAACAGATCGATTTATTTATCTGAGGAGATTACATGTGCTGACTTTTGATTATATTTTTATGCCTAGTTTCATAGTAATTAGCTGAAGAAAACTTAAAAATGCAATCTACTATATATGCCCATCTGGCTGAATTAATGTTAAAATTATTAAATTGATAATAGAAATTTATGATGAATGTATATTACATGTTATCAGGCAGTTGCAGTTTTCCTACAAGTTGGTCCAGTTTGAAGTTTATTTTAATAAAAGGGCCTAAAAGGATTTTTTTCACATCTATAAGTCCTTTAGTAATGACATTTAATAAGATATATCACATGCTGAGCAGTCATTGAATCAAATTTACATTTGCTAATTTGGTTGAAGGTAAAATGCATGACCAACTTCTAGATCTACAGTAACCAAACTCTTTTTTGCAACAGTAGAAAAGAAAATTGCTGTATGATTTCAAACAGATATATTTAATATTTTTTTTAAAATGACAGTTTCCCTGTTGATAAGGCAGTGAGGAAAAAATACAGTGATATGAATCTAATGATTAACTTGCTTAAATTCATCATGTAACAATAAGTTCTGATAACAATAATTAAAATAAATTATATATTTAATGGCCTTGGATTTCTGACTGAAAATATGAAGTTTTACTATTCAACTTTCTTCCTGTCTGTTTACATCACATCACTAAAAACACTGGACTACTTTTCTTAACATTTGACATGATTAATATTCATGGAGTAACTTAAAATTTGACTGATTATTTTTGGGCTTGACACCCCCCCCCCCCTCACCAAAATCCATCAAACAAAAAAATTCTGATTACTGAATCACATTGTGCCAAAATGTCTGGATCAGTTTTCTTGATATTTGGTAAGATTCTTATTTATGGGCAACCTTAAAATAAAATTATTAAATAAACTAGCAAAAATACCCGTACTATGCATAGGTTATAAAGAAAGAGTTGTCCTGATGTGGATGACAAAGAAATTGTAATTGTATGATGACTTTCAAACTTTTCCAGGTGGTAAAAAAGGTACGTTGTAGTTACAAATATGTTATAGACCTGCTACCGTTGCTTCACTCCTGAAACCTTGCATACATAATGTAAAAAAAAAAAAAAAAAAAAGCTTTATTTCTTCAAAAAAAGCAAATTACATCAAGTAAACTAAAAACTAAAACTTAGAATTAAGAACACTCATGTCAGATTTCATGTTTGCAACTCAAGCAGTTTTGGAGATACACGTACCCTTTATAGTCCAGTCAAATTAGACCAAAAAAGGGTTGTGCCTTCCATTAGTTCGTAAAAAGCTGGAAATGATTTTATTTCACTTTGGGCATCCCAAATAAGAGTAATATGAGTTTGCGACGGTTTCTGAGGTGAGCTAAACTTTTGAGAGCCAGAAAAACAGTGAAATTTTGGCACTTTTTTCAGTTTTTGCCGTGTAACATCTAATGGGTGCATCGTACAGATAATTTCACTCATACCAAAATTAAAGAGCATTAAATTCTGCGTCGAATGACCTCCTTCATTTCAACATTACATTTGGTTTAACGGTTTGGTCGGAATCAGTAATCAAAGATGAGCAAATTTTTCCGTTTCTCCTTTCAAACGCCTGTCACCCAAAAACGGCTATTCCAAATGAAAAATGTAAGATACAAAAGTTCTAGAACATCAAATTCTGCATTCATGGAGCACCTAATTTTAAAATTTTAAAATCATTCCTACGCTTAGATGCATGCAAAAACCCAAAAATAGTCGTAGCATTATTTTTTCGCAATTCGTCTGGGGAATCAAATTTCTATGTAATTCGATCGTTCAATTTGGTTCTCTACGTTTTATCTAGGAGGGCTGACTTTTTCATTGATGGAGGTTTCCTCTTACACAGAGTTGTGTGGCAAACAAGCGAGCAGTTTTCGTCTATCCTTGACAAGTATGTGCAGTACATAAATAATCACTATGGTTCCAAGTGTACCATTGTGTTTGATGGCTACCCAGAGGATGCAACAGAAAAAGGCGTCAAATCAGCTGAACGCACACGAAGAGCACATAGTATGTCGTCAGCGTCAGTTTTGTTTGATGACCCAACGACAGTGACAATGCCGAAAGAGAGGTTTCTATCAAACGAACTGAATAAAAAACGTCTTAACTGATTACAGGAAAATTGACAGCTGAAGGTTTTCGTGCCAAGCAGGCCACTGAGGATGCAGATCTCTTGATTATCAGAACAGCATTTGATGTATCAAAAAAGGGTGGAAATGTATTCATTGTTGGAGAGGACATAGACCTATTGGTCCTGCTGACTGCGCATCAGCAGCCAGAATCCACCCACACAATATTCCTGCTGAAACCTGGAAAAGGGAAACAGGACACGTCCATCTACAGTCCAAATAATTGTAAACTCTCTGAAGAGGCAAAAAAAAATGTATTATTCCTACACACCTTCCTGACGAAATTTTGTCCCGGGTGCCAACAAACCATGCGACGGCCCTGCTGAGGCAGGAGCCAAATTTATAGTCCACCTATATACGGGTGAAAGCAAAGCCTCTCTTAACCATAGTTGTTTGCATCTCTTCCAGAAGACACTCTCTAAGAATAATTTCAAATTGGCAAGTTTGCCTCCAACTGAGGCAGCTGCTCGACAACACTCTCTGAGGGTATACCTTCAAGTGCAAGTGTGGAGGAACAACTTCCTTTTTCTGCAGGAGTAGGGCTGGAAGACCATCAAAAACATTCTCGTAGCAAATGCCACAGAGCTACCACCAGTGCCACCAGAACTACTGAACAGCATTTCGTATTCTTGCAAAAAAGGATGCCAAACAGCTTGCTCCTGTAGAAAAGCTGGAATGAAATTTTCGGTGATAGTACGAACTGCAAAAGGCATACTTGCACTAATTGTCTGTCCGAGGATGATATTTTGCTGCTGAAAACAGATTCACATGACGAAGAAGTGGACCTTATTGTAGAGGACTCATACCAAAACACTCTCGAAGATGAAGAGCTGGAGGACAATGATGAGCACATTTCTGGACCATCTTCTGCCAAGCGGCAGAAATATTATTAAAAAAATGATATATTCCTTTTTCATTGAAGTGCCTATCTGTATAAAGTATTGATTTTAAGTAATTTTTTGCTATATTAAATAAAACATTTTTGGTGATATGGCTTTTTTGTTTCTGAACCCTTTACTATTAATTTTACCACCAATAGGTACTTTAATTTGTCTGAAAAGAAGGCCCTATTCATAACCATTTGAACTTCCACTTTTTAATATAATTAGGCACTTATATTGAGTAGGTAGGTATAGGTACAGCAGATAGTTACATCTTTCATTTGGAATAGCCGTTTTCTTGTCACAGGCTTTTGAAAGTCATAACTGCTGATTATGACTAAACCACTGAACCAAATTTAATGTTTAAGGAGGTCATTCGATGCAGAATTTAATGCTCTTTAATTTTGGAATGAATGACATTTTCTATACAATGCACCCATTAGATATTATAAGGCAAAAACTGAAAAAAAGGACCAAAATTTTGAGGTTTTTTTGACTCCTGAAAGTTTAGCTCACCTCAGAAACCATCGCAAACTTATATTACTCTTTGGGATGTCCAAAGTGTCATTTCCAGCTTTTTATGAATTAATGAAACCAAAAGTCTAATTTGACTGGGCTATTAGGAAAGTGTCCCCCCTCCCCCATTTACACCCCATAGGATCCGAATATTGGAAATTTATTGAATTCATGTATTTTAGATTTTGAAAAAAATCATATGATCCAGGTTTTCGTTGTTTATGCATTATTCTGGGATGCAAGTGAACCTCTGTGCCATATTTGGTAAAGATCCATTGAGAAATGGTGATGTTTTTTTAAGACAAGCAAGCAACCATCCAAACAAACAAACACTTGTGCTTATTATATAGATAAATCTGACCTAAATACTTATGAAATAAAATTAAAATATTTAATAGCTAATTAAACTTTTTTTTATCACTTCCAATGCTGGGGTGAAGTTTTGATTACTTTTCAGTATGAATGAATGAATGAATAAATAATATATATATATATATATATATATAGCCCCCGAAGAACATGATTAATTCGTTCCGTGTTCTTTGAAACCATGTTGTTCGAGACTACAAAAAACGGGATTCCGTTTCAAGTGTGAAAATAAAAAAAAAATAAAAAAAGTTACGTTTTAAATGTTTTTTTGTTAAATATAAAACTAAAATTTTTATTTTTTGAATTCATATTGGTAAACACTTCTAAGAAATCTTGTATTACATAAATCAAATTAATTTTTTAATTAGTTTTGAAAAAACGTTTTATCTTAAATTTTTATCATCAAAATAAAAGAAAAAAAATTATAAAACAAATTATAAAAAATTAT
>JAFIDM010009631.1:194472190-194524364 GCA_023159025.1 Thereuonema tuberculata
ACACACACACACACACAAGATGTCTATAATTAAAGTTAACCTATTCCATGCACTCGACAGCAAAAACTACTTATCGAAATGGCACCAAATTTGCAGTATGCCGTAATGATGCCATGGGAAAGACATTAAAAAAAAAAATACCTTAGTTCCAAAAATCACCACCAGAGAGCATTTGTAGGCGTGTATGCTGACCATGACAATGCATACAGTGCTGATATGGGTACAGTCATGTCACAATATATTCAGTATATTGACCACCATTATCTGCTACCATCTGAAATCGGAGAATCGCATATTCAACTGTTGAATGCAAGGTGTTTATCTATTGTATCTATATACATCTGTATAATATCTATTATACATGTATCCTATGTATAATAAACATTTGTATAGATATCTAATATATGTATAATTTACATCCTAAAGATATCTATTATATGATTAATATGCATGTGTGTCCAAAATATATATCTAGTAATTTACTTAACATCCAATTTTTCCAAAAATATCTCCATATTAGAAGTATTATAGTTTCAGATACCTGCATATGTAAGATATTTGAGTTTGTACTGTGCACATTAAAGAAATAAATTTTTACATATATTATAAATCTAACTGTTGTATTACAGTTAGTTTGGAAATTTAATAGACATACTTTGGACATCTGTTTTGATATTTAGTAGCCCTTGCTACATGGTTTTGAAATATGAAACTTCTAGGTTGAAAGTTCAAGACATACTTTGTTTTTCGTCTGTAGATTGTCAGGTACAACAAAATAGTAAAACTAACAATTCAGTGAAAGTCTTTATTAAAGGCACTACAGCAATATTAATTGAATAAAGATAATTATAGACTGTATCTTCAGTTTTGCAAATTATATATATATATATATATATATTTGAATAAGTCACAATGGCACAAGCTTTAATGCAGTTTCTTATTTTGAAACAATGTCATGGTTTGACTAATCATTCCTCCATTCTTAACTTTTCTTTTGATTTCACAGATGAAAACAAACGATGTTCCTTTTAATGCTCCTGCAAAAAAAGAAATTAATATTTTTATTTTATAACTACATAGAGTAATATATATATATATATATAATTACGGTACTTATTTTCTTATTTTTCTTAGTGAGATATTTGTTTCTTCTTCTTTAGAGCATGGGCATATTTAGGTGAGAGGCTCTAGTCCCCCCACCCATCGAAATCTTAAAATGTATTAATTACCACAATTTTACTGAAGAGTTAATTTAAAAACGAGTGAAAACCAAGAAGATTTTGGGTGAAATTAAGCTAATAATTGCTTCTTAGAAAGCTTAAAAAAAAAAAAAGTATTTAAATGAAATAATAAGATTTGGTTAAACTTGCATATCCGGCTCCCCTCGTAAGTCATCGCGCGCAGCGATAGACCACCCTCGTACGGCTTTCAAAACAACTTTCATGCTAATGAGGTCCGTAGGACCGAATCGTTTACTACAATTAGCTGCTGTAGGTTAGGTTAGATTAGGTCTGCTCAGCTGCAGGATGTATGTATTGGTAAATTTCCTAACAATTTTCAACTTTTCAAACCTGTCCGCCATCATGAATATAGTCCTAACACAGACTGGGGTGCCGGATTCGCAAGTTTTAACCTAAGATTTAAAGTTTCATTTCCGAAATGATTTTATGAAAATATTGTAATCGATTTTTAATAAAGTTTAAATTTTTGGATGTACTCATCTGATTGATATTTCTCAAAAGAATTTTCCACGATAAGTTGGATTTTATGTAATCTAAAATTATCGTCAAAATAAAATTTCTGAAAGACTTACAACTAAATTTTATCCAATTTAAAAAAGTTAAAACAGAACTAATGAAAAAAACGGCAGCAATTTGCAAAACCATTTCGGATTTGATTTGTGGTTAGTTGTGTACGGTACTTATAATTTTATACATAACTGAAATTATACGAAGTAAATATTAGTTTCTAGTAATAATCAAATATAATCAGCTAGATATCCTACAAAACTTGAAGATAAATTTTCATTTAACTTTATTGTAAACTTTAGTTAGCTGTACCCTATCTTTTTTTTCTTCTCTCACTCTCTCAAACGTTTCAGTTTTTTCTTCACGTATCAGTCACGTAAAGAAATGAGTTCTATTAAAGTTCAGAATACAGTACCCCGCACAAGAATTCATCGCAGGCTGCCTTGTTACCACTTCCCCACGAGGAGGAAAAACAGTTAACTTAGTATGAGCTCAAGCTTTAAGTGCGAAGCACCAACAACGCCTGTGTGAAGCTTGTGCACCAATTAGCTGTAGGTTAGGTAAATTGAGTAACACGCACTCCAGGATGTTTATATTGAAAACATTTTGAAAGTACTATATCCTGCGGACGGTTCCTTAATCTTGGAAATAGTTCAACATTGGTGGTTACTGTATTCTGAATTTTAACCATTAGTTTATTTATACTAAAAACTCAGGATCTCCGACATGATCAGCCATTTTTAAGTAATCTTTTAATCTGTTACTTTGTTATGCATAAATGACATAAGGCAGCCATTTTGTTAAGTCTTTATAGAGGGAGCCATCCGTCTCCGGAGTTGTCGGCGAATTCTGTCCATAGAAACCTATGTTAAAAACACCAGCTTCTCAGTCCAATTTTACATTTATTTAAATATCATCAATAAATTATATGCGTTTATTCTATAAACTAGCCAGGTACCGTCGCTTCACTCCGAAACCCTTGCATAACTATATAGCATTCAAAAATACAAACTTTATTTATTTAGCAAATTAATGTTGAGATCATCAGAGAATAGACGACTTCCGTAGTGGCTTCTCCGGATAACTCAGATGTATTGCGGGTTGGCGCCACACGAAAAATTTAAAGCGAAAAATCAAATTTTTGAATGTATCTTGCAAATGCAGAAACATTTATGAATGACTGATATATCGTTCGATAGAACTTTCAAATACCAATATTTTCTCATTATAATGTTCTCTTCCAACTTTTATACTTTTCGTATAAACTGAGAAAAAGTCAAAATTTGACCCTTTAAAAGGTGACATCTTGGAAACCAAAAACTTTTTTAGAAAGATTTTTGTAGCATTTTGTTTGTCTTAAAAAGATCTACATTTTATCCACTTGAATGACCAATCTATCTCTTATAGTTTGGTCAAAAAATTGGAAAACTGAAAGTCTTATGACAGAATAACGTTCTTATAATATATAATAATTTTTCAGTCAATATCGATGAAATTGTAATATTTACATTTAACTCACTTGACTTGAATGCAATTTGAAATTGAAAATAATCGAAAAATCAAAATCCAACACAGAAGTTGGAGAACTTGAAAAAATACGGATGAAAGGGTATAAGGTTAGTAGGGGTGCGGAGGAAATATTACAACAGTCTTTGCAGAGCTTGACCTCGTTATTATCGGCTTTAATTAACTACATTTCCGAATAGCTGAATTCCCCAAAATACTAAAAAACGGATCACATAAGACCTTTTTTTAATTCTACAACAATAACCTGATATCCTTTAACCCCTATTTTTTCAAGTTCTCAGTCCCAATGCCTGAGGGGACTGCCTTCCTAAGTTAGACGAACTGTAAGTGAATTAAAAAATAAGAAATTAATAATTAATAATTCTCAAACGATTGATTAATTATCAAACGATTGGATAAAACAATAAAATTGATTCAAATTAATTTTACAACACAATTTAAAAGAATCCATAGAGATTTGCTGATTAAATAAAAAAAAAATGATGACATTTTTCAAATTTTTGCATATATCTTGCAAATGCAGAAACGTTTGTGAATGACTGATATATCATTCGATAGAACTTTCAAATACCAACATTTTCTCAATATAATGTTCTTTTCCAACTTTTATACTTTTCATTTAAATTGAGAAAAAGTCAAAATTTGACCCTTTTAAAGGCGACATCTTGGAAACCAAAAACTTTTTTCGAAAGATTTTTGTAGCATTTTGTTTGTCTTAAAAAGATCTACATTTTATCCATTTGCATGACCAATCTCTCTCTTATAGTTTGGTCAAAAAATTGGAAAAACGTAAAGTCTTATGACAATGACAGACAGAATAACGCTTTTATAATATTCTATAAATATGCTGTCTAATTTTAACGATTTTTCTTTTCTTTTTAACAAAGCGATAGTTTATCAACATAAATAATTTATTTTTAGATGTGAACCTACTTTATAGGCCAATTAAATATAAACAATAATTCATTAAAAACAATAAAATCTAAATAATAATGTTTTTTTTAATTAAATTTTATTATTATAAGTGTGTAGGCTTATTTGTCTGTAGCTAATCAATATTTTTTATTAATAGTTTAGCAATTTCACAAATAATTTTATCAAGGACGTGACGAAGTTACAAAGGAAGCTTACATAATTGTAATAAATAAAAAGTCTAACGAAAAAAAAAATGCTGTATTTAGCTTGAATTTCTATTTCTATTTTTATTTGATTTCTATTACGAAAAAAAAAAAAGGAGACACTTGAATAATAAAAATAAGTAACTCTCACTTCCTGCTTATTTTTTTTTTCTTTAGCTTCTAAAATTTTCATTAAAAACTCTTTTGGAATCATATCTTTATTTATATTGGCATCATATCTTTGTTTGTGTCTTATATATTGTTATATCCGAAAAAAGGACTTTTTTTTTCTAATCTTTGTATATAAATAATAATAGTATCCTTTAAAAAAAATGTGCACAGACCTTCAAACTAACTTCTTAAGATACTAATAGATAACACTTTCTAAGTTTATTTGTTTATTACGAACTTCCTTTGTACTTTCGTCTGGCCTTCTGTTAAAATGAAATTATTTTGTAATTAAGACATTAAAAATTATCTGGGACAATAATAATAATAATAATTTCCTTCATTTTTTAATACTTTTAATATTGTAGAATATGATGCAGAACTGTTAAAATATTAATTAAAAGCTACAGACAAATGAGACTTCGGAGTTATAATAGTAAAAGAAATTTACTAGTTACGACCCGTGAAATATTCACGGAAGTTAAACAAATTCCACATTTTTGAAAAACACAAGATTGAAAAAGATGTTCTAAGCTAATTTTTTTAGAAGCCATGACTTCCACAACAGCCCATATGTAATTTGAATATCGGCTTATTTGTTAAAATAATATTATAATATTGTTAAAATAAAAAAAAAAAAATTGATTTACCACCTTCGTAGTAGCCAGCGCTGCGGTTTCTCAATATGAAACATAATGGCAACCTGCTGCCCTAAAAGAATAGGCTTGTCGAAATTGCGGCAATATTAACAGAAGTAAAACAAATGCCACATTTTTTAAATGCCCTGAAATTTTTGAAAAACACAAGATTGAAAAAGATGCTCTAAGCTCATTTTTTAAAAGCCATGACTTCCGCAACAGCCCACATATAATTTGAATGACTAAGCCAAATTTTGTTAAAATAAAAGAAAATAAAAAATTGATTTAGCAGTTTCAACCTTAACAATAATGAATGTCCAATAGCCAATACCAATAATCCTGTCTGGGCAACAATGACGGCACGTGCTTCATCATTGTCCCCTACTTGTTGAGTAGTGAGCGCGTGGCTTCACAGCCGAAATTATGTAAAAACCGAGGTTTTACAAACTCTCTGATAAATTTTATCGCATGAACTTCATGCATTTTAGTGTAAACTTCATTTATGTGGGAAAGAAAATTCCAATACACTGATGATAATTGTGTAATCGCGATCCGTTGCGGTGAAATGGGAAGAATATTCAAGGCGCCATGTTTAAACATGGGCGTGACATCATGCCTGACGTGTTCCAATGCTGCACTGTGATTGGTTATTTCAAATTACAAATTTACAAAGATCCATACAATTTTTGCCTATTAATAGGATAATACAGTAATTACAAAAAAAAATATTATTCTTTAGATTTTGTTGTGTTCAATGAATTATTGTTTTTATCTGATCTGCTTTAGCCTAAAAAAAAATAATATTTATTTTGATAAACTAGTCATCCCTCGACTTATATCCAGGTTCCGTTTCATTGGGCAGAGCGTAGTTATAGGGGTTAGGGACTTCACCTTAATTAGTATACTGTTCCAAACACTGTATATTTCTCTGATATTGGATTATTAACAATTATTATTGATAAAAAACAAGAACATTAGTAATGATGAAAGAGAGAAGAAGAGACCATACTATTCAGCAAGGCTGTTGCTAACTTTGTAGCTTTAGATTAGATAAAGACCTTGTCGTTGTTTCGTCAGTATTGTCGAAACAATATTAATGGAAGCAGATCCTTTCACAGCCTCTACGATTTAATACTTATTTTTCGAAATGGTCGTCGCTGTAGAATGAGACCATCAAAAGCCATGTGTAATTACACTGACGGGCTTAACAGCTTCATGTTGCTTTATAACTTGCAACTTCGTTTCAAGATCAATTGCTTGCCTTTTTTCTGTGATTCGTCACTAGGTTTATGATTGGGCGTGTAGAGGCCATATTGCACAAAATATCAAGAAATATTTAACGATAAATACAAAAATAATCTATTTCTCAAACAGAAAATCATCAGAGGAACAGTTGAAGACTTTTGCCGACTGCTGTTGCCACTGCGCATGATACATTGTTGCTAAATAGAAACCCTTTTTATTTTACGCTCGCTTGCGTCTTGTTCGAAAGTATGGTCGAAAATGTTATTTATTCTCTTATGGATCACGGACATAAATCAGAATTCAGAATTAAAAAAGCAAAAGAATCTTACAAATCTTAAAAAGAAATAAAGTATATAATTAATTTTTAAGTATATTAAATTTTAGTATAATTTATATAATATAATAATAGTAATAATATATAAAAAAATATAGTTGTGAATATAATTTCACCATTTTTTTGTTTTTATATAATAAAAGTTGTATATAATATTTGATTACAGCAATTAACTTTATAGAATGAAATTGATACATTCTTTCTTTCAATTTAATAATAATAATAACTTCATTTTTAATATAAATAAATATATAAAAGTCATTTTTAATATTACCCTTAATGTCAGTATATATCATATGCACTTACCTATTTTTCTTGTGGGAAAATGATGCCAGTAACAATATATCTTTCACAGAAATGACATAAGAAATAATCTAAATTTAAAGAAATCAAATTATAGAACAGGATTACTATTAAATTAGTAGGAAACAACAACAAATGTAGTTTTTGAATTAAAAATAAACCAAAATTTTGTTCATATCATGATATTCAACGCAGTAAAATTAAAAAATGCCCACCTATTTTCTAGCGAAAAAATTCAGCTGGAAGAAAATAGTTCCCTTCAAAGAAAATCTTTTTTGTACTCTTGTCTTGATGAAAAATACAAATGCTGGTTATAAATTTATGGTTGTAAAAAGGGATTAAGTAAATACTGATGCTGAAAATATGCTACTTCTTCAGTTAAAATATGTTTGCAGACCTATTCGATTTTTTTTTATAATATGAAAAACAGACTATTAAAATTCTCTTTTCAAAGGGTAGATGTTGAGATGTGTTTATAATAAAGCTTCTTATTTCATTAGATTGTAGGTAAATATAAAAATTAAAATATTAGAAGTTTATATGAAATAGTATGTTCCTTTTTTATTAATTTTATTTTAAAATAAAACCGTTTAGTTTAGTCTTGTAAATTTCATTTTATTAAAGTTTTTTTTTTTCCTTTTGTAATGGAAGAAAAATTAATTAACTACAGTATAAATAAATCACATTTCTGTTAAGGACCTGTAATTAAGTAAATTATTCTATATGTTTGACTTACGACAATATTTCATAGTTCAACTATAAGGATAACTTTTGATTTACTTACTCTATAAGAAAGAGCAGTGAATATAGGATGTGTAGTTTAGATCTAATATATGTTTCAGCTTAGATATTTTGTAGACATAGAATTGTTTTATGTGAATTAATCTACATGAGCTTTGCTTTTGCCTATATCACCTCATCCATAACTTAGAATTTCTTTTCTTAACAGACTTCATATGTGTAATGTCTGTTGGATGTGCAACTTAAACATGTAATGAATTTGTGTTACTTCTTTTTAGCAACCAAAATCACTAGCTATTGCATTTGTCCTGTCCATCCGTGTCGCCCCCCCCCATGAACTCCCAAAGGGAAGGTCGGATCGGCAAACGGACTTCACCATCTTGTTCAGAGGGCTGTAGGAATAGGGTATTTTCAGGGGCCAATGCCCCCCTCCACCCCATATATGAGATATTTAGCATTGTTTTCATTGGATTTCTGCTACATTGCAACTTGGATAATTCAAAGCTGAAGGGACCACTACAAAACTTCGAATTATCCAAGACTTCGAATTAAACAAGTTACATCTTTTAACTTTAATTTCAGGTCCACTGAATGCTTGAAAAGATTATTCTGTCAATAAGTAAATATTTATTCAGAAAGATCATGGTATGAAAGACTTAACACTATATGTACATAAACAAAATAAGATTTATATTACGTAAGCTACAGTACATATTACATTCAATACAGAAAATTATAGTTCTTCAAAAAATTGTGCAATGTCTGATTGTTTTGTTGAATTCAGTCGCTTAAGGTTAGCAAAATCATCAAGCATGTTTAGTGAACGGAAAACAGCTTCACTTACGTTGGTTTGTCCTTCAATGTACCAACGAAATTCGGCGCTATCCCGTACTCGTTGACGATTAGGCATTTCTTCTTCACACCCTTTTCCACCTCGCGAATGACGGCGACCTTTTCAGCGAACGTTAAATTCTTGTATACGCATGGTTTACTGAAAGACATGGTGACACTGACAGCAGGAAGCTCGAATGGCGTCTGAAGCGTCACGTGTCGAACGGTGGCGGGAAGGGGATTTCAGTTTGTCATGTGTCGAATTTCTTAATGATGAAACGCCGAAAAGTTGTTAAGGTTCGAAATTTTTTTATAAAAACTTCGAATTAAGGAAGTTGAACTTTGAATTATCCACGATTTTTTAACATTGATTTAATAAGAAATTCAAGGGACAAGAGAAATCTTCGAATTAACCACGATTTCGAATGAAAGACGTTCGAATTATCCAAGTTGCACTGTATTAGCTTAAATGTTAAAAATGCAACCATCTCATTTCAGTTGTCAGCTGTAGCTTCATGGATAAGGTCTCAGACTCATATGCTGGAGGTTGTCGGTTCGAATCTGTATATCTACTAGTTTTTTTCTCTCTTAATCTTTTTTCCCAATATCCTCATGGTTTCCCCCCCCCCCCGTCTTATTTTCCTAACTTTTTTTTTTTTTCTTTACGTTAATGCACTTCCTTTTTTTATTATTATTATTATTGTTTTTAATTTTTTTATTATTTTGGGTCGCCCTTAAATTTATGCTTTAGCACAAAATTATATTCACTTGTTTATAGATGTGAAAATTAAGATGTCCAGTAGATGTATATTAGATGTTATCATATAGATATATAATGCCCAATATCTAAGAGATGTATAGTAGACATTGTTTTGACCTAACCAAGTTGAGATTGGGTGGTCAGCCCAACACCCGCCTGCCTTAAAACTATTAAAATAAACCTGGTACCCATTCTACAAAGGGCTGGTTGGACTAGGATTTATCTGGAGGAGAATTCAATGTGGAAAAAAAAATCCCTGCCCTCCTCCAGAGATTGACTCTAGCTCCTGTAGGCAACGGTCAAACCCCATACAACAACTCGAAGAATAATTTACATCAGATTTTAGTAAAATTATATACATGTGATCCCAGAAGCAGAATATCAAGCGACGGTGCGACATTGTCGCAGAACAAAAATAAGGGCTGCAGAAAAGATATCGTATAGAACTGGGGTGGGCATGACGTCAATCGCGGTCATGGATTTGGAGACTTCGTTTTTTTTTTGGTTGAGGATTTGGAGATTCTGTTTTTCTTTTTAGTCTTTAGTGACCGCGCCATTTGGAGTATACATGAGGTAGCCCTTACCTTACAAAAGTCTGCTCACCCCTGGTATGGAATGAACGTTTTTTGTGGGACATAAACGAAAAAAACGCCTGCACCCGCAGAAAGTTTTCGTCTTAGCATCAATCGTTGCAGAAAGATAAAAAACATTCTGCCTCCGAGCATGTGATTAAATTTTGGTATTCATAAAACCATTTTATGGACAAAAATGGGACAAAATGCAATAACCTTAAGTAATTCAAATGATAATTTTGGTAGTTATAGTAGACTTATTTTCAGGTCTACTTTTCTTAAGGCCCCATAACCCTTTTGTATATCAACCAATAATGCAGTGATGTACAATTGTTTTTTTTTTTAATCTAAGAGGCATATTTACAATATGAGGATGGGCGATTAGATTTTGGTTTATCTGCATTACTATTAACAGCTATGTTGTTTAGGACCAGTTTTCTGGCTGAATAGAGACTTTTATGATTGAATAATTTTTGTCATTTACTTATGGTTGGTTTGTATTCCAGCCATCATTTATTTATTTTATTAACAGATTAAGTGGATTAAGCTATATCATTTCAGATATAGCATTCATATCTTGGCTAAAAAAAAAAAAAAAAAAAAACAAAAAAAAACTTTTGATTAAATGAGTAATTTGTTTTTGTTTCTTTTTATTCTATTGTTCTTTCTTCTTTTTCTGTATTCTGTTGCTTGTCTGCAGATTATTAATACATTCTTTTTCTTTTTTTGAGAGATTTCTAATTTTAGTCATTTTGATATTAAGAGTTGGGGGAAAGGCAAAAAATTGCCTTGGAGAAATAGATGAAATGTCAATAGTCCTATTGTTGTGGAACGGCAGAGAGTAGTGAAGTGAATGACCTTGCCTGTTGGTAGATGTTGCCATAACTTCACAGACAAATAAATATTGAAATTATCAGTTTTTTTGCCCCTTACTTTTCCCTGGACTGTAGAGCTCCATAATAATGTTTTTTTAAACTGATCTTTGAGTAACAAATTTTGAATATATTGTAAAAGATGGGAACAAATATAAATCTTTTAAAAACTTTTAAATAAAACAATATGCTGAGTATATTTGAAAAATGTATGATTTGACTCATGCCAGTTGGTCATAAGCAGGGTTGTATATAAGATTTTATTTTAGGGAGTGGTGATGCAAGTTAGGGAACTAACCAGAATAATAAAAAAAAAAAAAACATTATTTTCAAAATTTCAGGAGGGGAGGCAGGGGCAAGATTCCTTCAATTTGCTATTGAACCAAAAAAATGAAAGAAAACAAGAGCTAATCTAAACATTTTGAAATTTTAGGGATGGCCCTTATTCTCCTCTGCCCTACCTACACCCACAATCATAAGGAACTATGTTTATTTTTAAAAAAGCCTACCATTTAATGAGTTTGGTAGCTGGGACAATGCATTCATTTTTGAAATAAGACCTGAAAAGCCTCCAGCAAGAAACTGCTTGATGACAAATGATAAGTTTAATAAGAACAGGTTTGGTCATTAACTCTTCTTTTTATGTTGCCAAATAAATGAAATATTTATTGCGAAAAAATTATTAGAGACACTTAAATCAATAGTTTTTTTGAAAATCATATCATCACTTAGCAAGACAGGATCTTAATCTGTGCATTTAAAATTCAATTTTAACAAAACTGTATTCTGTTTATTAGCATTGAAAATCCAACAGATTAAATAAATAAACCTAAGCATCCTAAGTATTATTTATTTGAAATTTGAGAGTAATTCAGGCATGAAATTCATACCTAACATTATATCTAATTTATTTCTTATTTTCTTATCAGTAAGAAATGCCGATTTTATTCCTTTGATTGGTAGGAAAGATCTATCTTTTTTTTTTTTTTTTTTCTTTTTAAGTTAGGTTTATAATTATAACTTTTTCCCCTAATATTTGGGCATGTTATGGTTTCTTGGAACTATGTGTTTGACTCACTGATAGCTAATCACATGTTATGTGACAGCCACCACTAAAGCAGTCCATTATGAGCATATATTTTCTGTATTGAAGAACTTACTGGCTTTTTCAAAATAATTCATAGTCATAAATTAATGGAGCTTGTTTTGTTTTTTTGTTATATGCATAGCAACAAGAATAAGCTTTCCAAATCAGTAAAAGAATAAACAAAAGAGAGATGTTATGCACTACTTTTCAATCTTTATAGCATGTTGTTGTTGCATTTTCTATTTTAAGTTCAAATTAAGATGTTCTTTTTATATCTTTACTCATATATAACAACTCCATATGTCTTTTGAATATTTTTTTTTTTTTTTATGAACCTTCTACCTAGCTGAAGATGTACATATTGATTTCGACAGTGGCCTTTTATTACTACTTAAATTTACATATACAATTTTACAAAAGAATTGAAGAAAATGCTTTCAAAGTCTTGATGAGATGAAGAATGCAAATTACATTAGCAACATTTTTGTACTTTACTGTTTATTCTACTTTTCAGTATGTTGCACTGAGAATTCTATTAAGTCAGTAATTATATTAGATTTTTTTGTAATTGTTATTTGCAGCTTTATTACTTTCCAAACATCTCTTGTAATTTCTAAATTCTGTTCTTTATTATTAAAAAAAAAATTGATAAGACGTTTTGGGATTTTCATTAAATTTCCTATTTTTAACAAGTATATAACATAGTCATGCATTTTAATATTATCTGAATTTCTAATCAATTTAGAATAAGACATATTTAAAAAAAAAGAGAGAGAATTAAACCACTTTTACCTCATAATTGTCCTCAAATATTAAAAATTCCCCCCACCACAAAAATATTATTCAAATAATAAGCTTTAGGTTTAATAGTGGTTAAGTTTACATTTCTGTTGTGATGAGCCACATGGCATTGGCTGTTGCAGGGCCTTGGTCAGGAGCATCTTTTCCACCCCCAGCCATCAACCGTATGGAACGGATTCGACAAGCCGTGGATCTTGTGCTGCGGCATGGTTATACCGTCCGACATGCTGCCTTATGGGCAGATGTCCCAAGAACCACTCTGTCCCACCATGTGCAGAGGTCCAAGAATCTTAAGTGGATGCAACGAAAAAAATAAAAGTGGACAGGTATGCGTCATTGTTTGCGTTGGGGGTGGAGGTAGCTGTCTTTCTTTCTTCAAGATTCTCTGCACTAATTCAAACATTAGTTCTAATCTGGGATTTTCAATAACAATACGTTTTTCTTTCCATGGAATCTCCATTCGCAACAACTTCAGAGCAAAATTACCGACTGTTTGATATTGTTTTCTCATGTCTTTTACAAAGCAAATGCACATACATATATAAAAAATAATATGTCATTTTGTATTTGTATATATATTTTTAATGTTCCTGAATAGTTTTGAAGTATATTCTTTTCATTTTAAACTTGAATGCTCCATTGTTTGATTACCCCCAAAAATTGATTAAATTGGCCTCTCAACATTTAGTTTCTTATTAAAAAAAAAAAAAATAATATAATTTATCTTTTTGAGGTTATGCATAATAAAAATAATGGCAGACTGCATGCAAAGTGTTTTTATGCTTCTAAGATTAAGATAATTAGAAAAACTATATATTCAAATCCTAAGAATTCCAATTATATACTACAGTTTTTGAATTTCCCAACATCACTAGTATCTTAACAATAACAAATTGAAAATATTAATAATTTGAATACCTTCTTTGCCATAAGAATCATAATTTTTTAAAAAAAAATCATTGGAAATGAAAATAAGCCTTTTTTTTTTTTTACTGTAAAATGATGATGGCATATTTTGGATGTCAGTTATTGCTGATTATTTTTTATCAGTTTCCTTTAGATTCTCCACTTCAACCTGGACTGACAATTTGCCAGTTATTGTTTACTGATTTGCCCCTTCCTAAACCTTTCCTTTATTACTTTAAAAACCATGTTGACTTTTATTTTAAAAAGGGGAAAGGGGTATTGACAGATAATAATTTGTGTATAAAAAATTATCAGCACCTTCTTAGCTTCGTGGTTCCACAATTATTGAATTCATTTTAAATTGCTAAGTTTTGAAATCTATCATTTTAATTACAAAAATAAGAACCTTTTCGGTTTTAGTTTTATTTACTTTTTTTTTTTTATTTTTTTCTTTCTTAATTTCAAAAGATGATACTCTGAACCCGAATCAAAGCAAACCAGGAATTTATTCCATCAGAGAAGGTAAATTTGCCAAATTTTATCTTTGAAAATGCTAATTTTTTAAGATTATGTGTGTTGCAGAAAGGGAAAGGGATCTAAATTTAAAAAAAAAATTTGGCAAAAAAATGAGAATATTAAATATTGATATAAAAGTCAAGATATATTAATATATATTGCAAAAAACTATTTTTTTTTTTTTTTGTTTTTTGTTTTTTTCAAATTGAAAAATCCCTTTTCCCTTTCTGCATCATATTTTGTCTTTAGAGTAAATTTGCGTTTTTCTTTTATTAAATTGTTGTTTCAGGTTTTCTACAGTTTCTCTTTGCTTTGTTGCAGATATGTTCATGAGTCGCCGCTCCCTTGCTTATTCTCCTCAACGCTGCCGCCTGTGCCACAAAGTCATCTCTAACATCTACAACTTTAGGAAGCACATGAAAGTGCACAGTCCTGTTCAGCAGAGGTTTGAATGCTCCATTTGCCTTAGAGTGTATAACAGAGAAGACAATCTGCGTTGGCATCTGCGTACCAAACATGGTATGCAGCTGAAGAGGAAACCCAGACGGCCAAGTTTAGAAACTGCTCCTGTGCAGCCACCACCATTTGCTGGTTCTTTAGCCATGAATTGAAAAAAGGTGTATTATCTAACAAAGTAATCCTTTTACTGTCATGTTTCAAAAAGCAACCACTGCATTCACATTTATTTCAACATGTAGCAAATATACTAGGTCTGTGTAGTACACTTCATCTGTTCATTAATAGCTTTGAACATGACAGTGAAAGGGTTAAACAAAATTTTCATAGTTGTAAAAATGATATAATAATGCAACTGTTTCATCATCAGTTAACAGATGAAATCCTGTAAGAGTAATTAACAAACATTGGATAGAAGATAATCAGTAATTTACCAAGAAATAATGGAAATTCATTGCTATTTAATTACTATGATATTATCAGTCATTTCTTACAGTGAAAGTGTTGACTGTAATTTTCTGATGTTTTTAGTTACAGATGAAACTGCTGCTCCATATTATACTGTTTTTGCATAAGTGTAAATTTTATTCATTTTGATTTATGTACAAAGTTGAAATACATATTGTTCAGTTTTTGAAAACAAACAGTTTGCAAGAGAATTTGTTAGATTTTGATTATTTATAATTACATGTTGAAAGTAACAAATTCAGTTTTGTTTTATTGCTTTCAAACTTCACTGAATTATCTATGCAGTTTACTTTCTTTATTAGTTCAATATTATAAGGGAAGTTCAGTTTGAAACATTTAATTTCTTGTAATTGGCTTAAAGAAAATATTTTCCATCTTAATACATAGCTAGCAAACATTTTGTTTCTTTGTGATTATCGTTTCTATACTTCAGATAAAGTTGGCAAAGAAATTAAACAGACTTGTTCACAAACACCCTTTATAATTTTCAAATCATTTTTCAAGTGATTGAAGTTTTCTGAATTTCATCAGACTTAAGACATTGCTACACAGAACCAAATGTTAGTTTTCCTGAGTTAAAAGTATTATCTAAGAGCTTTTGCAGACAGTTTGAAAAATTTAATGAAATATTCTAAATTTCTACAAAATTTAAAGCTGGTTATACTTGCATACACTGAAACGAAAGATAATAAATATGAATTTGTAGATCTAAGCTTAAACGATTCAACATCTATGCATTGTTGTGTAACAGCCTTTCTTCTGGTGAAGACCTACTTCATTTTTTCAGTAAGTAGATTTGTTTTTTTCCATTTTATCAAATTCTGTGAAAACAGATGGATGAGGAATAACCAAAAAAAGATGAGAACCCTTTTTTAGGTGATTCTCTTGCTTTGATTGAACAAAGAAAGAAGGAAACCCTAAGTCTTACCCAGTGACTGAACTTAAGCATGGTTACCATTTAATTGCAGATATTAGCAGTTGATGGATGTGTGCTTTATATAGTAACACTTTCGCTTTGATTCACTCGTTCAGGCTGTAAGAGCTATTTATAAGTTAGATATAACTAAGGTGACCAACCGTCCTCCTTTTTGAAGCTCTGTCCTCCCTTGAGAAGTGTCCTCCTAAATGTCCTCCTTTTGTAAATTCTGTCCTCCTTTTTGATGTTTGACAAGTAATATGTCCTCCTTTTTGCAAATGTGAAGTTTAAAACCTTTTTTTTGGTTGAACAGATAGGTTTATACCCCTGAAACCCCTGATAACATTTTTTTTTTCTTCAAATTATTTGCGTCCTCCTTTTTATTTTAGAAAAAAATGGTCACCTTACTATAACGCATGTAATGTGATTCCCTTTTTTTTTTTTATTTATTTATTTATTTATTTATTTATTTTATTTATTTATTTATTTATTTTTCAAATACTTTTTGAAAACCTTAACCCACCAGATTACAGTTAAACTGAGTCTGTGAATCTGTTAACAAATAAAATTGTTAATATTTTCCATAAATTTGCTACATGTATTTAAAATAAATATTTTTAAATACTCATGGAAGAAAGGTGAAGTTATTTAAAACTGTTAATCGATACAGTCTTCTAAACTTGGAATTTTCTATCTGATTTTATTCCAGTGAGAATTTTAATTTAAGCCTGAACTGTAATGCCACACAGTATAGGAAGTATTTGCAATCTTTTTTGAGATAAAAATGTAAACTTCAAATTAATGCAAGTTAGAGGTGAAATTACAGTGATACAACAGATTAAAAAAAAATCATAAATGCCCACATTATATTATTTGGCATTTTGTTAATCTTTCACATCTACACATCACTTAATCAGAAGTTTTGCATAAACAGTTTACGATGGGGTTACATCCCAATAAACCCATTGCAAGTCGAAAATGCATTTAATACCCTTAACCTAGAGAACATCATAGCTTAGCCTAGCTCACTGCCGCTGCCCAGCTTCACAAAAGAGTATCGTACCGCATATCGCTGTCCCCAGTAAAGATCAAAATTTGAAGTACAGTTTCTGTTGAATATGTATTGCTTTTACATCATCATAAAGTTGAACCATTGTAAGTTGGGGACTGTCTGTAATCTGAAATCACATAATAATTTTACTTCCATTTTTGAAGGTGCAGTATGGATTAATTTCTAAAAACAATTAAATAAAATTAATAGCTAAAGTCAATAATGTTAAAGTTATTATACGTCAATTAATTATGTACTGGAGGATATTCTCAATAACCATTCGCTAAAATCTGGAGAAAATATCAGATAGCCCAGGAAAGGTTTCTTATGTTAATATTATCTAAGCGAAAATGAGGAATAATTGTTATGGCAGTTATCAGTGAATCTGAAAAAAAAATGTTTGTTTTTTTTTGCCTAGAAATCTATATAAACAACTGAGGTTCTCTTATAATATTGTAATTGTTTCTTATTAACAGTTTGCCATTGTTCACTATATGTGTATTTCTGTGGAATTAAGAAAAAAAATAATGTAGCATTAGATTATTGTACTGTACCTGATTATGTGTATTTAAAAACTCACTGCCACTATAACCTACTGTTTTTGCCAGATCATAACAAAATCATTGTGACATGGTTATATGAATAAATTCACTTCCGTATTTTTTAACATCTTGGGAATGCCTAATTAATATATACATAAAAATTAGTTTCTGGACTCAATATTTTTAAAAATTCTTTTTATTACAAAGTACATTGTGCAGATGTTCAGTCTTGTAGAACAGTATAGTATTACTGTCTATAAAATTATATTACCATATGCAGAATTTTTTTATAAACTTACATTTATAAGATTAAATTGATTGTTTTATAAATAGTCATTACAAATCATTAAGTACCTGTTTGATGTGGAGAAGTTACTATTCTTCCAGCCGTTTGCTCTTTGTTACATCATCCTTACTTACTTGGTTTTCAACAGATATATGTAAACAAAATTGAAATTATTTTTTTATTTTTTTTTATATTTTTATTTATTATTATGGTTATTATTTTACAGTTTCTGACCTACTTTAAAAATTGTTATTTTGAAAGATGATGTATCTCCAAGGCAGCATAAAAGTTTTGGATTTTTTCTTCTTCTATTATTGTAACATAGTAGCTGAACTTTTGTTTTCTGCCATGTTAATTAATTTCTGTGCTTCAAAAATTTACTTTCAAGAAAGTGCATAATCATTTTTTTAAATAGTAGTAAAATGAGACTAGTATAAATAATGCATTCATTACAAGTAACTGCCATGATTCCTTTTACATTTGGAATTACAAACACAAATAACAGGAGTTTTGTACTAAATATGGAGGGGGTGTGCGGAAATTAATAATCTATTAATATTGAATTCATGTGTTGAAAAAGCACATAAATGAATCTGACAAGTGCTTTGAAGAAATTATACAAGATTCTATTAAATTATTCACTAAGTGGCAATTCCTGCAAGCTCCAGTTGTACCACTTCCTTAGTTGTTTCGTTTGGAATAAATTCTCTTTGCAGTTTCCTTTGATTATTCCTGTTCCCAATTTACACAAATGCTATTTCAGCATTCCTTATGAGTTTATCTATTTGCCTGTCTTTGTAAAAGGTAATACGGTTCTCTGAAATGCCGCTTTATTGAAGCTGAACAACTTCCTCAATTTGCTGAATTTGATTTGAACTTCTGTAGATACAGTCAGAAACTTAATGTAGATAGCAAATTGCAGGTCTATTAATACTGCATTTACAATTAAGCTGTTATTTGCTGCTGTTGTTGATATGAGGAAAGACTGCAATTGGTAATATCTAATATTGATTAAGTATAAAATATAATTACTCTTTTGCCAGTTCCTTTTTGTGTAAAATCAATCAGATTTCAGCTTCATCTTTATAAATATGTAAAATAAAATAACCATTAAAATATGCAACTAGAAGAACCCCACTCTGAATTTTTATAAGATTTTCTTTTTTTGTAAATGGCTCGTTAAGACCAACCGAAATGTCATTGTATTTTTCAATGTGTTAAAATAACCTTTTAAACTTTAAAGTTGTGTGTTGGCCTAATTTTTTTTTTAATTGAATATCAATTTTACACACGTTAAATCTCAGTTCTGAGTTTTTATAGTTGTTTAAAAAGTCTGTTTTAATTTTTCTGTATTTTGAAAATTCAAGTTTGGAAAAAAAGTTTGAGAAATTACATAAATATAATTGAGGGGAAGTTACAAATATGCTGAGAAAATTAAAAAGCCGAATCTATACATTAATCCTCAGTTATTTAAATATGCAGTAAACTTGCTCAGCTAAATATTTTCAGGAAATTATATTAGTTGTCATTATATGCATAACATATGGAGTTGTCATATTTACTCCAGAACTTCAACCATTACATATTTTATTTTTACATTTGGGCAGCACAATATATGAAATGATTAAAAAAAAAATTACTGTAAGTTTTCCTTTTAGATATTTTTAAAACCCAAAGATTTTATGTGAAAGAAGAAAAATATCATTAGACAAACAGAACAGATATCCTAAGGATATTAGATTTTTTTTTTTTTTTTTTTTTCCCCTGTGAAGTGAAAGAAAATATTTTCATAACACAATTTTAGAGAGCTTCGTAACTGAAAGCCTCAAACTATCAACTTTTGTCGATCGTTTTTTTTATTTAGACTGATACTATCTGCTTTGTTTTTTTAAATAAGTTTAAAAGCAATTTCCTTGAGACTATGAATTTTCGCTATAAAAGAACTTTATTAATTACTTGAAAAAAATTTGTTAATAATTTCTGCTCTATTTAGTTTTATTTGCAGTATGTTATAGTTAGCTTATTATAAATTTTGTACTACTATAAATGGAGTGGTTGGTAAGAAAATGCCATTCTCAACTTTTCCTTATAACATCTTATCTAAAATTTTCCGATTTACAACAGTTTTGATGTAAGCTTGCATTATTCCAGAAGAGATGTATCTTTCAGTTGCAGCTTTTGTTTAAAGTGTTCTAGAGTAAGGTAAAAAATATTTACTGAATTACTTCAAATAGAAGTAGAAATACATTTTTTTTTTTTTTTTTTTTGTAGTAAAATCATTTCAATAATTTGTAGGCTACTTTTTTATTTTATTATTATTATTTTTTCTTAACTTGCAGTTTACTCTGATATTTATTGATATTTGAAGAACTTACTGGGGTAAAAAATTGAAGAGGCTAGTGCAAAATGTCCACAAGTTCTATAAAATGAACTTTTCAGGAAACGAGAAAATATTTTTTTTTTTTTTTTTTTTTTTTTTGCAATTGAATTTATGTTTATAACATAAAAATGAATAGATAATGCCTGTAAGCATTTTAAATACCATCTAAATTTACATAATAAATAAATACATTTCTTATGTAATGATGGAGAAAAATAAAGATGGAAAAAAAATATTAATGATGGAATGAAAGCCAAACTTGTGCACTTCTTGAAATAGAAGCATAAAATGTGCACTATACTCAAGTTATGAATAACAAGTTAAAACAGTCATTTATCACCTTATTTGGGCATTCTATGCTCAGGATTGTTAAATATTAATTTACTTAAGAAGTATTGTATAATATACAATTAATAAGTATTGCCTTTTTATAAAAAGCTTAAACTTGCTTGAATTCTTTTTTTTTAAAAAAAACATTTTAAAATGTTATTGCTGCATAAGAATAAATAGTTCAAATATGAAAATAACACAAAAATTAGCAGATTTTAAAGCTACTGCTATTTTAAGGCTAGAGTTTCAATAATACTACTAAAAAAATGCTGAATGTTATTCTTGCATTATATTGATTATTATTAAACAATAAACATTGCAAAACGGATCATCATTTAACTTAATATGAAACAAATTTCATGGAATTAAATATAATAAAAACATATTTTTACACAACTTTCTGCAATGTTTTCCTCGAGGACTAGTTGATTTTCAGGCGAGTCTGTTAACTTTGTTAACTAACATTCAGTGCTGGCCTCTGATTGGTCCAAAACAAACGTGCACTTTTTGTTCTGGATGTGAGTACATTAGATATTTGCTGCTCTCAAGACAAGGAACTGTAAATGTTTTTAATAAACTAACACCAGATTGAGGTTTCTCACCCTTGGAAATCTTTTATAAAATATATATAACTTTTTTTTTTATTATTTTTGCAATGAGTAAGATCTTCAGTTACTCTTTTGTTTCATTTCAAATTATCCACTGAAACCAACATAAAACTTACACACAGTGCTACCACTTGAACAATAAAATGGTAATAAAGAATAACATGAAATTTCTAAATGTACTTCAGAATTCATTATATTTCTGTGATATTTCATTGTGGATGATAATAATTAAGAGCATCCTAATTTGCAACTCAAGTTTAAATCATTGTAGAGGTGTAGAAAATTTCACAAATTTCAAAAACAGCTTTGTTAAAGCTTTTACATAAATTTGTATTTTGTATCATGGAATAACATTGAAAAATTGATATTATTTCATTACTCATTTGTTGTAATTTAAAGTTTGATAAGTTTCATCCTTACTGAAGTACAATAGGAATATAAAGAATTTTTAAAGTATGATTAAAAAGTTAATATTAGTCTTTAGTAACAATACGATGGGGAAAAAATAGCAGTTAATAAATATAGCCTGCTATTATTGTATTTATTAAACCATGACAGTCTCCCAATTTCAAGCTTACAACAAATCTTCTCTTCCTTCTCTCCTCCCAAAACATCATGGGGTAAGTTCTTTTACTTCTAGAATGTGTGTTTGTGTTTTATTCATATTATTTGTACTTCTTGTGTACAGGGCTTCCTACAAATTCTCGGGCATAAAAAGAATTATTAAACATCTTAAACATACCTGCAGGGTTGGCATTGGTTTCTCCTCATAGCCTTTTTATGAAGTTCATCAAGAACTATCCTGAGACAAAGGCATCTGTATAACATTTGACTTATTGCAATGTTAATTTTTTCATCAGGAAAAAAAAAAACATGAGTTTTATTAGATTATATGTACCAGTTTTTCAGACATAATAAATAAGTACTTTTCTTTATCAACAGTGAAATGACTTTGGATAGCTTTTCTCATTATCTTACAAGTAATAGCCTTCTTCAAATATGTCTTAGGTTTTAATTTAAAATTTAAAGATTTGGTACTTTCCAATGACCCCTTTTATTTGGAGCAAATATTTTTTTTTTTTTTTTTTTTGAACCTCTGTTGTTGATAAACTGATATTATGCACTAATAAGAAACCTGCCTCCAGAAATAAACCTCAGTCTTAATCCATATCTTTATAATATTTTATATACTATATTTTGACTAAAGTCTTACAGAATTTTTTACTGAAAGTATTTTTAATTCATACAAACCACAACAGGAATTTCACAATACCTAAACAAACCATAATCATGCCATATAGTCAGTCTTTACTTGTATTTGTTGTATAGAACTGTTGTATTTATAAGTGCCATGTATCTAGTCATAGTATGATATATCTTTATTCATGTAAGTTTTTGAACATTTTTTTTTTCCATTGCTTTGGTAAGCTGTGTTTTATAACTTTGTTTTGCAATAAAATTTGAATTATAGTTTATTGTCTGATTAACTGATAACCAATTGTTAAAAATAAGATAGAATTAATTTTGTCAAAAATATATTTAAATCTAGAATTTAAATAAAAAATTCTGGATTAAGTAAGGAAATTAAGTTTGACATCCACTAGTTACATAAATGTATGTTATTTAATTAGTTCATTTATATTCGTTAAAACAACTTAAACATTTCTTATAATTTACCTCAAGCAGTTCTTGAAGGTTTCCAGAAAATATTTGATGTTATTTGATCTGTCATTAACAAAAACTGATAGCCAATCAGGCACCACACATTCTTTAGTACTGTTTACTATAAAACATTTTGAATTTTGTATACAGATGAGTATTTAATAAACAGTTTCTTTGAATCAAAACTAGTTGTGATTTCTCATCAATAATTTCAAAAGAATATACATGAAGAACTAGCTCTATATAATTTAGTAAATTTTCAACATACTCCAATTCATTTCTTATTAAAGAAAATAAATAATGCTTCAGGCCATGATTCTATTTCCTGCATTTTAACTAGATCAACAATTATTAATAGTTCTAATGTCACTTTGGACACATTGACTAAAAATAAAATAAAAAGGAATTCACATTATAGAGATAAAGAACAAGGCCTTTTAAATCCTATGTTAGGAATTGCCATGATGTCTGTTATGATTAATTACAAATTGTTTTTCAATGATCAAAAGAATATTATTATTATTATTGTTATTGTCATAAATATTCCTCCTAATTTGCCAGAACATTGGAAACAAATATCTTTTATATTTTTTTTTTAGGGATTTATGTTTGAAGAAATTAAAAATTATTACTTCTTTTTTATATGAACCAAACTATTATTTAGGGAAACAAATTGTTATTTAGAGAATCTTATCTCCATTTCAAAAAAGACAACTGTAGTATAAGGAAAAGTTGGGTCCATGGAAATTTAATTTCCAGGAAGATCATAAAATTAAACAACACGGAGTAATTATTGAATTGATTATATAATATTTCCAACATGAAATGATACAAATCTGTTGTCGATAGGCTTTTTTTTTTTTAAAGCTACACAAAGAATAAGTCATAAAAAAAAAGAGGAAAAGGAAGCACCAAGTTTCCTGTTTGAAGTACATCATAGGTTAAAAATTTGAGCACTCGCAATACTACACATTCTCTGAGTTGTAAAACCTACATATAAAGTATAGCCAATTCATAATATTAAAAAATATTATATTATTTGTGAATTTTAAGAATTAAGCAGAGTGCTTAGATACTTCTGTAAAGTTGGAAATGATACTTTCAGTAATACAGCTACTTCTAATTTTTCCAGAATTTAGTATTTCAAAACATAACTGCAAACTGAGTCTTTTCAAGTTAGTCTTCTCTTATCATTATTTCATCATTGTTTTTTACCTGTTTGTTTCTTATCCACTTTTTCTCTTTAAATTTAATAATGTACTATAACAGTTTATCACATCTCCGCTAATCTTGTTTTAAATGGAGATGTGGTAAAACACACAAATGACATAAGCATGACTAAGATATCTAATCAGAGGATAAAGCGTTTGCAAATTGAATAGAAAAAAATAAAAATTTAAGATTGGCTGCAGTCTTAAAAGCTGAACAAAATTACCAGGACATTCTCTATTAATTTACTCAGATATTGTTTCGATGAAGAAGTTCAGCAAAATATTGGCACATAAGTAATTCATGAAATTTAAGTACACAGCATTAGCAAGCCAATATATTCAGTATATATATTGTACAGAAATGTTATTTTCTAATGGGAGTTAAGAACAGTCACTCATTTTTTGGTCCCACATTCTTCTTAGAACTCCTTCCACATTGCTCTTCTAGGAAAATCCCTTTTTGTCTGTGGACTAGATAAATGTGTACGAAAATTTGAATAAAGAGTTAATGTGTTACAAATCTTTATTGTATCTCTCTGTTCACACTAGAAGGATATACTAGAAGCATTTAGCCAGAGGCCATGATATCTTAGATGCTGCCTAAGTTCTGGCCTCTTCTGAAGTAAGGTATTTTGCTCATCAAATGATGGCCCAACAAACTGACAGTGTTACTGACAAGCCTTTGCCTTAACTTGCACAATTGTATGTATGGTTCCTAGAAACTGCTGTTTTTGCCTTCCATGTGACGAAAGCCTCTGCTACTTCTCCTTACAAACCTTAAATGTCTGTAAGTGATCTAGTCTGTAAAGATCAGTGCTGTTGCCATTTACAAAGACTTATGCTATTTCTGTCTGGTCAAAGCCACCAACATTCACAAAAACTATTGCTATCTATGAGAGAACAATACTGTTGTGGAGGCCTATGCCTAACGTCTATATAGAAATCATGCCATTGCTATCGGTATAAATCCATATCACCATTCTACCTCACTGATCCATATTGACTATCTTCCACTGAAAATATCCAAAGTCATTGTTGCAGAAAGGTTAACGACTTCCTGATTATTGCAGTTTAGCAGCTGTTGAATATGAAGTCGTGGTCTATCAGAAACTAATTCAGCTGCTGATCATAGCCCATCAGAATTATTGCATTACATTTCTTTTGAATATATGTATACTACATATACACTCAGCCATCCATTGTATAGCGAGGACTGAGCATGGAGCATTGTGGTGTCAATTTATAGGACTGGTGATGGAGACCAAACCAATCACAATCATATTTTAAACGGACCATAAATAAGCATCATACCAAGTATTAAAGAAATCAATCTAGCCAATTTAACAAGAGATTGAGAGGTTTGGAGACCAAAATAAATGTGTCTACATTTCAAGTTCAATGTATCAAATTTTAAAAGAAATTTGTTTAGCCATTTTAGCTTGATGCAGAAACAGACAGACAAAAAGAAGAAAAATTTTCAAGTGGAATAGTAAAGACTTTGCATGCTCAGTCAGTAATTACTATCCTGATCAAATATAAAAATGTAAATGTGATTTTTTTTTTCCTAATCTATAAATATTACTATCCATTTTATGTATTTTTTTCTCTTTTCCCTCAGAATGCATGACAAGAGAGATCAAATCTAGGGACAGGTTAAAAATAATAAATAAATAAATAAATAATGCTGTGAGGGTTAAAAAGAATGATCATTCGCCCCCTTCATCACCACATTCTTTGAATTTTCTCTCCATAGCTCCTCTAAAAATTCTGTCTTTGCCAGAGAGAGCAGTGTAAACTTATACAGAATTGTAAACTGAGTCGAGTTATTACATCTGCATCACATGCCATTCATTTATACTGAAACACATCAGCAATAGTGTGCATCAAATCTATACATTATAGTTTTAAAATAAATAGAAAAACAAGTATTTCTTCCATATATGACATTTTCATTGTTAATATATTTTGCCTGTAAAAATGTCATTCTTTTAATGCAATTCTTGAGAAAGCTTTGTGCATCTACTGCTTAAAAAAAAAAAAAGAAGAAAAGAATGTAATTTGTTAGAAATGTCATATTCCTATATGTATACTTAATTCATAGTCATGCAAAAAAAAAAAACCCCTTAACATCCCATAAAATTAGAGATTGATCTGTCTTGCTTACACACTGCAATATACTGTTAGTTTGTTGAAGTTCTGCAGCAGTTCCAAAAACCTATAAATGAATGAATGAACATGTTTATAAATTACCATAAAAATAACAAAGTACATATATGCACTGGTGTGGAGGGAGGGGGGACAAAATTTTTTAATGAAATTTTTAATATTATTATTTGCACAAGGACTATAAAATATTAAAAAAAAATTGCTTGCATAAATGCTGGATGACTAATTATGATAAAACTTATGTTCTAGTAATTCAAATGATACCAGATTATGGTAAATGGACCTACAGATAGTTATTAAAAACTGTATAAAACATCACTGAAGACAATTTCATATCAATGCCATGATAATCCAGTTAACTCTGCTACATAATCCATTATCCTTCTGCACTTTGCAATGTGAAATGCATAAGAAGTTTTGAAAATGGGAACCTTTTATCACGGCTGTCAATTCAAAGTGTACATGTACTTACAGAAAGTTAACTGGCTAGTGTTCACTGGTTATATGGACCACTTCATGGAATTAGTCAAGCAGTAGCATGTGAATTTGATACTAACCATGATTTTCTTAATCCCATTAAGAACTAGGCAATTGTCTGGATAAGATTTTTCATCAATAAATAATGCTGTCATCAGCTCTGAGATACAGTTGGTCATCCCGTAAGTAATGTCTGAATTTAGGTTCAGAAAAAGAGAGAAATTGGACATTTCTTATGGAATGACTTAATATATCTGAAGCTTGGGTTGATTTTGCTCATTATTGAAATCTACATCTGTTAAAAGTTAAAAAGAAAAAAATTAAATGTGATGAAGATCAGCCACTGAGGTAGCTTATTAAAAAAAATACATATATCAAATGACAAGCAGATGATTATTAATTCATAATAAATTATTTTTTGTTGTGATTTACTAGGAAACCCAGAATCATTATAATAAATGATTAAAAAAAGGAAAGGAGTTGTGTTCTTTTTTAAAATGACTGGTTTCTATTATAAAATAGAATTAATAATATCATTATAAAAATTATAATTTCTTCTTTAGATTTCTAAAATATGATACTATTTATTGAAGAAATAGTAGTTTTATTTCTAAAAATCTAATTATGTAAAAGAAACTACATAATACAGAGATCTGGACATCCTAATATTTTTTTGATAAAATCTTAAAATAGAATTGTGATTTGTTGTGAGAATGTACTGATATATTTTCCCTTGCAAAGAAATACCTTAAGTAAAAAGCCTTCATAATACTTTAAGGAAAATCTGTTAAATATCTTTAGATAATCTTTCCAATTGACAGTTTTATTTGTTTCACTGCATCTTCAATTTGAAAGCAGATTATTCAATACAAGCATTGAATCAAATTAGAAAATGAACTATTTCCTTAATGAACTCTTATTAAGTGATAATAGTTGACAGAATTTTTTTTTTTTTATTACAGTTAATTGAAAGAGAAACTTAATTTTGGCTTATTTTCCCAATGTTGTAATGATGGAAAACATTTCACTGTGACCTTAACTACTTTATATAAATTTGACGATTTAATCTTGAGATCTTAAAAACTCTTGCTTCTCTCGTGAACATTTTGCTGAAACAATTAAGAATCTAAATAGAAAGGTTCCGAAGCTCTAATTTTATCTAAATAAATGTTATTAGCTTTATAAGCATGTAATGATTTAATTTCATTTTTGTAGATACAGATCGACCATCACTAATCTGGCAACATTGGGACTGGTAGGGTTCCGGATTAGTGATTTTGCCGGATCATCGAAGGTTAGAATACACCTTTAACTCAACAGTTAACCACCTCATCCTATCTTTAAAATACCCTGTAAATCAGTACAAGTTGGTTAATAAAGAAAAAAGAAAATCAAGTGAAATTTTAATGAAGCACTGGTAAAATAAATGGTTCAGGTGTTTCTGTTGATTTAAACAAGAAAGTTCATCATTGACGCTTCCAAAGTGAAGAAGCATTTTCTTTATTCATTGGAACCATGGCTGGGGCTAAAAGTAAGCAGGTTATAACTATAAATGGAGAAAAAAAAAAAACAAATTGGAATGACTTGCTTGTGTTTGCAAGTGACACCACCAAACAGTAGCGACAGGTTGGTGCTGCGACCCAGAAAATTTGAAATTACGCTAGCCAAAAATAGTGCCGGATTAGTGATGGTCGACTTGTACTTAGGAAATATTTTGAAAACCTTCAAGAAATTAATTTAATTTTTGATCATTGAAATTAAGCATAAATCATTTGTAAACAAACATGGGCACCTGCATATGGGCAATGGGAGGGGGAGCACTTGTCCCTACCTGGAATTTTCAAATTTAATGTAATTCATATAATTTGTTTCTTATAAGAGGATTAATAGATATTTTAAAAATGGTAAATTTTATTTAAGTTGCTATTTTTTTTTTACTTCAATTAATTTATAGAATTTTACAGTGAAAAAATATTGCAAAAATATTTGCCCCCCCCCCCTCCAAAATGCAGGCACCCATGTAAGCAACCTATTGACATAAGTCAATCAATAACAAAATAGTTGATTATTCTATGATTTTTTTTTTTTTTCAGTGATGTCTGGAAATTCCATGTGTGTGTGGAATCCTCTTGGTCATCCCAGTTATGCAGTTTATGAAAACAGTTCTTTCTCCTATCAGGAATCCTCACTGAATAAAGTAATTTTGTTTATTTATTTACTTTGCTAAAGCAGAAAATAGAATAATAATTAAACAATCAAGAATATCTCAAAATACAGTATATCATGAGTTTTGTCTTTTCCAGGCAACAACTTGAAGCAGTGCTTTTCCATTAATAGATCCAAAAATTTCTTTGGGGAAGGGGGGGCACCTAAACACCGTACACTCAGGTGCCAAATACCCTAAGTGTGACCTTGCATAAATAGACTGTACTTTCTCAAAATAGTTTGCTATTTGCTTGGGAAATTATATTGCAAATTCATAACCAAGTAGACAGATTCCTGTCTGGTTTTAGCCAACAAAGGATTTGATTATAATGAAACCTATCCTAGTTGAGCTGTTAGCAGTACTATTTACAGGAGGAAATTGTCTGTGTACAGAATATGAAGAAGCTTAAAAAAACATAGTTTGAATTTTCATCAACAGAGACAGAAGTGCTGCTGTTATCATTGTTTAACTTATAAATTGCTTAATATAGCTGCCAGTTCATATTAACTTAAAAGCAACTACCAACTTATAGTTTTTTCAATAATATGATATACTGTGTCATTATTTTCACATGATTTATACATGTGTCTAAGGTCTTTGAGATACTGAATGTTTGTTGTCCATAAAGTAATCCTATTGCTGTTTATCTTAAAATTGCATGTTTTCTTGCTACATCTAGGTAAACAGTTTTATGTGTTATGATAGCAGTTCTTCTGTGTCAATACTCTTTTCTTGATTTTGCTGTAAAACACCGAATTTGGACATTGTTATAAAGACAACAATTTGATTATTGACTGATTTTAGCAAATGATCAATGGATACATAGCTGATGTTTTTTATATTTGTATTTTTCAGTGCTTTTATTTCACCTTCATTCTTGCAGTAAGCATAACAATTAGAGTACTGTTAATTAAAAGACATTTCTTTAAGTTATTTCAACATGAGGTAAATGTGCAATTGCTTATCAAATCTGAAGCAATGAAAGTAAAACCTTCCATCCACTGATTAGAAAAAGATGATAGCACAGCATTGCATCTAACAGTTACAGTCTAGATTAGTCGTTTAGTAGTATTCTCATCTACATATTGGATTAGATGCAAACAAGTTTCATTGTACTGTCTACAAATAAATGGTGCAACTGTATGAGTACTGACAGTTTAGAAGTTACTTGTAGTCTTATTAGAACATTGTACAAATTTACGTCTGTTGCTATTATTATGCGTACAAATATTGACAAATCAATGAACACATCAAAATATCTTTATGATAATAATTATTACATAATTAAAGACAGATAATAGCATTTGTTCTATGAAATTGAAACGATCTGGTATCTCTATGCTGTTAGCCTTTGAAAAAAGGATATATCTCAGTTCTGATCTTATTTGCTAACAGTTGATTTAAAAAAAAAAAAACCCAGCAGATTTCTTGAATATATCTTTCAAATATCATTTATGAAAGAATTGGGGTGATCAGACATTGGAAGGCATAAAAATAGAGGTAGTCATAAGGCTCATGGAATATATCAAAGATGGGATTCCCGATTATCATTTATCACATAAATATTAAACATATTTGTTATTCAAATTAAAATATTTTCCATTTCCTAATAGTTATTCTTCAAGCCATATGAAACTTTTAATTAAATTTTATTTTGAAGATATCAGCACCCAGCTGGCAGGTTTTAGTCATCCACATGCCATTGATGACCGGAGTTGGCGTAGACTGTCCAGGCTTGTACAGACTTTTGCAAGGGCAACAACGGGGCAGATCCCATTCATTTTCAATGTCAGAGCACCAAACAGCATCAGCGAGTGAATGGTACAACGCACACTGCATACTCTAGGCTATGAGAGGTGATGTCCTAACTCTTGTGTCACTGTTGACTGCTGGTGATCGGACATTGCACATTGCCTAGTGCCGGGAACATCAAAACTGTATCTCTGCAGGGTGACGCTGTATCGGTCTGACAGGAGATTGCAGGTATGGCCTCAATAGCAGGCTCCATCCTGCCAGGACAGTCAGCTCTCTTCAAGGAGGTGGTGGCGGCTCTGTGATGGTTTGGGGAGTCTTCTCATGGGACACATTATATCCCATAGTGTGTCTGGAGAGATCTTTAAATGCTGTGAGCTATTTAGAATATGCTGGCTGATCACCAACACCCTTTCATTGCCTTCACACATCATGCAGTTGATGGTGTATTTTCATCAGGATAAAGTGCCTCTCATCAGATACCACCCAGGCATGGCTTGAGGAATACTCATTTGAGTTTGGAACTATCCAATGGCCCTTAAGGTCGGATTTAAATCCTATCAAATATCTCTAGGATGCCATTGAGGAAGACATCAGATCCATGAATCTGGCACCTCTCAGTGGGTGAAGTTATGGACAATGGTAGAATAGGCATGGCTGGCACTACCTCCGACAATCCTCTAAAATCTAGTGGAATTGATGCCTTGGCATGTACAGGCTTGAATATTCAAGCTAGAGGAAGATCCACATGCTATTAGTTAGGTGTCTCTAATGTTTTGTCTATTCAGTGTATGTAAGATGATTATTTAAGCATCACACTCTTGGCAAGTTAACTTGTAGTGTACAAAAAAAGTATGTATGTAGAAAATAGAAAAAAAAAAAGTTAAATAGCATAATAATAAATTAACCTTTGTCTATTAAAATCATAAATTCCAAGAGATCTGTTTATGCTGCTAATTTTTGAAGTAAGAATACATACTGTTTCTACTTTTTATAAATGGCATCTTGCTATTAACATTTTTGTAATACCAGTTTTGTCTTTATACCAGAATGTCAGACATAGAACTGTTTACAGATTAAAATTAATGTTTTCACATAAAAATATTAATTTTTGGAAATTTTCTAATGCATTAACTAATTAAATTCTAAAAAATAATAATAAAATTAGTTAATGCAAACATTTTAATGCATTGTTCCTAATTCTGGTTGAGACTCATATTTATTACAGTCATGTTTATAAACTTCCTGCCATTACACAATGGTTTATGGATGTGAATAAACTGATTAACCTTTTGATGACCAATATGTGTCCCATAACTCATCACTGTGCTGCAGGAGGCATGGAATACTAGTATAACTGCAATCTAATAATCATGTGGAAATATTACTCAAATGGACTATAATAAAAAGAACAGTAAGCTATGGAGATGGGTGGCAGTATTACTGTTTCAGATATTTTTGAGAGGATAGTGTACGTTTTTCAAAATTCCATTTTTCTTTGTTTCAGAAATTAAGAATTTGCATTTGATAACAAAGAAAAGTGGGTTATTATAAAAATAAAACTTTCAAAAATGTGCAGATGAATTCATAAATGTGGTTTATCTTATTTATATTGATTTAATATTTTATTATTGTGTTTTCAATAATATATTTTCATTTGAAGAACTGTTTACTACTTTCATATTCCACATCTGTTGAGAAGTTTGTAAAACGTTTTCATTCAGTCTCATTTGTAAAGCTTTATTTAATATAATGAGATGAGAATATTCATATCATATTTGATGTAGCTAACTTAATACAGAAAATTAAATTCCCAACTTTATTTGTCATCTTCTAGTAATGTTTATTCTAGTAATATATAAGATGATTTTTTTGGGTTTATCTTCATATAGCATTAATGACATCATTACTTCAATAGTTGTTCAACAATTTGATATAAACATGTAATTTTCTGCTCTTTCATGCAAAAGAGAAATTTATGAATTACAATTTCAAAATCTTATAACATTTGAGTTGTGTTGTTCATGATGTGCTCGTTTAAGTATGATTTACTTTTGATATGTTTGTTGATTTATAAATAGTTATGTTGGGCTTATATGTTGAAATTTAAATAGAAGATAATTCACATACCGTTATTGTTATTTTAACGTTTTTACTCATTGATTGTTTCTTTTTTCATGTTTTTAGGAATTAGAAGAATTGCTGAATGTGGAGCAAATTGCACATCTCAACAGATCACCTAGTTTTTCTAAAATGACTTGTAGTATGATGACGGCCTTATTCACAGATGAAGAAATGTCCAATTGTGTTGTGACAGGAACACGCACTAGTGCATCTGGTATTCAAAAGCCTCGCTTAGATCAAAGCAAGGTGAAACTCATAATTGGTAAGTTATACTATTCACAAAATATTTGAATTGCTTAACAATAAGGAGTGGACTTGGTCACCAAGGTTATAGATTATCATTAATAAAGATTAAAGGAAAACTTATTTATTCCAAAAGATTCTTATTTTTAAAGATCCTTAGTAGTTTAGTAGAAAAAAAATATCAGATTTTCCATGGAAGAATCTAAGCTTAATGGAGATGAGAGAAATGATTTAAGGAAGTTGCACTGTCATAACACAAGAAAAAACTTTAATGAAAAGAAATGCTAAATATATCCTATGTGATAAAATTTAATCTAATTGAATTGTTTTTAAAAAATTCTTCTTCATTTACAAATAAGATTAAATACAAATATTTACAAGTTTTTCTGCTGCTTCTAAAGAAGCAAAAAAAAGAAAGGGAAAAAACCCATCCTTTGAATTCTAACATAAAAATGTGTTACTGTATTTTGTAACCATTTAATGATTCTTGAGTGTTAAAAACTGATTCATGAGTGCTCTTGTCTGTTGGTGACATTACTTTGATTTTTATTATTATTGATTTGATTTATATAGCATTAAAATAAGAATTTGCATATTTAATCTTTTCTGATATCTAATAAATCAGCAATGCTGACCAGAAAACTGTAGTTTGTTTCTTAAAGGAAGATAAAATATAATAAAATAAAATGTGTGGAGAAAATTCTGAAATTTTTTTGAAAGTATTGTTTGCCATTTCCTTCCACTTTCTTATTAGTTTCATTTATTATTTTCTTTCATTTTATTGATTCATCAATCAATGACATTAACACTTTCAGAAGAGAAAGAAATCTTTGCTTACTTTCAGACTTAAGCAGCCATATGTGTCAATTGAAGTGATAGCTTATACAGTATTGACATAACAATGAAGTGATGATAAATTTTGACTGGGGTCCCATTCAATTAGATTTATGTCTTTGAATCAAGTTGGAATCACTAGAAAAATTTCTGTCAAATTTTTCACATATCATGGAAATTTTTCAAATATTTTGGAATTGATTATTTACAGTCAACACATAACGTATGTGAATTATGAAATGGTCACATAATTATGGTGGTGTTCTGTCGTCTTTTCTTCTCTTCATGAAAATTAAACAATGGCGATGTAAGATGCATTTTTGTATATGTATACGTGTGTTTACAGGAAACTTCTGAAATTTCCAGACTTTGATATTTTGGATATGAAACATTTTAAGTAATTTGTGATTTCAAATGATTCCAAAACATCAATGATTTATACAGGACTGTTAACATTAAATTTCCTCTACATAGAGGGTCCTATTCTAAGGCTCCAAATGGAAAGAAATTTGGACAACAGGTAGATCAAACGATGTGCTCATCATTTATTGAAAAAAAAAAAGTACAAAAAATGGCCAATAGTGCTGTAACAATACAAATCACTTGAACAGTGTTACAAATGTTCAATGTGTCCAACATTGTTGTCAGTAATGTTTTCCATTCGCAAAATGGCATTTTCTACCACAGAATGCAATACATCTGCTGAAATTGCTAGAGCATGATGTCTAATGCTGTCCTTCAGATCTGATAAAGTTTGACATCTTTCATGATACACCTGGTTCTTCAAAAAACCTCATAACAAGAAGTCGCATGGAGTAAGGTCAGGTGTTTGGAAAGGCCAATTTGTCTGGAAATAACAGCTGATAACTTGTTAATTTGTAAAGTGCTGCCTTAACAAATTTGAACACAACAGATGAGGTGGGGTGGTGCACCATCTTGCACGAATACGGGTTTCCTGAAGGCATTCGTGTTGTTGAAGCTCTGGTATCATGAAATTCGCCAACATATCATAATACAGTTGTCTGGTTATGGAACAGGTGCTGTACCGAGTTAAAGTTACCTCTTCAAAAAAATATGGCCCAATGATGAAATATATATATATAAAATATAATATTTTATATATATATAAAATCCACACACCCCCAGTCACTTTTGGAGAATGCACCAGGACCTCTTAGATAACATGAGAGTTTTCTGTTGCCCATATGGGACTGTTGTGGGTATTCACTTGCCTGTTTAAGCAGAAGTAGGCTTTGTCACTCCAAAGAATGTTCCATGGCCACGTGATATCAACTGTCATTCATGCCAGGAACTGAAGAACAAATGGTACACAAATTTCTGTGTCAGCATGCTGTAGCTGCTGTAGACTCCTTATCTTTTATGGATAGTAACTCAATATCTGATGCATCACTATCCTTACAATGGCATATAGCATATCCACTGCATAGGCAAGAGCTGGTACACTTACATTACCACATGGAGATTGGTGTGATAAATCCACAACAGCTGTAGCCACATCTTCAATGCCAGAAAAATCAACTTGTTTTCGACCTCTACCTGATAGAACGCCAAGTTGTACTGTTGCTTCAAATTTTGCAATAATTTTCTAGACAGCTCAAGCAGACATTGGTCTATTCCATACATTCTTCTGATTCTGGAATTCTCTAACAGCTGCAGCTGCGTTGTTCTGATAGAACTACTTCACCAATAACGCTTTTTCCGGCAACGTTGGCATTGCTCGTGAAGTGCCAGTACGCATCTAATGCTTTTGAAGAGCTTTCTTTCCTTTTCTAGAGCTGTGAGTCAATATTATGCATGACCGTGATGCGATCTCCAATCAGAGAGTGACATGTAGCCAGTAACGAAACTCTTCGCTCCGCCCTCAGTTCGTGGAGCAGAAATTTAAACTAGTTGAATTTGATGAATTACTTCGTATCTTTTCTTAGTTCTTGTCTTACTTTTTAGTACAGTATCTGCATTATTTAAGTTATATTTTTAGAGTAACTCATGATTATTGTTTTTATGTTAGTTATGGTTAGCTATTGCTACAGCGCCATCTATTGGCCATTTTTTGTACTTTTTTTTTTTTTCAAAAAATGACAAGCGCATCATTTGAAGTATCTGTTGTCCAAATTTCTTTCCATTTGGAGCCTTAGAATGCACTCCAGAGTCCTCTATGTAGAGGAACTTTAATGTTAACAACCCTGTACTTCTGTGCACATATATGTTAACTCCTTAAATTATGTCTGTATTTATGAATCACGATAAACTGTATGTGTGTTTCCTTTTTCTTTTCTTTCTTTTTTTTTTCACAATTTCAGAAAATGTTTGAACCTGTGAGCTCATTCACTTATCCTAACTTTGATTGACTTTATGTTTTAATTTTTCTGACTACAAAAATTTTGGGGGAAAACATTTAATAAAATAAGAATCGTATTTTCATTGAGAACTTCTTAAGGCATTTTCATTGTAATCATGAAATAGAATCTTGCTATATTAAGCTTTTGCACTTTCCTTGAGCTTGTAACTTAACTTGAAAATGTCATTTCTTTTTGTTTTCTCTAGGTTATGTGCAAAGTAAATTTCCACAAATAACTGCTGCTGAAATTAGAGCAAAAATGGCTCAGAAATGTAAGGATATTAGGATACGAATGACAAGACAGAGGCGTTCAGATTATTTAACTATTGGTAATTAATTTTGTATGTACAAAAATAATTTTTAAAAAGTTGTGTAATTTATTTCAATATATTTTCTTCTTTTTATTAGTAACAATTATAAATATTGGTTTTAAATTACTGTTGTATCTTAACTGACAACTAGAGGAACAATATTTGTTTTCTTTCAAATTTTTAATAGTAATAATAATAATATAATTTATTGAATTCTATAAATTTCATTAAGAAAGAATATTATGTAAGTGAAATAAATCTTCATTAATCAATAGTTTCTATTGAATTAACAGTTATTGTTACTGAAAAATCTAAATATTTTTTGAGATGCAGTTGTATTTATATAACTTCAATATTTTACTTCAGAATTTCAATTTCAAAATAATGGTTGAATTCAGTTTTATTTACTGTGTGTTGTTTGCAAAAATGTTTTCTTCAACCCAGTTGTTTGCTTGTAATTCTCATCACAGAAGACGGATAGTTTCTGCTTTTCAATCCAATGGAAAGTTTAATTTTTCTCAACTCTTTATAAGAAATTAGATTTGTAATCCTAATGTTCTACAGTAGAAATCCTTTGATTTTTTTTTTCTTGGGGGGGGGGGGGGGAATATTTGTATTTCCGTAAGAGAAAAGTAATTGTTTTTGCTGAATCCTTCTTCAATGCATGTTAATAAATTTAATAATTTTTGTTTAAAACCTGCTCAGTAGGCTACTACTTTGTGACTTTCACACCAACTGCCAGAAGCAGCAAAAACGGAAAACAGCAAATGATCTATACAAACAAGATAATTAGCCATGGAATAGTTTTCTTGCCACTTTGATCAGTGAGTGTGCAAAGATTAATCTCCTGTCGTCTGTCATTTGTGGCCACTCATGAAAAGCTTTATATCGTTTTTCTTCATGGATCTGCCAACAGTTCCTCTTCATTAATGGGCATCAGTTATATTGGTTTTTTTTTGTGCCACTACTCTATGCGAAATTCATCTCTAGAAAATACAGGCCCTCTTCCACTTCTCAGTCATGAGAAAGGCAAGAGCAAAGCTACTACTTTTAATTGACTGGGAAAGAAACAGTTACACCTCAACTAGGATTCATCCTGTGGGGTTAAAGCAACCAATATTTAGACAAGTAACACGTAAATTACAAATTAAGTATAATTATCCTATTTAATCAAAATCCTACAGGAATTATAATTTACTAGAATGTCATTTATTATAAGCTATTTATTTTTTATTACTTTTTAACTTTAATTTGATTATTTTTATTAGATTATTTTTCAATTGAGCATTGAGGAAATGTGATATTAGTTCAAGAAAGCATATATCTCAGCAGCCAGGGAAAAAAAAAAAAAAAACTTTTTTGTGAGCAGTAAAAAATAATTTACACATTACAAAAGACCTTTCATATGAAATTTTAAATCTTGCCTTGTTTGATAGTTAAAATTGTTATGCTTTCCAGTCTGCACAAATTATTTGTTCTTTAAGAACTTTTTTTTTTTAATTGTATTTCTTAAAACTTAGTTCCAGATGCTGTTGCGTCCTATATTGAAACTCAACAAATTGCTGAGTTGCCACTTCTGAATGGTCAGTGGAGTAAACATTCACAAGCTGTTTCCCAAGGACACCTATCTAGTCAGATGATCAAGACTGAAGCTGGAAACCATTGAATCCAACTTTTTTTATTAAAAAAAAATAAAATTAAGACTGATAGATAATGCTATTTCTTACGAAGATGAAAATCATCTGGTAGGAGAATTTTGTATCTTCTTAACTTACTAGAAAATGCATAAAAAAGACTGTGGGACTGTTGTAGATTTACTGTACAATAAGGGTTTTTAAGTGGTTTACTTGTTGGAGGCGTGTAGTGATGGAATCCAATCCAATTCCATAAAGATTTCAGTTGTTAATTTGTCATAATTCAGACACTTTGATCACAGTTCCTGTGACAAAATTTTGGGAATTAGGAAAGAAATAAAAATTAATCCAAAACCTTACTGTTACTAGTCAGATGTTTTTTAAATGTTTAGTGTTTATGTCTTCATTTATACAAATATGTAGAGTACAGAACACTGTAAATTTTGTTGTTTTTTTTGTTTTTTTTTTCTGTGAAATGTAAACAGCAGATTCCTGTGATTGACCGCAGATAAAAATGGCAGTATTTACAACTTCATATAAAACTATAAAACATGCTTCAAAATATTTTCATAATTGTCATATCACAATTATATGTCTTAAACTATACAATTAAAAAATTAAAAACCATGTAACATTACATTTCTTTAACTTCTTCGAATGTTAAATTCTGATTCTAAGTCTGCCTTATATATACTTCAACCATATGGTGGATGTAGTTCTTAAGTATCATGACTTAAGTATGAGAGAAAAAATATTATTTGCCTTGCTTATTATTTTAATTTTTTCATAATTTGGCTCATGGTATATTTCTTTATATTTATAAATCATCGTTTATTGGTATCTTTATTTTTATAATTATACATATGCTGATATCTTCTTCTAGCTAATTTTTGAGTTGTATAACCCACATACCCTTTATTACAATTTTTTTCAAGGTATCCAATAAACTATATTTTTTTCTTCCAATATCTCAGTCTCACTTTTTATCCCTGAGAAATTAATCTTTCTATAACTTTTGTTTATTACACATATATTAAATTACCTAATATTCTTTTAATATCATTAGTAACATTTTCTATATATGGAATTATAGCTTAATTTTTATTCTTATTTTTTTCTTTAATCTTATTTCTTTTTTGCATATATTATGCTTTTTTATAATATTTCTTAATAGATATATCATCAGATTCATTTTCTTCAAAAAGTGAAAACAAAAATTTAATTTCTTTTTTCCTTCCCTGTTTATTGATACATAACTTAAACGCTCTTAAAAAATAATTAAATATGTTGTTCATCTTTAGATGTCTTGGTAAATTAGTTTTAGTGTCTAATACTTTTCTTCCCTTTGTTTTCTTTCTATATACCTGAATTTGAATTTTCTTTTTTTCTTTTATGGCGTTACAATCTAAAAATGGTGAAGCATTGTCTTTTTCATATTCTACTTCAAATGCTTATCTATATTATTAAGTTTTTCAAACATAAGTCCCTTCATATCTTGATCTCTAATCATGAAAATATCATCTACATATTTGAGGTAAATGATTATTTCTTTATCAGCTTCCTTAATGAATTTATTTTGCAAGTAACTCATAGTATAATCAACCAGTTGACCTGATGCTGACGTCCCCATAAATACATATTTTTCCATCTTATAAATATGTACATCATTCTTAAAATATTTATTATTTAAAGAAAATCCTTACTCTTTCTAAAAATGTGGTTAAATCAATTTTAAATTTATTATGAATTTTTACTTCATCTATAATTTCTTTCTTCATTATCTTCATAAATTAACAATTTGTTAACCTTGGTGAGACAAATGATTTGTCCTCCTTTATTGTATTCATCTTTAATAAACTTCATAATGTCCACATGTAATTTATCTTGTACATAATCTGATTCATTGCTCGAACTATTCCTATCCTACATCAAATATTCCTCAATTTTGGGTTTACTATTGGTGTTTATCTTGCTTCTCTTCATTATTTCAAACTCGAAAAGATGTAGAAAGAGTCAAATATCGATGATCTTAATGAAAACATATTTCAGTAAAGTAGTTCATATTCACATTGGTTATCTCCAATTCTTACCCTGTTGTATAATCCAAACATCCGTGTCTGCAATTTCCTAACTTCATATAAAACTATAAAAAATATTTTTTTTTCTCACACTTAGGGAATCGTCGTAGATAAGAACTGCACCCACCTTTAATAATGGTATATACAACCATATGGTTGAAGCATATGTAAGGGCAGACTAACAATCAGAATTTAACATCTGAAGGACGTTACGAAGGACTCTAGAAGGACGAAATGTAATGTTATGTATTTTTTAATTTTTTTTAATTGCGTAGTTTAAGACGTATAATTGTGATACAGCAACTAAGAAAATATTTTAAAACATGTTTTATAGTTTTATATGAAATTAGGATGTTTACAGTATTTACAAATCATTTGTATTTTGTTAATTTTTATTTCATCTTTGATCAGGGTTTCTTATTGTTTAAACAGTCAAAAATGACTTAAGATAAGCGATAATTCTAGTATTGTGATTCACATCCTAATCTTCATCAGTGCCATAAAATTATAAGAATAAGGAATCTATTTATTTTTACATTATACCAGAAAGCTGTTGGTCCTTTGTGTTTGGTTAACTACATCATTATAACTTTGTTCTTAAAGTATTTAGAATTTATTTTTTTCAAGGTATATTTATTTGTCATTTGCCAAAATGTCATGAAGTCATTATGCCATAGGTAGATAGATATTTCCAGTACGAGCCTTCATGGCTCATAAGGCATAAAGGATGTTTCAATGACCATTGGGCTGGGTGATAATGGCTGATTGTGGGTGGTTAGTCCAATGCTCGCCTTTACCCTGGATAAGAAGCCTGATTCCTATTTTAGTGTTTTTTATGTGAATAAAAATCATTTATGAATATTTTCAGTTTTGCATAAAAAAAATTTATAATTTTAATTGCTTTTAAAGGTTTAAAAAAAATGTGATTTTTTTTTTTTTTTTTCATTTTCAGGAATGTTGTTAAAAAAACTTAACTCTTGTGTTCTGATAATTTTCTTATTTTCATTTTATTTTGAGAATACATAATATTAAAAAAAAATATTGGTATAGTTTGAGTAGAATGGGATTTAAGAAAAATAATGTATTGCCTTTTTTTTAAAATTTTTGTAAAGATTCCTGAATATTAGTATATTTTTTCCCCTTGGAATCCAGTGCTTTTGGATATCTTAATGCAAAATTTGTTATCTATCTCCTGAAGGCACAATATCTACATTTTTTTTTTCTTCAAAAATCGAAGACTATGAAGCAGTCCCTTGGTAAATTGACATGGAATGACCCTGAACAACATTAATAAATGTTACACAGTTATTTTAATGAAAATGGGAGTCAGAAAGTCTCTAATATATTAATCCAGAAGCCTCTTCATTGTTGATCTAGTCTTAAGTGACACTCAGTTCATGGAAAAAAAAAAAAAAGAAATATGAAATATTCAAAGGAAGACTGACTTGTCTGTAGTTAGATTTTTTTTTTTTTTAGTTCACAGATATTCTTACTTTCAAACTAAAATCCTATTTCTTTCTGTATAATTGTTTAGCTAATCTAAGAAAATTAACTGATTTTTTGACAGATAGAAGAATTAAATTAGAACAAAGATGATTTTTGGTTCAGTTGAGCTAGTAACTATTCTAATTAACAAACTGTGAAAGTCCCATCAATTATAGTTGCACAACCCTGCCATCTTGAAAAAGCAACAGTTATTTAATAACTGTTATTTCTACTCAGAAAATTAATAGTTTTAGCAGGTGTTCTTGAAATAACAGTTTTCTAATGATGGCATTATCTGTAGATGCTGTTCCATTTATTTTTTTGTTTTGGGGGACTGAATATGCAATGCCGTTTTACCAATTGTTCACTAAAGATGATTTATAGAGAATAAATTCTTCAGGAAATAGCTATAAATTTTTTTGTGTAGAGCAGAGAATGCACATGGAATAATGATTTTTGTAATTTATCTGCAAATATTCTGATGTATGTGTTTTGCTTTGAACTCATAATTGTTTCTCAATGGCAGTTATTTCATGAAAATTAGATTGTAGACCTCTTTGTGTTTATAGTTAACATTATAATGAGTGACCTAAGCAGAAAACATATCATCATCAAAATGGTGGATGATTCAGTAACAGTATAGTTCTATACTTTGTCTAATAGAATTGTGAAAAGTTAACTAAAATATTTCTTGATTACCTTCAGTCAAGATTTTTTTTTTTATATCTACACATGTATATTTTATTTATTTTTTTATTCCACACTGTGAATCTGATTTAACATTTATGTATTGTTATATGTCTTCGTGATTTCCATCTGTAAATGTTCTTGCTATGATCAATGGACCATATTAGGAATGGAACTAGACTCAAAGAATCTGGCATCAAAGATAATTGATAAAATAAACCATCGATTTGGAAAAGACTGATACGTATACTTCTTGAATCAAGGCTGTATTAAATGGTTTCTGCTGAATTATTAAGTACATTCATGTACAGTGTGAAGAACCTTTGAGTGACTCAATAGTTCAAGAATTGATGGAAGAGTTAGAGTCATTTGCAAGAAATTACAACTGCTCACTTATTGATCCAGTATTTTAATTTGATTTCATTGGTTTAATAATTAATTAAAGTTAAACAAATAGGTATTGGTAAATGATAATTGTATGAGCATAAAAGAATTGTTGCCTGTCTTCCGTGCATTCAGTCATTTGCTGCAAATCAAATTAATTTATATCTGCAGAATAATGTAATGTGGAAAGGAAAAAAAATTTCGATATGATATTTTTAAATTCACAAATAAAGAGAGTTTACCATATTATCTGATTTAACTGGAAGAAGAATTTTGCAAGATGTCTCAGCACAAATGCATCTTGGAAAGCCTGCTTGTGTTGAAACTTGAAACTCGTTTAAAAAAATGTGTTGTACTGAATTGCACATTATTTATCAACATATACTTTTAAGTTAAACTCATATAAGAATGGAAGGAAGACATTTAAAATAATTTATTCACTGTTTTTGGACATTTTTTAATATAAAACATAATATCAATTGCAATAGAGATTATTGGAGATGAGGTAGAAAATTGTTAAAAAGAAAGAATTAAAAGAGTTAAAAAGAAAGAGTTAAAAAGAAAGAATTAAAGCAATGACAGTAATGTTTTGAAAAGAAAAAAAAACTCACATCATCAAATTGAAAAGAAGTGTATTTTCTTACTATTTTGAATGGCATTCACCAGTAAAAAGATAACTTGCATTGATTGAAGTCGAGGATTGGGATGAGAAAAACCAAAGAAAACCTTTTTTTTTTTGCTCAACTCTGGATCGTATTGTTTTCATCATTTGTTTGTAGCTTTTTTTCCAAAGTTATAACACATATTGTAAAGTTTATGGTGCTTATGTTTCTGATGCCATTCAGCAGTATGGTCTAAATTTAATTATCATGTGCAAAAACATTGAGAGACGAGACAATTGGTAAAATTCTTCTATCAGTCATTCTATACAAGCAACTTCTCAACAAACTTTCTATCAGATGCTAATAAGAAATCAAGATTTATCAAACTCAAAATTGCCTCAAAAGGTTTGCAGAGAATGTTGAATTACTTGTCCTATTGTCAAAATTTTCAGTTGCAGAGATTCAAGCCCAAATGTATTTATCAGCTAAACTCAACTGCAAAAAAAACCCCCACAAAACAGTAATAATTACAAGGCCATTATTCCATGAACATTTGTTGCTGCAAAACATACCTTTTTGTTCAGAATTTAATTTTCCATAAATGATCTGCAAAAGAAAATCTCTTTGGGGGCAAGTCATTACCAGCCAATTACAAAAAAACAAAAAACAAAAAAAAACAACCTGCAGCTAGCAAAAGTATTACTCTAAGCACATCCATTGCACCAACATTGACATTCTTATAGTCATTTGCAGCATTTAATTCTCTAAATCATCTGTAATTAAAATTGGAGAAGAAAGTAGCTGTCACTGAGAAAATTCCAAAATTCTCTGGAAAAATAGTAATTATTCAAAATGGCAGCAGTAAGAAAACTTGAACCAATTGGAACTCTTTAATATGTAAATTAGAATGCTTAATACTGCCTCTCTCAACACTAGCCATCCAAATTTGTTCTGCTAAGAATCCTAATTTTCCTAGATGAAACTGACAACTTAAATTCTAACCTGGTTTTCATTTTTAATTATGCATTATTTATCTTTCTAACTAATTGTATAACTGTTGTATTTCAAAGCCCTTTTTTTTTTTTGGAAGAACTGTGATAATGCAAAACTAATGCAGGTCATTATCATAGGCATACCCATGTAATGGGAGAGTTTATGATGATGGTCATAGTTGTTCAACAAAAAAAAATGTTGTGTTTTCTGGATTGGGGGGGGGGGTTTACAAACAAGCAGATCAACAACTTTCCAACCAAAAAAATAGGTCCAAAATGCTAGATTTCTTCCATTTTAGATGTAACGGGAGAAGTTTTACAATCTTTTCAAAAAGGTTTACTTTTTGTCCTTGGTACACCAATGGACATGATGTCCATAGCAAAAAGGCTAAAAATGGAACATCAAAAAACAAAAATGTCCAAAAAAATTTAATTATTTAATCCCAGAATACAGAAATGTTCAGATAAAAAGCAAATTACAATCTAAAATAAACAAAGTCATTTTATAGCAATGTGTTTTAAGATAAAATTTATTGAGACAATTCAGATCTGTTTAATAATCTGCACTTATCTACACAGTAGCACAAAAAAACAACCTATTTTTTTTTAATAAAATCTCTTTTTCAAGCACAATACTTAGAATTAATAAGTCAAATGAAAGACAATTTCATGGAAATTAAATCACATATCAGTGTTTGTCTGTCTGGCAACTGCTGTCACAGAAACTGTGAAGTTATAATTGCTCAGTAATATGCATTCTCTGTTATGTTGTTACAGACTTGAACAATCACTGCTCTCCATTCTTTCAATGTTTATGGCTTATCCAAAAAAATCTGTTCATTAAGGAGTTCCCAAGGAAATAGTACAGTGCCTGATTTAATTCAGAGTTGTTTGGAGTTTGAAAATCCAAAACACATTTTTTGTACAGAATCTGACTTCATCCTGCAGGACACTTTCAATTCACATTCGACTTCACATTTATGTTGGCAGAACTGGCCTCCAAATAGTCCTGATTTAATTCATTTGATTACTTCCTTTGGGATTCCTTAAGGAAAATATTTTTCAGAAAATTTGCAAATATTAATGAAACAGAGGTTGCTAATTGTCCAGACCTTATCAAGACAGCAGAGAATGTGTGACATTGTGATGAAATCCACTTGTTTGTGTGACAGAAGTGACCAGACACAAAAAAGAAGAGAATGTGGAATTGCTTTCCACATTGCATATGCTGCAAAGGCATATAAAAGTTCCATAATTTCTGAAAAAAGTGTCCTCAGTTTTTGTATACTTGCTATGAAACTATTGGCATACAGAGGGGGGGGGGAGTTGATAGAGGCTACTTTTTTTTGGTTGAAAATTTCATTAGTTTGTGTGTTAACCCCCCCACCCCCCTGCATTTGGGAAAGGACACAACTTTTTTTTTTTTCCGTTTTGGTTGAATGGTCATCATAACTTCTCCATTCCAAAATCCAGGGGTACACCTATGTATGAAACCAATAGAAAAAATATAATAAAATAAAATGATCTAATTTGGCATGCACAGCAAACAGATGATGTAAGTCATGGCACAATTTTTAAATGTACCATCAGAAACAATACCTCCCTCTAAAATGATTTATGTCTGTTGACGTTATAAAGTCCCCAACTCCTGCCTCAAAAATTAGGGAGAGCTCACCTGTAATAGTTGTAGTGTATGGATTTGCACAATTAATTTTACAGTGAATGCCCATTTGTTGGTCTTTTTTGCTTTGCATTATATTGCAGTTGTTCACAAAGTTAGTATTAAGCAGGCAGCTCAGCAGTTCTTGATCCATCTCGCACTTAGTGTCAACACAAACATAGGAATAGTTTATGCAAATGTTCTGTAGCTTTAATTTTAATTACATTTTAGGTTGCTATTGGCTGCATTCACATTATTACACTCAAGCAAGTAAGAGTTAGTTCAACCATCAAAATTCATATGTCATCCAAATTTTATCTGTTAAACAATAATGAGCCTGTCATTGCCACCAGAAGTTTTCTTTGTATTCTTGCATATGTACTGTAAGTGAAATCTTGATATTGAAACAGAGGTTAAATTTTTTAATTTAATTTATTAAATATTTAATTAGTGTCTTTGAAATATCATAATAATTTAAGATCTGCACATTGAACATAAATTTAAATACTCAAATGAAATGCACATAATGTTTCCAGTCTATTCCACCAGATCCCATTTTTCAGATGTTTCAGTTAATGAATAAAAAGATTAAATACAGAATAACAATGCATTATGAGTTAAAATAAGCTAGAATTAGAATAGACTTATTCAATTTCAAAATTCAGTAAATTGAGCTTTCAGTTAATTAAATAATCCAAAATGTTACATATGGTTTCATTTGAATATTCAATTTAATTATCAATATGTAGGCCTTACATTATTACTATAAACAGAGGTTAATTATTCATGTGACTTGGTAACTTGGGCCGTGATCAACAAGAATAGATCTATTAATATAGATAAAAATAAATAAATAGATGTATAAAATTATTTTTGTTTTGTAAATAACTCTAGTTATCGATGAGAATTTGCACTATTCTCATCGCTGGCTAGAAACTGAATGTATTAAGTTGGTGGCATCTATACAAATAAATTTCAATTTAAAATTTTAGAATTTTCAAAGTTTCAAACCAGTCTGAGCAGTGTTTAGATTGGCAAAAGAATAAATGAACCAAGGTACAGCATGATTCTTGGAACATTTGAGATCTCACATATATACATAATATATTGAAGCTAATTGAACATTTTATCATATAGAATGTACATAGTGAGATGATTATGTTAATACAATTTGTAACAAATTACTTTGAAGGTTTTCGTTACAGTAACAATGTTTTTTGTTTTGTTTTTTGTAATTATTTTATTGTTTATTATACTTATTATATATTCAACAATCTTATTCAGTGGAGGTTTCTTAGTCTTTTTTTTTTTTAATGCTTAATTTGTCATCATTTATTCTGAGGGGAAGAGGCAATTGTTTTAATTTGAACATTTTCCATCAGATTTTATATCTCCCACCTTTCCACAATTGCAATCCAAAGCATTGTCAATAAACTTCATGCTTAAGCATTTTTCTGATTCAAATTTACCTACAGCAATCTTCAGCAGTTATACTTCAGGGAAAGTTTTGGAGGGATGAGCTGTCCAGACATATGCTAAACCAAGCTAATTTGCATAATATTTATATCAGTTACATACTACAATCTTGCTTGTATAATGAATTTGTATTTCTTCTCAATTTTCTTTGATGTTTTTGAGCATTATTACAGTATAATGTCTCAATTTCTCTTTCATTCCATAATTTATTCCAATTTAAGTTTAAGAAGATATACCAAATGTGAAACTTTTTTTTTTAGGTGGGTACTGGGGGAAGGAAGGAGATAAGAGAAGATTTTTATAATTAAGTAAATGTCCTTTCATATATTCTAAATATGTGATTTTCTGTTTCGTTTTCTGAAGCATTCCATTACATTTATCTATATATAGTTTTATATATTTTTTTGATAATATTATTTATAGGATTTATAAACTTTTGCTTAATTATTTTGGAAAGGTCACAAAGTTCACACTTTTACTCTCTCATTTAATTGGATCACTGAAGAATGGTAATTGTCAGAAAGGTATTAAGAAAATTTTGGCCAAGTTCCAGCCCTGTTAAGAGGAAAGTCCATCAGGAAATTGCCATATTATAGTTTCACCTTGAACAGAACTTTTAGTTTTATTTTGAAGCTGATATTATTTATCAGAATGGAAACTTTTTACCTGTTTTAAGTGAAGATCGTTTATGTTAAGAAAGTCAGTAACAGCTGATTTGAGCCAGCAATTTATGAATTATAATATAGGCTACTGCCCTAAAATATGTTTTTGTGAAAAATGAAATTGAAACTTGTTAAGGAAGAAGAGAAAATGGGGGAAATAACTTTATTGGATTTGCAACTTTTATTAAGACGATTGAATTTACTGAATAAAGTTAATTTTGTTAAAAATTGTATGATAAATAACAATGCTTAAAAAATAATCAGAAAAAGGTTAACTAACATGAACTTCAGTCAGAAGTGGATGACATTTTAAGAAGGTCTTTAGTTTTTAAAATATTTTTATTATTTTTGATAAATTTTTAAATTGAACTTGAATAGTTTATAGAAAAAATGCTTATATAAATATATCCTAACAGTAAATAAATACAAACATCTTGCTCTCCAGTTATTAATTTCTTATATGTAAGGCCACTTTTAAAGACAGCAGCAATCATAGAAGATTTTTAAAATTTTTGAGTAATTTGATTTTATGAAATTATTTGAAAATTTGTTATAAATCTTATAATTTTTTATTTTTATAAATTTTTATATTATCATTCCATATCTAAAAATACAATACTTTTTTTCTCTTTGATTTTTTTTTTATTCATTATTTGGATTTCAGTAGGCAATTATCATAATTTGAATGTTGTATTTATTATTACACATCTTACTGTTTTGTGCATAGAGACATTCATTCAGAAATCCAATTTGGAATATTCCAGTAATCTGAGGTTCTATGAATTTGACTCCAAAAATTTTTCATTGTCTGAAGAAATGAAAGTGGATGTAGATTTCTATTTCTTGTTTTGATAAATGAGAGCAAAATAACAAGAAGTGACTGTAATTTTATTAGAAGTTTGTGAATGTAAATCATTTGAAAGTGTAGATAGGACTCATTCCCAATACATTCAGGCCACCAAGTACACCTATGTAAAGTCACCAAAACAGATGGACCAGAAAGAATTAGTCAATAGTCATGCCTTTTCTGCAAATCAAACATGGACAGATAGCAGAGTTGCCAGATCACTCGTGCAGCTCACTCATTATTTGGGCAGTTAATTTTAAACTTATTTTGAAGGATACTTTTTTTTTTTGCAATACCTTGTAAAGATAACCCATCAATTCTTACATTTTCATCCCTTGCATAACCATTTCTGAAAATCTCTGGTTACAATTTTAATTTATTTGATTGCATTAATTCATAAAATTTGTATTTTTATAATAGATGAAGTTAAAAGATATAATTTCATTTGTTCATTTTAGCAGAACATATGTTTTCATTTGTATTATGGAACGATGAATAACATTGTTGTTTCTTTAAAATGCCATTATTATAGGAGGTAGAAATTGATTTTATGATTCATCACTTACGTTATACTTCACCTTTACTCAAAGTTTTGTTATTATGTTTTTATTTCATCTTTTGAAAGAAACAATGAAGTATGTAAATATACTTCACATTTCTCGATAACTAAAGAATTTCTAGGACTGATCATTGTTATAATTTTATTTATGAATTTCTTTTTATTTTTGAGTTAATGAAGTCATGTCTGTATCTTTACTTATTTCCCTTCTCTGTGTATTGGGTAACTTAGTAAAATGTCATGTTGTAATAGGCTTATGGTATCAATTTAAGAATTTATTTTCAGCATAGTTCAGTTGTCAATCTTAAGTTCTTTGTAATTGTGCAATGAAAGTTTATATCCCAAGGGTTTATTAAAGTTTATACTTAATGTAATTCACATATCTAATATCCTTCCTGTTACAATGATTTCAGTTATTTTTTTTTTCCAGAATAAGTACTGCATCACAGGTAAAGAATAATCTACTAGAATAAGTCTTGAGTGAAAATCCTTGTCAAAGAATTGAGTTGTAATTTTTCAAGTATGCAGAAAGTATTTTAAATTTGATATACATTTAATAGTACCAATAATATTTTCATAAAAGTTAAATACAACTTTCAGTAATTGTATTCTTAAGCTCACTTTCAAGTTGAAAGATTTCTTTTTAGCCTATTATTTAAAATCCAGTCTGATTTATTGACGTACAGAAATTGGTATTATGCTGTGTTGATAAAGGAGATAAACAAGAAAAGGTAAAGTAGAGGCAACAATTTTCAAATTTCCTCATGGTATTGCACTTACAATGGCTTCTTACTTATGGGTCCAATTTGCACCAAAATAAATTGTGAGATCACTCAGGGTAGCTTCTAAATCTTGTCTTTAAAATTTCAGTTTCTAGGGTCAGGAATTGTTGAATTGTTATGATCATAGATTAACAGACATGATAATTTTGACTTAAATATACATTATAAAGCCAATGGTGAATGAATATAGGACCAAAATATAATACCTATAGGAACTATGCTTTTCTAGGGTATAAAAAAATATATATTCGTAATTAATAGTGGAAAATCAGTTTTTTCCAAGTCAATCTCCTGTTTGGAAATGAATGTAATTCTTATTTTTAATATTTCTTATTTATTTAGTTATTTAATTCCTTCAGCTCTACTGGATACAAATATCTGTTTGTAGATGTTGTATTAAAATATATAATTCCAAACACTTTAAGTAAATGTAAGCAGTCAAAACAAAGGACAATGACTGCTTACATAAAGTATTTTTACTTTACAGATTCATAATGAAAATAGAATTCAAACCATGCTTTTTAATTGTGTAAATATTTTAATGCTGTTAGGCTTTTTCATTGAATGTTATAAAATTGTATGTATCATAATATCCAGAGAATAATATAATATTCAGCTTTTCAGTATTGTTAAAATAATTGCAGAATTAAAAATATGTATACCTATTTTATTATATATACTACTATTTGTAGTTTTTCCTATTTCTTGTAAATCTTTTAATTTCTTTGAATGTTAATTAAAACATCTTTTTTACTGTCATTATAAAGGATTACTGTAGTTTACAATTTTTGGAACCACAATTAAACTTTTCAGTTGACTAAAATTCACAAATTATATAAAACATTAATTTATACAATTACTTGTGATTAAGTTTCTGTTCGTTGTACTTTGTAAAAATTTGTAAAAAAAATTGTAATAATTTGCAGACCAAATAGTTAAGAATAAGTTCATGGTGTTAAAGAATGAGTAGAAAAAGAGAGTGGTTAAAAGTTTGATGAAAATAAACATGATGCTTACTGACGTTGATTGAAGGGGACATAAGATTGCTTGAAGCAATGAATAATGCATTCATTAGTAAGAAATAGGAAGAAAATGACAATTGTGATTGAGTAATAGAGAATTCAAAGTGGAGGAAGAATCATTTTGTGATAGCTTTTTAGCATTCTTAATACTACGAGCCAAATGGGATTTCAACTATCCTTTCTCTTTTCTATACTGATTGAATAGTATTATTGTTGGCATTGTTCTTCTCTTGTCATCTTACCTAATAGGATCAATTAGTAATTGTTAATGTATACATAAAATAAAATAAGAATAATAATAAAAAGACATCATTCCAAAAAAATTGTAGTTTTGTCCTTGGTGCTTTTTTTTGTTAACAGTTTACTTTTTGTAAAATGTAAAGATTTATCAAGTGGACTCATTTGATTGACTAACTTACGTTCCGTGGATGACTTCAGTATTAGCTGTCACATAACAAAGTGATTGAACAACACAACCTAGAATAGATTGTATCTATCCACCCCATCTTACAGGAAATTCATTGCAAAGTGAACTATAACCTTATAACATTTGCCTGAATACAGATCTTCAAAAAATAATATTAACAGTGGAGCACCGTTTATACGTTTTTCAAGGGACTGAGAAAGAAAAAGTATAAATGAAAAAACGTATAAATGGAATTCACAAAAGTTACGAACAATTTCGTAATAACCAACAATAAAAAGTCAGAGGTAAATTAAAATATTATATGAAAATGAAATACAAGAGGTATGTA
>JAFIDM010009631.1:194524464-194565844 GCA_023159025.1 Thereuonema tuberculata
TTCGAACAATTTCGTAATAACCAACAATAAAAAGTCAGAGGTAAATTAAAATATTATATGAAAATGAAATACAAGAGGTATGTAATACAAAACTTTTGATTCCGATTTAATGTACAACTAGTACTACTATTTATATTCATTCAGCATTTACAAAATATTTTGTTATTTTAGGTTGTAGGGTTTTTTTTTGAATGCAGAGAAAAAAGTTCATTGTGCACAGCTAAAAGTGCCATCTTAACTTTATCATTTAAATCACTGCTAATGAGGTATTCTTGCATGGTGTTAAAACCCACCAAAGCTTGTTGAAAACTTAGCAGAGGTTTTTCAGTGCAATTTTCTAAGACTGCGTGCCTTTTCTAAGACTGGACAATCGGCAGGTAGGAATCTGAGGTTGAAATGCGCATTTTCTCTCTTCTTGAATTCTTGGAAAAAACGTATAAATGAAATTTGGGATTTCAGGAAAACGTATAAATAATTATTTAATGTTAATATGCATTGGATTTTTCCGGGACCATTCAAAAAAACGTATAAACGAGAAACTTATAAACGGTGCTCCACTGTATATATAATAAATAATTCCAGAGACTATACATGTATGTTTTTGTCATTTTCAAATATGGAACATTTGATACCTTTTGAATATTGAAGTCATTTTGTCTTATATTGTTGAAGATTTTGATGTTCAAACTTTCATGATACACCTTCTTTACATTGTAATTTATTTTTCAAAATAGACATCTCAAAGTAAAGCAAGTTCATAAGCATTGTGATTACATGAATCACCTAATGTCCTATACAATGCTCAAAATGTGTTTATCATCTTCAGATATTGAAATATTGAATTCCTTCTTACCAGATACTTAGCCAGTCACTTTACTCAATCTAATTCCTTTACAGAGTTCCTTTTTTATAAATTTTTCTGTGCACTTTTCAACCCTGAAGTTTCAAGGACAGTATTTTTCAGCATTTCAGGACAGTACTGCATTGAGGTATTACTTAAGTTGATTCATTCTTTCTCCTGTCATTAGTGACAATGTTGAAATACCTTCTGGCTTTTCATCTAATAATTTTATCTTCTAAATTGAGAAGCACTGAGAAAAATTCCTAATTTATAGAAAGGCACCTTGGAAAAGAATTAAAGTGTTTAAGTGACTAGCTAAGTAATTTGATAAGAACCACAGTGTTACTTAGTAAATGAAAAGTATATTAAATGTTAGATGATCTTGTTCCTATTTAAGATTGCATTAAAACAAGACATAACACTTAGGAGCTCTGCCTCATTCTTTATTTCTAGTAGAACTAGAATCTTCATTCAGCCTAACTATTATACACTTCTAAGAAAAAACCTTAATTGATAACAGAAAGCTGCAATGGCTGAATTACAACCCCCAACTCTTCCCAGAAACTTAGTAAGTGTTAAGCCTCTTTCACTAAAGCAATAGAAGAGCCACAAAACTTCCATGTGTATTATTGCAATTGGATAGTGCCTGAATTAAGAATGTTAGGTATTTAGTATTACTGTCATCATTTTGTTATTACAGAGTTGAGTTTGAACACTTTTATTCCATAGATTCTGTTTACTAAGGATGGAATATTACATTTAGGGTTTTTAAAGCACTATCTGTCAGCACTTTTCGTTAGAATGATTTTTTTTTTAGTTTTCAAAGAAATTTAAAAGTACTGAAATGTTCACGATCCATTTATTTCACAGTAATTGAGAGAAATAAGTATTTATGGTTTGAATCAGTCATCCACAGATAGCTTTTGGTCATTTTTAAATAAGAAAAATCCTTTTTCAGTAGTTAAGTTTTACACTAAAATACCAAAAAAAAACAGGGAAGGGCACTAGCATGTCCATTTCATGCCACTACACCCTTGCAGTTAATAGAATCATCTGCAGATGACATATATATAACGGCAGATAACTCCACAATCTCAAGTAGCATCATTCGCAGCTCCGAGGGCAGTTTATCAGGACTTAAGCGATTTCAAAAGAAGTATGATTCTAAGGGCCTGAGAGATAGGTCACTCCATGTCGGAAATTATGATGAGGTTATGATTCACACGTTCAAGAATTTCAAGAGTACCTGGATTACATGAAATCAGGGAAAACACCCAGCATGTGAGACCGCTTGTGGCCAAAAAAAAGTCCTTGATGAACATGGACAGCAGTGTCTGGCACACATCAAAACATCTGTCCTATGTGCAACATTGACGGAAATAACAGTGCAACTCAAAGCTGAGGCCAGTACTAGCATCAGCGTTTGAACTGTGCAACATTCCCTATGTTCTATGAGGTTCTGGAGCCCATGACCTGTCCAGGTGCCATTGCTGACACATTGCCACGGCTTTGTGTCTCACCAGGGCTCCAAACACCACCACTGGACTCTAAATGACTGGAAATGTATAGCTTTGTCTAATGAATCGAGGTTCCAACTGTTTTCGGTAGATGTGCTACTCTGGATGTTGTGAAAACCCCATGCAGCACTAGATCCCACATGCTTGCAAGCGACACAATATAGGGTGGCGTGGCTCTGTTACGGTATGGGCGTGTTCAGCTGGCACATTAGGATTCCTCATACGTTTGCAGATCTCTATGACCGGTAGCTGCTATGTCACCATCCTTGCAAATCATTTGCACCCGTTCATGTCCTGCATTTATTTCGACAGGTGTGTCCCTCTTTCAACAGGATAATGCACCACTACACAAGGTCACAGTCACCTGATTATGGCTGGAGGAGCATTCTTCTAAGCTTGCCATCATGTCTTGGCCAAGTCATTCACCGGGTTAAAATGTCATCAAACACACTTTAATTGAAGTGGGATGCACTTCAACATGCTGTCACTGCCAGGAATCCACCACCAGCGGACATGACGGATTGTGTGACACTGCAGGATGCATGGTGTGCACTGTCTCCACAGTATTCAGAGTGCTCATGGAGTCCACGCCACATCGTGTTGCTGCCATCATCCAAGCATGAGGAGGACCTAAACGATGTTAGATAGGTATCCTAGTATTTTTGGCACTTCAGTGTAAATTTGAGATAAATCAAGAAAATTAATAATTGACGCTATCATCATCGCATGCATGTTCTTAAATTTAAAATCAATCAAACACAATAATACAACCAAAAATCAAATAATGCAAATAAGCAATAAATTAAATAGTAAAAGTAAAATAATAATAAATACATAAAATAAAACAAGTTTAATAACTAATAATAATAGGAAACTGAAGCAACTTGTGTAACTCGATCCAAATTGTAATTAAAAAACAAAACAAACTAAGAAATGCATAAAAAGAATCAAAATATACAATTAATTTAACACTTTTTTTTATTCAATTGACAATAAATAATGCATGGTTAATTACAAATAATAACAAAAACTTAAGAGCCTAGATAACTCGCACCAAAACTTTGTCAAGGATTGCATAAAAACAAGTGAGAGAAATATTTAAATTAAAATAAAAACAATTCATGTGAACATAAAAAAAAAAAAAAAAAAAAAAAAAAAAAAAAATAAAATCAAAAGGAAATTAAAGAATAAAATAAAAATTGAAGAAACACAAATAAAGCAAGTGACATTTCACTAATCTTTAGTTTTGTTTTTATTCTTTTCACGCATTTTGATTTAATTCTTTTCTTATCTTTTTATGCATTTATTCTTTGTTTGTTTGTTTTGTTGTTTTTTCCATTTCTAGATTGGTTTGAGTTATCTCTGCCTTAGACTGCATCCACACGAGAAAATTTCTCTGCACAAATAGAACGAACAGAACGCTCAATTTTTTCTTGTTGTTTCCAAAACTTCTCCTAATAGATATTTCTTCATAATTTGTAAGCAAAAAAAAAAGAATAAAAATAAGTACCAAATAAATGTAAAGGCTAATGAATATAATGATAAAAGAAATAGATTATAAATAAACACAACATATAAATCATCCAACAAAAAAAAAAAAAAATATAAAATATCAAAAATAAAAATTAAACAAGTGAATATAATTTTGTGCTAATGCATAAACTTAAAGGCGACCCATAATAATAAAAAAATTAAAACAATAATAAAAAAGGAAGTACATTAACGTAAGAAAAATATATAAAAAATTAGGAAAATAAGAAAAAAAAAACACACGCCGACATTGAGAAAAAAAAAGTAGATACACGGATTTGAACCGACAACCTTCTGTATGAGTTCGAGACGTTGAGAATCAAGCTAAAGCTGACAACTGAAATGAGCTGATTGCATTTCTAACATTTAAGCTAATAGAGGAAATCCAATAAAACAATGCCAAATATCTCGAACATAGAGGGGTGTTGCCCCTGAAAATGTCCTATTCCAATGTTTTTTGGGCCTCGGAGCACGATGATGAAGTCCGTTTGTCGATCCGATCTTCTGTTCGGGAGTTGTTAGGGGTGGACAGACACAGACAGACAGGACAAACGCAATAGCTACCGATTTTCACAATAAATCCCAAATGGGTTGCTAAAATGTTGAAAGATTCATGAAAAAAATAAGAAGGTGACAGACGCTTACAAATTATATATAATGAAAGGGCTTAAATTACCCAATAGAGAGAAAAAAAATTGATTTACTAACTTTCTGAAGGAGAATTCTCTGACTAACGAAGACGAAATTTTTATACCTTTATGCATTTCTATTCTATCGTACCTTTTTTCATTTTCATTTTTTCTTACTGTTTTATTGATCTTTCATCATTTATTCCCATTGTAAAATAATGATAATATATTTATTAGAATTATTTAAAACGACAAATTGATCCTGATATTTCCATTATTACTTAATATATTATTCTTACGAATGTACAAAATTTAAAGGAACATAAACCCGCAAAAGTATTATCAATTATAAATAAAATATCATAGAGAAAAGAAGATTCTTTTATGCTTTTTTTGCCATTTATTTCATGAAAATAAATTGTAATTATTATATTATCGTAATCCATAAAACAGTATTTAATTTCTATTGAAATATTATTTTTATTTTAATAAATTATTTATTTTTTTATAGTTAAGTCCTTTTAGCCTTTAAAAGGTGCTATCTCTCCATGTCCCATTCCTCTTTGCGTCGAAGAATCCGAATGCAGTAAAAACTTCTTCACACCTGAACAGCTAATCTCTTTTGAGCAAGTCACTTTACCGACAAGCTGTAGACAGATGTGAGGATTTCTTCAAAATAGGGGTGAAAAGAAATAAAGAGGGGATGTTTACTTTTTATCAGTGTTAGTTTACTAGTAGCTGCTTTCTATTTACGCTTTTCGGGAAATAATTATGAAAAGAATAAATGCATTGCAAAAATAACATGTACTAAAAAACAACACAGGTCTTAGGAAAGTGCCCATCTCAGCGTATCACCCCTTTGCGGGGTAGAATCGTCCGCGATTCTAGTTCTCGCTTTTGAAAACGAACAGTATCTGCTTTTGTTTTTGTTTTGTTTTCTCTTAATCTTTTTTTTTCTCAATGTCCGGGTGTTTTTGTTTTTTGTTTTGTTTTTTCTTATTTTCCTTACGTTATTCTACTTATTATTATTATTATTATTACGGGTTGCCCTGAAATTTATGCTTAGCACAAAATTATATTCACTTGTTTATATAAGTGGTTTCCCCAAGAGAAAATTAAAAATTGAAACGCTCCTCTTTCACAAATATATCAAACAATCGACGATAAAGTGATCTTTTAATGATAACCTCTTTACAATTGACAGCGATTTCCTGCCACCTGCATAGTATTGACTAATTTATCATTTTCTCATCAAAGTTGAACCATTTCAAATCCTTAAATACTTCTTGGCTTGAAGTGTTTTATTGTTTGTTTGTTTTACCCGTAAAAGTTTTAAATGGGCATTTGCCTCGTCGTTCCCAAGTTGACAGTTCTCACGCTTCCAGGCAGCGGCAACGAAATGATAGTTCTCTCTTCATTGTTGTTTTTTTAAGACAATAAAACAATGAAATATTCTCTCTTTCCTCGAAACTTTTTTATTTGTGAATTTTCGAGCTAAATTCCGATTTTACTTTTTAATTTCAGCACTTCTTAAGAATAAGATTTTATGAAAATTACGATAAAATTGGAATTTAAAAAAGTAATAATTATAATGTTTGTTATAGAAAAAAATAATAATAATAGTCTAAGAAAACAAATACCATCTATTTACGTTTAATGTGTTGTGTGTTTGATTTTATATTTCCCCTTTGAAAGATCCTTAACCTTGAGTTTATTTATCGATTAACCAATGTGTAATACTGAGAGACACAGGCAACCTAGGCATTTGCTTAGGACATAGCGTTTTTACATAAATAAATGGGACCTCGCCTTTTCATATAAAATAAAAGTAAAGGGACCTTGCAAGTCCAGTTCTGCCTAAGCTTCGCACAACCTAAAACCACCTCTGGTTTTTTTATATTGGAATTAGGAAAGAAGGAAAAGTTTTCTCTTTAGATATTTTTTTGTGAAAAGAGCAAAAACGAAGGCACAACGCAAATAACAAGAGAGGAAAGGATTCGCATCCTGAGTCTGCCATCGGGAAGAGACTGGGACGGGCCGTTTCGTCCTTTTTAGGACTCATTAGCCAGCCAAACTTTTCCGGTGACAGACTCAGAAGGTGCGTGGGGGCCGTAATCCCGGTTCTCGCTCCCGAATATGGGATCTCCCCCCTTAGAAAGTTTAACTGGCTGATGAGTCCTAAAAAGGACGAAACGGCCCGTCCCAGTTTCCTCCCGATGGCAGACTCAGGATGCGAATCCTTTCCTCTCTTGTTATTGGCGTTGTGCCTTCGTTTTTCCTCTTTTCATTGAATCACCAGGCGCGTAAAATCTCTTTTTCTTTAATGATATTTTTTTGTCTTAGCTTTTATTTACTATTTAAGAAGGAAACAAAAAAGATTAGGACAAGTATGCGATTTAGGGAAAAATAATTAACAATAATTAATTAAATGTTTTGAAGATAGGCATTTTTTTTACTGCGACGCATCGCTTTAGAGAAACAGGATGATTCGTTGTTTTGTTATTTTTAACGATACACACTTGTGAAATTTTAATGGTGCAAAAGCAATGGAAGTAATATACTGCGTAACACGTCGGAGAAGCGGGAGAAGATTGAGGGGAAAGACAAAAATACCTGAAAGTATAAAGGATTCGTAATCAGATCCATGCTGTTCAGGGATTGTCGACTCGACGTTTAGACAGTTCGATCAATGTTGGGCGGTATGAGACGATTCTGCTTGAACAAACGGACTGTATCCTGTATGCGACATAAATAAAAATCAAACTGTGATCAGGCGACTTTTTCTTAAAACAAATTTAAAATTCTTTTATTTTTTATCATATTTGTTTTGCTTTTTTTTTTTGCTAAGAAGAATATTTCAGAAAACATTTAGGAGGGAATAGCCACATCGGCTTTTAAATATTGGCTGAATACCAAGAAAAATACAAAATGTTGGTATATCTAAAATTGCAATAATAGTCCGAAACATTTTCCTCTAACGCCCTCGTCTCCCTAATTTGATACTGCAGCAAACCTCACATATCATTTCATTATGTATTCCAAAAAAAAAAAAAAAAAATACAATTGCTTTTTTTTTTTTACAGACAGATGAAAATAGTTTTAAATTAGATAAAAAATGTCAAAAAAATCTGGATATGAAAATTAAAAATATAGTTTTTCGCTAATGATTTTATTTTCTTCTAGCAATTAAAGATCGTGACTCCGAATCTTAAAATTCCCTCATTCTCCCAGTTGAAACTCGTGCTGTAGATGGTAGAAAACGATGGGTTTGGAGAAATCTGACGATATTACTTGATGCTATTTATATAATCTTACCAAATTCTTTCGAGTTCTTGTGGCGCAACGAGTGTACGACTTTTGTGGCGATCGAGGTTTGGACTGACAGAAATCTAAAATTGTATAGGCCTACTTGGTCACACTTGATCGTCCTTTACCACTTTACACATATTTTTTGTTGGGCATTTTTTATTTTTAATGAGCATTTAATTACATTTTGTTAAGTGTGATAGTTATTATTTTAATTATTAACGTAGATTACTTATTATTTATTTTTTTCAAATTAATTGTTAGGAGTTGCTTTTCCTACACGACTTTTACAAATGTCTACAAATATTTTCCTTCGTACTGCGACAAAATCAAATCATTCTGTCGCCATTATCATAAGAATGTGAAAATTCATACAACCTCGAGAATTCCTAGAATTTCCTGTATTTACAATTTTTTTTTTTTTTCATCATCATTATTATTTGAAATGAACATGCTTTACAAGAGTTTAAGGTAATAAGTTACATACATTATTATCAGAAAATAATGTATATTATCGAAATGGAAATTAGGATCTAGAGTGCGGGAGTCATCCGTTATTCTTCCGTAATTGGTTCCGGAAAAACAGATCTAATAGAGAAAGACGAATAGAGGAAATTGCGTTTTCACCTAAAGGAGTGCATCCTGTAATAGATTGGAGCGCTCCAACAGATTGAATTTCGGATTTTAAAATAATAATTTGACATCAAAGTAACTGAAATATATGTCTTGTATTGTGTCTAGGGGCGTATATAGGATTTCATTTCCGGGGGGGGGGGAAGAGGCCAGGTTGGGGAACTGACCGGCAACAACCAAAAAAAAAAATTGAAAAAAAGGCAGACGTCTAAATTTCAGTAGGGAGGGGCTAAGATCATGGGCGGATTTACGGGGGTGCGCCGCACCCCCAGATTTTTGGGATGATAATTTTTTTTACAGATAAATAAAAATGTTTTCTGTTATAATAATTTTATTAATTATTAATTTAGACCTAAAAACGGAACATTTAAATTGGGTTTTGGTGTTTCAATTTGGTATACAAATACCTCATACCTTCCGGTGAACTCGCACCCCCAGATATCAAGAACTAAATCCGCCCATGGCTAAAATCCCTTCAACTTGCAATAGAAAATAAAATAAAATAAGGCTAATCTACACATTTTGAGATTTCGGAAAAGGGGGAGGTGGCATGATTGTATCTAGCTGCAGTCCACTGCAAGAATATTCTTTCTCTCCCCAGTGACGGAAATTCAATCTAATTTCTCCACGCTGACTTTGGGAAACATTTATCTCCCCTGCATATTGAAGTAACCGAATTTCATGGTGAAGACTAAATTTTAATATCTTAAAATAAATAGTTATTGTATAAAGTGATCTTGTATGGTTATAAACAAATATTTAAAAAAAAAAAAAATCTCGATTGACTTTTATGTGATTGTGTTGCTCATTGAATAGGCATTTTTTTCCTGTTTAATTTTAGTTCAGTTTCAGGAAAAGATGAGATCACTTGGCTAGAGGCTATTGGTCCCAACGCCTTAATGATCGAGATTGTTTTATCCAGATATGCACCACAAAAAGTGGTATAAATATTCACTAAAAAATGTTTAGGCCGTTCAGTAAGATAATTATGGTTTTTTTTGAATTGTAGTAAATACTGAGATCATTGAGATTTCCTTCTCTACTGCCAGTCTGGAAGATGTTATGATTGACGGAGTAACATTTAATGAAGAATAGGATGTTATTGATTTTTTTTAATGCAAAAGTAAAATAAAAAATAATATAACTATAAACTTTTAATTCACGTGTAACAACTCTACCATAAGCCTCGAAATTGTATTTATTTCCTCTAAGGACAAAATCTAAAGTTGTGATTTTCTGCTACTTTTCGGAATAGAGGAAGAAAGTGGGTAGAGTTCCACGGAAGATAGAATAAAATCTGCAGTAAGTTAACCAGGATGTAAGGTAAAAAAAAAGTTTGGTAACGACTGCAGATAGATTTGCTATAAATAATATTTTTCAGATTCATTCCACATGCAGTTAGATTTGTGTAATTTTAGGTAAACATAACCTCCTCAGAATTCATCGCGATGAAGGTTAACTGGGGATGAATCATTGAAGTTATACAGTGTTAGGCACATAGGTGGAAAGCGAAGTAACACGGATCTATAGTAAGGACTGCCGAGGGACCCTCGAAATGCCGAGAATAAACCCTATTTTCTTTTGGTTGGATGATCAGTCAATGGGACTTTGATCCCCCTCCTAAAATTTTGAAGGCGAGTTTTCTTTCATTTTTAGTGGAAGGGAGGGGGGATTGGTTTACTAACTCCCTCCCACCTCCTAAATAAAACCTCATATACCAAACATGGTAACTTTTAGAATTGTTAGGATCTCGATTACCCTAATTGTCTTTCGTTAAAAGAGCTTCAATGCTACTTGATTGTAACTGCAACGAACGTCCTTAGGATATTTCTTCCTTTTGTCTTTCCCTAACTCCGGCTTTCGCTTAATTTGATGCTGTTCATTGCAGTTATCACATTTTCATTTAATGCATTAATTAAATGAATTCATTCTTAAATATCTGTCTCATTTTCTCCATCTACCATATCTTTTCTAGTTTGTTGCAGCTGATAATGAACAATCAATCAAGATCTAGATTTTAAACAATGGGGGATTGTCCGTTTTCCACGAAGAAATTACAAGCAGCTGATTTTTTGCTTTTCTAGAAATCCTATTTTCAAATCAGAAAAGCTAAAATTCAGCTACAGTGATTTCAGGAACAAATAATAGATGGTGCTAATATTTATTTCTTTACATTTAACTCAATTTATTACAATTTGTGGGATATGCCTTTTTTCCGCGCAGCCCTTCAATTGTAAATCTTGCAAAATACAAACCTGTCGCATTACTTTTATAATATATCATTTTATGTTGTAAATATAACTTTCATGTAATGGGAATAAAAAAAGGATTCTCGACGGTGTTTCTGTGGTACTTTCGCTGATATTCATTTTGATTCATCTGATAAAAGATTTGGAAAGCAAACTCTTCAACTGAAGAGTAAGGCCTTGCAAGAGGATTGATACTAGTTTTATCTTATCATTGTCATAACTCCTACTAAGGCGTATCGTTTATCACAATTCACACAAATTAATCTTAAGAATATTAGAGAAAAGTACACTTACACACTGAAGCATTAAAATGGCATTATCTTCAAAAAATATTTTAACACAGTTTACAATTACTGTCATTATATTCAGTAACAAGTAAATCGTAATAAAAAAATAAAATTTGATGAAAACTGTAAGGGGTTTATATTTCCGTTCTTATATCTCCTTTTCCATGGTCTATTTTCTTTAGTCAAACTATATTACAATCAACAAAAACTACTAATATTAGATAGCTGAAACTTTAAAGACAAATGCATGTTACTCAGTTCGAGTTCCTACTGATTTTATATAATTAGGACTCATAGATGAAAAGGTTGGAATCCACTACAATTACATGATATGATATCAGTGATACCATTGCCGCCATACTGGAGCAGCAGTTTCCAAGCTTTTTGACTCGCGACACCCTTTCATTGTAGTTTTATCGAACCCCCTCCGTAAACAAAAGAAAGAAAAGAAAAGAAGAAAAAAAAAAACTTCCTTCATTGTACTAGGTCGTAACGGAAAAGCGAACCCCTTTCACATAATTTATGAATGACTTCTTCCGTGTAGAGCTGTCTGCTAGTATGCCTATAGTAATTGTTCTTACTGTTTAAAAAGAAAAATTGCCAATGAAGTTTTGAAGTAATTGATATTATTAGTTTATGTAGCATCTAATTCTGAAGTTTTAATACAGAAATGCAATCTATCAAATTTAAACCATGTTGGCGTCTCAGCAGGGGCAAAGTGATAAGGATTTCTTCGTTTTGCTTTTATTAGATTATAGCCTAATTTGAAGAAAATTTATAATTGTAGGCTACTAATTATTTTTTTTTCCATATAAAGTATTAAAAAATTGATTAGGAATTAAAATGACAAAACATAAAATAAAATAAAATAAAATCCTCACCCCCCCCCCCAAAGTATGCAACTGATATGATTTTCCTCAGTTTTTTCCTTTTGTTTTTTTTAATTGTTTGTAATTTCAGTGTTATTTGATGTCAACAAGTTGATGCATCTGAAGTGAAAAAAAAAATTAAACCTTTTATATAAATTTTAAAATATCTTCAGATATTTGATTGTAATGAAATTTATTAATGAAAAATAGAATTAATAAGTAACACGATAACATTTTTTGTTGTCAATATAATAAAAAAAGTGTTTCTTTTAGATTTTATGGACAGATCTTTTCTATCTAAATAAGCTAAATGAATTTTATTTACATGACATTCAAAATATTCTTTATTTTTCTTTAATTCGAAGAACGCTGCCCAGCAAAACGAAATTTTACAAGAGACAATAAAAATTGTTTCTTATTTTCAATAATTGCATTAGTTATGGCAAAGATGTTTGTTGCATCATGGATTATTTGAACGATTCAATTAATGAAAAGTAACAATTATCTATAACTATACAAATGCGAAAGTCCTCACTGATAGCCTGGAATCTTGTAATAAACAAATAAGCTTTTAAAAAAATGTTATTTGTTAGCATCTTAAGAAGTTAATTTGAAAATCAGAGTACATTTTTTTAAAGGATTATATTATTATTTATATACGGAGATTAAAAAAAAAAAAATAGTTTCTTCGGATATAACGATATATAAGACACAAACAAAGATAGAAAACTTTTTATTGATTTATTACAATTATCTAAGTTTCCTTTGTAATTTTGTCCTGCCTTAGATAAAATGATTTTGTAATCAGAAATTAAAATTATCTAGTATAAAAATAATAATAAGAAGAAGAAGAAGAAGAAGAAGAAGCCCCCATGGACCCTACCTCCTCGCGGTATGGGGGCGGGAACTACACTAGCTTTAGGGTAGGCTGAAGGGTCAAACCATCTATGATGAGATCTTGTTCTGGTATTGATTATTCTGCAGCGGATGTGGCGCAAGATAAAGCCATCTGTGTTCGGGGTTAGGCAGAGGCCTAAGTTCGAAAAATATCCTACATTCTCCTGCAGGTGGTGGTGGAGAAAGTGGCACCCCATCCTATAGTATGGCTACCACAATGCCCGGGCAACACCATCCAGCCCGAACGGCCAGAAGTGTTTCGTCTGTGTCAGAGCAGGCGACCGCCAAGACTGGGAAACCACGCTAGCGTATCCGATGGTCATCGCAGATGAACCAGGATCTTATGCGCGACTTCTACACCGTTACACAGTTAAAGAGTCATCTCACAGGATACAGACAGCCACTACACCATGCATTCGCCACACGTTATCCATCGTTAGGGCTTAGTGAACAGCAGATAGTGGATCAGCGACGTTCCATAATAGTTAACAATCTTATTCTCCCATGCACACTTGCACAAATTCTTCTCTAATTTGTCGCTGAATCAAACCACAGGACACCTCACCCCATCCTACTAGAAGACATTATCTTTATGGCAAACACAGAAACAATCTCTACCGCTAAGTACACATGGCCCAATGATACAACTACTGTCATATTACAAGCAGCACATGATCATTTCTGCACTGCACTAGTACAATTCACAGGCACCAACCCCACACTCAGGCCGCCACTCCCAAAAGTATACACATCAAAACAAATCTCCACAGTCATATACCATCTCAAGACACACAATCCCACAACACTTTGACAATATCCAAACATTAGAAGACATACACACAACACTGTACTGCGCGGCACAGGGAACCATTCGGACACTTGCAATCAAACAACACCACATATCTCGCACTGCACGGTCACAAGGATACATCCCCTCTTGGAGATGTCGACTTGAGGACAGCATCAGCGACCTTAAAGGAGACGTATCCAGGCTCACACAATACTATGCAGGAAACTAAACAAAGAACTTATGTACCAGGTTAGGAAGATATTCAAGCACATAAACACTTGCCTCTCACACTCAAACCATCATACCCAAGTTCAAGAACATCTCGACACACTAAAAGAAAAACTGAGTGCACTTGCAAAAAGATTACAAAGATAAAAACAGAGCACTGTGTGCAAACACAGAACAAAACTTTCCAATACAATGAGAAAAAAGTCTATAGATCCATTACATCTCCCTCTACTACACCCAACACAAACACTTCCACCAACGAGGCATTACATGAATAGTGATCGTCTCTGTGGTCACCACAATGACAAAGCACCATGGATCACAGAGGAATAACAACTCACCTAACCTCCATGTCCCTCCATGATATTACTTTCGCAGACATACAGACAGCACTAAAATATGCACACAACTGGACGGCTCCTGGGGCAGACGGCGTCCAGAACTTCTGGGTCAAAAGGTTCAAGTCCCTGAATGGGAAGAAGTGCACGTCCCTGCTCTTACACTCACTGACATAATCCAACACTCAGAACTTACGCCTCTTTTCCTCACACAGGGTGTCACATACCTATAGAGCAAGAACACTGAAACAGCGCACCCTGCAAACTACCGTCCCATCACTTGCCTCCCCACACTTTACAAATTCCTCACCTCCTGCCTTGCAGACAAAATCTACACACACATCAAGACACATAACATCCTTCCGAACAGGAGAAGGGCTGTTGCAGGAATCACAAGGTTGTAAGGAGCAACTCCTTATTGACTCGGTAATTCTGCGGTAGGCGTGTGCAGAGAATAGGAACTTATATATCGCATACATAGACTACAAGAAGGCATTTGATTCGGTCCCTCATTCCTGTCTCTTACATACCCTTCATCTCCACAAAATACATCCCAAGATCCATTACATCCATTACATTCTTGGATGCCGCGATGAAGAGTTCGAACGCAACACTACACCTGTGCACCTCCAACACCTCCATCACTACAGTTTCCATTCGCATAAGGAGAGGTATTTTCCAGGGAGACTCCTTGAGTCCTCTTTGGTTCTGCCTCGCCTTGAATCCATTGAGCAACGTGCTGGACAACAGAAAACACGATTATAGGCTTACCTCAGGGACTCTGACACCATACAAAATCACTTACTCTACATGGATGATATTAAGCTCCACGCCACAAACAATGTACAACTTACTAATTTATTATAAGTCATCATACAGTTCACCAAAGACATTGGGATGGAATTTGGAATTGACAAATGCCGCAAGCTACATATAACATGCAGGAAGACTTCGAATTTGGTGGGTTTTGATCGTACCATGGGTTGGCTATCCAATCCATGGAATAGGGAGAGACCTACAAGTACCTGGGCTTCCAGCTTGCGCACGTTATTGACAACGCAAACATCAAAACACATACCGTGCTCGCTTCCCAAACATCCTCAAAACAGAAATCAATGCCAGAAATAAAATTAAAGCCATCAACACTTTTGCCATCCCGACACTAACATATTCCTTTGGCATAATTCCATGGACAGACACCGAACTCGAAGCACTACAACGCACAACACGCACTACATGTTCAGGAAACACAATATTCACCACCCCAAGACTGCTACGGAAAGGATAACTCTTCCTCGTAAGGAGGGAGACTGAGGTCTCATCAACGAAAAACAAGTACACACACTTAGGGAACACTTCCACCAAAGAGCACAATTCTCCTCACTCCACTTAGTCATTGTCAAGGCTGACATACACCTCACCCCCACCCCCCGACCTCGAAAACCCTTATCAACACTCACCATCCCGACGTCCAGACTCATGCAGCTACGTGAATCATGGGCTCGTAAGGAAATCTATGGATAGACATCGCCACGAACTCAACCAGCCTCAGGTCGACATAGAAGCATCGAACAGATGGCTGACGATTGGTCAGCTGTTTGGAGAGACCGAATGGTTCATGATCGCGAACAGGATCAAGTCATAGCCACATGCAACTACAAGAAACAGATTCTACATGATGCAAACATGCATGACGACACATACAGGAAATGCCACACTACGCACGAGACGATCGACTACGTACTATCAGGCTGTCCCCTTCTCTCCCAAACGGACTACCTCCACCGACACAACCTGATAGCGTCGATCGTTCATCAACAGCTAGCACACAAACACTCACTTATTAAGAACACGGTCCCGTGCTACATGTATACACCACAAAGCGTATTAGAGTCACCCTCACATAAGCTGTACTGGGACCATCTCATTCACAAAGACAAAACTATACATCACACCAGACATGACATAAACACAACAAGTGTTTATCAACAAGTGTTGATGAACACTTGTTGTGTTTATGTCATGTCTGGTGTGATGTATAGTATAAGGTCAACAAACAGACCTATCTCTTCGATATTGCAGTGCCTATCAGCAAGAACATGCAGAAACTTCACGCAGACGAGATCAGCTGACCTAGCACACGAGCTCCAGAAGCAGTGGTGGCAGGACCGAGTACGTGTTGTATCCATCGTCCTGCCCGCCACTGGTCTGGTGCCTCACACAATGCACCACAGCCCCAGCGCACTAGGACTTCATAAGAACACTTATGTACAACTCCAAAAGGCTATGGTACTCAACACAATACGCATAGTTAGGAAATTTATGGACACAACCACATATCCCTAACCATTCTTCCACACATTTATTTTTTTTACACTTGGCAATATGTGCTTTGGTCCTTGACCCACCATATTGTCTTTGCTGGGGAAACCCATGGTTTGAAACTTTTACGATATAATAATAATAATTTTTGTTTTATTTTTGAATACAAAAGTTTTAAAATGTATTTGTGCAATTCTTAAACTATTAATAAAAATATTGATTAGTTACATTCAAATAAGATTTCAGTCTTATAATACTAAAATATAATTACAATAAAAATTATAATTTAGATTTTATTGTTTCAATGAATTATTGTTTACATCTAAATGGCATTATAAAGCCCAGGATCACATCTAAAAATATATTATTTTATTGATAAACTATAGAAATTACAGTTTATATTTTTTCTTTTCATTAAGGGTAGAATACAATTTCTAAATTACAGAAAATAACTCTTTGGTGAAAAGAAAAAAAATCGTTAAAATAGATAGTTTATAGTTTATAAACTATCTATTTTATAGTTTATAGAATAAAAGCATATAATTTATTTATAGATTATATTTGAGAAATAAAGACTGAGAAATTGAACTGAGAAGTGGTATTTTTAACATACGTTTCTATGGACAGAAATTCCGGAGATGGATGGCTGCCTGTATATACATTCAAAACTGCGTTTAGATCCCATCCACCCACTAGAGTAGATAAAGGGGGGGGGGGCGGTATTTTTGATCTTCTGCAGTGGTCGGAAAACGTCCCATACGTCATTTTGACTTTTTGTCTAAGTATGTTTGGTGTGTATTGAGAGGAGTGGCAAACTCAGGAACTGCCCCGGGCGGCAAAAACTCTAGCTACGCCACTGCATCCACCTATTAAATGAATCAAGGATTTTATTTCTCTCCCCAGCAAGAAAGCAGGAAAAAAAATCAGCTATATTTCTTTGCTAGAATCTGGACCAGAACGTTTTGTCTTAAAAACAAGAAAAAAGCTTTCTTAAGTCAGCAAATCTACGTGAAAATTTATCTTAGTCTAGCAATGGAACCTAACTGGTGTACACTGTTCACTTAGTACAGTGGCGTATATAGAATATATTTTCGGGGGGGGGTGGCCTAAGATTAATGTAAGGTTAAGTTAAGAAATTTTAAGTAGACACCCCATGGAAACCTATCTGTTCAACCAAAAAAAAAACGATGGAAACCTATCCATTCAACCAAAAAAAACGTTGGGAGGACATACCTTCATTATTTCGGGAGGGGCCCGGGCCCCCTCGGCACCCCCCACTCCCTTATATACGCCCCTGACTTAGCATATGCCTAACTGAGAGTCCGTTTCTGTGGACCTTTGTTAGATGCCTGACAATTACATTACACATGCGTTATTTTTGTTAGATCACCATGAAAGTAAATTTAATTAGAATTATTGCTACGGAGACCTAATAGAAAGAAGTCAGACATTCATATCGCTATTATCCATCCAACAATACTCCATAGACATCTTAGATGGACTGTAGTATTAATGGAAAAGGCTTTCCTGTTAAAGAGCGCCATCTAGGTTAGCAGAAGATTTGATAAAGTACGAACTTTACGCTTATGAAGCAAAAGAGAACTTGAAATCACGAACCATGAAAAGAGGATTGTAGGACAGCTATTTCTTCTGTTTGTTGTTGTGCGAATAAGGATACTTCAAAATTAACAATACAAGAAGAGAGAAAGTGAAAATTAAAATCTACCTAAACTTCAAAGTGGAAAATGAAATTGAAACGGAGAAAATGAAATAGTGCCTTTTATTAATCAAAAAATAAGAAAAACAATTATGGTAATAAAAATGGATTGCAAATGTATATAGTTTTTTCTGCTGGCCATAACAGGCGTTGGTCCAAAATATATGGGATAAACCTTTAATTGATGTAACAAAATAAGTAAATTCTTAATTAAAGAAGTCCAGTATAATCCTTGGAAAGACGTTTCATGTTTGCGAAGCTGTCTTCAGATAGTCTACCCAGTGTTCGTAGTCTCAAAGGTCATTTCAATTTCTCCTCTTAAGTTTCACTTCTTCTCGTATGATTGATCTGTCAATGTTAAAATTTTCACATTTTAAAATCTATGGAGAGATTTTTGTGGTTGTTGTTGAATAATCCATTTAGGGTACTGTGGTTTTCCGTCTCCTGTAATTTTGAATAAGACGTTTTTCTTTCGATTAGATCTTAGTCGGCCTCCTACCTTGCACTTCCCCAGCCAAAAATTCTCCGTAAGACGATGATTTTGAATTAGGTGATAAGTCCTAGGAGGTAAGTTTAAGAAAATCCAAATAACTATTTAAGACTATTTAGGATAAATTTAGTAATCTTGTTTAGTCTCATTTTTATGAGTACTTGAAGTTTGTTACTATCAACCGATATTTAGAAGCGCAAAGTAAGGTCTCATGTCTATTTTATTTTATATTAATACTTCAAGACAATTATTTTTAACATAATTTTTCAATATTTTTTATTCTTTTGTTGCAAATGCTTAATATTCTATTATATTATGTCAATAACTGAGCCGGGATTTCTCAATATACATTACTTAAAATTTATTTATTTATTTATTTATTTATTTAATTAGTTAGTTAGTTAATTAGTTATTTTCGGAAACTGCTGAGAAAAAAACAAAAGAAAGAAAGAAAGAAAGAAAGAAAGAAAGAAATTGTCGTTTGCTTTTTTTCCTTTCATTCATATTTTATTGTTGATGAAAAAACTGCATTTTTAATATTTTTTCATATTTTATTGCAATCATTTTCCCAAAAGTTAAGAGCCACAGAATAATTTTTCAATATTACTTGTTTGTACAGTTTTATTTCTATTAGCTTCTGTTGATCGTATATGAAGCTTTCTTTGAAACCATTCCCGTTTTCTTTTTTTTTCAAAAAGTCATAAAATTTGTTGAATTCGTCTGCTGCCTTCTCTTTCTCTGTCTAATATCCCTTATTTTGAATGATTTATGACCTCCCGTCGTAAAACATTTTTTTATCCTACCGCTGTAAAATTAGGCAGTTTTGGAAGTTGTCGAAAATTTTAACTGTTTTTTAAGACACGAGGAAAGGATGGCAATAACCTTATACTTAGAGTCAGCCTCAAAAAATAGTGCCATAAACGGTGAGATGTGAACCCAGCTGTATCTGTGTGTCCTCAGCTTAATTTCAGTATTAATTAATATCATTAAGTTCACAACTTATGCTATCGCCATCAGGAAAAAAAAAAAAGAAGAAAAACTTGTAGGCTGCAAACCTGTCAAGAATAATTTTGTTTTCTTTATTTGACAAAAGCAGTTTTTTTTTTTAAATTATTGAATTGCCTTTCCTGCTTGCTTTCACTGGCCAATTTCCCGCAGCCTTATTTAGTGATTTAATTAGAAACTTACATTTGTTAAGATATAATTCTTCTCTTTCTTTTCTTTCTTTCTTTTTTTTTTTAGCTTACTTTATAGTGCAGTTGCATTTTAAGCAAAATTAAAAAAAAAAAAAAATATATATATTAAAATGAAAAAAGAAAGGAAAGCAATTTTTTTAGGTCCAACATCTAACTATATAAAAAGACAAGACCTGACTCATTCACTGACTCATCAGCGCCCAGCCCAAACCCTTGGACCTAGAAAGCTGAAATTTTGCACAGAGGTCCCCGTTATGATGTAGACAAGGAATAAGGCCGGATTTTTCGAAACTCCCATGGAATAACGGAATAACGAGGGTTTATTTGCGCTTTAAAGGTTTCTTATTTCCGTAATTATTTCCGTAACGATACTTAGTTGAGACTTCAAATTTGGCATGTAAGTAGGTAATTAGAATCTCTAAAACCCTTTTTCACGATTTTTCGAAATTCCCACGGGTTTGCGAATAACGAGGGTTTATTTGCGCTTGAAAGTTTTCTTATTTCCGTAATTATTTCCATAACTATAATTAGTAGAGACTTCAAATTTGGCATGTAAGTAGGTAAGTATAATCGCTAAAACCCTTTTTCAGGATTTTTCGAAATTCCCACGGGGTAGGATAAAAACCCTTGCTTTAAGTTATAAAGCTGAAAGTTTGCTTCCGTTACTATTGTTAGGTTTTAGGAGTTGTTATCGTGACAATGAGAACTACACAAATATTGTTATGCAACAATTGGAGCTAAACTATTGTTTTGCACAATAGCGCTTCATATGCACCCGGTGGCGACAATGGACACTATACAAATACTGTTGTGCAACAATTGCAACTAAAATATTGTTGTGCATAATAGCGACGGGGTTTTCGGGTTAGATATAAATTTGTAATGATCAGATGATTTTTTACGAACTAGGAAAGGTTTGAAGTGATAGGGTTATGACATTACAAAATTCGAATTAGGGGTGTGTACTGGGAGAACGGACGGTGAGTGGATAGGCAAATATGGTTCAAAGATACTTTTACGAGATTTCCGGGATAGATATAGATTTGTAATGAGATCAGACTTTTTGAGTTGTTGTTGTTTTTTGTTTGTTTTTGTACCAACCGGGAAAGTTCCAAGTGATCTCGCAATTGCAATTTATTTATCATCAACATTAGGATATTTGTTTTTTTTTTTAACCCGAGCGAAGAACGGGTCGGTTTGCTAGTTTGAAATAAATTGTCACGAATTACATAACTTCCGAAATGGCAGGTCGAAGGAATCCCAAAATGTATTTATGCTCTTTACATACGGCGGCGCCATTTTTGCTGGTAAATTGAAATACCTGCACCTTACGTCAGTATAATATGATGTATGTTGTGGCTTATGTTCATCGGAACTTCTTAAAATGACTTGTTGATTAATGCTTTGTTACTTCAACATTCACTGTTTTAATAAAACTATATTAATTTATAAAATTGATGTAAAATTTATTGATGATTTATTTACATACTATTATTATTATATACACTGTCCGGCCACTTTATTAGGTACAACTACCTAGTAGCATGTTGGGCTTCCTTTAGCCCTCAAAACAGCCTGAATTCATCGAGGCATGGATTCCACAAGATGCTGAAAACGTTGTTGAGATATTGTGTACCATGCAGACATGAGTGTGTCACACAGTTCCTGAAGATTTGGTGGAGGTGTAAGGCCTTGAGCGAACAGCCTGTTCCAGCTCATCCCACAAATTTTCAATCGGGCTGAGATCCGGGGACTGAGCGGGCCACTGCAGCAAGGAAAAGTCATTGTCATGTTCCTCAAACCATCCCATAGTGATGCGGGCTTTGTGCACCAGTGCATTATCCTGCTGGAAGTAGCCATCTGCATGAGGATAAACTGTTAACTTGTATGTTTGTACTTCGTCAGCTACGATATTTAGGTACGCTCTAGCATCCTGACGTGCCTCCAGAGGTATCAATGGACCCAACGTCTGCCAGAAAAACATCCCCCACACCATGACACTGCCCCCACCGGCTTGAAGAGTTGTTGTGAGACAGCATTTGTGTGCACAGCAGGGGTGTACCTAATAAAGTGGCCGGACAGTGTCTAAGTGAGACTCAAATCGATGTCTGTCCGTGACTCCGTGAACTGTTTATTAACGGTCTTCAACCAGATAAGTACAGAAATTGAGAATAAGCGAGAAACTGAGTGTACTTTACAAAAAGTAGCGGTGAGCGACAGATTGGAAAATCAATAAATAAATAAATAAATAAATAAATAAATAAATAAATAAATAAATAAACTTCCATCGAAGTGTTTTTATTATTTAGGTATAATGTAAAGACCCGATTAGATAACTAATTAAGTATATCAGTTTTAAGGCAAATATATGCGTCCTTAAGTAACTCAAACAATAAAGTATTGCTAAAAATCAAATTTTAGATTTAAAATATAATCTAAAAAAAATCTGATAAGACTTTATCTTATTATATAGATATCTTAAGTGATTGAACTTAAGGAACAGAATTTTGAAACACTTCCTCGAATCAGTTTACAAATCTATAAATTTAAGAGGTGCCAAGACGACAGTTTAGCTATTTTGTTTCCTCTTCATTCTGCAGGAGATCACAGCTCTGTGCTCTCCCGCCAAAGGAAATAGATCCAGTTTCATGGTCTGTGAAAGGGCTGTTAATTGCGAATTAAAAGGCTGTAAAAATGATTTTTGTGTTTTATAAAAAAAATAATCAATAATTACCTATTCTTATTTAAGTGACAACAATCTAATCTTTCGAGAGGAAAATTCAAAGTGTAGGACTAAATATAAATCGAATTTATTTATTACAATTCACAAGGAAAATCTTATTGGGTTTCCAACTGTATTGTAATGGATGTAATACTCTTCTATCCATTATGATAAAACAAAAGTCATAAGATTCTATTAAGCACTGATTTGAAATTAAGTCTAAAAGGTTTAACGAATTCCAGTTCGACAGTCAAGACTCCTTCGAAGAAATTATACAAAAATTAAAATAAAGACTAAAGTGAGTCATAATTAACCACAGAATCACATCAGGATCAAAAAAGATTCTTTAATTTTTCTTCAGAATCATTTTGATTCAATGACGATAATACAGTAAATGAAATCCTTCCTTGATCATTTTTGAGCTTTCAATTCACAGGCAAACGACAATCTAGTAATTTTGTTTAATTAAACTAAAAATGCATTTAGTGTTATTAAGTTAATTTTAATTTTATTACTAACATCTCTGTCGTGAATTTCAATCGTATACGTTGTGAATGTATACAGAAGTCATTTCCAGGGGCGTATACAGGATTTTCTTTCTGGGAGGGCCAAGTTAGGAAATACATCAGCAAAAACCTAAAAAAAAAAAAAAAAAACCGCCGTCTTCATTTAATTCTTCCTCCCTCTTGTCAACCTGCTGTCATCCAACCAAACAAAACGAAAAATATAAGGCCTACACTGTACATGTCGAGTACCCCTTGGCCTTCATCTAAATAGCCTTTGGTCATTTCTTAAGGTTCCGTCTTCTGAAACTTGACATTATTCAGGTTAGATTATGTAGCAGCGAAATCGTGAAAGATGAGCATCGCGATTGGCGTTGTCGCTAAGACTTTAGACTCTCACTTCTGAGTACCAGGGTGATTTTCATGTGGGTGATCAGCGTGGACGATCCGTGTTGGGCAGGTTTTCTCGGGGTTCTCCGATTTCCCCTGCACTACTTCCACCATTCTTTTTTCATCTGTTATTCTTTCCGTGGGTTTAGTACAATAGACCTAAGGTCGCGGTTCTTGGCTTATCTGCCATCCACATTCACCACAATCTAGTGTAATGAAAGAAGAAATGAATTTCCATCCCTTTCCCAATACTGCACCGTCAAAAATGAAAGAAACACTCTGATATGGCGTAGGCTAATTGAAGTTATAAGCAAACTCCACCTATGTGCAGTCTGGCATCAGCTTTGGTAATAAGCCCCTCGATACTTAAGTTAAATGACTCCTCCAAGTATTAGCTTAGTAGACAATGGATTTTTTGGGAAGAGTCCTACAGTTTTGAAAAGAGACTATAAGTCAGCCCTAGATTAACAATTAAGCAACGTAATCACATGCATAGGGCACTAAGTGAAGGGGGTCATTACAGAGTAACGGTATCATAGCTATATCATCGAATTTCAAGGAGTTCCAGATTCATAGAAAGGGCCTTGCATCATATTCTAAAAGCCGCAAGTTTTTTATTATTTTTGCTTTATTTTATTACACCCAAACAACCAGCTTTAGGCTCTGTGTCCCAAGATGTCATCTGACATCTGAGCAGGGCCGCCCAGAGGGGGGGGGGGGCAAAAGGGGCAGAATGCCCCGGGGCCCCACAAAAAGAGGGGCCACATGAGGTGAAAGGGGCCTCGCCGTATTGGATTGTCCTGTTTTTTTTTGGTTGTTAAAACTGGATTTTCCCCCTTTTTTTTTTTTTTGTCACAAATCCAAACGTTGCCCCGGGGCCACCACTAGTCTCTGGGCGGCCCTGCATCTGAGCTAATTTTCTGACAATCTTTGATTCGACAAATGCCCAGACTTAAGTACGTTTGACTGTATTGCAAACGTTTTGCTATACGAATTTTAGTGTTTTTTATAATCAATAGAAATATAGTCCGTCTAAGTCAACTAGGCAGTCCCCTCAGGCGTTGGGACTGATAACTTGAAAAAATAGGGGAGAAAGGGTATAAGATAAGTGGGGGTAGGGAGGAAAGATTACAACAGTGTTGGCAGAGCTTGACCTCGTTATTATCGGCTTTAAATAACTATATTTCCGAAGAGCTGAATTCTCAAAATACTAAAAAAAGGATCACATAAGACCTTTTTTTTAATTCCGTAACAATACCCTGATACCCTTTCACCCCTATTTTTTCAAGTTCTCAGTCCCAACGCCTGAAGGGACTGCCTAGCTGACTTAGACGGACTATATAAATATATATAATGTGTTTTGTATATGTGTTTGTGTTTTTCTTTTCTTTTTGCTTCAGTATTTTTCAGACCCCATGATGAAATGTGTTAATTAAGTGGTGCACAAGAGAGAAAACTGTTAAAAAAAAGATGTTTTGCTTTGTTGAAATATTGATATTTCTCTATTAGAATAATTATTAAAAAAATTCACCAACAATCGATTTCTTTCAACAACTTTGAGCACCTTCGTTGAATAAACATGTTGTTCACACTTGTATCCATTCATTTAGGTTTGTCTTGGTGTACCAAATCTCCTCTCTAGCCGATTGTAGCACTAAATAGCGTCCTCTAGCACCGAAGGTTGCCATCAGCGAACATACATTTATAGATAAAAAAAGTTTGTCTTGATGCTCCTTATTTCCCATTGAAATTTGTGCAGAGAGTTTTGATACACCCTGTATATAAAGAGAGAGAGAGCGAGTCCCACAGCCTTAGTCACAATAATAATTCCGTGGCGGAATTTTTCCATCTCCTCGTCTTTTTATAATTGCAAAAAAAAAGTGACCAATTCCGCCCGGACTCCGGTACCATGGTATCGGCAACCCTCATCTACGTGGGGGGTCGAGTTAAAACTCTCCCCTTCGAATTCAATATAATTGATTAGTTTGAAAAATTGATAAAAAAAAAAATAAAAAAAATGTCATCATGCATAATTAACTCACTTTTAATATTTTATTAAGAACACGCTATTGCCTGACAGTTTAAGAAAAAAAAAAATGAGATTTCTCATTGATTTGTTTACGAGCATTTTCTTAAACATTTACTAGAATATTTTATCGTAATATTATTTCAAGTTTTAGTTCTTTCCCTATTTTTATCAGCGAAATTAAATAATTTCCATTATCCGGACCCATATATTTTATTATAGTGATGGGCCATGATTTTCAAATAATTTGTTGTTGCTGGTTTGGCTTCGGACTGAAGCTTTATTCAGAGGGAATCACATTAACAGGCGTGGAAAAATTAGGGAAACCCAAATTCACATTTCAATGGGAACTATAAATTAATTTGCGAGCCTTCATTCAGAAGAGTTGTATAACTCTTTTATTAATTCCCATGCGTGCTGAACGTCCATTATAATACAGGAATAAGTGCAACGCACGACATTGAGTCGCCACAAATCCGTGACATTTGAGGTTCATGGTAAATTTTGATTATTTAGTTTTTAATCAATAAATAATAGAGAACAATGAATAATTTATTCTATTCTCATCTGCGACTAGAAAAATTATTTTTGATGGTAACCAAATAAATTTGTAGTTAATATAAATAAAAATTGTACGAGAAATGTGAATTGTTAATTAATTAATTTTAATTTAAAATTAATAATGAAGTTTTTGGCAACAAAAAATATATAAATATTATAAAATAATGGAGGGGAAATCCAAGAGAAGTTTTTAAATTGAGATAAATTTAGATGCTTTAAAATTTTAAAAATGGAATTTTTTGGAGTCTTGACTTTCACATGTAAAAAAACTACTCTGCGAGATAAGATATAAGAACGAATGTCGGCAACTTGCCCTTTCATCAGTTCATTTATTTTAATGAATAATCACAACCCTGCTACAAAACAAGATAATGATAAAGAGTTATTCAAGTGCCTTGCTGTCAAATGTAAACGAGGGTTCATGTGGGGGGATGGGGGGAGGCTTGGTGAGGTGGGAAAACGCCGTCGCCTGTCGGGCCAATCCGAAAGGTTCCTGGAGTAACGCCGCTTCCGATTCGTCGCTCCGTTTCTTTTACTGTATGCTTTTACGGACTGAATCATCGTTAAAGGCCGAATTCCAGCTGCCGGGATCCTCGAAACCGTTGAGTGCTCCATGACCTGCGGTAAGGCAATTTTGTAGCAGTTATGTCAATGCACAAAGGCTGCCATGATGGAAGTTAATCGGTACTCAATAGATTCCCGCCACCTCTAATCGAGAAAGTGGATTCCGATCCTTATCACATTGTTCAAAGGAGACGGAAGGGACGCAAGATTCCTCATCGCTGAAAAAGCAGACATGCTTCGCAGTGTAATCGTTCCTTTTCCCGGCCTTCGGACCGTGTCTCCTGCCTGGCTGTTAGGCCTAACGCTGTTGTTGTCACTGCTTCAAGATGGAGGTCGGGCTCAATTCCTCAATCCTCGAAATTCCGATCGGGATGGTCTTCCCCACCACAACCGATGTGAGCCTATCACGATCCCGCTGTGTAAGGACATCCAGTATAATGAAACTATCATGCCTAATTTGCTCAATCATCAGAAACAAGAAGATGCCGGGTTGGAGGTTCATCAGTTTTTCCCTTTAGTCAAGGTACAGTGTAGTCCCGATCTACAGTTCTTTTTGTGTTCAATGTATGCTCCGGTTTGCACCATTTTAGATCGGGCGATTCCTCCGTGTAGATCTCTCTGTATGTCCGCAAGAAACGGATGTGAAAGCTTAATGAACAAATTCGGGTTTCAATGGCCAGAAAGTCTGGACTGTGACAAGTTCCCCGAAGCAGGCAGTCGTGACATTTGTGTAGGTGAAAATAATACCCAAAGCACTGGTTTACCTGTGGAAACGAAAAAATCAGGAGCCTATCAACCTTCCGATGGGAAAGGTTCCTACAGCCCAGCCGGCCCCTCTCCAAACAATAAAGATCACGGATTTGTATGCCCTGCTCATTTTAAAGTCCCCAAACGTCTTGAACTTAACTATGTCCTAAAAGTTGGGGGCAAAGAAGAAAAAGATTGTGGAGCTCCTTGCCATGATATGTTTTTTAACGAACAAGAGCGCACCTTTTCTAGATATTGGATTGGAACTTGGTCTGTTTTATGCATGTGTTCGACTCTGTTTACTGTGCTCACTTTTATGGTTGATATGGAAAGATTCCGTTATCCTGAACGACCTATCATTTTCCTCTCTCTTTGCTACTTCATGGTTGCACTTGCTTATGTAATTGGTTTCACAGCTGGCGATTCCATTTCCTGCAATAAACCTTTTGATCATCCTCCAAAATTCCCTGATCTAAAAGATCGTATGGTGTCGACAATCACTCAAGGAACAAAGAAGGAGATTTGTACAATTGTATTTATGATGCTGTATTTCTTCAACATGGCTAGCTCTATTTGGTGGGTGGTGCTTACACTGACTTGGTTTTTGTCGGCAGGGCTCAAATGGGGGCATGAAGCTATTGAAGCAAACTCACAGTATTTTCATCTTGCTGCTTGGGCTGTACCTGCCATTAAAACAATAGCTATTCTTGCAATGGGTCGAGTTGAAGGAGATGTTCTTAGCGGTGTTTGCTATGTAGGTTTGTGGAACGTTGATGCTTTGCGAGGTTTTGTATTGGCTCCATTATTTGTGTATCTTGTACTTGGCACTATTTTCCTGCTAGCTGGATTTGTGTCTCTCTTCCGAATTCGCACAATTATGAAACATGGTGGTACAAAAACTGATAAACTGGAGAAGCTTATGATTCGTATTGGAGTGTTTTCAGTTTTGTATACTGTTCCTGCCACAATTGTCATAGCTTGCTATTTTTATGAACAATCCTATTTCCCTCAGTGGATGATTTCATGGCAGTATGAGAAGTGTAAAGGTCAGAATCCTTACAGCATACCTTGTCCACAGGGGAATCTTGGCATGGGCATTAATGCTACTAAGCACTGGCCAAAACCCGACTTCACTGTTTTCATGATTAAATATCTAATGGCTCTCATAGTTGGCATCACATCAGGCTTCTGGATTTGGTCAGGGAAGACACTGATTTCATGGAAAAATTGCTACAGAAAGATTGTGACATGTGGGAGAGCCGAAGCATATGTATGAGCTGGACAGCACCTCTTCTATAATAAAAGTTTATTTTGTGTAAATAAACAGCATTGTTTAGTGACAGCAATCTTTGCGGCAATTGAAGTATTGTGAATAATGCACAAGGGATAGTGACTGTTGGTGGAATTGCAGCTCACTCCACTTAAAAGTTCTGGTGACTCAGGGACTTGTGACAACATATCCAGAACTGAACAATTTGGTGCCATTCATAAATGCATTTGTGTAAGCAGCAAAGAACTGGTTTGTATTCAGCAATTGATCTTATTCTTGCGTATACTGTAACTGTGCCTAGACAGCAAAGGAGTTAAGTGCCTTTTGCCGAGCTTATCGACTCCTAACATTGGAGATAATTTGGCTTATGAGGAAAATAAGTATGAAGAATATTAGAAAGATCATTTGTTTTATTCATTTTTGTTTATTTAAAGACAAAATCCCACTGCCATTTTCGAAGAACAATCTTGCTTGTTTATTTTATATTTAGATTTATAGTATTTTTTTTTTTAAATGCAAAATTAGGTTTCAAGGAAGCTGGCTCCTTTTAAAACAACACAGTATCTTTTATATTATATTTTTTTTTGTATTTTTTTATAGCTTATGTTTAAAATTCTCACTTGATCTCGGCCTTATCTACTAGAACAACCTTGCTTACAAAATGTTGGAATTAATCTTATATTAAAAAGAGAACTTTATGGTTATTGAACTACCTCTTTGTTAAAGAGCATATCAATATGATGCTGTGCTTTTAGATTCATTTACAAATTGTGTTTATTTTAAATAGCATCTTTATTTTCATTTAGCAAAATTTACCAAATAAAAAATAAACAACAACAACAAAAGAAAAATATTTATGTATTGTAGTTTGATATTTTAAAGCATCTGCACAGCAATGTTGTGCGTAAAAAGATAAAAAGCACAGGATAGTATTCTGTTATGCCATTGTAATTTAGAATGAACAAAAATCTGTGTGCAAGTGTTTAGTTTCTAATTTTGAAAGTTATTCTCTGTGAAAATGATTTTGTCATTAATTATCAATTATTTAAAATCATGTCTCCATTTCCACTCTATGTATATTTCCATGGTTTTTCAAATGGAAGGAATAATTTTCTTGTAAAGCTATTAAATGTCCTAATTACTTTAAATAGTATGTACATAGCAAACTAACCACATTTTATAATTTTGTTTATGTAAGAGGTGTCCAAAGACTTAGCTTATTTGAAATGGGTCTTGTTTTTTCCCTCCAGAACTTCCAATATCATGTAAAAGACTCAAAGGATGACTAGAAAAGGATTTATATTAATTGGTGTGTATATAAATATATATGTATAAATTACTCTTGCTATTTCTAATGTTCATGGTTCTTGTACAAATAGTTATTAGAATTCTGATTATATTGCAAATGGTTTTCACAAGTTCTTTATTTTAATAATATATCTTTTCTTTATTTATAAATTTTATGATATAAATATTTTCACTATAGAAGCAACTTAATCTTTGTTGTTTTAGTTAAAAATTTCTCTATTAATGTCCACTGTACTGTTACACTCTGTCATTTTATTAAAAATAATCACAGCTTTAAAGAAATTAAAAAGATAAAGTAATCGTCATATAATTATAAGTATTTTCTAGTGAAAGTCATGAATTGTCTTGTGAAAACCGTTTATAATAGTTTCGTAAAATAACGGAAGTTATGAAACAGTGTCATGAAGTAATGTCATATCTTGCACATCAGTAAGTTGCTAGATTTATAAATTGTAAAAATAAAAAATCGATATAAATAACTCAAAGGGAGTTATACTTTTGTTTCTTCTTTTTTATATAATCCTTTTAATTTATTCATTAAACAAATTGAGTAGAATTTTAATATGAAACAACTAAATAAAGAAAAATGAAAATAGTTTTAATCAGAACAAATATGTACTTTAAATCTTCTTATGGATTAGTTATATAGAAATTAAATTATAAAAATTATATAACTTTAATATCTAATTACTGTTACAGCTATTATATTACATAATTATTATTTTTATTTGTAGTTACTGCTATTTAATAGAATTTGTGTTGTTAAGTTCTATTAAATAGCAATAATTAGACATTCACTTCAACTTATGATTATTTTTCCTCTTTCTTACAACTTTTATTGATAGAAAAAAATATTTCATCTTTAATACCAGTAATTCTAAGGTAATTTCCTTTTCTAACAAGGTAAATGCAGTATTTATAATGGTAAGACTATAGACAAATTTGATTTTAAAATAAAAATGACAGTAAGCAAACAGTATGATAGTATTAAAATGCAAAATGTTGTGTCTGCAAAGCTTTCATTATAACTGAATAACAAAATAATTTGAGGAGGATTGATTTCTATTAAGGATGCTTTCTTGAAAGGAGAAATTTTTCATTTCCTTTTGAGCCATTTTAAATAATGGTGTTCCACTGAGAATTGCTGAAAAGATTTGAGAAAAATCCTAATGTCACTGAGACAATTTTAGTTTTTCAAGGAATTTGATGCAGATACTGTAAAAGCTATCAAGTAGAGGTGTGTTGGGGAAAGTCCTTGTTACTGTTTGGGGAAAGAAGAGTAGTGTGATTATAATGTTGATGTATCTTTTCTATTATTGAGAATATTCAAAGACCAAAAAAAAAGAAGGTATGATTTACAAATTTTATTGGACTATTACATAATGGAATAAACTTTACATGTATTAATCATTCTATAAGTCTGAATTAGTACATGGAAAATTATCAATATTTAATTGATTTTAAATATTTAATCTGCTTTTAGAAAACTGATTATCAGACATTTTCATAAGATCATTATACAAAAAAAATAAATAAAAAAAAATGAGTCAGTCATAATTTAGAATTTCACTTAATTTCATCTGTTATTTATCATTTGGGGTGAAAGAAAAAGAACATTATATAAAATGAAGCCAGACTTGATGATGCAGATTTATCTACGTATTAAAATTTAAACCATGTCTCATTTTTTATTGTTCAGCATCACCATTTAACAGTCGTTTATTTTTTTTTCCAGGATAATTTTAAAAAATTAAGTTTCATTTGTACAGTATTTTGTTAATCATATAAAATTAAGTCTAAATAAATGTAAGCTTTTTAGTTATGAAATAGAACTATAAATTTCTCCAACAGATTAATGTTTAAATTAAGAAAGTAATACATATTCCTTTTCTGAAATAAAATTCCAGAGTTAAATAGGTTAAATGTCATATCCCTATTTGTAAATTAAATATTTGAAAATATAAAAGTAATTTGCTTTGTAAGCTTGTAGTTATCTAATGTAATGATTTGGTCAACTTTAAAAGTATCCAACTTCATTTTTTATACTATTTAGTATTAAAAATAGTATTTCAGTTTACTTAGAGTTTTTGAAATTTTAAATGGTAAAAAATCTCATTATTTTTCACAATTTAAAAGACAAATACTAATTAACTGAAGTTGATGAGGCTAATATCATAATGTATTTTAATTTAATAGTATCTGGACAGTCTGCTTTACTTTATCTTTCAAAAAAATTAATAATCTTAGATAAGATCATAAGATTAAGACCAATAAAAAATTATACTGACAGCCAATTTTTCCGAATAGTCTTAAGCTAATCCTGGATTAAATCCAAGAGTTGCAACTTCAGCTAATAATAATACCATTTGGAGAAATCAGCCATAAATGATCTCTGCTGTTGGTTAGCTTTAAATTTGGATTTTGTACAGTATCAAATAATTTTTTAGATTTAAATTAACATTTAAGCAATATAAAGTTTTTAGTGTTCTCCATATACCACGTAGCAATGAGATTCTACTAATAGGATCATTATTCATATAGTTTCAGTTTTAGAATTTCTTTTACTTATGTTAAGAAAATTATTTTACCAAGATGATTGGCATGCTACTGTAATTGGCATAGATCATTATAACTATTTCTCAAGCTTTGTTTAACCTCAGAAAAAAAAAAATACTTTTAGAACATTGGCTTAAGAGGTGCCTTGCCAGAGCCTAGTCTTTCAACTTACAATTTATCTAGGTCTGAAAATAAATGTTGCTTTGTTTACTATCTTAAGTCTAATTCGCATAGGTCGAAGGAATATTTCCCCACTATAAACTACTCGAGTTCCTTTTTTTTCCCTAAATGTGAATGAATTTCTGCCTTCTTTTCAAGTTCCTTTCCTGCTGTAAATTTTAAAGTACAGTGAATGAAGTAATTATTTAGATATTTATGTATCACATAAATTTAATAATACATTTGATATACAGTGAAGCCTCACTTATACGAATATGAGGCGATAACCAAAAATTATTTAAGTAAGTGAATTACATACAGGACTTATGGGTGTTTCGCCGGGGAATGAGAAATTCTTCGTGTAATTGAATGTTTCGTATATGTGAGACTTCACTGTAAATGATTTTTTTTTTTTGAGGTCTCTAGGAACTGAAACTTGAATTCATTATTTTTAGGAACTTTTCAAGTTTGTTAAGTAATTAATTAGTAGTTAAAGCATCAATAAGGATATTTTTATTTATTAAACATATGCATTTGTTTTGCTGGTAGTTGTATTAAATTGATTCATGTCTGTGTATTTGCTAATTTCAAGAGCAGATATCAAAATGTTACCTAATAATAACTCTATCAAATTTGTCTGCAATCACAACTGAAGAGAAATGCTATTAAGCTTTCTCATGCTTTGTTCAGAGAGCATTTCTCGAAGCCTTTTCACTTGACTTTTTTAGGTTTTGTAGAAGATCCTGGAAGGAATATTTCTCTTCTTTATATTCTTAGCATTGCCTTTCTCCCTGTAGTAGTAATAGTAGTAGCAACAGCCCTATTAAAATGTATTCTAAATCGGAATTGAAATAACCATAGGCAGGAAAAAAACCCTTTCCTTTAGTTGTATAATTAAGCCATCCCTTGTTTAATTAATACTCCATTAAGTTTTGTTACAATGAAGGTTTTTTATTATTTTATCCTACTTTTTATTATAATGTTGCCTTGAAGGTGAAAATGTTTAATTTCACCCTCAGGACAATCTCCTTACACTAACGAAGCAATGGTCTTTTCAGTGTTGCTACCCTTCTCTCTTTAGCCTGAATCCATTGTATTTTTATTATTTTCAACTTTTACTTGATAATTACAACTAACTGTACTATAAAACAAAATGTAATGAGGACGTTTAGTTGCTTATTTATTATTAGTTATAAATTTACATAAGCTTGGAAGTGAGCTGTAGAAAATTATCTCTCACTTAGTAAATTTTAAAATAACGAAAGCTCTTTTGCAAAATAACTGTAGTAATATGATAATGAAATATTTATCATAATAATCATTCTTCAGCATATATAAGATAAAAAACTTCCTCTTGTAATTAAATATTTTCCTTATTTGTACACTTTCTGTCCATTACTAAAAAGAATTATATTATTATTATTTTTAAATTTGGAATACTACAGATTTGGTATAAAAATTAAATGGAATCTTTATCAGTATGCTTTCATGATCTTTCATGACAGTAAATCTCAACTTTCAAATAAAAATAATTTCATTATTACAATTTTAAATTAGTCTGTTTATGAAATTACTTAGCTGTAAATTTTTGCTTTCTATTTGTCCTTACTTTTATCCATAATGTTTTTTTTTTTTTTTTTTTAATTGTTAAGTTTATATCTATTCTTTACGTAAAATTTTGATATTATACCAATTACAAAAATGGATTGACTCTTATAGTAGGTGTATATTGCCTTTTCATTTTTTTGTAGATTTTGTATGATATTGAACATAAAATTAATGTATGAAACATCAGAAAATTTATTAAATACAAGAGGAATTATTATGAAGAATGTTTATTATAAAAAAATTGTATACATCATGGTATTTTTTAAAACGTATAATGAAAGAAGGCTTAAATGTATTTTAGAACTGGGATGGATAGATATCACCCCTCAAAAAAACCAACAACTTTTTAACAAATGTTTCATTTACTTTTAATTCATTTGCATTGCAATCTATGCTGCTTTGAAAAAAATCATTAGCTGTACAAATGACACTTCAACTTGGAATAAGTCGCTAAAAATAACTACGTTTTTAATAGGAATTGTTTTTAACCAAGACTTTTTGGTAAAAATAAGACTTTCATGCAATACAGTAGAACCTCATTGGAACGGACCCTATTATAACGGACAGTTTTAAAAAAAATTGTCAGCCTACAATTAAGGTGAGCGAATTGAAAGACCATTTAAATTTTGTTATTCAATGTGTTGAACAATCGGCAAATGAAAATGTGTTTGCATATTATGAACACTTACGGCATCTCCGTCAGTTATTAACTGAAGAAATAAGCAGCAAACAAACCCAGCAGAAAATAAATTATTTTTTCAAACCAATGAATGTAAACAATCAAGACGAACCAGTACCTTCTTGTTCTAAAGATTAATGCAGTGTACACATACACATTATTTTCAATTTAACCTACTGTGTTGAAGGCTGTTTTTTATTTGATATATAATAAACACTTTTTATAGCTAACTATTGTCCTTTCATTGATGTACACCCTGCTGCATTACACCGCTATAAGAATTATTTGTTATAAACCGGACTTTCATTAAAACGGACAACCTTCAGCCCCTATTAGTCCGTTATAATGAGGTTCTACTATATTTTCATCAGTTGGTAGTTTTTTTTTTTAATACAGTATTTGACTTGAAAATAATTAGCATGAAACAGTGGCTCTTGAAGTTTTATTTCCTTATTAAAATAAAGCCTAAACATCCAAACTTGAAGTTTAATAAAAGTAATAATAGACCTAAATTAATAAGCAACTCTTTTTCATTTTAAAATATAGCTGTAGTTAATGGCTGATATCTAAGGCAGTTGGCAATTTGTGTGTAGTACTTACACACAATTCTAAAAACAAAGCCTTATTCTTTTACCTTTTGAATATATAAATATTCGTAATTTGTTTACTGTCCTTTATTATAGAAATCTTGCTGAATATCTAGGCTGGTGCTTCAACATTGCCATGATGGGCATTGAAGTATTTAAATTTACATGTATGCAACATATTGGAATTATCATAACAGTAATAATACTGTACAGAATTATTTCTTTGTGAAAAGAAATTATTAATGCTTAGAAATTAATTGAAAATTTTTATTTGATAATTTCTTTTAATATTGCCATATTTTTTTTAAGTATCATTAGTGTAATAATCAATCTATTTCACTTCAAGACAATCTCCTGTAACTGTTAATTATTGTGTTTTATCAAGATAGGTTTGTGAATCTATGAATGTGGTTTGAAATCTTTGTGAAAAATTACAAATTCCTTTTATAAAAAATGGTGAAAGCTTCCTGTTTTTACTGAGATATCTGAAACGGCAAGAATTGTAGTCAGTCTCAAGGTTCCATTATTTGATGGCTAACAATGGCATTGATACATGCTTTCTTGCTATTAGATAACAATAAAATTTACCTAATACTGCCATTGTTGAGTGATACAATAGAAAGAAAGCATACTGTATCATTGTTCACCAACTAGCAATGATCCACAGAAATTTGTGAGGACCACACAACTGAAATTTCGCTGATTTTCTTATCAAATGGGAAAAAGTTGGGCAAGATCTGGTAAGCAGAACTATTTAGGTGTCATTGTCTGGGAGAAACTTTATACAAATGAGAGAGTAAGAGGTAGCCCATAGATTAAGGCTCAGTGTAGTTTGGAGTTGGAAGCATTTTGAAGATTTTTTTTTTTTCAACATTTTGTCTAATTGCAGTCCTGACATTTCTAATCTGTGAAAAGAAAGTTACTGATAAGTTAGCTACAGCATAGCACACTTCATAATGTTTCATTTAAGCCTTAAATGCAGTTTCTGATTTGTCTGGGATGTCAGTGAAGTCCTATGATCTTGAAAATATGTATAATGCGTGACTTTTTGCTATTTTTTATTTTATTTTATAAACAAAAATATAGTAAAACTTCATTCTTATATGTGACATTAAAATAAATTTCATTCCTTTACTGAAAATATTGTAAACTTAGCCTAATTGCCAATATGCATGGTGTTTTTTTTTTTTCCCTCATGAATTTTCATTTCATTAACGCTATGCAATTACTTTTCAATCTGTTGGGAGTTTTCAAAAATTTTAATTCAGCATATTAATTTTTTTTTTTAATGAACTGAATGGTAACTAGTTTTACCCTACGAATGTGGCAGAACCAGGTGATTTTACTTCTGTAAAATTAACTACTACCCCCCTCCCCATTGAATTTTTTAGTAGTATTATAACCGTATACATTTAATTACAGTAAAATTTTCATCTGCTTTACCAAAATTTGGTTTGTTTATACTAGCAGCCTTTCAAATGCTGTCTGATCTTATCCCATTTACCTCAAGAGGCTACTTGTAAACTTTCAAGGATAATTTAAGAAAGATATTTTCCCCCTATTTAAATATGAGAATATTTAATATGAAAATTAATTATAAAAACTAATTTTATAATAAGGATCTGTAGGTTAAGCTTTTGGTTAAATATATATTTCATTAATTTTTGAAAATTTTAATGGTATTTCATATTATGTTTAATTTTTTACACACAAATATTAGTTTTAAGAATTTGTATTAGTATTTTAAATAGTAATTTTATTAATTTTTCTTATAAGTAACTGGGCATGAAGGGTGGATACAGAATGATGTTTGTTATTGAGGTGATTGCTCGACAATGTTGAACTCAGCACTTTAAATGAAAATTAATAACTTCATCCAAGGGGAAAACACTAAGTGGCAGGGTTGATAAGCTGTTATCTATTCCTCAAAAGTCTAGTGGTTATGTCAACACAAGAAATTCTAGTCTACTATTATTCAGGATGGATAATCCTAATGCAATACAAACTTTATTTCTTACAAAAATTTTTCAATAATCATGAAACAAAATGTACTTGGGAAAAGGGATCAATGATTGAAATTTGATCTTATATAATATCTGCGTGACGTAAAAGGCACTATGTCCATTTTTTACGAAATTAAGGTTTTAACAGTGTCCTATGCAAAATTTTGTATTTTTTCAGAGGTACAAAGCACTAAGCCTAAAAATGACAGATTTACCCAGTTGGAAACGGCACTAAGTACCAACATGCTTGCAAGATAAAGAGTACTATTATTATTATTAAAGATTATCAAAATCTAAAATATGTATGTTAGATATGTGTAAAATGTATGTACTATGCCATAAAAAAAAGTTTACAAAGAGTGTCAATCAAAGTGCAAAATTTAAGAAAACATTTTGTAAAAGAATCATTCAACTGGTTCTCCTGAAAAATTTAACCTTTGTGACATAGTGCCTTTTACCTCTGATACACAGGACAAGAAGTGTTATTAGTAATGTCTCTTTTGTTTTTTTGGTGGTTCAGTTACAGCATAAATAGATCTGTTTGCATCTCAACTTCACACAGCAACAAATATTACGTATGTTCCATGTTGATAATATTTGATATTATCCATTAAGTGCCAATATAATATTATAGACGGCATAACTTTACTGTTTGGTGTCACAGGTGTTTGAATTCTATTTGTGTTTTTGACCTCATTTTTGTTATAAATGTATTTTTGGAGCAGCAGCTATATTACTTACACATAATAAAAAAGAACCACAAAGACAAATTATCTCAGTCTTTCTAAATGTTCCTAGATAATATTTGATAAACAAAATATTCCAGAAGAGTAGACTGCTCATATGCTACAATTAAGCTTCCTACAAACCCTCAAACAGAACAAGCTATAAAACCATTCCTCTATGAACCACAGATACACCACTTTTGTAAACATATTAATCTTACACAAACACCTCCTAATAATCTTAAACCAATAAAAATTCATCTTGTTCTAATGAATTTATTTAAAATTTGATTTATCTGAAGAAGTCTGTACCCCATCTCCTGTTTTTAGTAAAATTACCACTAAAACCATGGAGCCTGCAATGGGGGGGTTAACGTGAGCCTTGGTAGTTATAAATGAACAAAATACACTGATATTTTTACAAGGAATGCTGTAACAGAAAAAGCAGAAATAATTATTGTAACATCTATTAATACCATAAATGACAATCTCCCCAATTCCTCATAATAATACATTAAACAAATTAAGAAAGGTAAAAGAAGCTGTCCATGTATGAAGCATTAAATAAACCCCAACTGGGACTTTAGGTGAGGATACCAACCTCAACAAGAATCGTTAAGAAGTTTTTATTTTTAGCTTTGTTTTTACAGGTGTGGTTGATATTGGTTGGTTAGTGGGAACTGGGAAAAAAAATAATCATGTTTTGGGTGCCATTTGTGAGTGATGTCACTGTGATACTAAATAATCAAGTTGTTCTCTGCATACATTTAGCCTATAGAAAATCATATTTATAGTATTTGTTTCAACATTCACTTAAATGATTTGATAGACTCACCATGTCAACTGAACATTTATCCAGACCAAAGTTGTAAATATTAATTAAAGAAGAATTTATTATATTTTTGATAGTGAATTTATAATGCAAATTCTTTCATTATTGATTATGTCACCCAGTGATTGTAGATCCAGGAGAAAAATAGGTATCTTAGCTCTTAGTCTTTCAGATTAGTATCCTTTTGTCTAGAAGTTTACAAAGTCTTTTTTTTGTTACTTGTGTGGAAATTCATCTGAAATAATAGCTAATTAAAAAATCAAGATATTCATGCTTTGTTTTTGCATGCAATTCAGATGATATCACTCATATTCCTTTTTAAACATGCATTTCAGTACTTAACATTCTATAAAAGCAAAATTCTCTTCCATACTAGAAATAAAATTGATTGGATATTCTTATATTTTTGTTGGGTGAACTTGGTTTTTTTTTAGAGATAAACAATCTAACAAATGCCAGTTTTTACTTCCTAAAGTATTTAAAACTTAACAAAAATGAGCACTGCAAAATTTAACATCACTCAAACATTTTTCTCGCTCCTAAATGTTGCTCCATTCTGATTAGTTTTGCAGATGAGGGCTACATAAGTTACTGTTTCATGTAAAACAATTCTTTAGCTTTTCATTGGTACAGAAACTAGTTTGTGATAAAAATGAAAATAATTTGTAGTTGTTGACCTATTAAGGGAATTGACCCTTTTAATATTTGTATTGTTCATTAATGATAGTAAAGTAAATATCATTAAACTAAATACACTTTGACCTTACCCCCACCCTTAAGTAAACCTGATAGCAAAATGATTTTATATATGGATATTTCATAATATGTAACTATAATGGTGGAGGGGAGGGGGAACCCAGGAAAGCAGATCTTCTCATCTGAAACATATGTGCTAGAGAGAGAGAGCGAATTTACAGAAGTTTCCATAATTTAAAAGGGATTCGATCACTCCAGCACATGACTTATAGATGGACATTTTTTATATTTTTTTCCTGGTCATTTTGATGTAGAGCATATTCCCTTTAATAGTACGTGCTGGATGAAAAATAGTAGTCCAAAAATGTATAGTTTTTAATGATAATTTTAAATATACATATGCTGAAATTAAATAGTAAAATTTCTCTATACTTACTGCTAATAATGTCACAGAAAAACCTTTATTCCTGGTCTTATTCCTGGTCTTTAATTGTCATTATTTATTTGTGAAGCTGGTTAATTAATTGATAAAATATAACTGGCCATAATTTGACTTTCATCTAAAGCAGGTATTTCTGTTACTTTTTCTTTATTGTGGTTGAGATTTGGTGAGCTCTCTTGTTTTTGGTTGTGATGGGATTTTATTTGACAGAAAATTAAGATCCCTACAATAAACTACATTTTGTCTCATGCTAACAACATATTTCTTTATTTTGTATTATGATTAATGGCGTTACAAATAATGTTCTAAGATGCACTAGTTTGCATTCTGCTAATTAGTGAAAAGGCGATTTGATTGAGTCATGTCTTATGCATTTTTAACAATATCTTTATACTCATTTATTTTCTAAATCAGTATATATATATATATTTGTAAAAAAAATATAACAATGAAATGTAGCATTGCTTTTAGTGATGCGATCAAATTTAAAAAAAGGAATTATTTTGTAAGAGAACAATTGTGATTTTGTTTACTGTTAACATTATTATAATTTTAGAATATTAAAATACTTCAAATATTGAAGATATATTTTGATCAGATGGTCAAGAAGACCAACGGAATCGTCTTTTGATATGGCCACCCACATAAATTTTCTTCCTCAAACAAAGGAATTTAAAACAACAACAAAGCATTCAAGAAAGAGACAAATAGAACAAGACTTGTTTATGCAAATATTTGAATCAGAAACCTTGTTTTTATTAACAAAGTAAACGGAAAATAAAAGTCTTACTGATAAATAAATTTCTAATATTTCGTTTGATAGTTCTTTAGAGGCTAATCTGAACAAGTACGCAAGGCCTACGAAATGTACTTGTCACGAAACGAGTTTTCTTTTTACAATTCAATTTATATTTATGACAAAAATGAAATAATCTTACCTGTACAACATTTTGAAAATCTTCTAAGTAAAACATGAATATACATTTGATATATAAATAAATTTTTGATGATCAAAGAAAAAATAGGAAATTCGAACTTATGCACAAGTCCAATATTTAAAATTATAAATAAGTCAAGGCCTTATTGGTGAATTCTACGGTAAGTAATGTTAAACATTGATATCGTAAAATTAATAAGCATTATCTTTTATAAAAGAGTGGAAG
>JAFIDM010009631.1:194569348-194588963 GCA_023159025.1 Thereuonema tuberculata
ACCCGAGAATGGGACCTCCCACCGAAGAAATCCTAACCAAAAATTAAAAATGGTAATGGTAATTAAAAATGGTAATTAACACAAGATGCTTGTGTTAAAAATGGTATTATTCCACTGGACTGTAAAATGGCAATCCTATACTCGGCTGACAGTAATAAAACTAATAAAAATGTTGTTTAAAGGAAGCTGCATCTAACTACTAGCATACAACATGAGGTTTTTTTTGTTTTTTTTTTTTTTATTTTATTAGAACTAGGCCATCTCCCCTGTACAGATTAATCGATTTAGATATTTGAAGAAGAGATATGTTGAGATGGAAATTGGTTGATATAGATGATATTTGTAAATCATAACTTGTATACGATATTCTTGGCGACGAAGTGATTGTGATTATTCTTTCGAGTGAAGATAACCAAATTCTGATGACTTGTGACTAGACATTGCAACATACAGTTGTCCGTGAGTGAAGACATCGTTCTCCAAATAGATGGCAACTGTCTTTGAGCTTTATTGATAGACATCGCAAAAAAAGGTCTGATCAGAAATTGCCTTCTTATGAAAATGAATTGAAGTAGATTATCGCTTGGTTGCATAGACATTCTATGGATGAAAACAAAGTCTTCTTTGTGAGTTCCTGTTATAATCTCGGCTTCAATGAGATGATTATCGAATGAACGGCATTTAAGTTGAGTTCCGTTGCAGAGTCCAAAGTTGGGATTGATGTTATCGACACTCGTTCTTCGGAGTTAGAATTTTCAATTCATTGATTTCAGATAAGATATTTTCTATGAACTGTTGAATTTTTTATTTCTCTGCGAAGATTATCAGGCAATGTTATCATTCCTCCTTTGTGTGGTTCTCGATTGTCTCCGATTCTGATCAAATATTCGGCAAAATTTATCTGATTCTGGTCATCTTGGTTGATGAGACGCATATTTATTGTGAGTTTCTTGTTTGACTGATTTTAGGTTTTTGAGCTACAAATAGTGATTTTTCAGTATTCTACCTAATAGAAATAGTGCTTCTTTCTTTCTTGACTCTCTTTTTTTATTCCAACATCCCCCGCGTACACGCGCTTGTTTTTTTACATCACATAGAATTTGGTTAAGTAATAATATTACATTTATAAATCGCTTAAGTATTTATGTATTAAATACAGATTTATTTATTATTTTTAGAAAATCAACCATCTACTTCAACCAGTATGAAGTTCCCTGCAGCTAGTCCGAGAGGAAAAGGACCGAGGGATGTGGATTTTGCAGTGGATACAAATCTTGCTGTAGAAACCCAAGCGAGAGAGAAGTCTTCTAAGAAAGATAATACAAGGTAATTACAAATTATAGCTTTTCTTTTTCCTATTGTCAAAGATTCTGTTATTGTGTGACCACAGTTATGTTATTAGTAAGTCACATAAAGCTCAAGGATTAATGATATTTTTCCGTAGTTCCATAATCTTACATGTTATTGCTGGGCTTCATAAAATAAAATAATCAAAAACTTTCCACCACCCACTTTTTTTTATCTTTTATATTAATTCTTAGTCAATAATACTAATCCTTTTAAAAGCTTTTTTTTTTAAGGAAATGTAGTTACCATACATTTTTCTTTCTATTTATTGGCTAGTTTCTATTTTTTTTATGGATTTTTAACTGTTATACGCTGTTTATATTTTTTTCAGTTTCTAGTACTACATGACCTTTATTGTCTTTCCTTGGTCATCTGATCTGTGATTCTTGTCCTTCACTGGCCTTCTCCATTAATTTTATCTCCAGTTTTCGTTGTTGTTGTTGTTGTTTTCATCCATTTATACTCCTTAACTTCCCTTTTTCATCATCTGTTTAATGTTGATTATTTTCTATAAGTGTTACTCTGCTTGCTTTAACGCCGTATACTCTCATCCAGAGATTCATATAAATAGGAAATTTAAGTTATGTTAAAATATACTTTTTTTAAATTCTTAAAATTCTGTTTAATATGAAACACTGAATCGTCATTTCAAGATATTTATTTCTTCCTCCTCCCCTCTAAACTTAAGCCACAAATCTTGCTTTGCCCTATTACACGCTTATTTCCTGTTTCCCCTTTCTCGGCAATTGTGACCCAATAAAAAAGAGAATCCAAATCTTGCTGTTGCTGGTCCTTTATTATTCTTCAATGGTTAATTTTATGTTGTTTACTTTTAATAGCTAGGGGTTTTTGTGTTTCCTTTTAGGCTAATTTTTTTAGTTTCATAACATGTTTTCTGGTGGTATATTCATTCCTGTTATGTACTTCATCTTCTAATAATAGGATTTATGTATACTAGAAGCTTCCTTGTCTTTGAGGAAAAGCATTTCATTAAGCCAGATTAGTAGTAGTGAATTCTTTGACAACCATTATTTCTTGAGCTTCTCTTCTCAGTTAGTTTAAGATGATATAATGTTTATTCCATAGAAATAAAAAAAATATTTTTATATGAACGTGAATAGATAGAATTGAAGGTTCTTTCTCAAAGAAAACAAATTGAAGTTGCAGTAAATGTAAAATGTCAAAATACAATACGAAAGTTCTAAGAAAGTTCTTCGAGTTCTAAGAAAGAATTTCAAATGTACTTATGGTTTCATAAGAAAAAATCCCTTCATAGAAAATTTCTCATTTCTGTGAAAAATTTGAATTTTTTCCATTTTTCCGTAAATTCAGAAGACACTTGTAAAACTTGGTTAATATTCAGCAAATGTTTTTTTTTTTCCTTAATATTGTTAGAAAATTTAAATTATTCATTTAAATTTCCTAAACTTGTTAATCCCAGTTGATATAGTTATTAAAAGCTAATTAAATTATCTCCTGCTAGATGACTGGGCCATACATATTTCTAACAAATAATAATTTACTGCCTATAATAAAGATACAGAGCTAAGACTATATATATAGTCTTATATATATTGTTGGATGGATATATATGATATATATATATATATATTTTCCACCCAACAATTCAGAAGATAAGGTAAAAACAGATTTCAATCAAGAAGGATAAATTATAAGTAAAATATCACAAATATGGATATATACATGCTGAAACTTGACATTTTAGGAAATTGCTAGGCATTTCTTGAAGTGCTAGCAATTTCAGTAATGAATTTTCAAGAAATACCTAGGCATTTCCTGAAATGTCAAATTTCACCATGAGGCTACGACATATATATATATATATATATAGAAATGATAGTACAACTTGGAGTGTATTAATAATCAGTATAGATTTAGCAGGATAGTTTTTGGAAGAAAGTTTATATGAATAGAATCAAAGGTTTTTGCTGATTGTGTTGTGATGTGTTAAGCTTGGAGATTCCAAAATAAATTTTGGATAATAGAATGCCTAAATATTTGAAGGAATGGACTTCTTGTAACTCTACATTGTAAATGGGATTTGGAGGGGATTGTTAGGGAGAAACTTCTATCTGTAATGAAAAGAGAATGCAGGCTTTTTGCATTTATTGAAAGCCAAATGCTGAAGAGACATCTTAAGAGTTTTTAAATGAAAATAAATATAAAACTGAAACACATACATTTTTCTTTTAAGATTTTTTAAGAAATTAAAACTAACAATTTTTCATCTTTGTTAATCATCTTTCAAATATTTAATGGTATAAGTTTATTTGTGATGAACTGCAACTAAACAAACAGTAGTCCAATTATTGCTGTTATTATTATTATTATTATTATTATTATTATTATTATTAACATTTAATCATAAGTGAAAGTGCATGTAATTTAAATATTTTGTAAGTTAGAAGGCATATATTAGAGACTGCTACAGTAAAATATTTAAAATTTAGTTTTTATAGAAGTATTGAAGCACAATCACTTTTTAGAATGAAAGTACAGTAATTTAGTATCACAATTTAATTAAGTTATACACGGAATATTGATATTTTTGTGTTTTTAATTAATTTTTAATACAAGGTGTTCATAATTAAAGTTCACATTTTGAAAGGCTGTAACTATTGAACCAATCATCAGAACGACTTCATATTTCATATGAGGAAATCCCTGGTGATGGAATTTTGTTAGGTGGAAAAAAAAAAAAAATACTTCCACTACAATAAAATACTTCCGCTTAGGTGGCCGCTATGGCGATATATGGCACTTCAATATTTGTAGTGCATAATGCAAATGGCAAATGCACATGCCATGACACGTGTTTGAAAACTACTACAAAGACGGGTTAGGAATACTTTGCAGAATGATAATGTTACCAAAGGATTGCGCACTTCTTGTGAAGCTGTTTTATCAAAATAACAGCATTGCAAAAATTCTGAATTATGACTAGAAGTACTTGAATTATGAACATCTTTTATTACATTTTGCATATTTCAAAATTAATTTAGATTTTCATTGGTTTAAGTTCTGAAGTGTTGCTAGCGTTTCATTTGATCAAAATGTTTCATTTCTTTTAGATTACACCAAGAGTTCATAGAGACAAGTGACAATGAGGATCAAGTGATACTGCTGTCGCCATTTATTGCAAAGCCACTGTCTCCATTCTTGTTCGAGCCCAGTTTCTATAGGCCTAGGAGTTCCCGATCTGCAAGAAGCAGATTGTTTTTTGCAAATCAAAGGACGTTATTTCGAACTCGACAAAAGGCTCAGCTGTGGTAATTTTTTATTTTTAATTGAAGGACTTCATTATTATAACCTCATCTTTGAAATAAATAATATATATATAATATGTACAGTAGAACCTCATTATAACGGATCCTATTATAACGGACAGTTTTAAAAAAAATTGTAATAATAATAAAGGATGCTAAGTTTTATCTGACGAGTTTTACATTTCCAAGCAAGCGATTAAACATCGATCGAACAAACCCAGCAGAAAATAAATTATTTTTTCAAACCAATGAATGTCAGCAATCAACATGAACCAGGACCTTCTTGTTCTAAAGATTATTGCAGTGATACGTACACATCTTTTTCAATTCAACCTATTATGTTGAAGGCTGTTTTTTTTTATTTGATTTATAATAAACACTTTTTATAGCTAACTATTGTACTTTCATTGATGTACACCCTGCTCCATTTACACCTCTGTAAGAATTATTTGTTATAAACCGGACTTTCATTAAAACGGACAACCCTCAGCCCCTATTAGTCCGTTGTAATGAGGTTCTACTGTATATATATAAAATAGAGAGAGATAGAGAGAGAGAATTCATATGGATTGATATGCATTTTTTTATAGAAGTTATTTAGTTGCAGTTTAAAATACAGTCGGACCTCTATTTAACGAAGTCGCTAAATCCCGAAAAAAAGTTCCTTATATGGAAAATTCGTTAAATAGAGATTCACCTTTTAAAATTACTTTAAACTACATAAAACAGATTTAAAATACATAAATAATAAGTAGGCCTATTATTAAAAAATGTAATAATTTTAATGACATAAAGCATAAGTTACCACATGCATACTTAAATTTTACTAATGAAGTCCGTTATTTTGTCTGAGGTTTTTTTTTGAAAAAGTGAAAAAGTGCAATGCACTAAAAACCCCTTCAGTATTTTCTTCAAATTGTAATCCGCGTCGGATTGTTTCAAATGATTTTAGCATTTCATCAAACGAAGGTTTTTTTTTTTGTTTTTGTTTTTTTTTTAATTTCCATTTTGATCATCTTCAAGGCAAATCATAGCTGTATTTTTCACACTGCCCAAAATATCTGATTCAGTTAGTGTTTCCGAGGTCTTAACTTCAAAATCAAGTGAAAGATTATATCATCAATCAACACATCAACAATTTCTTCTTTTTCCCTCAGCTGTATCCACATTTCTTTCATTTCCTCTCAGGGAATATTTATAATAAAAACATTTCAAGGAGAAAAAAAAATAGATATCATGAAAAAGTTCGTTAAATAGAAAATGCACTTGGCTATCTGGAGGTTATTTTACGAAGAAATTAGCAAAATGTTCTTGGTTCCAAAGAAAAGTTCGCAAAATAGAGAAATATGCAAAATGGTGGTTTTTTAAATAGAGGTCCGACTGTATAAATATCTAAACTAACTTAAGTTTTTTAAATCTAATTTTCTTGTTGTTATAAATTCTAAATTCATCTTGATCTTACACTGACGATGTTATTCCTGAAAACTGTAAATTAAATATAAAGTTTCTTTTTTCTTTTTTAATTTCACTTTTTTAAATATTTGTAAATTTATTTTTAACTTTATAAACATCAAATCATATTAAGTATTACATTAATGATTTCAATAGCCTCTCTCATTTCTATTTTTTTTTTCTGTAAATTTCAGGTTTGATGTTACACCTCAATGCCATGATAAAGATTGATTGTTTTTGTTTTTTTCTTTTATTTTTTTCTTTCTTAAATGCATGTTAACTGCTGTAAAAATCAGCATCTGTAGTTATTTTTTACAAAAAAAAAAAAAAAAAAAAAAAAACTTGAATAAAATTGAAAATTTTCCTACTTTAAACATGAGTTAGTCTTTTTAATTTACTGAAAGATATTTTGTAAATTATGTAATGCATTTCCAAATTCTTCTTTCAACTTCTTCCTTTTCATCTTACAATGTTTTTTTTTTATATTATTTAATATTGTATCACAAAGGGACATGTTATGAAGGATTATGTCAAAATTTTATATAAAGAAACAGATTTAAGTCTTAGAAAAATATTAGAAAGTTGTATAATAAAATGTACAAGAGGATGTAATTTTAATAGATATGAAGGGGCTAAAGTAGACCCTTCTATGATTATATTAGTAAAAGACTTAATTAAAAAAGATGTAAAAAAAGTTGTAAATATTGATGAATTTCATTATTGAAATGTTTTTTGATTATTGGATTGTTGGTTAAATTAATTGATTCAAAATATCTGAGTTATCTTATTGTAAACAAGAATTGATTTATCTAATATGTTATAATGATGTTAGTTCATTTGGATTTATTGTTAAATATTTGTTTTTCAAAAATTGTAAAGTAATAGCATATTTGCTATTTCATATTGTAAAAACAATTGTGAATTGTTTCAACATGTTTTCATGTTTATCACTATTTTGTATTTTTGGATATTCCAAAGAACTAATTTATTGTTCATTTCGCTTGAAGAAGGGATGGCGTATTATCATCCCGGAAATTCCGAAAAGTTTTTTTAAATAAACTACGTGTTATGGTGATATGGAGGTATTATGGAGACGTGTTTTTATGTAATACATTATTTTTGCAGATTTTTGGTGTGGCTGAGTTGAGGTAGTCGGTGTACACAAAAAAGTACAAAAAGTGTTAAAAATAGATAAATTATTGTTAAACTTTCTGCTTAGTTCCTTAAAATGATCACACACACATATATCTAACTTGTGAACTGATTTTCAATAAAAAAAAAATGATATTCTAAGATCTTCAACTCTCTATTTTGCATCATTTTCAAAAATTGGCTCTAAATCTTTTATTCTGTTAATGTGAAAACAGTAAATGTGAAAAAAAAATACGAAATCGAAGAAACTTCTGGCATCTCCTTTAAAAAGCAAGGTACAACTTACATGAATTGCAAAAGTGTTCTATTAATGTTTCATTTATATAAGAGATTTCTTGTTATCTGCGTTTCCTTAATTCTATACATGCGTATTGTTCGCACTATAGCGTTTTGCTGCGTCAAACGTTAAGTTTATGTAAGATAATTGCTTTTACGTCTCAGTTTAAGGCCAAACGCTAATGTTGAAATGAACGAACATAAGCGTCTCCTCAGACGTAAGATCAGCCAATCAGATCTTGTGTGTGAGCAACATCCAATCACAGAGCACTGACGTATTCCTACAACTTTTGAAGATCGAAAGCAAGTTTTCTGACGCCATTTTGTTCACCGCTTCGTTGGGATCGAAGGTTATTACGAATTAAATATCACATTGAGGAGATTAATTTTCGAAAATAAACAATATTTTTACTGAAATAAATTAATGCTATGCGTCAGAATGTGCAGATCTCACCTTTGTAAAGAGATTTTGCATGTAAATCAACATCAAAGGTAGCGTTAGCCAATCGGAGTGTGTGTGTTAAGCAACAGCCAATCCGAGAGCATTGATACAAATTTTGCCGGGAAAACGGAATATTGGCAATTGTGATCGCCATCCATTTGACCGTCGCGTCGTTCGTCTCCAGTAGTTTTTTTTGACAAAATTTGTTTTTAATATCTGTACATCGTTTTTTTGTTTCATATACTTCTTTATGAAAGAAATAATCGCTTGTAAATATTCATAAATGTAGGTTTTTACACAAAATATACATTACAATTTCGAATGTTGCATGAATTTATTAAAAGATGAAGGTTAGTATGTCATCTGCATAATACTGAAGTACTCCAATCCCTAAGAAAAGTATGATAAATTTTCATAAATAATATGAGTAGCCTAAGTGAACAAGTGACTAAAATCATAAATTAAAATAAGGCTAGGAAAATTTTACTGTTCCAATGATAAAGCACAACATGAATATGTGGTTTCAGTATCCCTCCTGAATGAATTTACTGCTTCACTAAATATAATATATTTGTTTCTAATTTTTCTTAAATTCCCATAAACATTTGCTAATGTTTTCTTTTTTATATATGACTGCTATGTTGTTTGATATTGGGTGTTACATTAGTGAAATTTCTTCTTTTTTTTTTTTTTGTAAAGTTTTGGTTTATATGATTGAAGTGCAGAAATTGTTTTGGAATCTTATAAGTTTCTTTATTATGATTTCTGATAAAAAAAAAAAAAAATAAGCATTATTATGTTTGGTTGATTCTCATTACAATAAAGAACTGAAATTACTTAGATTCATTATCTTCATAATTCATGTGTTTTTATATTGTCTCTTAAAAGATTACAGTTGTAGGGTCAGTAAGCTTCTGTTAGTAGGTGATGTGTTATTTACCTTGAATACAATACATTATTGGCAGTCACTTTTCTGCAATTCAATTTCATATTTTTTTATTCTACTCAATAAATATTTGTTGACAACTACAATGAATTTAAAATAGAAAACAAAATAACAGGGTTCTCCAGAGAAGTAATTATAATACCTCAGCAAAATATGGAAACATGAAAAGTACAAAGTATGAAACAGGGTTTTCAATGTACGTATTCATATAGTAAATATAATGCAAAAAAAATATTATGGAAACATGGTTGAAATAAAACAGATGCAGTAAAGTAAAATAAATTACACAAAAAAAAATACTCATAAATTAAAATAACGCTAGGAAAATGGTACTTTTCCAATGAATAGGCAACATATCTAAATCACAATATAAGCAGTTTCCGCTTGCCGTTAACTTGCGAACGCAAGTTAACGTTACTCTGATTTTGCCGCTGACGGTTACACGACGTTTACGCAAACACAACGCTGACGCTATAGTGCGAACAAGCCTTAAAGAAGTAATATGGTTTTCTGTATAGAAACAATATGTCGTTATTAAACATATTCACTACGGATTTTATTTGATTGTTTTCGTTTATTTTATCATCAAATTAGGAGACAACAATGCGTTTAGATTTTTTTTTTTTTTTTTTTTAATGGCTCGTAATTTCTTTTTTTTAATCTTAAGGTGTCCGCGGCACTTGGAGTATACTTGACGTAGCCCTTACAAAAGTCTGCCCACCCCTGCTGTAGAAGTATGAATCGTGTGGTATTTTCGCGATATTTTTGGCTAAGAATTTATGATTTTTGTTCATAACATTGGGTGGGGAGGAAGGCCCGGAATTTGATGGGGGGGGGGGGCCTGGTGAACACTGAACACACGCATGTATATATTTGCAATTTATTTTATTAATTTTAATTCACGCATAAAGAATAATAATTGTAATGATAATAGTAGTAGATGCAAAAATTAATACAGTGAAAAAATCATATTTACACTTTTTTTTGAGCTATCGAATTAAATTCTCATATAGAAAGAGTTCACGTAGCTTTAATTAAATAATTAATGTTGATTTTACAGTATTTCGCAATGTAGGATTAATTGAATCTATCAAATAGAGAGGCATACATAGAATTTTAACTTCGAGGAGGGCCAAATTATTGACAAAGAAATAGAAGGAGTCTCCTTTTTCTCTCTCTTTATTAGAAGAGTCGACCTTCAACAATCATAAGTTATACAATCGTAGTCTTGAAAATTTCGTGGTGGTTGGGGGGTGGGGATTCAACTGGTATTCCAACCAAAAAAGAAAGAAAATACACTTTATACATTTTCAGATTTCGGGGGATGCCCCAAAGCAAAAAATAAATAAAACGATACTTCTTATTCATCTTTACTCCACAGCGTTATTTAATACATGAACCACATAGTCATGCTAAAAAAGGTTTACTTTACATTTTTAGTGTCATTTCAATGTCTTCAAAGGCACCAAATTCATGACAGACAAGAGTGGACAGGGTAAAGTTTTCTGTCGTCCTGAGCTCCATTGATTTCGCCACCTTTGAACTCTCGTCAATAAATAATTATTTTTAGGAATGTATAGGATTGCCATCTCACATTCAGTGAAATAAGGGACATTTTAGCGTCATTTATAAAAATACGGACTTTTTTTTTGGCTTTTTTTTTCCCTTTTTTTAAGTCTCTCTCACCCCGTTCTTGCAGGTCTTAAGAGAAGTCCAAACAAATAAGCAATTTTTTTTTTTTAATTTTTAGTAATTAGGTTTACGTTGTAGCAGGGTTTTCTTTTAATTTAATAATGATAATTTATGCTGAAAAATTAATATAATAACTAATTGATTTTAATAATTTAAATTATTAAATTAAAGCTTTAAAATTCACTGTTTGTATTATTTCTTACTCGTCTTCCTTATATATAGTGACTAGATTTTTGCGACATCAATCCGGGACAAGGCATCAACTAAATTGTTTTGCATACAATATAGATACAGAAACTAACGATATGTAGGTAAATACTGTATCATGTTGGTAAGCTTAAAAAAAAAAAAAATATTGCGCTCCATATTTGACGGCTTACGGGCCACTTGGATACTCCCCCCAAAAAAATGGCTTTGCCCCTTGCTACTAGAAGCCAATGAGACATTGTTACGGAATCAATCATGTAGAATAAGTTAACTAATTTCACCATTTTATGTAATATTCTATCTAATTGTCCAACTTATTTGGCTGATCTTCTCAAACACTTGATCTCAAATAAGTCCATCAGGTTTTCCTGAGCTCATTGAAATGGTGATTCATTGATAATCCTGCTCGTATAAAAGCTATAAGGAACATAGCTTATGTGAGATACTATCAGTTGTTATTCCTAAGTACCAGGAAGGTGTATCTGATAGGAACTACGTAATTTGATAAGAAAACAATTCCGTTTCCAAAGATATTCGTATTTCGAATTGTAGAGTTTTTAAAGGTAAGATACGACATTAAATTACTTTCTAATCCTTTTTGATTTATCAGAATTCTACCAATTTCGTTGTTCAAAATTGTCTTTGCTATTAAACAGTTTGTGTGATATCCACAATTAATGCTTATCTAAGAGCATATTTTTTCAGGATTTCTTCCTTTTCTTGACAAGTTATAATTAGATCAATACACCGTCAGTAATACAGCAAAATAGCATCAGAAATGAATTAATATTGGATATTCTTCGAAAATTTTAATTTTTATATTAAAACAGTAACTCGACCCAACTATACGTAAATCGTCATTTCATTTTTTTCGAAGAATATGATTTAAATTAATTTCTGATGCTATTTTCTAAAGAATGCTAAATTTTTTGTTTTTCAATTCTTTGCATCTTTCATTTTACTTTATTTGCTTTTTTTTTATGTAGTTTAATTCGATCAGAATTTTAATGTTATTTATGAAACAAGTAAGTCGAGAATTTTAAATAGGGTATGGGGAGAAGGCTATGTATTATTTGAGGAGATATTGGAATTCAAACCATCTAACCAAAAAAATAATGTTTTGTTGATTTTTTTTTTCAATCCGAGTCCATCATTGATTATTACGATACGTGGACAGAATTGGACATTTCATCACAGATAGAATTCGAATGGAGCTGATTTTTTTTAAGCAAATAATGAGAATGAAGTGTAATTTCACTTTCTAAAAGTGTCCAAATTTCTGATCCCTTGCATCTTTGTAAGTGGTGACTGTAATGATCATCCTTTAAGAAATATCTCTGATCTGTTCTAATGGTTAGGAAATGATCCTAAAGACAGTTAATAAGATTTATAGCAAATAAAACTTAAGTCTTATTTGATCTGCAATCATCCAATAACTGGCCATTGGAACAATAGGAGCAGGGAAGACCATCAATGTTACAGTCCTCTCCCTTAGAAAAGCCAAGCTGAAATCAAAAATGAATTAACTAACAAAAATGTCAGTGTAAAAATTAAAAGAGCGAATACTATAGATCACAAGGAGAATTCAGTTATAGGAAAGGTAAAGATATAATTTACGTATTTTTTTTTTTTTTTTATTTTTTACATAGTTATGACTGGAAATTATCAACCCATAACATTGTTCAATATAATGATTCATTTTACTTACACACAGATTAATGCGAAGTTTTAAATTTTTATTAGTAAAATGAAAGTCTGACTCACGAATGAGCAATGTTTGGGTTCCGTTGATAATTTTGTAAAACAAATGATACATGAATTATATCCTTATGGCTTCCTTGTGTCCCCATTATATTTGCTCTTTTTTTTACAGCAGAATTTTGATGTATTTTTTTGTCATTTTTTCACCGAACCTTCTTCCATTGTAATACAAGAAGAACCAACCAATCAGTGAACTATTTTATTTCATTATTGCCAGTTTATTATATCAAATAAAATAGCTCTCTCTTATCTTCGAAATATCGAAATGTGTAAAGTAGGTTCTATTTCTTTCGTTTTTTTTGTTGGATGGCCAATTTTCGACATTATCGAATTTTGAAGACTACTTTTTTAGCGGCCGCTAGGTTACAGCTTGCCTGTAAAACATAGGGATCCGCTCTTGTTTAATGCTTGCTGGATGTCACGCTGTAGTGGCCAAACGGTTAGAGATATTAGAATTGAAACCTTCACCATTGTGTTCAGCATCAAAAAGTAGGTGACCACGTCCAAAAAGTCAGACCTCTAGAATCACTCACTGACCAAAAGTTGGGGGTTAAAAATGGTCGCTTCCGATAAAGAGGAAAACGGCGATAGACGTCCTCCCAATATCGACCCTTCTGAACACATTTTGTTTATAAAATTGTTCATATTATGGGGTCGCTTTGCTTTTGACACTATCTAAAAGCATTAATTTATCTTGGGTTTTTTTTCTGATTGTTGGGAGTCGACTCTCTAAGTTGATCCCTTCCGAAATAAAATCTTATGTAGGAGTTACAGATTTTCGTAAAATGTCTGCAGTAAGGTGCCGTCCATTAATTATGTGAGGTGTTTTTAAAAAATTTGGACCCCCCCAAATCCCTTGGTGAGATGTGATGGGACTCTCCCCCCCCCCCTCCCCTCACGTGAGATTTCAAAAAGTCAAATAATCAAAAAAGTTCAAAAAGTCAATATTACAAAATGTTGTAATACGTATATTCTATGAATGAAAAAGTTGACGTGAGATTTTGCCAGACCCCTCCCCCCGTCCCCTTTTGACCTCACGTAATTAATGGACGACCCCTAACCATGGGCGGATTTAGGTCTTGATATCTGGGGGTGCGAGCTCACCGGAAGGTATGAGGTATTTGTATACCAAATTGAAACACCTAAACCCAATTTAAATGTTCCGTTTTTAGGTCTAAATTAATAATTAATAAAATTATTATAACAGAAAACATTTTTATTTATCTGTAAAAAAAAAATCATCATCCCAAAAATCTGGGGTTGCGGCGCACCCCCTAGCACCCCCGTAAATCCGCCCATGGCCCTAACTATTGGGTTGTAAAACACTTCTTTGGCCTCTTCTGATGGACCCCCGATATCAATTGACTGGTCACCTCCTGCTACTTCGGTTAGGTTTTGGCTAGGGTCAACTGCTTAGTCCAGTATTTATCGGGCTAGCTTAATTTTGTATCATTCCTTTCTGTTCGGATATAGTTTTGTGTATCTCTGACGTCACCTTGAAAGCTCTTTTGGCAGTCATGACAATTTTGGCTAAGTGGTGGATGGGATGCACGAATTCCGAATTATTATTTCTTTTTTTAAGACTTTAACGCCTTCTGTATTGGAACCTAACTCCGCCATAGCCGGTCTCAAGCCCGGTTGAGAAAGGAGGAGAGACCTCCCTGTAACTTGAATGGAGCTAATGCTTGTCTCAAGAAGTAGGAAGAATTTAATCTTCTGAAACAGGAGGGAGCAAAGTCTGGAGGGTTTGAGGTGGCAGCCCCACCACCAGACTAAGGAGCTATGGGCCAATCACCTGTACTCCCTACAATTTCTGATTAAAGAAACAGCAGTAAAAGACACCCGGACGGATTCTATGTTGACGACCGTTGGAACGAAAAGGACTACGAGAATAGGTTTTTGGAATGTAAGAACTTTGAGAGAAATCAGCCGATTAAAACAGGTCGAAAAAGAGATGTTGAATTACAAATTGGATATTCTTGGTCTTAGTGAAGTAAGATGGCCAGACTTTGGAGAAATGCAGACACAAGCGGGGCTTACTTTTCTGTACTCAGGACACGCCTCTGAAGAGACAGAACACACACACGGAGTTGGACTTCTGTTGACCAAAGGAGTAAAGAAAAGTCTTCTGGAATGGAAACCTATATCAGAGAGATTGATGACAGCACGCTTCAAGAGTAACATTCGTAATGTCACAGTCATACAATGTTATGCTCCAACAGAATCTTCAGATAAAAGCTTAAAGAAGAATTTTATTGTTCTATAAACAACATTGTCCAAAAAAAACCAGTAAAAAGGACATATTGATAGTTATGGGAGATTTAAATGCAAAGGTTGGGAGCAGAAATGATGATATGGAACATATAATGGGAAGCCATGGTATTGGAGATAAAAATGAAAACGGGGAAATGTTCACAAATTTTTGTGCCAGACACGATTTGGTGATTGGAGGCACAATATTCCCACATAAGAAGTGTCATAAGGTCACATGGGTATCTCCCGACCATAAAACAGAAAACCAAATTGATCACATTGCACTGAGCAAAAAATTTAGAAGATCCTTAATGGATGTGAGGAATAAGCAGACATTAGTAGTGTCCACCATCTTGTTGTTGCTGACTTTCGATTAAAAATAATGGCTACAAAAAGAAAGTTTGAACAGCGGAACAAACAATATGATATAAGACAGTTGAAGGTGCCAACCAAGAAAGAAGAATTTTGTATGGAGTTGAAGAACAGGTATGAGGCGTTACAAGAAATACAGGAAAATGATGTTGAAGCTACATGGAATCAGGTTAAGAACATATACTGTACTGTGAGTGAACATGTCCTTGGCTTCAAGAATCGTTTGAAGAAAGACTGGATGTCTGAGAGTACATGGAAGTTGATAAATGATAGAAAAAAGATCAAAGCCCGACTAATTATGAGCAAAACAAGGCAACAAAAAGCTCAGATTCAAACTGAATATACAACTACTGATCGATTAATAAAGAGAAGTGTGAGGAATGATAAGAGAATGTGGGTGGATGAACAAGCCCAGAGAGCTGAGGCAGCGTCAGCAAGAGGGGATGCTAAAGAACTCTATAGTATAACAAAAATGTTGTCAAGGAAAGGCTTCAACAAGAGCAGACCTTTGAGGGGTAAAGATGGCCAGCTATTGACGTCCGAAGAAGACCAGCTCAAGAGATGGAGAGAACATTTCTCAGAGATCTTGAATAGAGAACAACCTGATAAGGAGATGAGACATGGGAATGTGGTAGATATGGATGTGGATGATAAAATCAGAATAAAGTAGCCCTCATACAGATTAATAATGGAAGAGCTCCTGGAATGGATAATATTGCACCTGAGGTGCTAAAAATAGACATTGATACCTCAGTAAATATACTATACCCTTTGTTTAAAAAGATCTGGATAGAAGAAAAACTACCAAAAAGTTGGAAGGAGGGATTGATTGTTAAGTTACCGAAAAAAGGGAATATAACTAACTGCAATAATTGGCGCGGTATCACTCTCATGTCTGTACCGAGTAAAGTGCTTTCGAGAATAATCCTGAACCGAATTAAGGACACCGTGGAAGTTAGACTAAGAAAGAACAAGCAGGCTTTAGAACACATCGAAGTTGTGAAGATCTTATCAACACACTTCGTATAATACTTGAACAGAGTGCAGAATGGCAGAATACAATATATCTTACTTTTATTGATTTTGAGAAGGCATTCGATTCTGTTAACAGAAGAGTTATGTGGAGTATTGTGGAAGAATATGGAATACCTACGAAGATTGTTAATATTATCAGAGAGATGTATGAATGTAGAGTGCTGCATAATGGAAAACTCACAGAGGCTATCCAGACGAATGCTGGAGTGAGACAGGGGTGTATTCTGTCACCTACCTTGTTCTTGTTGGTTTTGGATAGAGTGATGAGGAGGGTTATTGATGACAGAAAAAGAGGTATCCAGTGGGGAATGAATGATAGGCTTGAAGACCTGGATTTTGCAGATGATATATGCCTGCTCTCACAAAGATTTCAGGATAAGGACAGTAAGCTGTCTAGGCTACAAAAGGAAGCTGAGATTGTACGGCTAAAGATTAATACCAAAAAAACTAAGGAAATGAGAATTCGATCTGATAAAGACTTGCGACTAGCAGTGTATGGAGAGGAGTTGGAGCAAGTTGATTCCTTTGTGTATCTGGGGAGCATAGTCCGGAAAGAGGGAGGAGCGGATGAAGATGTTAAGAGTCGGATTCGGAAGGCAAATGGAGCTTTTGTCCAGTTATATCCTGTCTGTCGAAACAAAAACATATCAAGGAAAACCAAGCTTCGATTATTCAACAGCAATGTGAAACATGGTCCTCCTCTATAGCTGTGAAACATGGAAGACAACAAAAACAATTGTAAATCAGCTGCAGGTTTTTGTAAATAGATGTCTACGGCAAATTTTAAATGTGAGGTGGCCGGATACAATCTCAAATAATGACTAGTGGAAGGCAACAAATCAACGACAGATTGAAGAACAAATCCAAGAGAGAAAGTGGAGGTGGATTGGCCACACAATACGCAAACAACACGGAGCTGTTGAGAGGAAAGCACTAGACTGGAATCCGCAAGGAACACGGAGGCGAGGTCGCCCGAGGAAAATATGGAAAAGGACGCTGGAAGAGGAGGCATTGGAGGCTGGTAAAACCTGGAGCGAGGTGAAATGTTTGGCTGTCAACAGAACTAGATGGAAGGTATTTACTGCTTCCCTATGCTCCACTAGGAGCGACATGAAATAAGTCAACTTACCTCTACATCTATTTTTATTATTCTTCATTCTTTGACTGATAAGCCACTTGGACAACTCTCTCCTTTCTTCTTAGGTAAAGCTTTACTTGGTGTCACTTCCACAATAACATCTATAGAAAAAAAAATCGGATCCACAAAGAATCTATGGGACAAAGTTGTCTCTTCATCCAGGGATAGAACCTTGAATTCGTCGAAAGGTATTACTGTGGAGTCGGATTTGGATGGAGTAAGGGATGAAGAACTTCCAAAGGGCTTTTCTTCGCAGGGTGTGATTGCCACAAAACGCATACAAAATCGTCGCGCCAATCAAGACTTTCCCACCCGAACCATCATTCTCACCTTTGATTCTTCAACCTCTGTCAATGCTGGTTACCTTCACTGTAATGTTCGTCCGTATATTTCTAATCCCCTGCACTGTTTCAACTGTCACGCTAAAGATCGAGGATCTGCAACATGTATTGGGTGAGTGCAAGAGTTCTACCCGTTTTTGATATGAAAATTTGCAATGGAATTGCCCTCACACATGACATTATAATGATGCAAATCGTCTGCCGATCAAACGTGTGGATGCCTCACATATAAATGCATCGTGTCTCACAAAGTTAATCATCTCAAAAAAAATATCAGAGGGTGTAACATAGAACGCGAGAAGGAGCATATAAGACATTGTTTGTTATACGAGTTCAATAAAAAGAGTACGGCAGCCGCAGCATGCCGCAATGTTTGTCAAGTTTATGGGGAGGATGCAATAGACGAAAGCACATGTCGTCCATGGTTTCGTAAATTTAGGGACGGAGACAGAAGCTGCCAAGATCAGGATCGGAGTGGACAGCCATCACACGTTGGAGAGGACGATATTGACCAAGCCATAAGGAACAGCCCGAACCCAACCATGCAAGAATTAGCGGAGACCTTCAACGTACACCGGACAACGGTCGAGAGATGGGTTTTACGAGAAAGTTGGATCGTTGGACCCACATAACCTGACAGCTAAGCAACGGGATGACCGAATCGCCACCTCTGTTTCCTTGCTTTCCCGGTACAAAAATGACCCATTCTTGACACGAATTGTGACAGGAGATGAGAATTGGGTTATGTACCGTAACATAAAGCGTCGTAGAATTCTGTGTCGCCCTTCTTATCCGCCTGCATCGACTTCGAAAGCTGAACTTCATCCCAAGAAGGTGTTGTTGAGTGTGTGGTGGGATGTGCAAGGAATAATTCACTGGGAGGTCCTACCACTCAACCAAACCATCAATGCTGCCTTCTACTGTCTACAGTTAAGACAGGCTGCATTCAAATTTGGTAGCAAAGCGGCCAGGTCTCATCAATCGTCGCGGTGTTATCCTTCATGATAAAGCCAGACCACATGCTGCTGTCATCACTCGTCAAAAGTTACTGGGCTTTGGTTGGGAGGTTTTACCCCACCCTCCCTATTCTCCTGACTTGGCACTAACTGACTATCACCTATTTCGTGCGTTGAACAATTCCTTCAGTCAGAAAATTTTTGATGATCTTGATGCTATAAAAACAGCCATCCAAGACTTTTTTGACTCGAAACCGCCGGAATTTTACCGCCGTGGGATTCATCTCCTACCAGAAAGATGGCAAGAGGTCCTAGATAGCAATGGGGATTACGCACAATAATAGATACTGTTATTTTGCGTTTATTTGCTCTTCTCTATGGGTAATAAAAACGGATAGAACTTTTGCACTCACCTAATAGATGCAACACCTGTCCTAAATCTGGAAAGTTTTCTAATGGAACAGAAGCCTGCGAGTTGCCAATCAAGTGCACTGAAGTGCGTTAACAATGGAGACCATCCTTCGCATTCCCATTTCTTGTCCTATTGGAAGGAAGAAAAAGAGATACAGACCATCGAAGTATTCTATTTCATATCCCGAGGCTCGAAAAAGGCCTTCTTGCCATTTGATGAGTCTTTCATCTCTGCCAAACGGACATCACACGTCTCCCTATGAGTCGTTCTCTGCTGTTTTAAACCTTCACCAACTTTTTTGTTTACCTGAGAATTACACTTCACAGTCAATTGTATTATCTTTGCCAGTATTTTCAGGTACAGCTGGTACCCTAACTTTTCACAGAAGAGGCCTTCAGTGCCTCAACCGAGACCTTTTCTACGATTTCAGTCACATTCATGTTCACCTTCTCGTCACCGTCAGAGACATTTCTCTCCGAGACAATTTTATGAAGATGATATTGAGGAATGTCTATGATTCCTTCTTCTTTTGGGCCAATCACCTCC
>JAFIDM010009631.1:194595325-194609924 GCA_023159025.1 Thereuonema tuberculata
GAAGGAAAGGAGAAGAAAACGAAACATTAAGCACGGGGACAAGCCTGTTTTGTTAATTAATTTCGCGTCTTTTTCACTTCCAAATCTTTAGTTGTTTTTTTATACATATAAAAATATTAACGAACAATTCAAACTCAGACAATATAATAATTACAATTTTATAAGAAATTTTAATTTTTTTTAAGAAAATATGTCATAGATTAAGATTTAAGGAAACTGGTAATGTTTAATTTTGTAGTGATAGTAAAAAATACTTTCGAATCATCTTTGAATAAAAGCTCTTAAATGGAAATCACGTGATTTTCGCTGAACCAACAATGCTAAGGTATAATCTAAAACGTAAATTGGAATATTCGGTACACTTCCTTCTAACCAGCAGGTGTTTTTTTTTTTTTTTTTCATTCTCTGCTTTAACCGTAATTTCACTTAACTGGACGCTCTTAACTTTCATTCTGGTCGTAGTTTGCGCCGGACCAAATGCCAGTAAATAGTCCAGTCAGTATTTTTACCAGGAAAGTTTTGGGGTAGTTTTGATTTTTCCGTTCTATATGTTTTTTGGGGTGATGATTCCGAATCTGAGGTTTGAAAACCAAATTTCGTGATGCAACATTAAAAAAAAAATGCAAAAATAAGGTTAAAAAATCTTATTTGACGGGATTTTTTCCTTAGAACTAGAAAACTATCAACTTTTCGTAAATAACCAAATTTTATATAACATTTCGTCATGATAAATTTTATTTACTTCTGAAGTTTGAATTGACATTAGACAAAAATAAATTTATAAATAAAGAAAATATCTGTGTATCAATAAAATATGAAATTTACTATTAAATTTTAGAAAAAAAAATAACTCAAATAATTTCAGGAAAAATAAAGCTTTTAAAAACAAAAATGACAATCCTCCATATATATTTTTTTGAAGAGACCTTCTTTTCAGTCTTTCTTTATTAATAACTGTTTTTCCTGATATACTGATATACAGCCGTGCTGGCGTGGTCGTGCGGTCTCGGCGGCGGCCAGCCGTGGCGTCCAGTGCGCTAGTTCCTGGGTTCGAATCCCGGCAAGGGCATGGCTGTTTCAATTTCCTTTCCTGTGTTGTCCAGCCTCTTCTTCACTTTCTCTCTGGTCCGACGTCATTCCTTAATGGCGTCCTGGGGGAAGGCAACGGGAAACCACCCCCAGTATCTGTTCCCTAGTTTATCTACGGCTTCTCCTAGGGGTTCGCCCTTCGGGGGTCACTAGGTTCCGTAGACCGCGTAACTTCGTATATACGAAGATCGCACATCATGATGATGATGACTGATATACAATTTCGGACCTGATTAAATAACTTGAACATTAAGTAATTTTTGAAAAAATGACCTGTACCTTTACATATACGATCTTAATAAGGTATGTGCAGAGAACTGGGAGGAATTCACTAATTGAGTGGACAACGTGGGTTTTTGCGGAGAGAGACAAACTACGCCAATTTTCAACTAGCGCTTGAGCCCGAACAATTCGTCGGAGAAAAAAAAACCTAAATAGTGAAATTTGTAGTAAATTTTTTGTACTGTCTTTATGAATAAGAAGGTTATTTACGAAAAGTTGGTAGTTTTCGAGTTCTAAGGAAAAAACCGCCAAATAGCGAGATTTTTAACCTTTTTTTTGCATTTTTTTTAATGTTGCGTCACGAAATTTTGTTAGCAAATCTCAGATTTGGAGTCAGCACCACAAAAAACATACAGAATGGAAAAATCAAAATTACCCCAAAACTTTCCCTCTAGGGGCTATTTGCAGCACAATTTGACTGGAGTATAAGTGAAATTCCATTTAAAGCAGAGAATAAAAAAAATATTTAACTCACGGAAATTCAACTTTTTACTAAGTTAAAAAAAAGGTATTTATTAAATATCAATTTATTGCAAAAATTAACATTACGCGGAATGTTGGACTATTTTAATGGACTTGTCACACGACTTCTGCTACTTGCGGCGGGCATAGAATCCAATCCAGGGCCGAGCAACAGCTCGAGTTCGAAGGTAAGTCCCCTTTATTGAGTATAAGTGTTATGAGCCGTAGTTTAAGGCAGTCGTTAACAAAAAACGACAACAAAGAACAGGATTATCATAACAAATATTTATTACTATAAATTTATCTAAGCGTTGATTTTTATTTGTGTTCCCCTTCAGCCCCACCAGCATCAGTCAAAGCGGTTGAAGACGATCGATAATTTCTTCAAACGCCAACCTGAGGCTTCACCTACAACAAGTCAGGGGCCAGCGCCCACCATACCGAAGACATCCGTTGCAGTCGTGGAGGGCTCCGACGTTGCCACTGCACCATCTCTCATGCATGCTCCAGTCACCGGTGCCATCGCAATGTCCACTGACTCTGACTCCTCCACAACCTCCACTTGTAATTCAAAGGAAGGAAGCGTAAGTTGCATCGTCCCTTCTTTACCAGATAGCTCCACATCTGTCGTGTCCATACCTACTACGAATCCAGCGAATGTAATGGTAATGAATGACATAGGTAATTTCATAGGTCAAAATGTTTCTGATTTTCAAAAGCGAGAGCTACTACTAAATCCATGGAAGCCGCCTGCTCATTACGATTTTCCATTCTCTACTTACAACTACAAAGGAAAGGAATATAAACGTTATCTAAGTCACAAACACCTTGACCATTATAAAAATTGGCTAGTTTTGTCTCACTCTTCAAGGGGTTTGTACTGCAAGTATTCTCCTTGGTTCAATGTTGGAAGTGTAGGTGGCAAGGATAAGAATGTCCCTTTGAAAAAACTTGTCACTGAGCCCTTGATAACGTTTAAAGACCTTTTAGGAAGCATGAAAAACAGTTTCTTAGCTAATCATGAGAATAGCCAGTACCACAAGACTGCTGTGGAAAAAGGAAAAAATTTTCTAGATACCTACAACAAGCCTGAAGTCGATGTCATCAATCAGGTGAACCAACAACGACTTGCTCAGATACGAGAAAATAAAGAACGGCTTGTTCCCATTGTAAGAGCGACGCTCTTTCTTGGAAGGCAGGAATGGCGTTGAGGGGGCACCGTGATGATGGACGTCTCTTCTCTGAAAATCAAGATGATTCTGCATCTACAACAGGAAATGACGGTAATTTCAGAGAGACAGTTAGGCTAATGGTTGCGTCTGGAGACAAACAGCTATAAGAACATCTGAAAAATTCTTCCTCTACTGCATCCTACATTAGCAAGACGATCCAAAATGAACTAATAGAATGTATTGGCGAAGAAATTACAGAAAAGATACTGACAAGAGTCCGAGAAGCTATCTTCTACTCTGTTTTGTTTGATGAGACGACGGATTTGTCTCACAAGTCTCAACTTAGTGTAGTTATCAGATATATATATAAAAATGCTGTCTATGAAGAGTTCGTTTCCTTTCTGATGCATTTGCTGATCATGAAAGTGCTAAAGAAAAAGAAGATAGCACTTACGAATCAGATGAAGATGCTGGGGACAAAAGTCAGAGATCTACGAAGGATAAAGAAGAGCTGAAAATGGACGGGGAAAGCCCTAGGACAAATTGTCCTTCGACTTTTAAGGAAACTAGGTCTTCCCCTAGACAAGTGCATTGGAATTGGCACTGATGGTTGTTCCTTAATGACTTCGGAAGTTTGCGGTGCTGTCAAAGAGGTTCAGAAAGAAGCAAAAAATGCTCTTCGGACACCTTGTTATAGCCATAAGCTGAACCTAACCCTATCTCAGTCCAACAAAATCCCTGGGGTACGAAATGCCGTTGGTACTATGAAGGAGTGCGTCACGTTTTTCGACGCTTCCGCCAAGCGTTGTCGGACCCTTCATAAGTACCTTGGGCGAAATCTATTAGGGTTATGTGAGACGAGGTGAGTGGAGCGGCATGACGGTGTTTTGCAGTTCTCGGTAGATTTACCCAAAATATTGGAAGCTTTGGAGTCGATAGCGACTTGGGATGACTTATCCACTTCCAGTAAGGCATCCCAGCTGCGGGCCGCCATGACGGATAGTTTCTTTTTAGTGATAGTAATGTGTTTAAGTGACATACTGGCACTAACACTGCCGATGAGCAAGCTGCTCCAAAAAGTTGATTTGCATTTGGAAGCAGCAGCAGAAACAATATCAAATTTGATATCAATTCTTTCCACACGCCGTGAAAAGGCTGAGGAATATTTTTTTAAAATTTGGGCGAAAATTGAAGATTTGGCTGATGAAGTCAATGCCCACTTGATTCCACCTAGGAGATGTGGTCGTCAAATTAACAGGACCAACTACGCTGCAGAGCTACCGGAAACTTACTTTCGGCAAGCTGTATTCATCCCTCTTGACCACATTTTAATGGACATTAAGGAGAGATTTCCACCTGATGTCCTTAACTGTTTTCAGCATTCGCTACTTTTGCCATCGAACGTAATAAAAATTTCAAATTCAGTCATGGAAAAAAAGCAGAGTTTTTAGCCTGGAAGTTCAGTGATATTTTGCCTCATGAACTGGTATTATCACAAAAGTTGCTTCAGGGTGAACTTACCATGTGGAGGGAGAAGTGGCTTGGGCAGAGTGTCATCACATATCCCAAATCTTCAACTGATATTCTGAAAAGCTGCGATAATGATATATATCCAACAATTCATACATTGCTAAATGCTTTAATAACTCTACCAATCAGTAATGCTTCAGCTGAACGTTCTTTTTCAGCCTTGCGGCGACTGAAGTCGTGGCTACGAGCCACAATGTCAGAAAATAGACTGACAGGTCTGGCCCTGATGTATGTTCACCGGGGTGAAGATGTAACTATTGATGATATTATAACTCGATTTTCAAAGTCTGGCAACCGCCGTGTAAATTTTTGTTTGTAAATTTTTTGTGTAGTTTTTTTTTTATTATTATTTCCTTAAATTGATTACAATTTCAGTCTTGTTAGGAACCGTTAGTTCCTATCAACAGGTGCTGTTTTATTACAGTGATAATAATTGAATAATTTGTTATTATATAAACATTTTTGTATTTCTTTGTAAAACAATTCTTTATATAAACATTTTGTATTTCATTTTTGCCAATTGGTGTTGACTTTGTTTTAGACTTTGCCTTTTTTTTGTCGTATTAACTTTTGTTGATAGATATTATGGACTTTCACATGCTTTTGAGTTCTATGATTGTAAATGATTGTAAATCTGAAAAACCACTAAACTATAAACTACTTATAACTATACAGATGAGATAAGCATAAAAAATATATAAACATTCAAAAAGTAGATACATACAATACATTCATATTCGTTGCAGACGTTTTGCTGTCAAACACAGACCTTTATACATGTAAATCAATTAATTATTAATAATTATTTTACTATAACTAAAAAAAGAAACAAATAAAAAAATATATATTGTATTAAGATGGCTATTTGAGACAAACAGGGAACAAGCAAATAAACAAACATACAAATACTTAAATGATAAAATAAATTTCATTATGCTTCTTCTATATTTTTTTCTTTTTATTTTTTTAAAATTTTCGTAGATTCTACAATCCGATTTCTTATCTCTCTTTTGACTGCGGAAATTCTGTCTTTGTTTGATAGCGTTTTTAGATCAAACTCATTATTAATTTTATTCTTCTTCAATCTTATCTATATTATTTATAATAAACTTATCGTAATTGCTGAATTAAACATCTTCCATTTTCACAATTTTTCGTAATTTAAATGTACGTCAGAGTTCATAATAAAGATATTTGGAAAAAAAGACGCATATGTCCCTAACTTCAATTTTTGAAATTTTATGCTATTTTTCTACGTTATCTCAGAAATAATTTTTTGAAAGAAGTTCAAAGTAATTCTTACTAAAATGGATACCACCCTCTTATAGGCATAAAACAATGATTACATCAAAAAAAAGAAATTAATGAAAAGAAATAGAATTTTAAAAAATGGTTAAAACTTAAAAAAAGGAACTAAAATATTTTTTTCTCTTACTTTTTAAGTTTAAAATATGTTCTTTACGTCTCTAAAAAATATAATATGTAATTTTGCCAAAAAGGTACTATGCCCCCCTTAAATAAATAAAAACAAAAATTTTGATTATTTCCGCCTATAGGTTGGCAACCTTTAACATTTGCCCCCCCCCCCCCCATGGGTCCGGGCTGGATCCGCCCCTGGCGTGATTCGAGAAGTGCAGTCAATAACTTAATGTGCGAGCCAACTAGATTAATTCACATAAGGTGATTTAAACCATTAGATTTGTGATAAATTATATTTATCCACATAAGGTGATTTAAACCATTATATTAATATTTCGTGCAAGTGATTACGATATATATTTAATTATGATATGATTAATTCGGAAAGAATTAATAGTGTAATATTTAAATAGTGAAATTTAAATATAGTGCAAAACTGTGAATAACTATATTCAGTGAATTATTGATTAAGTGAATGCTGAAAAGAAGTAAACCAATGTAAAGTGTTTCATAGTGCAACAGTGTGACAGTTTAGAAGTTTGTGAAAATAACTATTGTAGTTTACTGTGACATTGAAGTAATAGATCTAGACATATTGATGGAGAGATTAAATATCTCAGTTTGTAAATAACGATTCAGAAAATTTTAAAGATACCTAATTAAAATATAAATATTTTAATAGCCTATTTCGTTTGCTCATTGCTCTTACTCTGTTATCATTATTAGGGTTTCTGCTCTATAATATTATTATATTCAAACTCATTTATATAAACCGCCTAGCAGAAATTCTAATTACTTAGACGAAAAGCTGAATTTCCTTTGAATAAAGCAGCTATTTTTTTTTTTTTTAATTGTTGCAAACAGAATCTTTAAGTAAACGAATCAAATTCGAAGAGGATGAAGAAAAATCTTTGAGAGATTCTGAAGTTCAAGTGGGACGCAAGAAAACTTCAACACGAGAAAAGGTTCAATTCCCAATTGATTTGGAAGAAGCAAGAATGAATGCTATCAAACAAGGTCTCGTTCAGCATTTAAAGACGCTCTACAAAAGTATATACAGTTCCTTCAATGTCACGGACTATCTTCACCCAGAAGTTAGTGTTGGTATTTTTAATATTAATTACTTAAAACTGACTTTATTTTTTAGCAGATTTTCAAAATAAAATTGTCTTATCAAGAAGAACTTTTCTCACCTGTTATTTTCTTGAAAATTAAATTTATATTCTTGAAAGTTAAGGCGGTGTCTAGACTCCAAACTACTCATTGCGACGTTGAGTAAAAATTAAATCTGCTTAATTTTTATTGAGCATGCGAACTCTGATTATTCCACTGGAATATTTTTGCTTTTTTTGTCTATCTGTCTGATTTTAACTTGGCAGAAATTATGCGTTAAATTTAGGATGTAAAGATCTTCAATACAGTTATCAAGGCGGCAGAGGACGCTCATCACGTTAAAACGCCTGGGTAGATTTCCATCAAATTTGGTATGTAAGCTTTGGCCCATTTGTTTTGTTGTGCATTCCTCCCATCCTTCAAAATTGATCCCCAAGATTGACTTCTTTAAAATTTGATACGATACTTATTTATACTTCAAAGTACCTGGAAGACCGAGCTTTGCTCGTAAAATAAAACGAAAATAAAATAAGAACATTGTAGACAATCATCTGGTTTTTCAATCCCGTTACACGCGATGTTGAAAGGAAAAAAGTTTTAAAAATTATTATTAAGTAAAATTGCCATTTCCCTTCCTTTCATCGACTTTGGCCAACTATGGACCACGGGCTATCCCTACCTGACAACGTCAGGGTTAGGCTAGGAAATTCCAGAAGGGGGAATGAGATTCACATCCCGTCCAGAAATAACCCTGAGATAGTAAGTCCCAGGGGAGAAACGGACGAAACACAGAAGAAGAAAGATGAAAACAGCCATGCTTTCGAACGGGATTTGAACCCGGGTACCTGCACACAGGCCAACGGCCTGAGACCGCACGACCATGCCGAAAATTGCTATTTTATTAAACGTAAAAACGCACAGAACACGAATTTATTAGGAATAAAACAAAAACAAAGTAAGAACATTGTAGACAATAACCTAACACTCAGGTCAATCACTTATTTCCCCTAAATGAGTTTTCCCGAAGTCGAGACTTAGCTAAATCGCTTTCTCGCACCCGAAAGCAGTAGATTCACCCCATTTCATCAAAATCCTTAGGCTCGTTTTCAAGATAAAGTTGACAAAGAATTGCTCGCTTTCTAGTATTTGAAAAGGAGCACTAATATTTTGGTCTCTATTCCTCCCCACACCAGTCCTTGAAATATGTCGTCCAGCCCTACTGTGCAATGGAAAGCTGAACGTATACATAGTGTACACTAGGCGTAACAGACGGCTATCATCGCATATTGGAGAGACTATATTATAGTGTGTTATGGTATCAATTTTGGGGATTGAGGAGGAGTAGAGATCAAAATAATCGTTTAAATTGGACCCTAAATAAACATCGTTTTAAATTTTAAAGAAATAAGTTGTTTAAGCGAGGGATTGATAAGGGGAGGAAAAAGGATCAAAATTAATGTTCCTGTCGTTTTAAGCTGATGCTCGTATACACAGACAAACAAAGAAAAAAATATTCAAGTGAAATAGCGAAACTTCGCAATTTCTGAGTCATTTACAAACAATGCATTTGCTTATGGGAATTGTCAATGCATTTGTTTCGCCTTCTGTTACTTTAGATTACACAGGTCGATAGTATTGCCGAATTTTAATGAAATTTTATACTTAAACGTTTTAGCATTTTTGATAAACTTTTCAAGCTTGATTTAATAAAAAATAAAAATAGAACTTGTAATAAAGCGAAGCATTATTTTTCCCTGGTATGTAGTTACTATGCAAGTTATTGCTATAAATAATGGTATGATTAAGAGATTTTTATATATAAGGAAAAAACCTAATCAAAAACGAAATCACATTCGGTACTTTCCTGTTATCTGAAGCTCATCCATATTTTGTCGGACTCAGTCAGCTGATATAATATCGATTCTGCACATGCGCAGTTTGGGTGGGCTTCAGATAACCGAAAAGTACCACCCATTTTTACCTGAAACGAAAACGTAAAAAATCATGTGTTACTTCGTTTTATTTCGTGTGATTTCGTTTTTCATTACGTTTAACGTTATAATAAGATAGTGTGTTATTTATATATAAATAATATTTTAAAAATAATTCTCTCCCCCCCCCCCCCCCCTTTCCCAAATTACGACGATGTTTGGACCTACCTGTAAATAGCCTAATCGAAATTTAAAGTAGATAAATAAAGCAAGAACACTGCAGACAATAACCTAACACCCAGGTTAATCATTTACCCCCTAAATGAGTTTCCCGAAGTCGAGATCTAGCTAAATCGCTTCCTCACGCCCGGAAACAATCGATTCACCCCATTTCGAAATAAATAATTTATTCATGAAAACACGATCACCCTTTTAGAAATGGGTATCAGAGATATAATTAGAAAATCACTCATCAAGTGTATCTTAATAATCCTTAACCTTCTCCGCCCAAAACACGAACAACTATGCTGAACAAGCCGCTTCCCTTAGTAATGACGTAAACTATAGGGTGGTGCACATAAAACCAGTCCCAATAGGTTTCAAGGTGTATGTTGCATGTTCGCTATAGACAGTATTCAACGCTAATAATCATGCGCATGTGATGGATATTCGCTTCGGATATTGTTCGCCACAGTCACGCATGCGCTGATGAGTGTTTAGTGTTCGTCGGCCTGCGTGTGAATAATGGCGTATTCAATTCCACAACGCATGTTTATTGTGGAGGAGTACGTTCGCACAAATTCATTCGTGTTGGTTCGTGAACGTTATCACTTCACTGCTGCAAGGACATTAAGTGAAGCACTCTGGCCACCCCATTCTCCTGACTTATCACCGTGTAACTTTTATCTCTGGAGATTGCTGAAATGCAATAACCCTCGCACCTTGCATCAGTTGAAAACAAACGCGCGGCAAGAAATCGCCTGCATTATGGTCACAGAATTGAGGACCTGAACATGACAATAAAAATATACCGGCAATAATGTACAGATAATATGAACAGGAGTGATAGCGTTAAGTATTGTCCATTTTCAGAACCAAAATATACCTGGACCTTTTGGGGCCAGATTTATGTGCGCCATCCTGTAGTGCATTGTCAATTCTTATATTAATTTTTTTTTCCTTTACCTATTGGAGATTTGTAATAATACTAATATGTTACGTAAAGTGCAAATATAAATGAGTACTGTGTTAATAAATATCTTCTTAAATAACCACAAACTTTAATCATCTTTCCGGCAATATTTCGTCCTGTATTTCCAAGGACTTTATTAATTTTTTGGTATTTATAAGAAGATGTAATGAGTACTGTGTTGTTTCTGTTTTTATTTCTGCAATCCTTAAAAGAATAGTGTGTCTATTATTATTACTTGCGAACAATCCCAATATGCTGTTGTTTAATGTCCGGTTTTCAGTTAAAAAACATTTTTTATATTAAAACATAACCTAAAAATACGTCTTTTAAGGTTAAAATTTTTCGGGGGAGGGCCCCCGGACCCCCCTCCCCCACACACCTTAGCAAAGCCTTAAATCCGCCCCTGCCGTTATGACAAATAGAAATTTGTAAAACCAGTTACCATATATAATTAAAAATAGATACATCGTTGATTAAGTGGAAGGAAAATACTTTTTGATGCATACTTACAATGAAAAAATATGTTTTCCTTTTTACATTATATTCTCTGTGATTACAATTATTTATAAACCCAAATAAATGTATATCAAATATGTATTTCTTTTGTTTAAACCCAATTTTTGTATGTAAAGATTTATGGGTAAAGGAAAAAAAACTAAATATTTTTGCCCCCCCCCCCCTCCCTTTAAAACTAGTTCTGGTACGGGCATTGGGGAGGTGGAAGCTATTACCTTGAAATGCCACCAATAAAATAGATAAAAAGGTATTATTTTTTTAACGAAAAAACGATTTTTTTTATTTTTTCGTTAATATTTGAAAAATTTCTTTTTATATGTTTCATTGCGTTAATTGAAAATTATTTCGTTATGTTTCGTGTAACTTTTTTCAGCAATTAAGTTTGATGAAATTGCTTTGTTTCATTCTGAAAAGGTTTTTCTTACAAAGTCTTATACTTGAGAAAAATTTTCGGCAATTTAGAAATGAAAAGTAATGAATACACTGTTATTTTTCAGTGCATCACAATTTTGTAGTCGAAAATGGAAGTTAAATTAGTGAAATTAAATAGTTTTATTGTTCGTTTCACCAATGAAAGTCCTTTGCTGACGTAATCTGATTATTGATTAATGTTTCCAGGACGTAGCAGCTAAAATGAACCAAATCTTATAAACATTACGAAAACATCTTGTGTTGTTTTGTTTGTTTTTTATTTGTACTGTTACGGATATATTTTTATATTGTTATTTAAAAAATTTTATAATTTTTTAATAACCTGACTTGAATGTGTAACGTCTTCCGTCGTGGATAACTTACTGTTGCAAAGACTTCATTTCTATGTTTGACGTCAAGATTTCCAGGCGAACGGAAGTGATCCGTTATCGCCATATAAGGAGACCTTTCTCTGTTGAAATGTATAATAAATGTTTACAGATTTTCAGTATAAAAAAATTATGATGGTTGAGTAAGTTAATCTTTGCGATTTAGTTAAAAGATTTACTCGATGGATTTTAAAACTTGTTTATATACTATTTTTCCCCTCTAGAAAATGTTTAAAGAATTGGACCCTAACATATTTTACCTGAAGACTCGCGGATTTTTGCGTTCATTTCCGAAAATGCAAAAGGTAAGTATAAATTAGTGAGTAAATAATATCAGGCCCATTCACTTTCTGAACACCAAACGAACTCAAATTATTTGGAATGGAATGTTTCTCGTCGTTCGTGTATTTTGGAGCAATGTAAAAAGATTCTGTGAATATTTTGTTGACGATCCAGTGTTTGGAGTTAAGAACTGTAACTACAACAGTGGTTAATTCCAATAATTAAGTTCGGAGGAGGAGTAATATTATGATGTAAAGCTTCTGCTTACGGTATCATCTTAGCTGTTTCTTGAAAACTCAAACTAGTACAAAATAACTGCGTGATAAGCTACGTGATAGGCATCAGTGATACCGCCTGCTACAGCAGTTCATATTTTAAAACATGTTTTGATTCCCTTACTACCATGAAACACATTGTAAATTTAAATTTCCAGACATTTCACACAGTAATGCTTTCAAATCAGCCTTAAAATGTGTATTGTTTTTACAATTTTTCTTTTAATTTTTCACCCTGCGAATCTAAAATGCATAAGCTAATGATAGCGGAAATTATTATCACGTCTCAAAGCAAATAGGCATTAATAACAGTTTTTATTGCTTTATTTTACCTAATTCGTATAGAACAGAGCAATATCTGCAATTAGTTAAAGTGAGAAGTTGAGTGAATAACTTAAGTTTTCATAACTAAAATTTAAACATATCAAATTCATAATCCCTAAAGGAATCTGAACATAAATATTTAATAGAATATTTAATTATTTTTATTAAACTTTCTTTAACGTGCGGAGTGAACAATCTAGAAACACAGTGGACACGCACAAACTACGCAAAGGATTCGCACCCCGAGCTGTCATCGTGAAGAGACTGGGACGGACCGTTTCGCACTTATTAGTGCTCATCCGCCAGCCAACTCCACCGATATAGCAGCGTAGTTCTTATTTAATGCTGCTATTAAATTCCTTTTGTGCTTTGCGAGTTGCAGGCCAAGGAAATATTGTATTTTCTCTTTTTATTAATTTTTGTTTTGTATTTCTTTGGGGAGAGGTCCCGCTCTTGGGAGCAAGAGCCGGGATGGTTAAAGTTTCGCACCTCCTGAGCATGTTATCGGTGGAGTTTGGCTGGCTGATAAGCACTAATAAGTGCGAAACGGTCCGTCCCAGTCTCTTCACGATGACAGCTCGAGGTGCGAATCCTTTGCGTAGTTTGTGCGTGTCCATTGTGTTTTCTAGATATTTAATTATTTATTCATTTCAACACTTACATTTCAGAACAAGTCAAGAACAAGAGAAATGACACTTTCAGTATTTTTCTTATTGTTACCATCTAATTCACTTTTGTAGGCTAGCTCTAGTCCCACCATCCAATGGAATATCATCTAAATCTTTGTAACTAAATTGTTAATTAAAGTAGTTTTACGCCATATCTCAGAAATTGATGAGATTTTCATACTAAGTATTGATATTTTCAAAAAAAACAATATATTCTTAGCTCTGTTGCAAAGACGAATTGGTGCTTTCACTGTTACTTTTTTAGCAAAAAACTTACTACAAATAAGTAATTTTTTGCTTCAAATAAAGTGAAAAAAAAAAAATTGAGATTTTCTGGGCGCAGAGAAAATAAATTACCATTGATAAATGCCCTAGGTCTTTATTTCTTTAATTTTAACATTGCTTGTTGTTCTATTATCTTCAATTGAAACTTTATAAATATTTTATCACAAATGATATTTGGTTTTTTTTTTGTTTGTTTTGTTTAGAAAAATAAATAATTAGGTTGTAAACAATTCAACACAAAATTATGTTGTATGGCTATTTAATTTCTATTGATTTTAAAAAATTAAATTTTTAATGTTTATATGATTAGTAGCAATATAATCTTTATTAAGAATGTTATATTTTATTACAAATAATATTTTAAGTTTTTTACAAAAGAGAAAACAACAATGATGAAATCAATACAAAACGATGTTACAAAATGGTAATTTTATTGTTTTGATTTAGATAAAATTAGCAGTTGTTTACGTTTGAAAAAAAAAAATATATATATATTTTCAAACGTAAACAACTGCTAATTATATATATACATATATATACATATATACATATGTAAAAATGAACGTTTCTTTCTTTCTTTGTCCTTTGTACACGCCCATTGACCTATCTGGACCAAACTTTGCAGAATTACTCTTTAGGACCCTGCGGAAAAGATAGGCTACCTTAGAACCTCAAGGGGTTGAAAAGGGGTAAAATCCCTGAAATAGCCAAAAATTTACCTGGTGGTGACAACGAGAACTACACAAATATCGTGTAAAGTGAAAAAATTCGCTCTTCTATGGGGGCCAGGGACACCACACTTGGGTGGGTGGAAGGCGACACAAGGGCCTAAGTGTTCCACCATGGACCGACACCGGGCCCTTATATTTAGGGCACCTTCTTGGGCCTCCAAGTCAATTGCAAAAAGGGAAAAATTCCCTCTCCTATGGGGGCAATGACACCCCACTTGGGTGGGTGGAAGGCGACACGGCTACCTAAGTGTTCCACCATCGACCGACACCGGGACCTTACATTTAGGGCCCCTTCTTGGACCCCCCCCCCAAGTCTAATGCAAAAAGTAAAAATTTGCTCTCCTTTGGGGGGCAGGGACACCACACTTGGGTGGGTGGAAGGCGACACAAGGGCCTAAGTTCCTACCCCCGACCGACACTGGGCCCTTTCTTTCTTTGAGTGGCATTGCAATTCATGCCGGGTTCAGCTAGTGTATATATATATACAGGATCGGAATTAGGGGGGGCAGACTGGGCATGTGCCCCGGG
>JAFIDM010009631.1:194613346-194658606 GCA_023159025.1 Thereuonema tuberculata
AAGAGGCACGTGCGCTATCAAGGCGTGACATGATCGCGACTTGATACATCCCTCCCTCTTGCGCCCTGTGCACACATGTGCACAAAGACATTTTTGTCTCGCAGGTCATTCTCAAGTGTCGGTTGTATTGAGTAGAGTCAATATAAGGGTGGGGAGGGGGAAAGGGAAGGGGCGGCATTTTTCAGTTCTCGCCTAGGGTGGCAGAACACCTAGAAACAGCTCTGATTAAGTCTACATTTTATATAAACTACTATTCTGCTTTAACTGTCTGCATAGTGCGGTTCTGCATTATAATATTTGATCACCAATTGAGACGTTCTACTACATGTTCAATGATATCATGTTCACGGTTATGTGAAAGAACGTCTTATTCACGATTTCCTTAAGGGTCACATTACACTTGAGCTTCAATTATAACTGAACCTAAGCAATTGTTTCTTTATGCCAATTTATAATTGAAAAAATATTTTTATTATTATTATTTTCACCTTCTAAGTAAATATTACCTATGTGGCAATTTTAAAAGGAAGAAACATGAAATCGTTGGTGTTTTCGCGATATTTGTGGCTAAGAATCTATGATTTTGACCTTAACATGGGAGGTGATCTGTTATTGCATTTGGTACCCGGGCCCTGAATTTGATGTGGGGTGGCCTGGTCATTATTTTAAGATTTAGCTCAAAACAAGTAGTTTAAATCACGTCGAGGTTTTCAAGATCTGGACTCGGCATGACAAGGTTCAGAACGTTTACAATTTACAGTTTTTCTTAATACTGGAAATTCTTAAGATTATCTTACAGGGTTTCTATAAATACCGTTCTATAAATCATTTGCCGAAGCCAGATTAACTTTTTTTTTCTCTCCTCAGATACGTTTGATTCAGATGATGATAAAGTATTAGCAGCAGCTAGAAGAGATGTAGAGGTGCTTCTGGAATGGACCGATAACTGCAAGAGATTTAAAAGAAAACATCCAATTAATATCAGAAAGCTGCTTATAGAATTAGAACCTTATTTGGAAGTCCACCGAAAGAATCACTCTCTTCCAAACACACTTCAGTTCCTTTTCATAAAAAGGTAATTGGTCAACAAATCATTGTTGTCTGTAAAAGCAGCAAAAATTTAATAATGGCCGAAATCGAGGAGTCCCCTTATAAAAACAGAATGTGTTATATTGTGAGAAGATGTCAAATTCAAAGAGATCTTTGTCCTTTTTAAGTGTAACATTCTTATTCACACAGACTTGTTTTTCAATAACAATGATTTTTGTTTTTTAATTTCTTCATTTATGTGGTCTAGTCAAAGTTTTATGAATATGCACACACCATTTTATTTCTGTATTTTTATTGGTGGTTACATTTTAACATTATGATTTGTTTTTTTATCCCGTTTTTTAATCTTTGGAAATTTTTGCCTATAATTTTTAAGTCTTATCAGTTTTTCTTATTTTTATCTTTTGCTTTGTTATCATTTCTATACTTTATACACTTAAGAAATATGTTTTCTGAATTTTATCTCTACTGGTTTAGATTTTAGTTTAACTTACTCATCTCAAATTGATGTTTTTTTGAAAGGTAACTCGAATTTAAAATTAGTTTAGATTTTATGGAATCAATAATTTAAATTGTAAATGAAGCACAGCAATTATCAAGATTTTTAAAAATCTTAAGTCTGTGTTCATTTCCATTAGGATAAACAGTAGCAGGCGATTACTTCCTCAAAGTATTTCATTTCAGGTAACCTTAAGGTTTTTAAAAATGATAGGACCATGTTCTCCCTCCATTAAAAACTTCATCTCTGATGAATAACTGAGTTAATTACCACAGAAGATACATAAATAACAGAACTATATTCTTTTCTCAGTCTTAATAAAAATGTTGAGCAATGAAGATAGTGATTTTTTGTTTTTGTTTATCAAAGAAAACAAAATTAAAGGCAGTTATTAACCACTCATAAATAAAAAAAAAAAAATACTGAATGAAATACTTAGAATGTAATGTATGTTTGTCTAAAGAGTTTGTCTCGTTCTGAAGAACGAGTGAGCCAATTTATCCTGCCCAATGATTTATTATGTTTTGTTATTGTGAATCAATTCCTTATTCTTCAGTCATCTTCAAACTAATAGAAACTAAATTACTGCCAAACCAACACATCATGTTATTACAGATATCTCAGTACTTTTGTTGCAGAAATTCTAAGTTAAACAACTAAGAGCATCAATAACCTAAAGAAACACTAATTGGCAGCTGGAAGTACATTACTCTCAGCAGTTTTAAAATAATTTAACCTACCATTACAGCTATGGAAGTTTCACAACACAGTGAAGAGCCAGTTACATAGATGGAGTGGAAAATAGAAAATGTAGTTCCATGGATTTGACTATAAAGTATTGTTATTGTGACTTTTAATGAATATGAAAAATGAATCAAAATGCTTAAAAATAAATCCTATTAACAAAATCAATACAAAAAATATAAATCAAATAAATATATTTTATTTACTTTTACAACTATGATTTGAATAAGTCCAGAAACAAAAGATTTGCAAAAGAAAATGCAATGCAACAAGAAAACAGTGCGGCTTATAGTTCCAGTCCTTTCTTAAATAGAATTCCATTAAGTGCCATAAATGTAATAATCTTTATAAGTAACTACAAAAGTTATATTGTTAATTTGTGATAATGCATATATAAAATGTATACTGAGCTTCATTTGATATTCTTTTAATAAATTTCAAAATTACAAATGGATCTCTCTCTAGCTTCTCATTGCGTTCATTAGTATGTATTAAATATCACTTTGGTTCACTTCCTTTACAAATATCTATTTCAGCTACAGCAAAATTAAATATCATACTGAAGTCTATATAAGGTGCAACTGAACAACACTTAACATTTCCAAGTCGTCACACTTTTTTTGCCTTGAAAAATGTACAATAATTCACTGGCTAAAATATAAACATTTCCATACAGATGTTTCTACTTTACATATTTTTCAGGAAATTCAGTAATTATGCAATTCTTCTCATTAGGAGACACAGACAAAATGACTTTCCTGTAACTTTCAAACAAATAAATAACAATGCATTTTTACCCCTTTTAAATCTTTATATTAAGCTACAAATTTGTTTTTAAAATTTAGGGAAAAATGAAAAGGCAACCATTATTTCAAGACATCTCTACAACAGAATTTCAATGCAATTTAATACACAGACATTCATCTAACTGCTATATTTGATTCTGTAAATTTTTCATGACAAAAAATACATACGAAACATAATACACACTTTATATGTAAGTTAAAAATTTTATAGAGAAATTTAATTTCCTTGCTGGTGATATCAGAAGAGGAAACTTCAAAGCATTCGGAGTTTGAATGGCCAGAGATCAAGCAGAACTAATTTTGAAATGTGTTTTGAATCGTGTGGTAAAAATTAACAATTTTCTTAAAAAAAATAAATAAATAAAATAACATAAGTAGTGTATGATGTTGTTGTTGTTTTTAAGATGTCAATCACTTATTTTTTAATAAAGAAATAGTACAAAAAAATTTTTATTTTCGTTACTTAATTTTTCAGATTGATTACATTTAAATACTATACTCCCATTCTGCTGTCTTCATTTCTGAAATGGTCATTAAATAAATGAATGTTTACATGTCTGCTGGTTGTTTTAGTAAAATAAGTTAAACTTTAATTATATTATATAAATTTATATCAGCAGCAAATTTGCTTTTTCCGTATGCCATCATTCTGAGATACAGAGGAGGTCTGTTTAATTTCCAGTGAGATTTTACTATAAAAGGAAACACTGTCTCAGTTACCCCATATCAGTATCAAGAACAGGAATTGTCTATAACAGAAAAACTATCTCCTTAAATTCACTGAATATAAATACTAGCAGCAGAAAATAGTAAACATAACAAAATTTCTAATTTTCTTCTATATTAAATTAGAAGTTTGTTATGATTTATATTTCATTACTGTACCTAATTTCAACTCAACGATATGTAAATTTTCAAAGATTGAATAAATCTTTTTATTTATGCCACATGATTCATAACACACTGAAGTAGTTCTTCAAACATGAGAAATTGTGATTTATTTTATTTATTTAGTTTTAAGAGCAGTAATATGAAATGAAAGGGTATTCGTAAGTACCAGTGAGATTTAGGAAATCTGCATTTTAGCCAACTTATTTTCAGTACATAAGACTGTAACTCTACTGTACTGATATGTTGAAGTAAACAATTTCACAAATTTCCAATCAAGACCAGTAAGGTTCATATCCCTATTTAAAAATAATTATTACATGTATATTTTTATTAATAGTGAGTTCAACTAAAAGAAAAAAATATATTTTTATATACAGCACCTGGATATTAATATCACAGTACAATGTATTATTTAATTAGGAGCAGCACAGTGGCTTGAAACAAAAACAAACAAAAAAAAATTGTCTATATATAGTATATACATTGCTTGGAAGAACAAAATAAATATGATGATGAAAATACAACTGTTGCTCAAGATTCCATGAGCTATGGAGACCAATATTCGACAGCAGCGAGACGAAAACTCATTGGCGGAAGCACTTTATGGTTATGCTTCACTCTTTAACATGGCAGTTGATGCTTTTTAGAGGAAACATGTTAATAAGACATGAATTTTTGTTGTTTTATTTTACACATTCCTCAAAGCCAATTTCATTTCCTAATATCTATCTGAAATGCATAAGATTATTTTCTCAAATAATAAAGAAAACAGATGGTTTGTTTGTATTAGTTTGAAATATCAAAAAGGTATAATGAATATACTTTCTTTTTATAGATAAGTAGATTTTTTAATGCTTTTATTATTATTAAACTAATAATAATTACCATTTCCTGATTTATTTATTTTTAAAGAAAGGGACTGTGAATTTTAAATGACAAAATTTCCTTCTGATTCAAGGTTATCAGAGATAACAATTTCACACAGTCTCCGTAAGACTCTTGAAAGAGATAGTAAAAAAAAAAAAAAAATCTGATGATGGATTGTTAAAACGGTAAGTTTACCAATAACTTTATGTAAATTATTAATTAATGAAATGTTAATAGATTACGCTATTTTGTGACCCTGTATTTTCAGTGTAGAGATTTTAAAAACGATGGCGATAAATGAATGCAAAAGCCTTCAATTTCAATGTAATTTTGGGTTTTATTGGACATTATGTGGACTAGACTGAACAATAAGTTGTTAAAAATAGCAAATGTATATTAATGTGTTTAAACTTTGTTGTTAAAGCAATCACTATCATGATAAACAAAGGTAAATATCAGCCACAATTGCACACTGACAATAGAAAGTTAACAGTATTATTTTATGGAGAGAAAACTACAAAGAGTAAACTTCACTATGAAGTCATAAATATAAGGCTACAGTTTGTGATTGAAGAGCTAAATCTTAAAATAAATAAAACATATACCAGATATTAACCAAGATAGGATATAACTCGTTTCTAAAGTTACTGTGTTGGAATTGATTGCATCATCTAGAATATTATGTGTGTGATATGCAGAGCAATAGTAAAGTCTAGCAGATAAAAATGCAAATATGAAATGCACTGCTTCACTTGTATTTTGCATACAATAGCCATCACAAAAGAAAGTCGTATGCAGAAGGTGCAAATAATTCATCTGTCTGTGAAAACGGATCAAAGTCAAAGATGGTGTATGAGAGTCTGTACTAAATAGTTAGAATTAATAAAAAAATAACGAAAAAAGTTGGTTGGTTGGTTGGTTGTTTTTTTCTGGAGTACAAAAATGGTGTGTAACTTCAAAGAAAAATAATTGAAAAGTTTTGTGTGCAGAGACAAAACAATTTGCATAATTTTTGGTTGGCATTATATTAAGTTGTTTCATATTCTCCATAGTAACTTGATTTGTTTTCCTTAAATTTCAAACTGAAGCCATGTTAATATGAATTTTTCAGTTGTAATGAGTCCAACTAGTAATTTGTAGAATCACTACAAGTTTTCTCCCTTCTTACTAAATCAGAACCCAATATACAGAATAACACAAGAAATACTAATTTTGTGGAAATTTAGTATTTTTATTAATTATTTTTTTTTACCTTGGAATTGACAGCTGAAACTTAACTCTAATGTAGTTTCCACAGAAATGATGTTAATAACAAATCTGCATAATCCATTAAAAAAATCCAATACTTTAACAGATTCAACTAACATTTTTATCCCACATTTTAATGGAGAAACTACTGCAACTTTCTTTCCAAACTTTTCTGAAATAGTTCCAGAATATTTCTTTTATTGTGATTATTATTAATGAAAGAAAGATCACCAAACTTTGGGATTATTCAAAGAAAACTTTTCCTTAAATTCTACCCGTAAATACTAAATCTTATTGACAATTATCTGGGAAAATATGGAATAAAAAATGGGGTATAATTCAACTAAAATGTGTGGATAGTGTTTCTTTTCTTTTCTTCTTTTCCTACTTTCTGAATTTTAAAAAGTGTGTAACTTCACAGCTACTGGCAAAATAACTTTCCACAGTATTATTATTATATTTAATGAGAAGAATCCGCTGACATAGGTCACCACTGTGACCCCTTGAACAGCGTTGGACGAAACACAGAAGAAAGAAATAGCCATGCCACTGCCGGGATTCGAACCCAGGTACTGGCGCACTGGTCGCCACGCAGTAAATGTACTATTTTAGAATAAATTAACTGATTGTAAAACAGAATTATGAAATGATTAATAAAAGTATGAGTGAAATAAATAACATTAGCAAATTCATAATTCCCATTAAAAAAAATAGGAAAACTGGTGCAAAACAACTTTATACTGCTTAGCTTTCTGAACTTTAGTCTTATATAGAGTATGGGATTATTTCTACATAATATTTGGAGCCTGAGGTTTTCTCATTTTTCTCTCTCTCCAAGAATTTGAATAGTCATGTCTAAAATGCACAAGCAGAAATATAAGAATAATTATTGAGCGGAGTTGATTTCATACCAATTATATGGCATCACTAAAGGCTTAGACATTATCTTAAAAAATAAGTGTAATTGTTAAAAAAAAAAAAACAAGCTATCACTGAATTATGCAGATTATATATACATTTATCAGATTGATTAGAAAACAAGTGTTGGAGTCATCATCTAGAGCACAAATTTTAAATGTTACTCTTTGTTGATTTTCAGTTACTGGATATTTCTGGATATTGGATAGCTAGAAACAGAGTTCATACTGTAAAATATTAGCAACTTTTGTCCTATATCTAAATTGATTCATTTTATTTTTAGATTAAGTAAAAAGGTAATATTCAACCATAACATTTGCAAGCATTTCAATAAGTAAATAGAAATTACAACTCAAAAGAAAAGCTTAATTTTCCTATGCTTGTCTATTCTGCTAATCAACAGCCAGTCTAGTCCTCACATGACCAGTAATGTCCCATTTTCAGTTGGTGATCCTTAACTATATCTGGCATTCACAGGAAACTTTTAAAGTGCTTAATGGATTAGAGAATAACTATTTACATAAAAAGACAGCTGAACATTAAAATTAAAACACAGCTTTAAGATTTATTTCTCAACTACAAAATATATTCAGTGTCATTGAAGTTCCTTATTCAAAGCATGGTAACTATGCCAGGCTACAAAGCTTTCCATCCATAACATTCACATATCTTTATCTTTCACAAAATATAACGTTAAATATGGTGGTGCTCACTGTTGAATCAAAACATCTTTAAGTAGCCCCTTCCCATAAAAGGTTTGGGTATTTCTTTAAAACTTTGAAAAGAAAAAAACTATTATTAATTTTCATTTGGAAGTATTTTAAATTTGTTATGTGGAATTTACAATATATAATTAGACAGGTCATATTCGAAATAACTATGTGAATGTGCAGCTGAAAAGGACTACAGACAATCCTCACTTTACAGTCTTTTGCTTTTTATTAGATAGCAATTGCTATATATATATATATAATGTAGCTTTGTTCTGTGTCTGAAGCACAGTAAATACTGGATTACATCACTCAAAGTTTTTTTTTTAGCATCCATTAAATCATATCTCTGTAAAAAATATTTTTTTGCATTTTATGATTTTCTTTTTAATTTAGTGGAGCAAAGCAAGAAGGACTACCTATATCCCTCTTCAATGAAACACTAGAATTTCTTTGTTTTTTTTTAAAAATGGCACAACCAATCACAATGATTTTTGGCACACAATTATCTATAAGATCTATGGTTAATGAAAAATTAAGTATCAGTTTTATCTCTGATGAATGAATAATAATAATAATAATAAAAAAAAAACAACAACAATGTACTATTAGCTATTCATGGTTCTGGTGTCAACCTGAAGCACTGCTTCCTCCTGAAAATATTTCAATGATCTTGACAATTTTTTGCACGCGAGAGTATGGACTAGAGTGATGGTTTTAGTCAAATGAGATGAGGTACCGTATTGTCCGGTGTATAAGATGACTGGGCGTATAAGACGACCCCCAATTTTTCCAATTAAAATATAGTTTGGGATATACTCGCCGTATAAGACTACCCCTCTTCCAACATACACCAAATAAAAATTAAAAAACCATCAGATTTGATTTCAATGTGGTAATTTTAATTCAAATGCTTATGACATGCAGATACTTAGCAGGAAAACTGTCACTTATAAACATAATGCTGTTTGACATCAAACATGTAAACATAAAACAGTGCAAGTGGATTAAACTTTTCCTTTAAAAGCGATGTACCTTACCGGTGATTGGCTGGTTGTTGTATCCAACGCCTGCTTGGATTGGTCAGCTCTCCCTGTCTCCAAGTAACTGTAGCTTTGTTTATTCTGGTGCATTATTTTAATGTTACATTTTTTTAGAATTTCACTAAAATCATAGTATTTCTTAACTGTAGCCTTGTTTTTTCTGTCCCCACTCTATCTCTTTTTCCATACCCCGGGCATCCCGGACGCCTGCAGCTTGCTTCGCCCTTCGAGTGGATTTTCTTCTACCGTACTTGTACAGCGCCGTCCTTGCTGCTTTCATACGGTTGCCGCGTACGGCGGGGATGCGGCCGCGACCGTTTTTGAGCTTCCCCACACCATATGCGACGACCGCAGATTCTCCAGTCCGGCTCGGAAGTTTCAGCACCCGGCGTATAAGACGACCCCCGACTTTTGAGAAGATTTTCCTGGTTTAAAAAGTCGTCTTATACGCCAGAAAATACGGTATTCGTTGTGAACCTTGAGAACTGATCAACAACAAATCCTGATTAACCATGAAAGCAACACTTTCATGCTGTTTAAAGCCTCTTCAGTGAGCTTTTCTCACATAGGTAGTATGTTTATGAATAGTAATTTTAATGGAAAAAAAAAACCAACAAAAACTGAAAAATATTAATACTGTACCTCACTGAAAAAAATGAATGAAAAGAAAAAAAATCAAAACCCTGATTTGTTGCCCTTTCAGCAATTCAATTCCAATTGATTTGCTTTGTTTCTTATTTATATACTACTCTACTTAACATCTTGATATTTTAAAATTGCTGCATATCATTTTTAAAAAACAAGATTTCTATATATATGTAGAGAAACTATGCATAAAAGAAAGGAAAAAATTCAAAGATAAGCAAGATGGAAATGAACATTAAGACGACTTAACAGCAGCTGTTTATGTAAGTTGTGAATGTCATGAAGAACAACAGCAAGTGTGCAGTAAGGATAGTTACAATGTTGAAGAGACAACAAAATTACATTAATATTAACCAAATCAAACAATAAGTTTCAAAATTAAAAGCTGACCATCAACACTAAGGTTGGGAAGAAAATACAAATAGTATTAATGATGTGGCAGTCTGAAGTATAAACTGTGTTGTGAACACAATATGTGAAGGTATACAGCATACAATTCTTAATATAATCAACTGCACTGTACATTCATAAAAAATTAATACTGCATTTTTGAAAGCAGTGTTGGCAGATGAATTGCAGATGACTTAAGCAAATGGGCAAAACAACTTAACTATAAAGAGCAGCAGAAATGGCATCAAAGAAGACAACATGAAGTTGGTATGCTGATATCAGTGAGTGACCTCTTGCATTGCTGTAACAGTTTGATATGATATGGCACACCAAAAAACTGCCTTAAATTAAATATATTTAGCTCTATTTATTATGAAGACAAGTGATTTGCTCAAGATTTAAAATGCCATTTCTTATGCTTCTACAAAACATTTGCAATTAAGATATCATCATTCCAGATATCATTGGGAAAATGTAAGGCTTTTAAGAACTGAAATGATGCAGAATCCCATCATTACAAACAAAAACAAAAATGTTCTTTTTGATCCAAAACCCAATGCTTAAATTCCTACTGTATCAACATTCACTGAAGCTCTATGTAGTATGGCAAATCACTTTCTAACTATGGAATTCCAGATATATTCTAAATGCTATGTGTTGTTAACCTCTGAAGTCTTACCTCATTAGACAATTTGGCCTTATAAAATAAATTTTCTAGACTTAACCAAGCTTCAAATCTCAAGAATACCAAAAGATGTTATTCAAATCTAGTAATAAACATTAGATTATATATATTTTTTGTCTAAATATATGGCTGCATTTATAAACAAATCATAGAAAAAAAAAATCAAAGTAATAGATTTCTGATACTGCTTTAAATATTACCATTAGGACAAACCTTACTTGCATATAGAGTATTGATTTTAGGATGCATCTTAAGTTGCTGAACTGAACAAAATGGCACCACAGAAGTTGAACAATGCAAAAAATATTAAGCTATTATGATTACTTCAGCTCTAAATCCAATGTCAATATCACTAGCAAAAGTGCATCCTTTACAAGGACAAGCCACATAAATTCTGAAAGACAGTAACATAAAATAGCAGAACTCCTGATTTAGGTTTAAAGGCATACAATGCACTCAAAATAAATGTCAATGTAGACTATGAATGAAGTACAGGTTTAATTCCTAAAAAATGTGTAAATCAACGTTGAAGAAGGATGAAAAAAAGGATACTGGACATACATACCTAAATATAAGAATTCACTTCTTAATTCTTATTTATATTTGATATCTTATTGTTGGTGAACAAATACTGAGTGTCAAATAATTTCATTAAAGTAAGCAACAATACCATATTTGTCCAAACACGAATCAAAGGAAGAACCAAGGATGAAAAGGATAGAACTGTTCATAGAAACTGTCAATGAGCTTTTACCAAATTACTGAAAGAAACTGGACAAGGACATATGTGAGGCTTTGAAGCTATAAACCTATTTCTAAGTAATGTTTTGCTCTACTGCAGTCATCTATTTGTTAACATTTGCATAGCACTGCAAATATGTATGAGATATTTGATAAAAAGAGGATACATCTTGATTTCAATCCAATTTAGCATTTTTAAAAATGGTGATTTTTACAGTAGTTTGTGAAAAATTACAGGATTGTTGCAAGTGAACTAAAATCAATCCAAAACACAAGAGAAACACAGTTGGTGCCATGAGTAGTCTGGAAGAACAATGAAAAGGATAAGATATCTAATATCTAAATGACCTTTGGGAGCTTAAAAGTTTTCATTTTCAAGCAATTCGCTCCAACGATTTTTGTTCTTTTTAAGTTTTTGTATGTTTGTGAGCATGTGCCAGCTTTAGGGGAAAGCCAACTACTGGCTGACTGCTTTTAGTTAGATATCTTCACAAATTGCTTTCCAATTGCTGTCGGATTTGCAAGTTATGCAGGTTTTACAGTTTTCTAGCTACTGCTATGCCACTGGACCTTTCTACTTGTGTGCCATTATTGTTTAGCATGTTAGTGCAGTTTTCTTATTGAGTTTATTTTTATTTTGTGTGCACGTCCTCAGGTTGGACAGTGCTTTTAGGACTTGTGAACTTTTTCGTGGGGCCTGTGTTGTACACCTTACCCTTTTGGACTCAGGATGTCCCAATTAGCAATATTTTCTACCAGGTTACTATAGCAGAACATTGCACTGGTAAATGTCTAAGACAGGAACTCCTAAAAGGATAAGAAGTCTAAGATATAGATAAGATACAGCAAATTCATATTTGGATATTTGATTGAACAATTGGAAAATGAGGAGAAAGAGGATATTTTCCACCTGAATCAACAGTTTAATTCTAGAGGAAGGTAAGAATTGGGCAAAAACTTGTACTGGTGTAACTGGTACAAAATACAGTATTTTATGATGTTTCAAATGAAGAAATCAAAACTTTGGGTCAAGCAGTATACAAATCATCCTGCAAGATTTTTATCATGAAACAAATCTGGAGACAACGTGGCAAAGATTGTTCAAACACATATTATGATGTCAAGTTGTTAATGAGATAACATGGGAAGATTATGAGCTCTGAAGTCATGATTCAGTATATTGAATGTGAAAACATTACAGACCTGTTCCAAGATATACTACATTTGGCATCAACAAATAATATGATACATGACCAGAAGCATTTCAAAGATTTTAGAAAACTAGTTATTGTAAAAGCTGGTGAAAAGAACGTCTTTTGGAAGCTGACTATAAACCTTTGAGGCAGAAATCTAAGAACTGCAAACAGACTATGAAATAGCATAAATGGTGAAGTAGAAGATATGATTTACAACAGGAGGACAACATCCTCATATACTTGATCTACTTTAATGAAGTTCACAAATTACAGTGGTCCACGCCTTAAGTTGAGCAATGCCTATCATGTAAAGTTAATTTTAAAAAATGAACTGTAATACATATGAATACAAATTTCATTACAATTGATATCTACAGTTAGTGATAGATAGATCAAAGGAATTATGGGTGACTAAGCTATAGTCAACATAGCGTAAGAGACTAAAATTTTTTCCTCAGAAAACTGAATTGTATACTAATTTAATCAGCTTGGCTTACAAATATAACCATGATGGGAAGAAATATGACTTCATCATCAATTCAATGGAAGTTCGTAGAGAAATACAAACTCTGTTTTGGTAAGTAGCTTGTCCTAAATAGTAAGCTACATCCCGAAATAGTGAAAGAAGTGAAAGAACTATTTTTAGATGATCACAGTAGAGTATCCACTACATGCCTAAAATGCAAAAGCTTCATTCCAATTTCACAGGAGATAATCATTGTTGTCCCTAATTTGTTTAACAGTGTACTAATAAGTAGAAACTCAGTATAGAAGGAATTTTACATTCTCATTATCAACATCAATGTCATTACAACATAAAAATGTTGAACATTGCCAACTATTCACAGTGCTTAATAATATACTTGGCATAGTTTCTAAAATGCAAGTTTTTCATATTTTTAATAATTAGTAATGTTTTATACATTTTCTGTTCTTTTAGAATTTTGTATGTTGTTACAACTTTAAAGTTCCTTTACATGAAATAAATTATTTTTAAATATTTCAAATGCTTAGATGACATTTATAAAAGTATATTATCTTGTTAAGTAGATAAGAATATAACCTCATTTCAATAGACTCGTCTTATGAGAAAAAGTGCTTTGATAAAAGACATTTACAAATTAATTCTCAGAAACTAAATGTCTGTAAATGTGAGGATTGTCAGTATTTATTAAAGTTCAAACATATTTTAATAAAAAATAGATATATAAAAGATCATCAATAGTATGCATGGCATGTGTTCAGAATTTCAAATATTTGTATATAACAAGCTTAATTAATAATCATGATATCAATCAAAGTCATACTCAAAAATATACTATAAACACCATAAAATATTTCATTGATGTCTTTCACAGTATGTTGTTAAAATGGCACAAAAATAACATAAAGGCTATAGTACTTTCACATTATAGAATTACATAAATTCTTATTGGAACTTAGACTAAATCACAAGTGAAATACATAAATTTGCGACATAATTTTCAAAATGAATATAACTATAAGCTTACTATAATATATAATCAAGAGTAAAAATTTGAAGAAAAAAAATTTAAGTAGAGAGATTCTGTGTTCCAATTACAAAAAAATCTGATAGTTTCAATTTGGTTACAATCTTATGAAAATATTATTTTGAAATCACCATTATTATTATAATAAAAACTAGATTAAGATTTAAACTTATTAACAAGCTTTACATGCAAATTTTAAAGCATGAGTAAGATAATAATTATATATCATACATCTTTTATAAATAAATATTCTTCATTTCAAATAAAAGAAAAGAAATGGCACTTGAAAACTTCAAATAAAAAAAAAAATCATACTCTAACAAAAAAAAAACGAAAAAAAAAAAAAAATTCTCTTAATTTTTAAATTTATATACAAAAATTTACATTAATATATACATAAATTTATAATATGTGAATAAAAATATATCCAATACTAATAATATCAGTATTTATAATAGGATAATTGTAATTATAAGATATTGCAAAATTTAATTAAATTTAGAAACTCAAAAATCAGAAATATAACATATGAATGTAACTTTCTGAAATGAGTTCTGTAGCATGTTTGCCCACTAAAACTAGGTTATTTTTACTCATTCATTTATTTAATCAGCCTGCATCAGTTTTGAATAAGGTGGCCACTACAGGAACAAGATCAAAATTGATCAAATTCCTTATTATTATTTCCATTCCATGATGTCGAGTCTAGGGAAGCAAATATTGGAAAATACAAACTAAACTCTAATAGAATATGATATTAATTACACCACTTTTTTCCCTCAATAAATTCAATGACAGTAGTAGAAAGGATAATAATAACAATAAAACAATTTCCTATTTACACTGATATATTAGTAAATTTTTATGAGTTATCCGTATACTAGTCGTACACTTATAAATGGAAAATATATGTATATGTATTATATATATTTGGTAGTCAGGGTATTATATAAGGATTTCAACATTCCATGGAAACTTTCTTGATTGTTATCATAATCCAAAAGTTTGATCCCCCTTTATGATCTCTATCTTGATTCTTATAAAACAAACATTATGCTTTCTGAATTATTTAAAAATACTGATCAGAATTATAATTGTCTTCACTTTATTTCTGAATTCTCTTTATCATTCCAAATTATCTTAATCTGCATTTTATAGAATAAAATTAACTTCTATGCTATGATGGCAAAGTGATTTAATATTGTATGATTAATAGTTACTGTCAGTCAATTAAAACCAGTTTTTAACCAGTTATATAATCACATAAAGCTTTAAAAATTCTGACTGTAAAGTGGCAATACTTTTTCCTTCTTCAAAAGATAGGTTTAGGCAAAAATAATAAAAAAGCACGCATTTCAATGTCTACTCAAATTAAAACTTAAGGAAGAGATACCAAGTTCAACTCAGTAATATCATAAATTAATCAAAAAAGTTATTTTCATTACCGGTAATGAATTTTACTGAAAAAGACAAAAATATTATCGATCAAAAACTGTCCCCCTCCTCCCGAGAATTAACTCTTTATTTGTTAAACGGAAAAAAAAAAGAAAGAAAAAGAAATATACATATGTGGTGCCAACGGACAATAAACCTCTTTTGAAAAATGTGATATGTTTATTCCAATTAAAATTAATCAGTATTTTCTAAATAGTTTTAAGTAAAAAAGTCTCAAAGAGAATACAAACTTAAAATATTCATGCCTAAAAAGCAAAGATGAATGATCAATGAGCAAATATGGAAATGGATGAATTGTATTTCAAGGAACGTGTTTATCTAATTCAAATGCTTTTCAGTTTAGAGAAAAGTACAAGCATCTGAATCTAATATATTATCTTTTTAATATATTTTATTCTTTATATCATACTTTAGAGATAGAGTTTCAATGATATCTCTCTTTTCTTTTCTTGTTGGAAGAAAGGAAAGTCTTTAAACATTAAAAAGTGATAAAACAGAAAGTTGTCATATTTTAAAATTAATATTTGTGCCACGATAATTAACTGAATGTGCTTTTAACTAAATGCACAACTTGAAAAGCAATTGGAAACATAATGCCAAACCTGGTATCAAATTTTTAAGCATTTTTTTTTTAATCAAACAAAGCTATTACTATTTCTCCATTAAAATCTGTCAAACACAAACATTATTAAAAATGATTTGTCTTCATGGAATTAAATATCCACCTTCAAAAATCTACAATTGAGTAAAGAAGGTGTATTGTCATTAAGATATGTTAAAAATAAACTATCCATTTGGTACTTCAAAAAAAATCAAAAAAAATAATAATAATCATGATTTATGTTCTCGTCTTGGAAAATTCTATTATTAAGGAAGAAAAATCAGTTTTGAAATCTTAAATTTACTGAACAAAAAACACTAAAAAACAAAAAAGCTTTCTTATCTTTAAAGAAAATCCCCATTCATATTCAGTATGGGAATGTTTCCATATGGAATTTGTCTACAACAGTCTTTAGAGAGGTTAATAAATTACTTAAAAATATAACAAGATTATATTTAAGTAACTTTTTTTTTCTTTTTGAGGAGCTTCTCTGATTGAATAGTCCACACTCACACACACACAAAAAAAAAAAATAATGTTAAAACATTCCATCATGAATTCCAATTGGAACAAGAACAAGAAAAAAGATAATCACATTTCTCATTAGATATTTCCAGTCACTAGGAATGGCATACTTAACCAGTTTTAATGTAACCTCATGTATATCATGAGCTGCACACAGGAAAATGAAGGATGTAACCATGACATTCAATACTGGATAACTAGGCACCAGTACCAAAACACCATGGGTATCAGCTGCCAGCCAGATATGATACTGACAGATGAATAACTGCAACAAATACAAATCACAAGGAGAAATTAATGTTTGCTGAAATATCATTTCAAAGAAAAATCAGGTTGCAAAGGTCTAAATTAGATCAGATGTATAGGTCTAACATTAATATAATTAATGAATAATAATTAATAAAAAGCCTCTTGAATGAAAAAGGATGATAGTTTTCAGCCCAAGACATCAGCCTTCCTTATTAATGTTCTTATTCATTTTTGAGTCTTTGCATTAAGCAATGTCTCGACACTGATTCTATTTTCCACCTTTTGTTTAATATTTAGCCTTAGAAATTATTAGAAAATAACTTTACTGCTATTTTTATTGAAGATATTCTATGCAATTCCTACTCAGCTATGATTCTTTCTGGCTATTATCATTAAGCATTGGAAACATCTGTATGTGATATTCTCTCCATATGTATTTTTCTTTGCCAATAGAGTGTAGAATTTGAGTGTCTCAAAGCTCCTATCTTGTTATTAGTAAGATTTTTTTTTTTTTGGAAAGTCAAACACAATCTTTATTATTTCATACTCAAAAGATGCCCTGATTAATCATTAACCCTTATATGATTCTTGGTTCTGAAGGGTGCTTAGAGTATGCATTCAATGGCAACATTTTTCATCATGATTCTTTAGTATAAGTTATGGTTCCAAATTCTCCCTTGTATTGATTCAGACATCACTACTAAATCACAGCTCCAGTACTCTTTGCAAGACAACTATAAATTGTCACCACTAAATTTTGAAGATAACCGACTTTCAATCCAGCTGCATCAGGCTTGACTCATAGTTAAGAGTTGTTACTAACATTGATCAGCTCATCCTACGTCATCACAATAAGCCACACTACTTTTATTTTTTTATCCATGTTAGCAATATAGCAATGCTGTATCCATCGCAAAACAAATATTTTGGTAGGCTTTTTCAGAACATGACTTATGCAGATATATATTAATTTTGGTTTCAGATTTTTCAATAACAGCTATGTTTTTCAAAAATCAAAAACAAAAACAAAACAAACCATAGTATCAGATTATTCACTAAAGTTTGCTTTTGCCAATGTGCTGGTAACAGTTGCAGAGCACTTTCCGCAGTATTTTTCCTGAACCACTGCCATAATATTCTTTGTCAAAGGAATTCTGCTAAGTTCACTCTTTGACAGCTATCATCCCCCTCTTTGACAAATAAATCGATGCACCCTGAATTTAGCCAAATTGAAGGCATGAATTGCACAACATATTCACAACATGACCCCTCAGACACTCTGATCTGTTGTGGAACATGCTGTTTTCGGTTTCAACTTGAGACAGAAAACGGTGGACAGCATATTCAACATGCCTTGCACATGTTTCGCGATAATTAACAACTGATTTTATTGTTGCTTCTTATGCGGTTTTTGGCCTCAGGACAATTAAAAACCGATTTTTCCCATCCGATGTGGTACGACCTTGCCATGGTGGATGCGCTTTAAACTAACAATGCCACAACTGCTGAATGATTTGGAAGTCATTTCTTCAGTAAAAACCCGATACAGTCATGCACATTGAACAGTACAGTTGGTTTAATGTGCAACTCACGCCATAGCTGTCATATTGCGATTCAAATGTCACTTTTAGCCAAATCCATTTACGTTAGGACGCTTAAAGCACGATCTATTGCTAATATTTAGAACTATTTTTTTTTCTTATGCCATATCATTTCCCCTTTCTTCGAGTATATTCAGTTCAAATTTCAGGTCATTCTAAGCAGTGGCTCTTTTTTTACAGCATGTTGAAAGTTGAACTTTAATTATAAGCACCCTGTATATATATATTAAATCATTGTACTGGTTAAGCAAGGTCGTTTGCTTAGAGGGTCAAAAGGTACTTAGTATATATCATTTAAATTTAATGTGCTATATAAATTTTAATTGTAGTATATATTTAAGAACATATGTTCATCCAATTACTGAAAATTAATAAGCTAGTTTCTTGTAAAAGAATATAGAACTGGTTGGTGCTATGCAACTTTTCTAGTTGCTGTTTATGCCATTATAGCTATTCTCAATTCCAAAGAATGAATCATACCAAACAGCAAAAAATGAGTGGAAAGCTTCAAAGTTTTTAACAAATCTTGATCACTGAAAAGCCAAACTGATTAAGAGCTAAATTTCATTCACACTTGAACAACAACAACTCTTTGCACTAATGTATAATAAATGGTTTTATTTTATAATAGGCCTATCATTATTTTTCAGCATTTGAAGGAATACAATTTTGCTTCTGGAATTCTCAAAACAAGGTGTGTTTCTAGTTCACTTAATATGTTTGTTCTTGACAAGTGTTTGTCAGTGTCAAATCGATATATTTTAAATTGATTTTTAAAATGAAAATGAAAACTAGATCCTTTATCCAAAAATTGTTGGTAATTTCTCTTAAATTATCTTAAAATTTATTGAATTAAAATTATCTGTAATTACTTACTTTAAATCTATATGAATATTAAAAAAGTCAAAATAATTTAAATAAGTTACCTCTAATGAAATTTTTCCAAACCATGCAAAAAATGTACTATATCGAGTTCTAAGTAATCCACTGATATTCCGTAAAATTATGTACGATGCAATCTACGTAAAAAAAGGAAAAAAAAAAAAGGATAATTATTTATTGATCAACCTCAAACTTTATATTGAGAGTTAAATATTATCCTCCAATTATAATTAGATTTTGATGTTTTTGGTTTCTATTTATGGGTAGCAATAAGGGCCAAATAAATTCCCTTAAATAACTCAAAGAATAATACATTATTTTTATACCAAATTTCATATTTCAGATTTTAGTAGAATTAAATATATGTGATTAGATTTTGCTTTTAATAACCTAATTTCTGGACAACTATCAATGTCAGTCAAACTACCATGCCCTTAAAAAAATTCAAATAATAATATACTGATGTACATCAAATTTTATATTTAAAATCCTCCTTTAATCTTATTCTTTTCTTCAGATTTTGGTGGCTGCAGAACATAGGTTAAAAACTATGTATTATACCCTAAAGAATTCAAAGGGTAATTTACTTGACAATTTCATATTTATGATTGTAGTCTTCCTTGATTTTTGTGCTTATAGCATTGTTTAATAAGGTACTTTATAAAACAGGTTAAAAAACTGTGCTTTTAAATAACTCAAATATACTAATTTACATGAAATTTTAGGTACATTTTATTATATTTTGGTACATAAATGCTCTTACGACCACTTGCATACAGACCAAATTAAAATGCTTTTACAAGTAATTTCAAGCATAGTGCACTCAAATTTCATATTCAAGGATTTAATTTTAATGTCTAAATCTCATTAAATTTTGATATACTTTATTTTAAGGTCCACTTTCTTAAGGCTTCAGAAGTTTTGTAGCTCAACTAATAATGCTGTGATGTATATTATTTTTATTTATTTCAGGAAACATTTAAAGTGTGAATGGGTGATTAGTTTTTAGTTTATCTACTGTTAAAGAGTTACTTTGTTCAGAGCCAAAGCTTTCTGACTTAAAAACACATTTTATTTTCCAAAACTATTTACAGTTCCTGAGTATGAGGAAGTCTTGAAGTGGTTTCGTTATTAATTATTGAAATATGTAGACAATGCAATTGTGTCAGCTGCCAAATTATTTGCTATAACACTGCTACCACTTTCTGAATGAAAAGGTTGTATCCCTGGCTCCTTATGTAGGTATCCAATTCATGAAAATCAGGAGAATCTTATATTTAATAGCCTAAAAATATCAAGCATCAGTAACCTAAGATTAACAGTTGTTGCAATTTATTCACAACATCCAGCAGTCTCCTTACATAAGAGCCTAATTTTGAAATATTTTTCTAGCTCAAACTTAAGCAATGGCAACATACAATGGACAGTCTTGAAGATTACTTGGAGGGCTGTTAGCAATGTGTATTGAGCATCCCTGTGTTCCTTTTTCTTCCTTGGCTACACTGCATTGCCTTTTAAACGATGATTTCCAAATACATATTTTCCACTTGCTCCCATGATGTTCCTTCACTGACCCACACCACTTTAGTGGTGTCAATCAGAAGCACATTCAACAAGCTTTCAAGCGTGCATTCTGGAATTGCAGTGGTGCCACATGCTTGGCAGATAAAAAATAGTTGTCGTGACTTTCATAACGGCCCAAGTGTATATACAGATCAATTTCTATAAAAATCATAAAATAGCTAATAACTGATAGCCAAATTTATCATAAAAATATCTGCTTCTTGTGATTAATAATTGTGAAGCTATTGTGATCATAGATAGAGGGACATGCTAATTTCAAACTGAAATGCCATTTATGTTCAAGTTTCCCCCATTACATAACACAATAGTTTAAACATTAGACAAAATTATTATAATCCTGTGAGGCTTGCTTCCCATGAAAAATATAAGACATAATATATTTTTTAGAGTTAATATAGTAAAAAATTTAAATACTTACGGGAACGAAGGCTATATAAGGATGCACCTCATTGCATTCTGGTTTATTGCGGCACAAAAATGCAAATGCCGAGTAACCCTGTTTTATGAAAAAAAAAACTGAATTATCAAATCTGATATTATAATATTTTCAATTTTGGCTCTGCAAGAAAACCTTAAATATATTTTTAAGAGCTCTATTATATTATAAACAAGCAATCAGGATTCAGTTGTCATTCGGAAAGCAGCATCCTCATTCATGTCATTTGTTTAATATATTTAATATTTAAATCTAGGATTCAGCAAAGCTTTATTTTCTATGAAATTTAAGTAAAAAGTAAATTTAATCATATTCAACATGACTGTTAAATAAACTATCTTTACTTTAGAATTTAAAGTTTAAAGCTGATAGACTTAATTATACAAGATTATATTAATATTCACAAACTAAATTTTCACATGTGATGCTGATGTAGCTCCAAAGAGTCATTCACATTGGGGTTTGTTATTAATGACACACTTAAATTTAGTCTCTTATAGCCACTGTAGGTTTAATAATCAGAGATGATAAATTCCTAACTATGCAATATAAAATTCAGAGGAAATTTTAAATTTTCATGATAAATTGCCAATTCTAGAAATTTCATCAAAGAAAAAAAAGTTTATAGAAGTGTGCGAGACTGGGATTGAACAGATATGAGTTCAATGTCTCATTTTGTAATCAAATTATTAGTCTTTCCACCTTCATGTTGGCACAGTGATTTTTAGAAAATGTTTTGAAAATTGAAAACTTTTAAGTGTTACTTAAAAGCACGAATTGGTCATTTTTAATGATTTAAGAGGGCAACCCCCTACCTCAAATCTACCTCCTTGCTACAAATGTAAATGTTTTACAACTTTTCACCTCTCTAGCCCTTCAGAAGAGATTATCTCAGAAAATTTCATGAATCGCTTATTATTAAGTCCAAGTCCATTCCTTGTTACAATACTGAGGTTTCTATTCTTAATGCTCTTGAATATGACATTAAATGGTATGAAATGTTGTCATTATTGGTTATAATTCCTATATTGCTGTTATTGTTTTTAATTCATTGGTTGTTAAAGATGCAACATTAGCATTGTTAAACTTATTACTTTGAAAAATTTTTATGTTCTTATGCTGTTTAAAGTTTTACTTGGGACGTGTAGGTTCCGATTTTGTATTTTTATATTGTAATCTGATGATGGGAGATTATCCCGAAACATGTTATTTTTAAGCTTTTTTTGTTGGATTCCTTTTGTGTATATGGTCTATTTTTACTATTACTAAAATAATCCTTTTAATCCCTCCAAATTATCGAAAAATGATAAAAATAGGTGACCCCCGAAAACGGTGGGTGATGGTGGAAAACAGGAGTTATATTCGGATTCAGGAGGTCATTTTACATTAGAATCAACAGGAATGGTGTCAGGGTCAATTTTCATGCCGCCCAGTGTTCTCTACACATCATTAACTGACCCACTGTTTTAAAAAAATAATAAGAACTAAACTTGAACCCTCATAAATTGAAGGTGTATCATATATTTCCAAAATAATCTACAGCAGCAGATTTTATAGAAATAATTCAATTAACCGATTTAACAAGTGGGAATTTCAATATCTTACTTATTATCAAAAAATTAAAACATATTTGCAAAATCAAAAATGTCATTCATCATGCACTAACTACATAATTCTTCCTTTAAAGAACTCGTTTTTATCGTATCAAGGCTTGTCTAAAAGAAATTTAGTGAAATAGTTTTTGAATTATTTTTTATTAAACATCTGTGGCAACAATGACATGATAGAAGTTAGAGGTACTATAAAAGTGTGTAAATAAACAAACAAATTCTAAAAATTGTTTTTTATAACAAGTTTTAGGAAATTTCTAGAAAAAAAGTGCTTTTGCTTCAACTAGATAAATAATCTTTTAATTTACAGATGATTAGTTGTAATTGTAAAGTTAACCTTATAATTAATTGAAACAAATCTACTCACCACAAGTCCAATGAGTGAGAAAAGAATTGCAGTACATGCAAGATTCCGGGAAAATAAATTACTATGATTGTTGTCTTCTAGAAGACGATACTGCTTCAGTAAATAATATGCAAATGCAAATAACATTCCAGAAGCAGTACTCTAGAAACGGAGAAAAACAACAACATTTATACTTGCAAAATAATAACTACAATGTTTTGTTTTGTTTTTCTACATCTACGAATGCCACAATTTCTTTTAAGAAAAGAATCTTAAGAAACATCTTTACAGTCAAGACAGTTAAAAAGAAACAGTAATCAAAGTCTTGGGTCAAGAGATAGCAGAATGAATTTTAGTATGAAGTACAGTATTGTGTGAGATTTCTCTTCTCACACAAAGATCTGTTTAAATGTGACTAAACACAGTATTAAAACAACATAACATAAAAGTAGAAACAAATCTAATAAAAAAATTAACTTCTTAAACAGTTAAAATATCGAAGAAATAATGGAAAGTTGAAATGTGATTTATCAAATCCTATGCAAAAATTGTAAAAATAGTTATATTGGATATACCATTCGAAAATTGTCAAAAAGACGGTACAAACATATGTTTAATTATATTTGGTTTAACATTAATACGAAAGATCAGCCATGAAATTGATTATTTTGCAAAACGATGTGGACAAGGTATTCCAATATTGCTAATATTGTGGTTAATATTATTGCCAATATTTCAATATCCCAATATTGTCCTTGCTTATGATATTGATGTTGTTTTCTTTCATATATTTATCAGAAGCCAAGATAATGGATGAGAAAGAAAATCTGCTAACATTTTCTGAATTCTGCAAATATTTCCAAGTTTTCTATGCCCAAGAGAAGGCAACATATAACAGGATCAGGTACTATACCATCATAATATTAAGGAAGCACGACTGTGTAAGAACCTGATATCAGATTGAAAATTACTCAAATCATGGCTTCTGCAGTTTCTCAGGAGTGAGACTCTAAAGATGATACAGATTTATCAAGTAATGCAGAAAACCGTGAATTATGATGGTAGACAATGATTTCAATGAGTTCTTTAAGAACTTTTTAAGATACTTCAAGTTTAAATGTAGATGTATTTGAGGAGAGAATCTATGAACTAATTACAATAAGTAGAAATCAGGAAGTGGAGAACTATAAAATGGAGGAAAGAGATTGAGGTTTGTGAAATAAATTACAAAAAATGATGGCAAGATTTTAATAATTTTCTTAAAAGAGTGCTTTGGTCAGAATAGTATGAGGAAAGACAAATCACTGAGATGTATGAGAAAGTATATATCTTTTCAAATAAATTTAATTTATATATGTCCAAGATCTTTCTCTTTCTTTCTTTCTTTGTTTTTTTTTTTTTTTATTTACGTAAGCTAAATTGTTACAATAGATAATGATCAATTGATGAATGATGGAAGGAAAAAAGATAAAGAAAAATCGCAATTTATAATGGACAGCTCAAGGTAAACTCACCAATTCTAATAGTTTATCTCTCAGGAAAAAAAAAAATGGTACGAATAGTTAAAGCAATATTTTTCTGTGTGAAAAAGAAGAAATTCCTGAAAGTATTTGAAGCTTACTTTCCTTAATTTTTTTCCTTTTTTTAAAGTCATGAAAAGAGCTAAAAAAAGAGAAGCCTTCGTTTATTTTTTAAACTTGCCTAAAACAAACATTACAGATTTTCCACATTCTAAAAAAAAAAAAAAAATACATATACTTTTAGGTTGTCGACTTTCAATTAATTTTAATTATATTAAAGCACACACCGAATTAAGAGGGTTAACATGCATTGTTAAGACAGTAACAGAAATCTTCAGTTCTAATGTTTTTCTATGGGAATTTTCATAACCTTCAGGTGCTAATTTCTCAGCAAGGACCTTACATAAAAAAAATTTCATATACAAAAGTTATATCTTTTATTTGTAAATATGCATGCCAAATTTCAAGAAGATCCATTCCATGGTTTAAAAGAGGGGACAGATACAAAGACTGATTGATTTTATGAGCCTCATCACTTTCCTAGGCTACAAATGCAGGGCATGACCAACAATGAATCCCATATCCAGGACCTTCATCATAGAATGGGTAAAAGGCAACAGAGACAGCAGTCTGTCTTCTTGAAGACTGTAAAGTAAGCAAACCTATATGATGATATAACTATAGTAGGATTCACTTGAGAAAGACTGCCTTATTTGGCAAAATTTGATCACTTACATTCGCCTGAAATCATGACATCAACCACAGAAATGGAGTCTCTGCAATGGCGAATTACTGCCAGTACGCAAGAGAAGACAATTACAGTTAAACCCTATAATTTGGAATGTTTTTTAATATTTCAAGAGTCAAGAGTGATGAAATATGTATTTCTAAAGTGCTGGATAGAATGGCTACTGCAACAAATCCATCTGCTTAGACGATTAAGAAAATTGTCCGCAAAGAGTCTTTTCGCAGACCGCTCATCCACTCGCCACTTGAAGTGAATTCATGTAAAGCCAGTCGTGGATGGACGACTTTGACTTATCTGTTGTTAGAACCACTATCAGTGAAATTATTCGTGAGAATGAATACTCAACGCTTGATATCATTCATTCGAAGCTTCAGTCAAAGATTGAATTAAATGGAAGCAAAATATCTGCAACGTATTCTGCACATGAAACTGGAAAGGAATTAATATCAGGAAATAGATAGTCTAAGTTTAAAAGATCAGGTGTTGGGGAGAAATCATCAAAGATGGACCCATTCATTTCCCAGTATTTATTATTTAACTTATGAGAGCTTTTTTCATGCAAACTGAAGAGAAATAAAAATATCCAATATTTTAACAAAGAAAAAGAAATAATGCTCAATGCTTCTGAAAAACTGACTTAAGTTTCTATTAAGAAAATGTTAAGAAACAAAACTTTAATAAATTTGTAATTGGAAGAAAAAATAAAGTAAAAAAATGGAAGAAAAAATAAAGTAAAAAAATGGAAGAAAAAATAAAGTAAAAAAATGGAAGAAAAAATAATAAAAATGTAATTTGTAATAAATTTCAATAACCTTTTCCCTTTCAATAACCTTAGTATTTAGATTAGTAATAAAATTAAAATCTGATTGATATAATAAGCCAATACTTACATAGCGATCTATCTTCCATCTAAACCACCATTCCCATATGGAATCATCAGTTGTGACAAATAATGCCTTCCATGGCCTTGTCACAAATATTTTTTCAAAGAAAACCTGTAAAAAATTATAATTGAAATTATTTTTTAAAAAAATATTTAAATGCTGCAACATAGTTAATCAGTTTCAATTTAATTTTAAATCATTATGAAACATTAATCTTAAATTAAAAAAATAATGGTAATGATTTTTTAGAGGAACTTTGTAACTAAGCGTATAATCCTAATTCCTATCGTTCAGAGTTAATAATAAGATGCGATCATCTCTTGTGAACTATGGCAGGATTTGAGACAGTATAGGGTCAGGTCTTACATTTTACAAGCCATAGTATTAAACATCACTGCATAGCAATGTTATAGAATGCACAGGGGTGAAGGTGGGAAAATCTTCCTTCCTAAAAAGCTTTAACAGAAGCAACCATTCATAAGTTATACCAACAATTACATGAAACTGCAAAACATGAAGAAAAATGGAAGAGTAACTGGAACCACATAGGAACATGATATAACTTTGAAATGTAATTTAATAGTCCACTGTCACAACATGATATTATCAACTTCACAATTTTATTTTGTAACAAAGACAAAGCTGTAATGATATGAGGATGTTCATTTTAAGAGATGTCTGAAGCCTGCATTCAAGTTGAATGAATAGTTATACATAGTATATTTTTTCTTTATTAAAAACCCTATGAGCTGCTTTGAAATACAACTTAATTAACTTATCTTCAGATGGAAATTGTATTTTTAAAAGTGTATTGTAAAGTGATACTGATAAGTTAGCAAAAATACACTGAACCTTTATGAATTAGAAACCCCATATTCTTTGATTTGACATTATTTTACAGGAAACCAAAACATAAATTAAATTTTTATTTATTTATGCATTTATAGATTCTTACCTCTGACATGTAGAGGATAGTAACTATACTGAACAAGGCCACAAACTTCAGTACTATATAAAGGTACTGAAGAGGATTAGCTATAAATGAAGTAAAAAGTTGTTAAAAACAAGGAAAAAAACAGATCATTTCACATGCTGTATAAAAATACATTTATTGCAAGTTATAAAATATTTCATTTTATCAACTGTCAAAAAAAAGTCTGTTATTTTTATCGAAAAAAAAAAAACAAAACACATTTTTCCAGTGAATAACACATTTTTAATATACAGTAAGTCTACAGGTGTAATGATTGATGCACAGAGAGAATGTTTTACTTTAAATATCCTATAATACTGCTCAAAAATCAGATGCAATTCTGAGTTTTGAAATACTACTTTTTTGTCCATATTGTAATTAATGTAAACATCTGAGATCATCAGCAATGCAAACAATCGTTTTACAGTATACTCTGCCTCATTTCTATTTAATTTAATAAAAATAATCAAACACTTCAATGAAATAAATTGTATTAACAAATCTACAGCATCAAATCTACAAGAACACACAATTAATAACTTTTATTAAATATTTTATTTTGAGAGGCTGACAAATTTAATTATTTTCAGCTGTAATTTAATTAATAAATATGCGACTCACCTTCAGCTGTGGTACTGGTGACTTGTGGAATGGCTACCATAGTTGTATAAACAACCAAGAACCAGAATGACACCAGTGGAACAAAATAATAAAATTGATAAGGCCTATTCATACAGAGGCACAGAGCAACTACTAATAAATTAAGGCGAAATATAACCTAAGAAAAAAAATAAAAATAAAATAATTTTTCATTAGCAACAAAATTTGCATCTTAGATTTTCTGAAAACAAGTAGTAATAACAAAAAAAAAATACATTCAAACACAGAAGATCTACTCAGCAATATTGTTATAAAAAGATTTTTTTTTAATTTTTTTTTGTAGATTGATTCCAATGACACAACTCACCAGTCAAGATAAACATACAGAATTTGATGAAAGCAAGTACAAAGTAATTCCATTTATTCATAAAAGTATAAAACGTAGCATGAAATAATAAATCTCAAGTAACTTAATAGGAACTGTTCAATTTCTATTTCAACAATTTATAACAACATTTGGTGTGCCTTAAAATTATCTAATCCAGTATTGTCTGGGCCTTTTCCTCAGGTTTGGTTTGTTCAAAAAACGTCATAAAAAGAATTACAATGAACCATCACCAAAATATTACTTGCATCTTATGTGAACTAACAAATAACATAACAATTCTTATGAAATAAATAAACAAATATTATTTTAATGCCAGTATTTAATTCCTGTTATTTGGTAACAGAAAGGTATGTCAAGTATTAATCTATAGAAAAAAAAAAACTATAAATGTAGCATATTAATGTTATCTATAGCAAGCATGCTAGCATTAACGAATTCAACTAAGCCCTATTAATGTTATTTTAACCAAATAAATTATAAGTAAATGCCTATTCATTAAAAACCCCTTAGAAATAATTATCGAAGAATTATTTATAAGAAGTATCTTTGTTAGTGTAGGCCTTTATATTTAAATTTCTGTTAATATATTATCTGTCACTTACTTCTAACATTCTCCTAAGACTACAGTTGTCAGAACGATAGTACTGAGGGAAATGACGAAAGCGAGTCTGTAAGACAGATAAGACAAATAACAAATGCTGCAGAGAGATTAAGTGCAAAGATAAGTTTTTTTTTTTTTTTAGAAAATTAGTGTAAAAATAAAAAGAATGTTTACAATATGTCCTGGCTATTTTCCCCCCCTTCCAAGCTGTCACTAATCGCATAGTTCAACAGCATGATATCAGCACACAGCTATTTAGGTTACAAACATAAAAAAAAATGCAAAATAAAATTTCTTATAATTCAAAATATATATTTTTTATAAAATATGCTACCACTAGAAGGTTACAATATGAAATTAATAATGAAAAAAATTTAATTTCACAAAGAAAATTGGATTTGCATGCAATCTCTCTATGTTAGTATCATAGAATTCTAAGGACTACCATGCACAACTCAATATCAAACGGATGCCAGAACAATCAAACTATTGAAGGTTTATTGTATCTAATAATCCCTGACAGATCCTCTATTTTCAATTCTAATAATTATGGAGTAAATAAACAGATTTATAAATTACTGTAACAACTCTGAATCCTCTGATTAAGACAAGTGCATTGAGTTAATTAATAAATATAAAATGCATTAAACTAATGGTTTACTAAATTGGAAACCCTATTCCAAAGAAATGCTAATGTTGTTGTCTAGACAGGTTATCTAGGTTAAGATTATAAGATTATCTGGATTATAAGATTATCTAGGTTAAAATCAAATCATAGAATCATAATAAATTACTTAAAATGAAATCTGTAGGGTTTTTTTTTTTCTTTCTAAATTGTCAATTTTAATTAGTAAAAACTAAATGATTTGTTTGAGATTCAGTATAAATTAAAGTTTCCTTTGTAAGCAAAGACATGTTGAATTTTATTAGAAATCAATTGCACTGATTTCTCCTTTTGCAACTAAATATCAACTCAAATCATCCATTTAGTGGCTATTACTGCATGTCAATTAAGCAGTTACAAACCATAAAGCAATTCATTATCTGCTAAATCAACATAATAATACTAATAAACTTACAGAATTCCCTTTATTAAATCTTAATCTTCTTCATACAGCAATATTTCGAATGCCTAATTGGCCATTCTTTTACGAGCTTTTTTTATATTACAAAGGGAAAAAGAAATCTCCTTTCTTCCCTTTGTAATATAAAAAAAAGCTCGTAAAAGAATGGCCGATTACGCATTCAAAATATTGCTGTATGAAGAAGATTAAGATGTAATAAAGGAAATCGATTATCTGATTTCAGAACACAAATAGAAACTTTTTTTTTTTTTATTCTGCTCATTAAACTTCTGTATTTTACAGTATTTTATTTCTCAAATCTAAGATTTACCCATTGACTTAACTTATAAGTTTTAAAAATAAAATTTAATGGTGCGTTATTAATTTAGCCATTAAAAGAAATATTCACAACAATGAAAAATGAATGATGAATAAAATATTTTTTAAATTCATTGTGTTTTAATTAGTTATTTCATTTGATTAGCTTATTGCTGATAAGTTACACTTCTGTTTTTCTGCCACTCATTATAACTGAACAGAAAATATAAAGATCAGATATCCAAATTCTATCAAAACTGATCAGTTCACTACACGACAGAGGGAAATAAAATGATGGGGAGGAAATTTTATCTTTTAGATGTAGGGATGAAAGATATAATGATGAATCAGCAACTAGCTGCAGAATATCTCTTGAAATCTAGAATGTTAAAATTAGAAAGAAAGAAAGAAAGAAAGAAAGAAAGAAAGAAAGAAAGAAAGAAAGAAAGAAAGAAAGAAAGCAAACATCAGGAATCAGTGATGTCAAATGGCTTAAAATTCAGTAATTAATAGAACTGTGATAGTGGTTATCAGTCACAGATTGCACTTATGTAGGCATAACAAGTTGCTAGCATCAGAATAACAGGATTCAAGGACAGGCTGAACAGGAGTGGCATAAAATTAACACAAGTCTTATGTAAGAAATGTGAAGCAGGATAGGTTATCATTCTGTTTGTGAGAATAAATAGTGCAACAAAGAATGCTGCACCTTGTAATGGAAGAACATTCAGATGAAACATTACTCTAGTGATGGGGAGGAGTGCTTGAAAGCTGATGAAAGTTTCTCATCTTAAGTTACCCAACACAAAATGGATTATCGACGAATAGACATTGATGACTCACTGAAGAGTGGCATCCTTCTTGCAAAGAGTTTAAGGGTTAAGAACTTGATGAAAACTATGAAGTTTTCTTATTCTGAGTGAAAAAGAAGTTTCCAAGAAATGAGCACTAAGCATCCATATCTACAAAGGAATATGTTCTCGAGTGTATAAAGATGCCTAGAAGAGTGCTTTCGGTCTGGTGAGGGCATATTGAGATAGGTGAAGGTATTGGAATTATAGTATTATCATATGGGAACTCACTAGCCAATCAAGAATGTCCACAAGGATAACCAATTGAAGAGGTTTCCAAAATGCTAGAAGAAAAATTTAATCTCCATGAACGATTGATACAAAGAAAGAGAGAAAAAGTCATATTTTAAAATTCATGTAAGGCTGCAAATAAACTTAGAGACTAGCAAATGATTTGATAATGGACACTATCATTTAAGGTGACAAAGTGCAGCTTAAATAAAAGTTTTTTGGAATCCTTATAACTTGCTTAATAAGGAAATAAATATTTCAATTACAAGACAAACATTATTAAGAAGTGAAGAAACTACAAAATTTTGCAGGAGGTGATTGCAGCTGAATAGATATTAACATATAAAAAGGGGAAATATAGCAGATTGTGATAATAAAATAGATGATCTTAATATGCCATGAACACAGAAAATATGACGAGCCCAAGCAAAAAAGCTTTTAAGGATGGCTTGGTCTTGTCAGTAAAAGAAGTAATTAAACAGTATGACATCCATGGATATCAGAAATATCTTGAAGCAATGTAAGTGATGCATATTCATACATTGTAGGAAGATGTATGTCGGGAAACAGCCAAGTAATAATCTCTTAACTCACAAAATGGAATGACAATGAACCATCTTCAAACAAGAAAAACATGCTTGCTGAACTGAAGCATTTGTAAGATACTTTTATTGTTAATGCATTTATTATTTAACAAGGCTTGTATGCACTTTTGCCATCTGTTACCCATCAATGAAAGCAGAAATTTCTAACGGCACTAGCTAAATGCAGAAACACGAACATAGCATTAGAAGTGGAAGGTTTATGGAAAAATTAGTTATGAACTTAACTTTCATTCAATCTTGATGAAATCTGGGATTGGTCATTAAATTTCACTGATCTTGCTATACATTAAATTAATTAATCCACAGTGAGAGTCACAGTCTTTCAATTTATAGATAGACAAGACCAATAACAACAGGCAATTTTGAGTTATATCTTGAGGCAATGATTATGATAATTATTAGGAAGCTGGAGCAATAATTGTTTCAAGCATCTCTAATCAATGGCAGATAATTTCAGGAAGAAGATGTAAGAAATTTGAGAGAGCTAATGAAGTGATGTAGCTAGAGAAGCAAAAGTGAGTGACAGGATGTAAAGGTCAGATTTGAACCAGGAGATTCAGCAGTGTGAAAAACCAGTGACACTAAGAACATACTGAATAGAATATAATAGCATCATATGAAGGAAGTCCCACATAAAGACGCTAACATTAAAAAATGAAGGATCTTGATATCTAAACTTCAGGATCCCAGAATAAATATGTAATGTGTTACGTGACAATTGAGAGAGAAACAAATATGTAGAACAATAACAAGACAACTCCAAATAGAAATCAATGCTATGAAGCAAATTAAGTTAAATTATATACACTGCCTGCTCAATTGAAAGTGGACACCTATGGTATGAAACAGACACTTTATTTACAGCGTGTCTAATAGCGCATACTGTGGCCTTTTGTCCTAAGCACAGCATCCACACGCCATGGCATGCTCTCCACCAGTTTGTCATAGCAAGCAACTGGTATTTTTGCCCACTCCTCCTTCAAAGCCTGCCCAAGTTGGATGCGTGTTTGCGATTGCATCAGACTTGCAGAAATCCGGTGCTCCAATTCATCCCACAGATGTTCAATAGGGTTGAGGTCCGGACTCTGGGTGGGCCATTGAAGTTCCTGAACATTATTCTCCGGAAACCAGGCGCTGACAACACGGGCCTTAAGGCACAGCGCATTGTTGTGCTGGAACACAAATGGCCCTTCACCGAACTGCGACCACAACGTAGGAAGCATGGAATTGTCTAGAATGTCCAGATACTGTGTGGATGCCATGTTCCCCTCGATCCCAACCAACGATCATGTCCAAATCAGGAGAAACACAACCACACCATCACACCACCACCGCCAAACTTCACTGTTGGGATGATACACTCAGGTAGCAGCAGCTCCCCTGGTAAATGCAACTCCCAGGTGCGCCCATCCAATCGGTAGATCTAGTGTGAAGCAGTGTGAAGCGTGATTCATCGCTTCACATAATGTTCTTCCAACGGTGCATCGACCAAGACAGTCGCTCTTTACACCAGACCACAGGATGCTGGGCATTTACAGGGGTGATGTTAAGCTTGTGGGCAGCAGCCCGACCGGTGTACTCTAAGGCATGGAGCTCCCAATGAATCGTCACAGTACTGACATTTGTTCCCATTGCCTGCTGAAAGTCCTGCCACCATTGTTCCGCTAGAACAGCCCTGTTCTGCCATACCAACCACTTCAGGGCCCTCCAGTCTCCATCGGTCAGCATGTGGGCTCGGCCACCTCCTTGATGTCGTGTTTCCACTCCTTCATGTTTCACTTCGTGATAATAGCATCCACGGTCAACTTTGGCAGGTTCAATGTAGTTCCTATGGCTCGCACACTCTGGCCACTAATGTGGCAGCCAATGAGTACTCCATACTGAATATTGCTCAGATGCTTTGATGGTGGCATTTTACCTAGCACATGGTTAAGACACTAAATGACTCCAACTACACATGATCGTGTTGTTTAATAACGAATATATTCAAATTATTGCCCGAATTTGCTTGGGTTGTTCCACTACAGCAGGTGTCCACTTTCAATTGAGCAGTCAGTGTATGAAAAGGAATCGGAAAGCTGACTTGTTTACTGATGCTGAATTGCTAGTAGATGATTAACTGCATTAGGGAAACTGTGATTGATAGTTTTCTAGATTTTTGTAGCCTCTGAGTAAATTTAAATTTAAAATTTTTTTTGTAGCCTCTGAGTAAATTTAAATTTAAAATTTTTTTTGTATCCTCTGAGTAAATTTAAATGTAAAAATTGTCCTTTTTAAGCCAATTTTTAATACTAAAAGGATTTGCAGATTACTCCATTCTACGATTACACTTTCATACAATGAAATGATTTGAAGCAGTGATATGAATGACATTAAAAAATAATGATAGTCACTTATCACCAAGAATTGATAATAGAAATAAGATGCTTTCTTTTGAATACAAAAGGGAAGGACTATGGCATCGGATTATTGAAAATGTGGTTACACCTAATAAACTGCAACAGAAATTCATTCTCAGTAATTATTAGTACTGATATATTGTTATTTACAAAATATTAAAAAAAAAATGTTACACAAAGAGAAGAAGTTGAAAAGTGATCACCTGAGAATAAAGGATACATAACACAAAACTAACAATGCCAAAACAAAATAAGTTTTTTGATGTATAATCCACCAGAGAGAAACCACTTAGTCTGGAGCTACTATAGTCTTTTAGTAATAGTCAATCGACAGCTAATTTGAGATCAATGTTTTGACTGAAAAGCACAATATTCAGGAAGATTTCAGTTCTGAAACACTTTCAAATGAGACTGCAAATTGCAATGAATCTTTACAATTGAAACATGGATCTTTCAAATATCAACAAACATTTTAACATTTAACAAGTTCAACAGTAAAATATTATACATTTCTACAATCTTGAGATTTCAGGGACAAAAATTTATATGGATAATTGCCAGACTGTTTGAAACAAATTAAACTGCAGCAAAAAAAGAAAAAAAAAGAAAAGAAAAGTTGTCAATCACAATAATTTTTCCTAAATGGTAAATCTCTTGTGAGCATTCAGAATTTGAGTATCAGAGATTAACATCTACTATTTATGGTTTATAAAATGTACATATTCAACAGAATTGTTATATGCCATCATATCTTCAATGTCTTTTAAGGTACACAGAAAACGAAAATATGCAAGTCCCCATGTTAAAATTATTGAAGCTCAATATGAGAGAGGGAACCATTAAAGAAGAAATGAAGAAGAAAAAAAAAAGAAAGAAGAAAAAAAGCAAATCAATATTGAAGATAAAAGATGCTATCTTGAACTTTTTTTGAAGAACAGATGAATCACAAGCTCTCAAGCAAGAATGGAGTATAGTTTGGATTGAATACCGCTGAACTTGAATATTTTATGATGTTTAGGAATAACTAACTTCTATCTAAAAATACTATCTAAAGGGTAGAGTAAGAATGGCTGCTTTAGAAACTACTGCTTAGCCAGACGAAAGAGACTGGTCACGTGATTTACTGGTCGCTCCTACTTCTTTCTCGGCGTGAAAATAGGGGAGCACTCATTACAACTATGTTTCTCAAACGATTACAAAAATACTAAAAAATAATTAAACGTGACTGATATGATGATCCTGCAATCGAAAGAACTAATTTAAACAAGTACAAAAGGGAGAAGTGTATTCAAGCGTATTTTTCCGTCCCTCCAGAGTTTCCTTTCTCCCCTTGGGCGTGTTCCATTGTTTTGGCAGTGTGCCAAACCCAGTCTTTATCGTTTGGGCAAGCAGTACTGTAAAATAATGATGAGATTATGCTAAGAAATAATCTTGATGTTTCGATGTTTTCAATACAACATCAAACGATAATATATGGTATTACTGAGAAATATCATGAAAAACAGTGAAAAAAATGAAAGTTTATAAACACCAATTTGTGATGGTGACAGTAAGTAAATAAACCAGAAGCAATGTTGTAGATATTGAATCAATTTCTCAATATGAAGAAATCTCGGTAAATAAAAAAAAGGTATGTCAATAAATTAAAGGCTTTTGAAAAATCTGTTTCCTTCATAGATAGCATACAATGCCCAGCTAAACAAAGAGTAATGAACAACTTTTGAGCTTCTTTGAGCTTCTTCACAATAGAAGGATGGAAGTAAAAAGAAAACCTTACAGAAACTGACTGAAAAAAAAAAAAAAACTCAATAATATTCCATAAAAACCAAATATTTTCAAAAAATCAAATTTACAAATGCTAATAAATTAACTCCAAACTTATTTTGCAGACCAACACTGATGGGACATAACATTATGACCATTCATTTAACAGCAAATTGGGCCACCGTTACTTATGATAACACTTAACCTGAGTGGCACTGATTCCACTACACTGCAGACTATATAAAGAGGTCTGGTTCCTCACAGTGGAAAGTATATAGAATTTTATTGGTGAAGGGGAGGAGCAAACTTCTATCTAATCAGTTAATCAAAAAAAAAAAATCCTCACTCTAATTTCAATGACAATTAGATTCCACTGAAATTAAAAACAGACTGACATTTATATACTCACATTTTCAAAGCACATGAATGCATCACTAAATAATGTACAAATGTTTTTACATTAAAAAAAAAAATTAGAAATGATAGGATAGAAGCCTCTATTCGATATTCCTATTAAGAGTTTTGGTAAAGTTTTTTTTTAAATCGTCACTGAAAGAATCTTAATTAATCATATATAGACAAGCAACATTATCGTGAACACTTTAAATTGAAAAAGAAACCTCTGATTTCGAAATATCGTTTATTTTTGTGCATGACATTTTATGCTGAGGTAAAAGTGAGATTTAATTTAATTCACTGTTTCACTTATTACTAATGACTGAATAAGAAATGTTGAAATCTGAATTAAATACCCACCCACCCACCAAAAAAAAAAAAAAAGAAAAAGAAAAAGGAAATTCTGAAATTCCAGTTCATCTACAAAGGAAATGAACAGTTCCTTTTACAAATATTATAAAAAAAAATCAAATAATAAAAAAAAAAAATAATCCACATTTTCTGACTATTAACTTTTTTGTCTGTACAACAAAAACATTATTAAATGAAATTCATTCTAAATATACCCATATCTTTAAAAAAACTGAGTCTTTAGAATTTAAGATTTTATAAAATTACTGCTGAAAAATTAACAAGAAACTTGGAAAATCTGTTTGTTTTGATAGAGAGAAGGAATTTTGTTGAAAGTATGAGTTCATATGATCTCATTCCTTCCAAGTAAAGAAAGTTGAAAAAAGAATTGCTTAACACTTAAAGGAATGATTACTAAACAAGTAAACTTCTGCCCAGTGACAACAGTATTCATTACAGAATAACATTTCTTTTTTGAAATGTTATACATATTGGTAAAAAACATGATCGAGAAACTAGCAAATACTACTATTAAGATTCCAGAAACAACAGAAATAACTGAAACACTAACAAAGCACAAAAAGACAGAAAATTAGATATTGCAGTTTATTAAGAAAGGCACATTACGGAGCAGGCCTAAAACTGCAGCAAACTGCAAAGATCACTATGAATGAAAATTAGATTACCTATGAAAATTTGATTTTGTGATCTCCAAAATGAATACATATTATATTGACTTCGTAGGGATTAATTTAATAACAGGGACTTCTAGTTTCAAACTATACTTTAAATGTCTCAAAATTTCTTTCCTTCTTGTTAAAGATTACATTTTTATTCTGATCATGATTTTATTGTAAACAGTGATTTTATTTATTCTTTTTTTCAACTAACTAGTAAATCATATCACCAAGACAAAAAAATTAAAGTATCTGCTATCAAGTTTTACTGTAATCTTAAAAAAAAAAGTTCTTGTGCAATAGGAAATTTAATTAACAAAAATAATATACATACCTGAAAAAGACGCACAAGCCCATAATCACCTTTGTGCCAAAAATAGGTGAAATGGCCATAACCCGTAAGAAATAAGTACGCTGTGACAAGCACACGAACATGCATATATATTGGTAAAATCTGCAATTAAAAAAAAATTGGATTTCAAAATTTTTGACAACAATTTTAAGTTACTCAAAAAAAAAAAACAACAGGTTAACCATATGCCTTTTAATTGCAAAATTTAAAAAGATGGTCTATTTAAATAAAATGAAATAAATGAATTTAGTTAATTAATTAATTAATAAGAGAAAATTGGGGAACCAGTAAAATTTAAAAACATCAAGCTAAACATCTGAAGATAGCAAATATAATATAAAATAATATCTAGCAATAACATACAGCAATATGCAAAATAAAAAGGATAAAATAACAAGTATTATTTCAGCGATCTTACAACTGACTTTGGTAAACCAATGCTGAATTATGTAACTTCTATTTACAGGGTGGCTGAAAAGTATAGGACGCCACGTTTTTATGTGTAAACTTAAAGATAGGGAACAGATTAACAAATCAACTTTATTTAGAGATGAAATTTAGCTATGTGATCACTTAGGACAGAAGGTGCTCGAAGTTTGATCCTTTTGCTTTGACACAGGTCTTCAGACGTCCGACGACAGAATCAACTGTGCGCCACAGTTAGTCGACATCGATATCATCCCACGCCATCTGAAGCGCCAACTTCAGAGCATCCACCGAGCTGTAGGAGTGTCCTGATATCTTGCTCTCCAAAAGTCCCCACACAGAGAAGTCCATCGGGTTGAGGTCCGGCAAGGAAGAAGGCCACAAATCCTTGTCCCAGTATCCGGGGAAGTGCATGTCAAGAACGGCTTTGGTCGATTTGGAGCCATGGGACGGAGCCTAATCTTGTTGGAGGACAAACGGTCTCTGAGCAAAGTGCTTAGTGACCCAGGGCAGTCCCCACCTTTTGGTAGACCTCCACCTTTTGGTAGATCTCCAAGTTGATTTTCACATATCTGTCAATGAAAACCAACGGAGTTTTATCTTCTGATGCCACCCCGGCCCAAACCATGACACTTTGGGGAAAGAGTCTGAGCCAGACGACGTTTCGGGGACTTGCTGTCAGCTTTTAACTAGAACTCTCTCTGGTTTTGATGGTTGGGAAGAGGTTCAACTGTGAAAATCTTCTCGTCAGTCCAGATCACATCAGAGATGCGGCACACATTGAGCTCGCTCAGAAGCTTTTTGGATTTTATCTGTCGATTTTGTTTGGATTGCCCCAAGAAAAACCGGCCTCGACAGAGTCGGTAACTCTTCAGCTTGAACTCGCTCTTCACGATCTTCTGGGTGGATTGACGGCAGATCATGAGGTCAGAAGCGATGCGATTGATCCTCTTCTTAATTATTGCACGAATCCTCGGAGTATTCGCAATTCTTGGCTATCCACTCTTCGGCATCTCAGAGATGTGTCCTCGAGCTTTGAGAGCAGCGGAGATGATCCGGACCGTAGAAGAGGGAATCCCGAGCTAATTCGCGATGTCACAAATCCGGACTTCGTCCTTCAGCAGCTTCTTGATAATGGGGCGATGCGATGAAGCCTTCATAGCGAGAGTTCCGATGAACATTGGATCAAATGACTCATGCGGCTTCTTATATAGCTTCCGGACTTTCGAAAAGTTTTGCAACATTTCGAAAATACCCCATGGCACAGTGCCAGCAAATGCTCAACGCCATGTCCTATACTTTTCAGCCACCCTGTATATATAACATGGTAGATCAGTCAAAGACTTCCTTATGTTAAGCTAATCCATTTTAATGTATGATTTATTCCAAAATATTCTTTTATTTGTCTGCTTCATTTATCTTTACAATGTGCGGCAATTAAAATCAGCTTTGCCAATGCATGCCTTTATTTGTAAGGCAAGAACTTAAACATTATAGTTCTTCATTTGAAAAGTCACAATTATGAATAGGAGTACTGGTGTTCAGCAAGTCTAATAAAAAGAAAATTACTTTTAGTTCAAAGCACTGACTGCTGAGTCATTCAGAAAGAGCAAAGACAGAAATTATATTTGTATTTGAAACTACAATTCATCATTATAATCCAAAATGGTTAAAATAAAGTATCTCACAGAACAATAACACAGGGTGAAGTAAAATTGTTCATGATAAAAACATATTAAGCCTAGGTGTAACAATATTTGTGTGTCAACTGGATGGCTGCCATCTTGGATTAAACTCAAAAAATTTTAAATGGGATTGGGGGTCATACAATACTTCAAAAATTAAGCTAGAATTTTTACGAGAAATGAAATGGTGATTTTTTTTTTTTTATTCAACCTAACTTTAACTGTTAAAAGTTATGCAGGAATGAATCTACCCAATTTCTCCTCTTCCAGTTGTGAGAAAGCAAAGTTGAAATGCCTCTTAACACGTGAAAAATGAATCTTGATGTCTGGGGAGAGAAGTTCACGTGACATTGCAAATGATTTTAATCAACGACATTCCCATAAAGATACATCACATGTGGCATTGCAAATTCTAATCTAATTTGATGTATTGCATGACATCATTCTCATTAAAAAATTTTGAGTTGAATCCAAGTTGCAGCAGTCCAGTTGATGCACCAACATGATTCTCTCTAGGCCTAAGATGTTTCTAACATGAACAATTCTACCCAGAGGAACTCCTTTCCATTTTATAGAGGGTTTTAAGTGGCTTTTTTGCCTTTACACTGTACAGTAATTTGTGCAGAGAATCTATAAGAAGTGAGCAAAAAGAATGAAGGAAACTATAAGTGAAATAATTTGTTATCTTAATTTAAGAAAAATTCTGGCCTAGTTTGATGAAAAGTAATCATAGGAATAAAAAATAGCAAGTCAAAGAGTTAAACTGCTCATTGTTGGAAGTCTACAGACAAATAAAAGTTCAACCTTATAATTGGAGCTAAAGACGTTTAAAAAGATTTTTAAATGGAAATAGAAAAAAGAAATGATTTGAACTGCAGGTTAAACCACAATGGATCTTCGTATGGTCCAAGCAAAGGCTGTAAGTCAAACTTAACTGGAAGCTTAAATTGAGCATTCCTAAGAAATTTACTACTACTACTACTAGTAGAAAAAAAGGAAGGAAAAAAGAATAAGAAAAAGGAGGAAGAGTTTGAAATGGAAGGACATTATTATGTTTATAAAAACAGCTTCTACCAGAGTGTAGCCTCATAAACAAACACTTGGGTAGACTGAAACCAGAAACATTGAACGATATCAAGAGAACTTCCACTTGTTTAATCACGGACAATAACAATTACCAATTATACTTTCCTAATCGGCATAATAAAGTACAAATCCTGCAAACATTAATATTAATTATGATAAAAAAAAATAGGCCATTTTTAAAAAATCAGTGATGACAATCCTTTACGTGATACAACTTTTGTATGAGGGTGTTATTTTCTAGATAAGCATCCATAGTTTAATTTCAAGTTGGAGTGGATCTACACACACATTAGCTAAAAAGTTACAAACCTTGAGGGCCATGAATGGCAGCACATATTTGCTGTGGCATTGGCCTTCTCTCATTTAATAAGTGAGCCACGAGTAAGAGGCCTGTGTTTATGACTCGATATGGAAATTGGCAATATGGCAGTGTAAATGACTATGATTCACCCAGTTCATTCATTTTAACTTCAACGATACAAATAAAATCAAATTAAACTTCCATATTTCTAAAAAAATAGCTGGAAGGATTATTTGTTCCTGCTGATAAAGCTTTTACGCCTCAACATCTCTCCATCCTTTTACACTGTCCATTTATTTATGAATATCAGTTTATTTGCTATCTGTGTCCACCATTTTCCTTGCTGCTTTCTAGCATTTGAAACAGTGAAATTTTTCACTTAGCTTGCTAGGACGGTGCTGAAAGTGACGGTTCATTCTGTTTGAATATGGATTTCTGGCTATTGTCAGCACTTTATTTTGTAGAATTATTGAAGACACAGATTGATTCTAAGAGATATTGGAGATCATTTAGGTCTAAAAGTACACATTATTGCAGCAAATATCATGCAAACCTATAATCACTGATGGAAGCAGATTTCACACTTTTCAGTGCTTTGCAGTCTATCCCATACATACTCATGCTATCCAAACTCTCCATCTTCCATTGGTACAAAATAATGGTAATGAAACTCATCGGATCACTTTACTTTCTTCTACTACTTTAATGTCCAATTAAAAAGTTCTCAGCAATATTGTAAGTATATTAGTCAGTTAGCTCACAGTTCGCATATGCTTTAGAAGTATCTTTCTTTTCTATGCAAAGCAGAGAATTTTTGGAAAAAATTTTTTTTTTTTTTAGTCAAGATTTACAAATGTTTTTATAAAATCTTGAAAACTAGGAATGTGAAAGAAAGGATTTTTTTTTTTTTTTTTTTTTTTTTTAAGAATTCGAAATTACAATCACTAAAACATACCTGACTGGCACCTGTCATATGGTATATGAGGATAACTAACTGCATCCATCCCTTCCATTCATTTGTTTGATCTCTATGAAGAACTTTAGTCTGAAATAAGATAAATCAAAGTGAAAAAAATAATATTTTGTTTTAAAATGTAACTTATTATAGTCTATTCAATAAATAAATAAATAAATAAATAAATAAACAGGGTGCTCAAACAAAAAAATGGACAAATCGTGAAAATTTAAAAAAAAAAAAAAAAAAACTGGGAATAAACAATCTTTCTCTGAAAATCTTCTTCCTTTGATGACCTTATTAAAATATATGAAAATTAAAAGAAACAGAAACATTAGGAGAGATCAGGACAATAGGAAAGACTTTCCAGGTCTTATTAGCAATACATACTCAATGTTGTTACTGTTATCTGGGGCAATGTCAAGCAGTAAAATAAACTTTCCTGGCAAACCATATGATCTAGCTTAAGTGACACAATGTATTGTAATAAGACTGCAAGTAAACGTTATCCCCATTATCCAAGAGGTCAAATGTTAACAGCAAAAGTAAAATATCCACTTTGCTATTTCTGTATATGGCTCTGATCATGCATTCCTCATTGGTGAAAAAGATGGATGTTTTTGGTGCTTGTTCATTTGCATTGTATCTGGGCTAAAATACTTATTACTCCTCACTTGAAAAAAATCAAAATGAAAAACACCATCTTCCTGTTCATATCTGATGATTGTTGTACAAATAAACTCCTTACTAATAACTTTGACAAAATAAAAGCAAAAACAAGCAACAAACAAACAAAAAAAAGTGTTTCAGACTAAGCTTTAAATACTTTATTAAGTTTGCTACTCTTTATGTGATTCAGTATGCTTAAATCTATACACTGTGGCAGTAATTAGTGAATTATTGAACAAGAAAGAATTAAAAGGTAAGTAATACCCATACAAGGGCAGACAGTGACAATCAAGTCAATCTTCTTAAGATACTGGCAGTAAAGCAGTGCCAAATGGAAGTTAGTCAAAGAAGTTCAGTACTTACAGATATCCAAAGTTAAACCATTTGTGTGTTAGAAGATTGGAGAGAAGTTGATGACAAAATGTGATTGCTCTAATCAAATGCACCACAGAATTGAAAAAAGCCTAAGATAACAAGAGTTCAAATGCCAGAAAAGAACTGAATAATAATTATTTGAGAGGATGGTTCAAACGTCTATGTGAAGATATCACATTAGACTTTTACAGGAAGATGGAATACATAAGGTATGTATGAAAAGCTACAATAATTATAGGGTGGTATCTAACAATTCTGCAAACAGTGATGAGGCAACAATTCCACCTGGCTGGATTTGAACGAGTCCAAGGTAATTCAAATCTTTTCAATACACTGACTTCAAAGCAGCAGTCTTCACTTACGTGACAGCACATTTTGGTCACTATAAAGACTGGCACAATATGTTGAGGCAGATAGAAACTGATTCATAACTGCAATTAAAGGGATGAGAATCATACTAGGTCAAGTTTGATAAAATGACACCAATACACATAATTAAGTTAAAAATATGCATATATACAATTAAAAACAACCGGTTTCACTAGAGAATCATCTAGCATCCTCAGATGATGGTATCAAAATGGTCCTTGAATTTAAAGCCTCAAGAATAAGACCGCATTAACATAAAGACAAATGACGTTGCCATAAGACTTCAGGAAAGCACAGTTCAATATCAATAAACGGGAGGTGTGGTATAATCATTAGTTACACTCTGCCAAGCAGTTACAATTGAGGTTGAGTTATCTATTGAACTTTGTGACAGCACCACACAGGAACACAAAGTATTGTGTTAACTTTGTATACAACAGCAAGGATACATGTAATAGGGGAAAGTTTTGAAAGGAATGTTAATCACTAAAAAAAAATAAGAACATTTGCAAATGAAAATGTTCATATATGCCTTCAGCTGTAAGATTTATGTTATTAGAATGTATTTGCATAGGGCATTTCGGCTGTGCTCAAATGAAGAATCACTCCAACAGGAAATAGGTAATATTATTGATATAATGCTTCAGAATGATTTTCCGTTTAGTTTCATCAATTGGCATATTAGGAAAACATTAAATGAAGGAGGGCAGTGTTGCTGAAGTAAATGATAAAAAGAACAGGGTCTATGGATACATCACTTTGCCTTAACATGAAACATTGCACCCTATTCTGGTTAAAATATTAAGAGACCTTGATCTGCGTGTAGCGGCTAAGTCAATAAGTACATTAAATAGCTTTTTTAGGAATGTCAACAAAAAGAATGTTATGGATATGCATAATGTAGCCTACGGTTTGCAATGTGTAAATAATCGATGTACCTACATTGGTGAAACACGCTGACCTCTCATTAAGTGCATCAAAGAGCACGCTAGAGAAATCTCCAAAAGGGACACAAACTATTTGACTGCAGTACACGTTAGTGCAACAGGACTTAGTATTGATTTTGAAAATCCTGTTATATAATGGCCCAAGCAGCAAACTCTTTTACCAGAAAATGTAAGAAGTTCTTATGTATTATTGTACACCCAGGATGTTACAATGATACACTCTCTGTGCAAGCAATTGCGCAATATGGAATTAAGAAGCCTAATGATAAGAAGAAAAGGAATTCATTGCCATAACTGATGAAAGTAGAACAATTGTTTTTGTTTTTTTTTAATTTTTTATTATTTTGGGTTTTTTTTTTCCTTGCTAGAAATGTTCTTTATTGATTATTTAATGGCTACTATTTTCTTTATAAAAAGATTCTCATTACATTTTTTATTTTTATTTTCATTTCATTTATTATTATTTTTTAGTTTTTTATTATTTCTTAATTT
>JAFIDM010009631.1:194658706-194671014 GCA_023159025.1 Thereuonema tuberculata
CCCATTACACGTATCCTTGCTGTTGTATACAAAGTTAACACAATACTTTATGTTCCTATGTGGTGCTGTCACAAAGTTCAATAGATAACTCTCATCCTCAATTGTAACTGCTTGGCAGAGTGTAACTAATGATTATATCCCCGTTTATTGATATTGAACTGTGCTTTCCTGAAGTCTTATGGGATTGGCAGCAATGTCATTTGTCTTTATGTTAATGCAGTCTTATTCTTGAGGCTTTAAATTCAAGGACCATTTTGATACCATCACCTGATTCACTAGTGAAACTGGTAGTTTTTAATTGTATATTAAAAAGTTCTCAGCAATATTGTAAATATATTAGTCAGTTAGCTCACAGTTCGCATATGCTTTAGAAGTATCTTTCTTTTCAATGCAAAGCAGAGAATTTTTGGGAAAAACAATTTTTTTTTAGTCAAGAGTTTCAAATGCATTAAAAATATCTTGAAAACTAGGAATGTGAAAGAAAGGACTTTTTTTTTTTTTTAAGAATTCGAAATTACAATCACTATAACATACCTGACTGGCATTTAATTGTTTATATGTTTGTTTTTAACTTAATTATGTGTGGTGGCATCATTTTATCAAACATAACTAATTCTACACTTGTTAATAAATTTTTAGTATATACTAGGCCATCTCCATCCACAACAAAAAAGTAGCTGATGCCATCTACAGGTATAGTTTATAGCTGTGCGTAATATATTGAAGTGGCCCATCTCCATGATTTTTCATTTATGAGTTAAAGATCATCTATATCACGTAATGCTAAAATATTATTCAATAAATTATGTGCTTAAATAAACTTTAATCTTATTTTTCTCCATTTTTAAAAAATGGCACATGGCCCACTATGGTTATCAGCCCTTCAATTTATATTTTATTTCAGGAGATTTCTAATATATTTTATTTTATGATATATTGATAAAATTATAGTTATATTTTAATTAGTCATATTTTGGGACATACAAAAACTGTTCATATGACAATTTTAATCAAATCAAAATAAGGGACTATGACTTTTATGACTGGCTCACAATGTGCATTCTGGCTCCATTTATATTTTAGTTAAGAATAATCTGCCAAAGAGTTAACAGGAAAGAATTTGTGGTTAAAATAAATATGTGTTAAACTCACTTGGGAGCTATCTTCTGTAAAAAAAATTCCTAATGCAAATACATATGCAAATGGAAGGAAGAAGTTAAGATGGGTGTAATATTTATTCTCCTTCATAAAGAAATTTGTCCTGAAAAATGAAAATTAAACAAAAAAAAAAAAAAAACATTAGTTGCATTTAAAACACAAAATCACATTTTTTAAAAATAAAATAAACAAAAACATGCTCATCCATAAAAAAAAAAACAAGAAAGAAAAAATATTAACTTTATTACTAAGCATTAATTTAATTAGTAAAATATTAATAAAAAATTCTATAAATTAGCATATAAATTTTATATTTTTAACTATAAATGCATGGGATAGGCAGGAATAAATGTCATAAGAACAGGTCCAACTGGTGGCAAAGGGATATTAGATGATGATGCTGATGGACAAATAAAAGGTGCAACCTTTTATAATGTAATAATTCCAATGATTCCTAAATATTTCTCAATCATGGGCATCACAAAGGATAGTGGACCTTACAAAAGGAATTGTGGTGTAGATTGCTTCCTTGTAGTATCTTCTGATACTGCAAGATAGTCTTACTGTACAAGGCTAAATGATCTACTTCGTCACCTTTTCTTGCAGCCCTCAGCCCTTGTCTACAACATGCTTTTTATTAGAAAAGGCAGTTTTTGCAGCCATTACAAAACCATCTTTAAGCTTTTATGCTGGAATGCTGGTGGCCTTACTACTAACATCTATTATTTTTAAACATAATTGTGATACTTTTTATACTAGTTTACTGCATCTGATGGCATGCATTTTTATCAAGTTCTTAGTTTTAATACATTTGTCCTGAATCATTCAACACACCATGTTCGAGTTGGTCTTTGTGTATAATCCTCCTAAAAATAAACCAGATTTTCAGTGCTTAATTTCTGATATTAACAAACAAACGATTATAATAGGCAATTTTAATGCACATTCTACAAGATGCAGCTATACTGATAGAAATGCTATTGGTATTCTGGTTAAGGAATTGTCTTGAATTCATTGAAAATGAGGGAAGTAACCCCAATTTTTTTTCTTTTAGTGGTAAGAGCTCTAATCTCTTTCTTGCCCACATTAATCTAGTGAACCTGAAACATTATCTTCTCCATATACCCTGAGGAGCAGAACATAAAATTTTTGTGAAGAAAAAAAAGAGGCAACCAGAAATGCCAAACTGATTATGGCTTACTGAGATGGAATCTTAAGAAAACGATTGGAAGAGATTTACTAGTTTGATTGACAAACATATAACTGATGACATAATTTTGTAATAACATTAACAAATCCTATGAGAATATTAAGGAATGTACACTTAAATGCTGTTACTAGAGTATTCTAAGAGGACAAAGAAGATATACACCTTTCTGAAATGAAAACCTTCAGCTCTTAGAGCAAAGAGATGCGGCCGGAATTATTGCAGAGAATTCAGGTCTTATGCAGGACTGTATCACCCTCTGACAATATAAAGGCTAACTTAAAAGAGAAATTATCTGATCTAAATGTGCAGCATTTACATCATTTATGAAAAGACTTGATTTTCTCAAGGATGAATTCACATACACTCCTATCTAGTTTAAATCAAGAGTCCTCTAGTGGTCACTGTCCCATACTTATTTGAAATAAAGAACTTACATCTAACACCAAGACTGTTAAAGCATTTCAGAAATTCTTTATTAAGATCAGTAATTCCATCCTAAAAGATGACTTATTCCGTCTACTGATGTTAATCCTCAGAATTCTGATCCTGAACTGTTTGATCATTTTCTCCAAACTCAAAGCTGCACCGAAAGTTACTCCTTCAAGATAGTCTGATGGTCCTGATGGTTTTCTACCAGAATTCCTAAAATATATTGGCCAAAAGGCTAAGTCTGTTATTCTTAAATTTATTAATTTGGTTTGGAAAAATTACATACCCTGTGAATGGAGGAAAGCTGAAATGATTCCAATTATTTTTATTTCGAGAGGACAGAGAAGAAGATATACTTCTTTCTGAAATGTAGACCTTCAGCTCTTGAAGGAGCAAACAGGAAAAAAAAAAAAAAAAAAGGAAAACTGGAGAATCAATTTGATAGCTACCAACTCATATCACTTACTAGTGTTAATTAATGAAAAGAATGGTCACTAAAAGATTCATCTTGTTTCTTAGACCAGTCTAAACTCTGATTCCCAAGCTGGTTTTAGGAGACATGGAAATATTATGGATCACATTGTTAGACTCACACAGGAAATAAAGGACAGCTTTAATTGCAGAGAAAGTACACTTGCTGTTTTTGCTGATTTTAAAGCAGCTTTTGCAGTATGGAAGGCTGCATTATTAAATAAACTTTGATCTCTTGCAACAAAGGGAAATCTGATGACATGGTTATTGTCCTTTTTATCTCAAGGATTTATCACAGTTAAAAAAATAATACAATTTACTGGTTTCTCACAGACGAGGCAACTCTGAAATTGAAATATTCTGGTTTCAATTTTTGGTCACTGAAGAACATCCACAATATGCTGCAATTTTTTTCCCTCACTGATCAATTCATGTTTGGAACTGTATGTGTATGAATATATATAGGGTGGCCCATCGAAAATGAAACAGTCATGTTTAGTGTCACTTCCCCACATTGTTTTGGGAGTTGCTCGGACATGTCAATTTTATTTTCAAGGGGATCAATGGTTGTGGGTATTTTTAATTGCAGCATTTTATTTCCTAAGTGGAGGCTTACGCTATTCCTAAATTTTAAATGGAAAGGGTGATCAAATAATACATCATTCAAAAGCTCGCAAAATTTCATGTTGAAATGTATTTTCATTTTCACAGTGGATGCAATAGTGATCAAGAAATTGTGTACACAAAACAAAATAGTAAAGTCACTTTATGTGTCATTTTATTAAATGTTGGAAATGCTGACAACCAGCTTCCATACAAAAATAAAGATTTTGTTCAAAATGTTGTTGCACATTCTGAAGCACTTCTGTACTAATATGAAGGCATTCAGTGACAATACATTGCCTTAAATCTTCTAGATATGCTGGTTGTATTGCATAAATTTTACTTTTTAAGTGACTCCATAAAAAAAAAAAAAATCGATAATATCAGTTAACAATGGATCAATAGTGTCTTCTGACAAATGTAAATACATCTCTCCAGTCAAATTACCAGGTAAGAATAAATGATCACCAAAAATGCCAACCAGAACATTTAATTTTTGTGGATGTTGAGTATAGACTTCGTGAAATATCCTAGGATGAGAATCTGACCAACAGTGGCAATTATGATGATACCATGAAAGAAAGTACATTCATCAGAAAAACAAACTTTAAAACAGAAATGATGAGAATTAATTGCTCGTTCATTCACTCTCACAAAATTAAACATGGCAGTCAAAATAGTCTTCACTGAATTCCTGTTCCAACTGAATTTTGTAGGGATGAAATTTGTGTTAATGTAGAATTCATTGAATACTACTTCAGTTAATACCAGACATAGCAGCCAAATGTCTAGTACTTACCATATGATCAACTTGAACGTGACACAAAACCACCACTTTAACAGCTTCAGTTCTTACTGTATTTGCAGCATTTCACTTATTGCCAACAGAACAGCCTCCCTAAATTTTGCCACTAACTCCAAAACATACTTTTGATTAACTTGCCTATTTCCATGTTGTTGGTTGAACAAAATGGACTATTCGACTGGCACATTTCTGGTTTCCAAAGAACATTGCAACCATTTCTACCCTTTCTGCAATCGAGTTAACCATAATTTTACATGTACAAATCAAATATTTGCTACACAATAAAATATGTTAACAACTTGTCACTGAATTGCACTCAAGGTACTGTAATAGTCTTTCTTTAATGCAGTAATATCAACAAACAGGTCTGCCTTAACAATACTGAATTCCCATGAATGCCATCACAGCACTCTTCACTGCTGTAGAATTTGTGACAATGGTTTGCAGAACATCTTAATTATTGTAGGGAAGACACTGATTTTACTTTCCACAATTAATTCACTTACCGTATATGCTCCAATACACGCCAAGCCTCTTATTGTCGCCGGTCTCTAATAAGTGCCGGGCTGCAGAGGGGATACGGCCAAATAGGAGCCGGTCTCTAATAGTAGCCGGGTATTTGATATTTGCCTACCGGTACTAGTATAAGCGTCCGTATCTCTGTAGTCGTGCGTAATACCTTATGTACATTGCTTTACAAAATGCCGCCGAAACAGTCATTTGACATTGCCTTTAAGATTCGCGCGGTGAAATACGCGAAAGAAAATTCCGGTGAGGCGGCCGTCCGTCATTGCGGATTCTGACGACGAATAGCAGCAAAAGGTACAGAAAAACATCGCCATTTATCTTTAACAGTCTTATGTAGCAGGTGAAATTCAAATAAAGTAGCTGTTTGTAATATTAGCCGATATTTATGAGTAACAATATTGCATTCTGAAGGTTTTTGTTAATAATGGCCGGCCTCTAATAGCAGCCGGTCTCTATTAAGCGCCGGGAGCCGAGGTTAGTTTTGCAAATAAACGCCGGGGGCCTCTATTGGAGCATGTACGGTATACATAATTACGTAATTAGTGACATTCCTACATTCCATCCACAATATCTCACAGCAATATCTCAGCAACTATTTGTCCAAATTTCAAATGACAACTGCCTTTCAACATGAAATTTCGCGAGCTTTTCAATGATGTATTACTTGACCACCCTTTCCATTTACAATTTTAAGGATACCATACACTCTGCTTAGAAAATGAACTGACACAATTAAAAATACCCTCAACAATTGATAACCTTAAAAATATAATTGACATGTCCGAGTGATTTCCAAAATGACACCAAACATAGCTGTTTTGTTTTTGGTGGGCCAAAAACACACAGATATATACACACAGATATGCCATTACTAACTCTGAAGCAAGATTTTCTTCATAAAAGAGAAATTTCTAAGCTTATTATGCAAAAAATTAAATAATTTAACACTGCTTGACAAATGCTAGGAAACAGCAAGATTCTTTAGCATACTAGCCCAAGCACATCTTTGGAAAATCAGGAAATAAAATAGTATAATGCTGGCAAGAATTGACATATAAATTATGGAACTGTTCTACTCAAACATCTAGTTACTATCAGTATAGTTAACTTTAACTAAAAGTACTTTTGCCTAAAGGTAACAAGCCACCTAATGATCCATCGTCCTATCGGCCAATTTGCCTGTTGGATACGGCAGGTAAGGTATTGGAGAGGATTATTTACAATCGACTGGAGGCATTCAGTGAAGGAGCGCATGGTCTCTCTGAAAACCAGTACAGTTTCAGGAAATCAAGATCTACAATGTGAGATCCCCGTCCTTAAAAAAAAAAAAAAAAACAACCAGAAAAAGAAAAAAAAAAACCTAACAGTATAGTTGGACCAACATAGATATGTACCTATGTGCCCTATATCTCTCAAATGAAGACAAGACAGATTCAAGAAGATCTTGGACCACCTCAGGAACTATGCCTTGCTCTCAATGAGGGCTGCTCAGAAATTGAGTAGGGATTGTCTCTCATCTTCTGAAGATCAGCTCTCATCACAAGACGAGACGGTCTTCTCTATAAAACATGTAACAACAGTAAGAAGTTATGCATATTTTATAAGGTTCAAATCCAAGGAGTCCCATGACCATTTCAAACACTGGACATTCTTAGTTTCTAATATCACACTACATGAGATGTATACCGAATGAATAGATATAATCATAAACAAAAGGCCAGATTTTGTAGCACAATGGAATGATCGACATGGGAGTATGTATATCCCATAAACTCTTCACTGCCCAACATGTAGGAGCTTTCTGTCATCAACTGTGCTGTCAGCTGACAACATTATGCCAAGACTACAACAACTCCATACATAAGATATTCTATTGCTAGTAATGAGTTATGCATTCTCTCCATGCCCGCAGAGATCCAGACAGTTGCATACAGTGAATCTTTCTCAATCAGAGAACATAACTTTGCACGTGTCTGAAGGCAAAATATTGTCTTCAACACATCATGCTAATCTGCCTGATGATGCTTTGGACAGTGGTTCACAGCTGGCTGGCTTCTGGGCATATACCATCACTCGTTATAATTCAGATGCCACAATGCAGTTCTGACAGAAATGTGAATTTCTGAAGCACCTGGCAATCAAATGATGAGGTGTTGCATTTTTTTTCTTCATCAGAATGTCCTCTTGGTGGCCCTTTTCTGACTACCCCCTATGTATATAGATGGCTGTTACTACACAACTTTTTTCAGTCAATAAACAATACTTTTTGCTATACAAATTGTTCTTGCCCTCTGGGTGACAGTTTGGTCAACTTCAAATTATCATTCTGTACATCCATTGCCATATTCACTCACATGGAGAACAGACACTGTATCACTAAATTAGGTGCTCTTTTGTAAGCTGAAAGTATGCATTCATTGTTTTAAATATGCATTTGGGGACAACACTGCAAGGATTTTTACATGTTGGCAATTGTTTGAATTGGATTTCCTGTTAATAGCTTAAATGTCAAAAATACAGCAGAAAGAAGCAGCTATAAGCAATATCTTTAGGATTAAGGCACAGCTTGGAGTACAAAGGTTCCTAGCAATGAATCCGCTTTTTTCATTGTTTTTCCTTATTTTATTTTTTCTTTCATCATTCTTCTTTTCTTCTTCATCTTCTCTTTTTCTATCTATATTTTGTTTCTCTTTTTTCTTCTGTAGGTGTATTTTTATTATTTGTATTTTATGTTCTGGCTTACATTACTAATATGATTAAAAATAGGCTAATGTTCGCAAATTAAATTCACCTAGATACGTATAAACACTTTTATCTATACTTATAGCTTATTTTTCTTAATCAACAATTACAAGTAATTTTAATCAAGAAGCTTATTATTTATACATTTCTAATCTTTTTTATTATGTGGCTTACATTAATAATGTAAGTAATAAAAAATAATCCATTAACAAAAGTAAAGAGAAAAACAAAAACATAGAAGAGAAGAAAAAATAAAAAAGCAATGAAGAAGAACAAAAAAACAACAAATGAGGGGAAAAAATGCAAACATTGAGTGAATTTGATCCTAGGAATCTTTTTATCCCGAGCCATCACCTTAACCATATAGCTATAACTGACAACTGTTTTCTGTTCAGTTTTTTTTTTTTTTTTTTTTTTTCTATTTCTGACATTTATACTATTAGAGGATTTCCAATGAAAACAATGCCAAATATCTCAAAATCCATGGAGTGTTAGCCCCTAGATCCAAATATATTTTAGAAGTACAGGGTGTCTATAATTAAAACTCACCTATTCCATGCACTCTACAGCAAAAACTACTAATCGGAATTGCACCAAATTTGCAGTAAGTCATAATGACGCCATGGGAAATACTTTTATTGAAGAAGAAAAAATTAGTTCAAAAAATCAAACACAGTGTTTGTAGGTGTGCATGGTGTCAGAAATACAAATTTCAGTTAGCACATCATTCCATGTATCATTACTTAAGCAACAGCCTTACAAGCATTTTCATTAGCGTTTTGTGTTTAACTCAACATGATGTTAAGTTTACATGAATGTGTGTTACTTGTGAAATTGTTTTACCAAAATGGGAATTCTGCACCAGAAGCTTTGCGGAGGTTTAGGTCGAGGACCATGACTGGATATGGATTATGAAAAATGATCCTCAAATTTGAAGAACAGGATCATTGAATGTGAAAGCTGGAAGAAGACGAAAGCCTGTTGCCATGCAGGTGGTTGATGATATAATGACAAAGTAGAAGAGGACTGGATGTCAAACGTCAGCGCCAGCGTCAATGTTCGGCGCATTGCACATTCATTGGGCCATTCTGTAGCCACGGTCCACAAAATTGTTTGGAACATTATGTGCTACTATCCTTACAAAATTTCTCACATTCAACAACTTCAATACTGTGTGGCCCCTAACACTCACCGGATCTCACCCCATCCTTTTTTTGGCTGTGAGGGGTATATTTATATATCTGGTTTATTGTGCCAAAGTAGCAACCTTGGTGGATCTTAAAGCAAGCATATCACGTCATACGCTCAACATCTCCAGGGCTATCTGTCGTAAACAGTTGAGCATGTGATCTGCGATTTCAGATGGTAGCAGATAACATATTGAACATGTTGTGACGTGACTGTATGCATATCAGCACTGTACTGCATTGTCATGCCCCCTGGAGGTGAGTTTTGGAACTTTTTTTTTTTTTCTTCAATGAACGTCCTTCCCATGGCATCATTAAGACGTACTGCAAAATTGGCGCCATTCCGGTAAGTAGTTTTTGCTGTAGTTTGTGGAATAGATGAACTTTAATTATAGACACCCTGTACTTTCATCTCACAAAAGGGCATTAAATTCCATGATATACAGGGTGTGTCATCTCCTTGTCAGATGAAGTTTTTATGACATTTCTTGCTGCCCAATTCACAAAGGAATTTGACTACCTGATGCAGCACTGCAAAAGATTGCTTACACGAATGTGCAAAGAATTTAACATTAGTAGGCAAGATCTTTTCTATTTGCGAGGTGGGTGGTATTATGAAGCAATACAAGGTGGCTACTCAATTATAAAGCTCTTATGTTCTGGGCCAATTTTAATGGCAGAAAACATATTGCTCTCTAGCATTTGTCAAAGAGTGTAATACTAAAATTCCATGCATTTTTTTTTAATATTATAAAATCAGGTATAACTTTAATATTATAAAATTAGGTAAAATATATTGTTCTCTAGCATTTGTCAAAGAGTGTAATACTAAAATCCCATGCATTTTATTTAAATATTATAAAATCAGGTATAACTTCATTTTGAACAGAAGACAAGAGCTTTAACATATATAATAAATTTCCATAAATCTTTATAAAAATCTTAAAAATTAACAAGTGTTAGTTTAATTTTCATAAATATTATAAAACTAAACATGAGTACTGATGACATAATTACCTATCACAAAGGAAAAAATATCCCATTACTATACCTAATCGAGCCATACATGTTACAAGCTCATACCAAGACTTATTGTCAGGAGAATTTGGAAACATGCACAATGAACGAAAATCTAGAAGAAATAGAATTATAAAGTTTAATTCAAATATCATTACTTGAAAATCAATTAAACATATATCACTTTATGATTCCCAATGAAATCCAGGTCTTATAAGGCATTAAAACAGAAGTGTACCAACCTGTTGATCCTTGATTCCTTATTTGAATTTAACTATGTATCTAGTAATATATATTTTACTTTGGGAAATCTTATTATAACAGCCATAGCTGCATGATCTCCAATACTAAAATCAGCATTTAAAATGCACCACCATTGCTCTGAGTAGCCCTGTACAATCTCTTTGCATTCCCAGGTAAGTTTGACACATTATTCGGCTAACTAAAGATATATCTTTTGATGAGTATTGCTTCCTTAACATAATTTTTTTTAATGCCAATAACTTTCAACCCTCAGTACTGTTAGTATGTTGCTAACAGTCACAAACATATTTACGTGTTATCTGTTCTGATTCTTCCCCCAACAAATCAATGACAACTGCGTAAATAATGCAGATCTGTATAATAGTAAGAGATCTTTCAAAGAAATAGAAGTAGAAGGCGTCAAACTTACTGTCGATACTTCCAGGTTGTTCTTCGGCCCAACCAAAACCGATATTGCATTAAAACTAACCGATGGGGAAGATAGAATTGGCCAGATGTGGGAACAGGAAGTCATCATTGCACATATGGCATTCGACTCCAACCTCATGTTGTTTCGAAGCATTTTTTTTTTTTTTTTTATCAAAGATTTCTTTATCTTTTGATAATTCTTTATTATCATCATGATTTTGAGTTTCCTCATGGACATTTTAGTTTCAAGTCTTGATGTAATGGGCAATCCAGCCCAAACATCAACTAATTTGAGAAGGAGAGTTAAATCTATGTTGTGTTCATTAAATTTTTATTGTTTCTTAATCATTGTAATTATAATTTGTGATAGCTTGACATGGTCATTTATTTGAAATTAAGAAGCCTTCTGATAATCTAAAAATTGAGTCAAACAGCAATAACATATAAATGCAGAATTAACAATGTAAATAAAAATTTATTTATATTTCAATGTAATAGTTTGTTTGTAGAACTAACAACAATGTGTGTCTTTTAGAAATAAAAGAACAATGTGAAAATGTAAAGTATATATTAAAAAAAATATGAAATGTTTGATTTTTTTATTTATTTATTTATTTTATTTTTATAATTCAACTCTAAAAAAAATTATGATGATGAAATTAATTTCGAGTAGAACTGTTTTATTTCTGAAGTATATTTATTTATTTTTGTAATATATCTCTTTAATTAAATTTATGATTAAGAAATTAATTCTAAATAGAACTGTTCTATTTCTGAATTTTAGTTTAGTTAACACAATTTATTTTTAACTTAATTAACAGTATAAGTTAAATGTAAGTAGGTCTCTTTTTTATGCAATTTAAATAGTAAAGAGTTATATTTTTTATGAATTTAATACAATGTTTTTATAGTAAATTATATCAAAAAGACTGACCTCAATGTAGTAGATTTATTTCCCATATTTATATTATTAATTCTGAATGTACTAGATATCTTTATACAGTCGGACCCCGATTCAACGAATTCATCGGGACCGAAAATTTTATTCGTTAAATCGGGGTTTATTCGTAATATCTGGGTCCAAAATAAAAAATTTCTGCTCTTATCTTATGGAACAGCCCAAATAAGCAACTACACAAAAATATCCGCAATTAGAATTTGTTCACTTTTTATTCAGCAGCTAATAATACAGCGAATAATAAAGCACTAGTTAATTTGAAATTTTAAAGTATGTACTGTCTGTGAGTAATGTTTGACAATTTCCTTGATTCCTGACTCGAAAAAGTTCTTTTTCGACTTTATGTACAGAAGAAAATACAGCGTCATTTATATCCTGTTGCATTAGGTATGTTTAACCAAACTAACAAAAAAAAAATTTTATTCGGCTGTTGAAATAACTTGTTAATTTGGGTTTTTTTTATTCGTTAAATAGGGGTTTTGGGTTTTTGCCTTCATTTTAATCAGGGAAAAAGAAAAATTCGTTAAA